>CM049841.1:15709954-16911896 GCA_027422415.1 Schizothorax lantsangensis
AATAGAAACAGTTATACACAAACTTGGAGCATAAAAGGCGTCTTTCAAAAATATTAATAAAATCTTATTAGCCCCACTCTTGTGAATGGTACTGTATGGTAAAATATATGTGCATTTACGAAAAAAACACAGATATATATCAACTGCTGCAAACACTAAAACCAGTGCAAACATGGGCTCAGGTAATGTCTTTAGAGCTTCCAGAATCCTCTCTGCTTTCACACAACAAAGCCCTGACCCACTTAAACCCTCCCCAACAACCCCATGCTCAAACATGTGCACTAACATAGGCAAACACACTTCATCCCTCAGGTAACATGCACAAATCATCAGAGGTCAGGAAAGGACATTAGACGTTTTTCTTTGTTAATCTCAGAAACACGATCTTCTGAGAACTCTTCTGCCTGATAAGCACACCACACTGACATTTTATTGTAATGTAGAGCTTACACATATACACAACACACAAGCAATGTTTACCTGCCATTGCGCAGTAAACATTATATAATATTTAAGCACCTTATATAGGACATGGGCTCTAAAATGGATGTTTACTTTGGACAGACCTGTTTAGAAAAGCCAACGCACCAGTTAAGCAAGAACACAAAGGCATACAGTACTGAATGCACATTTATTTGCCATGCACACAGATTGGAAACAGATGGAAGAGCTGTTTTATTCAGCAGGGTTCCTTGCAGGCTCTGGCCTTTTTTTAGCAATCTATTTCACTGCCTCCCCTGAACATCTAAATATTCTACATCTCGCACATCTTAAAGAGCAGCATGTGCAAAATATCCACAGTGTGTGTGTGTTCAAGCTCCTAAATAAGGACGTATGTCCCTGTCACATTTACAACCAGACTTTGAAGCTCCAGTTACTTTAAAATGAAATTACCACCAAACTCTTTTGCAGATGTTACGGTCAAAGCAAAGTATTCCCAGGCCAGTCCATAGGAAATGTGCGTCTGAATGTGTAATGTGTGCGCGAGTGTGTAGATGGGTAGGTGTCTGAGAAAAAGTGTGTGAGAAAGTGAGAGACTGAAAGTAAAGGTGTTTTTTTTACCATGACAGAATGTGCTGTTTATAATTTTAATATACAGTATAATAATTTTTTTTATTATATTTTATATCAGCTGATAAGCAATGCAATCATGCAATAAATATTGTTTTTATACTGCACCCACAGTGAAGATAAAATCTACTTTTAAGACTAAATCTATGAGGTAATACTTGGATTTTGTCATTCACGTTAACTTTTAATCAACAACCTAAAGATAAAATACATGTAAATTAAATTCAAACACATCAACTTTTTTTTTTTTTGTCAAAATTAGTTTTTGTTTGTTTGTTTAGTTACAAGTCATATTTTGTCACAATTTGTACTGTGATGAAATATTGACATTCACTGATGAAAATAATCTGATAGAGAAGATATTTAATAGTTTTATTTCTGCAATAAATATAAATGAGAAATCATGTATCAAATGAGACTAGAAATATAATATCCATTATAAATATTAAAATAAGATAAAATAATATTCATAACATTATAGTTATAAATAGTTATGTTGTTTTTGAAATGTATCTTTTGTTAAATAAGAGCATCTGCTAAATGTCTTAAATGTAAATATACTGTATATACAGAGAAAGAGAGAGAGACAGACTATATATATCATGTCAGTCAAACTGATAATCATCACTATTTTACATAAATGAACATGTAATACATTGGGTATTATTAAAGTAAATTCCATAAGTGATGCTGTGAATTTTCAGTGTCAAACCGTTTTTGACAATGAAAGCTTTTACACCCCTAGTCCCAAAATGAAATAATGAATGCATCAGGTGGATGAAGGATGAACAGAAGAAGCGTGAAATCCTACACAGACTTCAGGAACAAACTTCCCCTTTATTATGAAACACAGTTTTATATGTATGTCTTATCCAAATAAAGCAAAGCTGTTTTGGTAACACTTTACAATAAGGTTCATTAGTTAACATTAGTTAACAACATTAGTTAACATGAACTAAGAATTAACAGTACTTCCACAGCATTTATTAATCTTAGTTAATGTTAATTTCAGCATTTACTACATTATTAAAATCTCAAGTTGTGTTTATTAACATTAGTTAATGCACTAACATGAAATAACAATGAACGACTGTATTTTTATTAACTAACGTTAACAAAGATGAATAAATAGTGTAATAAATGTATTGATCATTGTATTGTAAAGTGTTACCGCTGTTTTGATAGCAGTAATGAGGAAATCATCTGCTGTACAGATGAAGTGAGGTGCAGGCAGGAAAGGGGGAAAACTGCTAATCTATCAGTGAAACAGACAAAAAGCCTAAAATAACACATTTCAAAGCCATGTACATCACTTCTCTCTCTAAACATGTTCTTTAACATCAACACCATCTCTCACACTCATCTCATCTCATTAACTTTCTCCTTGCTTTGTTTACTAGCTCGCTATCCCTCTTTCTCTATTTTTCCCTTCTTCACAAAGAAAATATACGTCAAGAGAAAGATGAGAACTGTTACACGGTATCTGTTAACCTCATTTAGGACAATATACCTCACGAAAGACAAACATTTTTAAACACGCAGCGTTCTGTTTCTTGGTCATAGCTTTATTATTTGTGTATACTCACATCTGTTTTTAAGACAAATCCTTCAAATATAAATATAACTAAAATATCACTTTGGTTTAAATCAGTGTTAAATGTGGTATCAGATATCTGCATTTACCAAAGGTTTGGTAAACATGCAAGGATATCATATCTGCAACTATGTGCCTCAAATAAAATTTCTGAATAAAAATTTAAAATCACAGACCAACCTGTAAACATACCATAAATCCTATAGCAAGCCAAGGTTGTATATTGGGTCTCACAGTAAGATAAATATATACATTCATCTCAAATTTCGCAAGAGTTTGTATATTAGGCTACATTTATTTGATCAAAAATACAGTAAAAACTGTAATACTGTAAAAATTAAAATAACTTATATATATTTATATATATTATTTATATATATTATATGATTATATATATATATATATATATATATATAAATCAGCATATTAAAATGATTTCTGATATATATATATATATATATATATATATATATATATATATATCAGAAATCATTTTAATATGCTGATTTGGTGGTTATCAATGTCGAAAACAGTTGTGCTGCTTTTTTTGTGAAAACTGTGATACAATTTGCAGGATTCTCTAATGAATAGAAAGTTTAAAATAGCAGCCTTTATTTGATATAGAGATCTTAAATTACAAATGAAGACATTTAAGATATTTATAATTTAAGATTTCTATTTTGACCATTTTCATGCATCCTTGCTGAATAAAAGTATTAATTTGCAATACGCACATTTAGTTTTTAATGCATGCAGAAACACAATAATATGCAATAAAGATGTTTTATTGATGCCACAGCAGCGATTTGGTGTTCTTCGCTTTAACATTAATAGATCCACCTGTGCTTTACTCAAGTGATATTTGATATTCATACAGTTAAAAATATTTAGAGTCTTCTAATCTTACTGGCCAAGTGCCGTTCAAAGACCAGATTATTATATATGAACACTGCAGAACAGAAGCTTAATGAGGAATGCATGGGTTTTGAAATTCGGTATCAGCTTGGGTTTCTTTTAAAACTTGAAGGAAAAATATCCAAACTAACTAGTCACATTTAGCAATTCAATAAAGACGTGTTTAACAACAGGTTTGCTGCTATTATTAATTATTACTGCAGTATCAAAATTGGTATCAAGTGTCGATTCCAAGGGAAAGCAAAGGATTTTCCTTGATACAAAATACTGATTTTTTATGAAAAACAAATCACACACTAGCACAGCATTGTGTACTGGAGCAGACTGCCCTTTCACAATCTCTCTTGCTGTGTTTTAGCCAGAGAGACACACACTGAGAGAACAGTGAGCCCAAAGATGAGAAATGCAGTGCCTCAGAGAGCAGAAACTGCTGTCTCATCTTCATGAGAGGAAAAGGAGGAGGAAGGGAGAAAAGGATTTAATTCTAATCTTTCTGATCCTCATATTACCACATGAAGACAAAAACTCACAACATCATTTACATAACATCAAAGACTCTCTTCCTCTCTAAAACCTCAAATATCAAAACTGCAACCTCAAATAAAGAAAGTATTTATTTACATTTAATTATAAATGTAAATATATTGAATCATTCAGCATTAGGTGTGATTCTATTCTTTCTTATATCCTTTCCTTTCTACTAAACCCATCCATCCATGAATCCATCGGTTCAATCAGTCAGGAAATGTGTGCTTATGACGCAAGTCTATAACCTCTTAAAGACATACACAAACAGTACCATTAACGTCAAAGAAACGCTGGTTGCCATGGCTATGTTGACCAAAGGAGACCATTAAATCAAAACTATTGATTCAGCACACTTCTTCAGTGGAAACGCACACATATTTCACAAACGGTCAGGCCATGTATGACATAAGACGCATCTCAACAACAGATCTGACCACAGAGATGATGGTTATTTGGGGGAGATAAAAATGATTTTAAGAAAAGGTTTGATCTATACAGAATGCTGTACACTGTTCAAAGACTAAACTATATTCCTGTCTAAAAAAAATGAATAATCTCCTAGAACAGATGATGTGATCTATAAAAGAGGGAGAGAGAGATGAAAACAGATGTGGAATCCCTCTAGCATGTATTATTAATGAACTTGCGCTCACTGGAAGATACCACTTTCTTCACACCCCTTGTGCAAAAAACCACAAAGAGACAGAGAGCTTCAGTTGCTTCAGATATGCTCTTATTTTTCTGTACAATAAATGTACAATACAGTGGAAAATAGAATTATACGACACTTTCCATGAATAGAGCCTGACATTCTTCTTTATTAAAACAAATGGTCAGTGAAAAGAGGTTCTTAACCTTTCAGAAAATGGTGATTAACCTTAGGGGGTCAAACTACTGTTTTATGTTCTATTCATATTTTCCAATAGACCAAGTTGGAGTAGACGTCATAGTTACGTCACTTGCAGCTGTGCGCACATTGTGGTGGCAGGAAAACACTGATAAAAGTGGAGGGAAATGAGTAAAATCCATGAAATAAGAAAAAAATATATTATAGTGCCTTTGGATGTCAGAATCGGAATGCAAATAATTTTTATACAATACTGTCATCAAAGACACCATTTAATACTAAACGCAGATGTTTAAACAGACAGACTATGGATGAAACCTGCTATGATTAAAGCATAAATTTGATTTAAACAATAGGTTTACATAATATTTACATATGCAGACATACTGTATTAGCCCTACAGTTACAGCATGAAATATAACATTTTACATAACATTTACCTATTTCATCTCACAATTCTGACTTTTTTCTTGCAAATGCAAGTTTATATCTCTTAGTTCGGACTTTAACTCAATTTAACTCAACAATTGCAAGTTTGTCAATTCTGAGGAAAAAAGTCAGAAGTGTGATACAAACTCATGATTCTGAATCGAGGGGAAAAGAGAGAATGACGAGTTGATTTTTCTTATCAGAATTGTGAGATATAATCTCAAAATTGCAAAAAAAAGTCAGAATTTTGAAATATAAACTCAAAATGACCTTTTTTATTCTTTTATTCCATGGCTTCCATAGACTGCTACTATAAAACTGTCATTTTCTATGGCTCCGCCCACAAAAAAACTTCATCACTGTTTGCAAACACTGAAAGTGGTCTATAAACATCAAAACTAAGGGGATAGTTCACCAAAAATAAGAATTCTGTCATCACTCAAGTCATAAGAGTGAGTAAATGATGACAAAATGTTCATTTGTTCAAATGCTCATCTATTTAAATATTTACATTAATTTAATTTAAATTACATTTATTACATTCTATTTTTTTTCAACTATGCCAGGATGGGTACCAGGGTTGCAAATTTAGCCTGAATTTAGGTACCAATTAGTACGGTCTAGAGAGTTTAGGATCAATTTTGGTTTGTAGCAGTTATTGATGAACTTAAAACTCCCAATATTTTTTTCTTACTATAACTTGAGCAACGGTTGAGTTTGATGAATGCACCAAACACTACCATGTGTGCAAAAAATAGTGAATGGACTGATATTAATTACAGTACTTGAATTTTCATATGGGAAAATGTATGCAGTAATAAGGTTGTACAACAAAATGTGGGGCAAAGCAAAATATAACATTTATTTAGTTAATACTTAAAAATAATAAATTGTTTTTTACAACAGTGAATGCTATTTGGAATGTGGGATGGGATGAGTCCATCAAATGCTTTAAAATAAAAAAGTAATGGAATACCAAAGAGTATTTGTATAAAGTGCAAAGTGAAAATATACATATGAAATATATCAATATATAAGACACTTGATCAGTTCGAAAAGCTTAAGACAATGCTTTGAAAGGAGTCAGTAAAAAGACCAGATCTTATCATATGTGTGAATGTGTGTATCTGATATAGGTGTTGTCACATGCTCACTCAGCAGAGCACCAGATGGCCTGTTTCTGAGCGCGTCCCAGCCCCTGTGGCAGACGGCATTGCACGCTAATTCTTCCTCATCTGACTGAGTACAGGGAAGCGCATGGCTCATGGTGCTAAGCTGATCTGTCTCCAGGGCAACTGCTATTTCTGCCCAGCCGTAACACTCCACACTAGCAGCGTGCACCCGACCGACGACGGGGCCTCTCTTTGATATCCCGCTCTCTCTCTCGCATCTGTACACTGCTGCTGAGGTGCAGCTGGTTGCCCATAGCTACAGGGTGTGGGTGGTGCTGGAAACTCATCTGGTAGCAATAAAAGCCTAAATGCAATGAGTCATATCTACGCAAACACACATACGGAGAGCCAACCATACTATTTAAGGAACAGGGGCCCTACCTTTAGGATAACAGCTCCACGTCTTACTACTCTCACTTGTACACACGGAACTAACCATCAACACAAGACTGTGAATGAGTTTTGCTTAGTCAACACATGAACTTAATGTGTCAATAATAGAAATCCAATGCATGCATGACTTTAGCATTTTCAAAATAAACGAGATATTCTGTGTCATTTTATAATATATGTCCAGGGACTACAGCTGGAGTGAGCTCTAATATCTAAACTGCATGTTACAGAAACTTTACAGTTAACATTAATTCATTAGGTATCATCATCAATCAATAATATACAATTTTACAGCATTTGTTAATCTGTTATTATTATTGTCAATTCATTATAATAGATTAAACATTTTACATATATAAAATTTGTATTACTATTATTTAATAATAATTGAATTATTTATTAATTTACAGTGTTGGGAAGTTACTTTGGAAATGTAATAGGTTACAGATTACAAGTTACTCTATTTAAAATGTAATAAGTAGTGTAACTATTTCAATGACTTTATTAAGGTATTGTAACTGATTACATTTGATTACTTACTTTTCTAAATTTCTAATTTTTTCAAGTGGTAATCATTTTAAAACATTTATGGCAGGCAATTATTTAAAGCAATAATTGAATTGAAAGCACAGCCAGCACAAAATCAGACTTTAGCAACTCTTTTTACTTTAAGATCATTCTGAGGTTAAATACTGATTTACAATCATAACAAGATATAGTTTAATAGCTATGATACTGTTTTTGAAATCAAATCTTTGGATAGCTATTATGTGAAACACTGGCATCCAACGATGCCTTGGAAAAAAACAGTTAATCTAAAAAAATAAAGCATATACATAAACCCAAATTAGAAAAAAACAAAAACAGTTATCGAATAAGCATGTGTCCTATTCTGTATCCTAAACTAGTGAAACATTGGTGTCTCATATTTTACAGATATTTTAGAGAAGTCAATTAAATCTGTATATGTGTGAAAATATTCAGATGAAACCCCTTTGCAATCGTTAACATTTTCATAAGTAACTGTAATTTAATTACACATTTTTTCCAAGTAACTGTAATTGATTACAATTACATTTATGTTGTAATTAAATTATGTAATTCCGTTACATGTAACTAGCTACTCCCCAACACTGTTCATTTATTATTTTGTTATTATTTTTGAGCTTATTTTTTCATTAATTTATACAATTTGAAATGTGAATAATATATTAGTATATAGAATTTAAAATGAACCTATAGATTAATAAATGCTTTATCGTTCATTGTTAGCTCATGATATCTAATGTATTAACTAATGTTAATTAATGACTTTATTCTAATCAAAAGAAATTCAGGTTACACTTTATTTTAAGGTGTCCTTGTTACAGTGTAATTATACATTTAAGTACTGAGTAATAATTATTACCTACATGTACTTACTGTATGGTTAGGGTTAGGATTAGGGTTTGGTTTAAGGTTACTTGCATGTAATTATGCACAATTAAGTGTTATTATAATAGTAAGTACATGTAACGTGTAACAAGGACACCTTAAAATAAAGTGTTACCGAAATTCAATCAGGCATATAGGGGTAAAAATAGGTGCTTGTTTTATCTAAGATATTGATGATACAACAGCCAATGTCACACAGACATTGTATATAAAGGCCTGTGTAAACAAAAAAAAAGTGTTTAATTGACAGAGATAAAATTAATGCATAATATCCACCAATTGAGTTTCAGTAATCATGTACTGAATTCAGAATACAAATGACCAAAAATTAACACTCCTAAATAATTGATGCATCTCCATATAGGTTTCACTATGAGGTGTTCAGCGATTAACTTAATCCTTCAGACTCTTTCCAGACTGTAAATGGAGTACAATACAAAATCTAAATAGAGCACACTAAATCAACTGATTAGTATACAGCTTCAGATCAAGGATTTAAAACCATAGTAGCCTACATTGGCCTACACAACACAAACTAAATGATAGCATGAATATTACTTTCATGTTTAAGCCTGTATTACTCAATCCTTAATTACCATGGCACAGTGTAGTCCTACCATAAAGATCTGCATATGCACAGCAAAAATACTAATACTGAAGCTAAAAAAATATTATAAACGTTATAATTAATATTTATGTCAATGTATCTATTTATTTGGCAAGACGCAGCCTTGCAATTGAGTCTCTAATTGATCTGCAATTATATATTCATTCTGCAACCCTCGCAAAATGGCGCAGAGTGAGCTGCTGTCATCACATCTCCGTGAGCGCGCAGACACACCAAAGCGCACCTGCGCGTCACAGCGAGCAGATGATTTATGAAACACTTACAAAATGATCAAATGAATCAGTACACACCATTGTGACTATGCAAAGTAGTCTCTAAGGCAATGCCTGTTCGATTTCAATAGGCCTATTAGAGACCAGTGTGCATCTGCGCAAATTTTGATGTATAATAGCATTCAGCAGAATGTCTCCGTTCGCCTCGTTTATGAACCTCTCACATCGCCCATTTTAAGAACCAAATGTGTTGTCAGCAAAGAGGATAAAACGTGAAATAAATATAAAAAATGGCAATATGACAAAGGTGGTTATTTCACTGGAAGGGCGACTGTAACTGGAGAACCCCCTTTATTGATTTGTTATCGATTAATGGCCTAATGTAATTTCATGCAGAATGGATAAACATGGCACACAGAGGAAAATGCTCGCTTACGCTGCTCTATGGAGCTTCATTGGTTAATGCTATGATGGTGTGTCTTGCTGTATTATAATCTGTCATAGTTAATGCTCATCTCTCACCAGGCTCGTGGGTCCCGGGGTTGTCGCTCATCTCCAGCACGAGCAGCTCTCGGCCCTCGAAACTCTCGCCCACCGTGTAGATGCGGGTGATGGAGGGGCACTGGAGCCAAACGGACACCAGCGCTTTCCGCATCTCCTCATATCGGTGGTACTCAAAGGAGATTCCTCCTTCCCCCGCAGCATCCCCGCCTGAGGCCAGGGCCAGCATCAGCAGAGCCCCGCAAAACACCGCCGCCGTCATCGCTCCCGTCTTGTCTCTCTTAGCACTGCTGTCTGTCTCTCTGTCTCTCGTTTCTTTCCTGTGTGTTTGTCTCTCTGGTTTTCTGTGTCGTGTCCTGTATGAACTGCAGAACTGATGCGTGAGCGCGAAGATTACACACGAGCAATTGGTGAAGGCGCACGGTGCTACCCCTGCAGGGCGTGGCTTCATGTAATGAACGAATTCACGGTGTTGTGTGAAGTATCCGATCGTCAGATTTAATTAAATGTACAGATACTCTTATGGATACTGATTTAAGTAAAGCTGAAGTAGCTCAATAGAAGTAAACGTATTACTATTAAAACAATCATCACAAGTAGGCACAGGTAGAGGTAGATTATAAATAATAACTCAGTTGATTGTAGCTGAGTGGTGGGTTGATGAGACTGTGATGTGTGAACATAACAATCATTACAAGGATTGCTCCCTAAAAATGAAAAACTGTCATCATTTACTCATCCTCAAGTCATTAAAAATCTGTATGAATTTCTTCTTTTGCAGAACATAAATTAATCTTGGTCATTATTAACTATTTATAAATATAATTTTGTTCATTGTTAGATCAAGATAGTTTTTAATGATGCTACATCACTTTATTCTAATATTAAAATTAATATTACAAATTAATTTATCGAACCAATAATAATTCATATCTGACAAATATGCCTGTGTCTGTCCATACAGTCATAAACTCCTAATTTAGTAATACTGTCATTATTTGTAAATGTTGAAATTTTATACTTGTGCCCTTTATTAACATAAAATGCATTATACATGAGGAAGTAGAAGTATAAAATCATTATTAGAGAAACTGGGTTGTAATACCCAGCTAAACTTTGAATTAGGATCATAGGCTATGACAAAAATCAATATTTACTTCATGATCATGTATCAAGTTATCATTATATATATTTGACATTACAGAAACATACAAAACAAAGAAATACACATTGCAATTATATAATGATGGAATATTGTTTAATAGCCCTCACATAAAAGTACTGTGGCAGCATAGCACAGTGATGTATCAGATTTGGAATTCATATACCATGGTATTTGCATGGGACGCTGGTTCATGTCCAAAACACCATAGTATTATCATAGTACTTATTGATAATTTGTTGTATGTGACACAAACTTTGGTTACAATCTAAGGCTCTCCCCGCTTCCCATGCAACCAGTGCTCATGAAGAAACACTGCGTATTTATACCAATCCTAGTGACATCATACTGATGTGTAAAACTGAAGCATTTTAAATACTCCAAAAAAAAAAAAAAAAATATTTCCAGTTTTGCAACTGCAAATGTCATGAAAGGGTCTGGAGAAATATATAGGTGTAAAAGTATTAATTTTCTCTTTAAAATGTAGTGAAGTAAAAGTCAACAAAAATAATTATACTTAAAGTAGAAATTTCCCAAAACTGTATTTAAGTACAGTAACAAAGTATTTGTACATCGTCACTGTACACCTCTATGAACTTATGTACATTTGGATAAAGGGAAAGCTATTTATCTACCCATTTCATATACTGTAGATACTGTAATATGTGACCTTCTATCCACCCCATATGATTCTTTACATACAGTAATATGTATATCCCACCTCATATGACATGTTAAATATTGTAGTATGTATATTCTGTTCTGGGACAGTTTACCCACCCCATATGGCTCTTTACATGCTGTAATATGACATTTGACTTGTACGTATGATGGGGAATATGAAACCGTAATGAAAACACATTTTAGGATCTATGTTTGGGAGCTCTCACAGTTTAAATAGACCACAACCATAGCCAACGTTTTTGTTAATTTGTTTTTATTAAGTTGCCCTTAAATGAACAAGCTAAGATCTCAATTAGCTTTCTCCCTTATGATCCATAAGTGTTTTTTTTTTTAAATCATTGTTCCCCCAAATCCTTTCCAAGGTACATCTATATGCTATAGGTGGTCACTGTGGAAGTTACAAAATCTTTACAGAAATTGAGCAAAAAATCAGGTAAGGCAACAAAAAAAAAAAAAAAAAAAGGCATTACAAAAATAACAATTTTTAACAGTCCATCTTTGTTTAGGTGAAAGTAAAGTGCTTTTGAGGAATAATGTCATTATTACTTGATACAGATGAATGTTTAATAATTGAGAGCACAGAACACAGGCTGAAATTCTTTCATTCCTAACAGTCCTTTGGAGTACCATGACCAGTGGTCTAATGATGACTGCGGGGTGTGTTTTTTCTCTTTTCAAAGGCACATTGCTGTAAGAAGCTGGCATTGATTTGAATCCATTCAGTCCAATTTTAAATACTTTACAGTGAGTGTGTGCAGCAGGAGGCAATGCAAAAGCATCAGACCAACCAAAGCCCACACATGAGTCCAAGAGAGAAGGATTGCTCTGGGTGATGGTGAAGCATCAGTGTATGCGAGTGAGTGTATCTCTGTCAATCAGTCGCTCTTCACAGCTTTATGAAGTGAGTAATGTTTCTTATACTGGGAATCAGTGTTGAAAAGTTTGTCCCACCAGGTGAATGTAGATCCATAGTTGCCCACAAAATTCATGTGGTGGAAGTCATGGAAACGAGCTCCAGCGTAGAATGGAATCAAATGTAGGGGGTTCAGAGGAATGTCGTAACCACTAAAGAGAGGACCAAAGAAGGAACGTCAAAGAATGAAACAAATACTATAAAAATAAATATGATGAAAAAAGAATTATAAAATATTTAGTAGGACATACTGTCCACTCAATATTTAGTTTAATTTTATAAAATTTTGAGAATTACTGTTATAGCCAAATTTGTGAGTTAGAAAGTGGTGTTCACATACTTCTGGTGATGTGGTTTAATTATGCACAGGCCCTCAAATGAATGCATGCATTATTAATATAGTGCCCTCTAGTGTTGTAATAAGTTATTACCAGCATGACATGTGTTGACATTGTAAAATGTATTGAGCCAGACAGACCATAGGAGTCTGTTCTTGCTGCAGTCTGTAGCACGATGACGTACTGGACTATTTAGTGGATGTTTAACGTGCATGCGCTGTATAGGTCTCGAATAAATTCATATTTTTATTTACATTTAATCATTTTGCAGACGCTTTTATCCAAAGCGGTTAGTGTAACGACGTGTACATAGTGTAACGTGTACATAGTCATTACATAGTGTAACGACTTAGTCTAAGTGAAGTCTAACGCAGGTCATGTAGCAAGGGTTTTTGACCTACATTACATTACAATGTCAAAACTTTAATGTCTAAATTCATCCATGATGTTTTTGTCTCTACTGGCGAGTTCAAAGGATTTTTTTTTTAGCCTGCATTTCATATGTTATAGCCAGGATGCCCACATCAGTGCTATCCATTATTATAAGGATACAACAAGCACGTAACATGATTGATATGCAGACGTTGCACTGTAAGCTAATTATTAAGATATAAATCACTCTGACAGAGTTAGCCTAAATGTCTTTTTGATTGTATCCATCATGTTTATTTAAAATTAATTGGGGATATTATATTAATGCCGATCCATTTTGTTTATTTAGATTTAATATAGCTATTACAAACATTTTCAATAGGCTAATAATAATATAAAAAAAACATTAAATTTATATTAAGACTTTACCTCGCAAATAACGCAGAGCTCAGTCAGGTCAAATAAATGTTTTATTAGCTGCTTTTCACACATCGTCTGATACAATAAAAAACACTTAAAAAAAAACGTCTCCCCTGAGAGAGAGCGCTCTCGTAACGGAATGGATGGTATGTCTTTAACCATTAGGTCTATTTATCTCCAGGGATTTCACTTGCATATGAATAACACATAACAAATAGAAATGGTCATCTTTTGTGTTAATATACCTTGTCCCCGACCGTGTGTGTATTTCAGAACCCCGATTTGTTGGATGTCCGCATAGTAGGCCTATAACTTTTATACTCTGACGTATAGCACAGAGAGTGAGCACGAAAAAAATATTTGATTCATGAAAGAATTATTGACAGAACTATAAGACTATTATGGAAAAAATAAAGACAATAGAACCCATTTTTTCATAAAGAACAAACAAAATTGTAATTAGTAGATTTTTCAAAACTAATCAAACTAATAAAAAATAAACAGTTTACATACCAAACTCGTTCATTCAAAACTACGCGTTGCTTAAATAAAGTTTTAATAGCCTGCACTACTAGTTTAAAATCACAGTATAATATAATTTGTGTAAGCCTATGAAACACACCTATATATTGCGTAATTACAGTTTAATTTACTTTTAATACTAGCTTTAATGACAGCCACACTTTGCGCATGCGCATTAAAATCCAATACATGCGCATGCGCGTCAAACATCCACTACGTATCGGATCTGATCCAGTACGTCATCGTGCTACAGGCTGCAGCGAGGACCTCTTGGACCATAGCACTAGTGTGAATTTTGTCAGCTTTTTGTTTGTTTAGTCAAGGTTTAGTTGACTTAAAGTCTGTGAATTTTAATCCAGGTTTAGTCAATAAAACTCAAAATTGTAATTGTAATCATGACTATTGATTAATTAGTAATTGTTTATTACATCTGAGATACTGATTTTTGACTTTCATGAGCTGTAAGCTCTAATCATCAAAATAAAAACAAAAAAAAACTTTTGAAATGTTTTACTTTACATGTAATGAATCTAGAATATATGAAAGTTTCACTTTTTGAAATATGTTTTTAAAAAATAAAAACTTTTTCACAATATTCTAATTTTTTGAGATGCACCTGTATATAGTTACAACTTACAATTAGTGTTTAATAATGTAGGCGTTGTCTCTTTTCAGCATAGTTTTCATTAACAAAATTAAGCACTACATCCACATAATTGCAGTGTGTACTGAGCTCACCTGTGAACATCAATGGTTTCAAGAAGCCGGAAAGCGACCCAAGCCCAGAGCAAAACCACATGATTGCAGAAGACCATGATGCCAATGAAGAATCCAGCCCCCAGAATCAGAGTCTCAGCAGGGTGGGCATATTCTGCCTGCATGCCAAATGGAGCCTAACATACACAAAATGAAACAGATGACCGATAATCTATCATTATTAAGAAGAAAATTAAATAAACTAAACAATAAATGAATAAACTTCAAAATTACTAGGGGTTTAACAATGCATGTGTCATTTGAGACACGATAATGTACAAAATAATTATTATTTCTAAGACATTTTTTAAATAAGTTAACAAAAGTACAGTAAGGTGACACCAGAATAGAAATATTTATTTATTACTTATGATAGACACATATTCTTGCACTCTGTCCCTCACTACATACATTTTATTTCTAATTCATTCATAATAATTAATAAATATAAAAGCTCAACTGCATGAGCTTCTGTGTTTACTATATTTAGCGCTCTTTGTATGTACATTGTTCACTGTTTATATGTAAATAAAAGCTTAAATAAAATGTTCATTTTTGGGTGAACTCTATACAATACATATTGTCACAATCCACGTTAAATATTGTTGCATTTTTGTATTGTGATATATACTGTGACAATATATTGTTACACATTTATATATAAAATATAAAACTAACATAAAAATACATAATAGTATAAATTCACCAAAATGTCTCTTCAAGTCTGTCTTGGCTATCATATAGTTTCCCTTTATCTGCACATTGTGTGTGTCTTTGTGAGAGTGTGAGTAACTTACAGTGAAGTCATGATGGACTTTATGAATGTACTTGTAGATTCTGCGATGATGCAGGGCTCGGTGGAGGAAGTAATGCCATGTGTCTTCAATTACTGCACAACCAAAACACTGGGCCAATATAAAGGGCCTGAGATGGTGAAAACAATTATTAAAAAATGAAAACAAGGCCTACTGGCTTCAAAAAAGATTTGCTTGAAGCCACAGTACAACCTCAGCACTCTGACTGTAACTTCATAAACCTATTATGATTTTTCAGTAACTTCAGTAATAAATGTGAGAGGTGTTCTCACCAGCGAGGCATGGAGTCCCAGTCATAAGGAATGCTGAAGAACTCAGTAAAGTAATACGTCCCACAGATGAGCGGTAGCTGGATACAGAAGTGATTAAACAGCAGCATCTTAAAGCACTTCCACTGTTTCTCCCATGTCTCTGGTTTATCCTGCAAGCACAATGACAAAACATATATAAGGAGTTAATTATTTTTTCTATTTTTAAAAACAAAAACTATAAATATTCAAATTAAAATAGTAGCAAATAAAAAATCCTTTGATTCCACATACCGGTTGGATCTTATACTTCTGCATGAAAGGGAGGAACTGAAAGATAAATCCAGGCAGACAGAACAGGAAATAGATCAGTTCATGGACGATGAGCGAAGCCCCAGGTGGCGATCTGGAATTTGCTATAGTTCTGCAGCATGTGGTTCCATGCGTGCTTCAGAGGGTCCTGCAGTGGATTTTCTGGAAGAAATGAATCCACAAATTCCACCGCTAGATATGCTGAAGACAGAATGTTGGCTGTGCCGTTCACCTCCATGGCAGCGAGTCAGTGGGACTCTCCAAATGAGTAACTGTACAAACAAATGACATAAAGATTGGTGAGGCTCAGTTATCTCAAAGTAAGGCTTGCCGGAAGGACAGGTAGTTAATATGGAACTACATCACATCAGGACGGTGTTATATAGGAACATGAGTTACAGCCGACATGTTCATAAGTCTGACAGAAAATCTAAGTCTTTCCAACCCTAAGTCAAAGTTTCAGGTTTAAGACGACTTAAAAAGAGGAGTTGACGAGTAATTTAAAGTCAAAGTCACATTGAGTTTCAAGTCAAGTTTTTTGCGACTTGAGTGTGTAGATGTTGTTTGTTATTATTCATGTGAACTCCAGTTGAAACTAATTTATGCACCACTAATGTAGACAATTTTTTAGTGAAAATTGAATTAGCATTAAGAAATATTAATGGTGAGATTTCACATTATATTCCAATTATTAAATATGTATAATAATATTTTTGTAGCCACACAAAACAAAATCATCTGGTCTGGTTGCAAAACATACATAATCATAATTACACAAATGCTTAAACATAACAGAGACACCATAGTTGGTTAGTTTTTTTTATATTACTGCATAATATTTTTGTAGCCAGACAATACAAAATCAGCTGGTCTGCTTGCATAACCATAAATAATCAAATATCCAAATGCTTAAATATAACAGAAACACTGTGATGGATTATTTTAGTCATATACTGCATGTGCATTAACTGGTCAAGTCTATTAAATCACAAATAAACATTTTATTTAACTTTCAGAGGCAAATATATATTGATATTATTTCCCAAACAACAAATGCACTGTGTAACGCAAGTACAACAGTATATTTACCTTCTCGCGTGTTTACATTATTTTGCAATGCTAACTAAATAGGGCAAGTAAAAAGCGCAGGTATTTCTTAATCTAACCTTTCTAAAATAACATTAAAACAAATATCTTAATGTAAGAATCTTGTCGACTCACCTGTGAGAAGCTCTTCTTCTACCTGCGCAAGCAGCACGGTCGCTTTTAATGTCATAGAACTTTACATAGGACCATTGGCTGAGACAAGAGGAGACGATGTGTGAGGGCGGAGGCTGGGCGCTGATTGGCCGTGGCAAGAAGGAGATTGACGTATGCGGGCAGAGGCTTCGGACTGATTGGCTGAGGGAATGAACAGACGATAGTGAGACCGCGAGTTTCCGCAGCACCAGCCAATCAAAAACGCGCCTGTCTTTCATAATCTATCAACCTGCGCTGACTGGGCTGCACCTCTGAGGAGCGCTATTAAGTCAGGAGGTTTCAGTCTTTTAGATGCTACGGACCCCAAATATAATCGTCGTCGTCCGAGAGACCCCCATTCTAAAATTCAAAAGACAACTATATAGTTTCTTATATAAAGAATTGAAATAGTGTAAAAAAGTATATTATAATTATGTCTAAAATATTATTTGGATAATATTTAGTGTCTATTAAGTTAAATTATTAAGTTTTCCCCCCTACTCATCATAGTACTGTAATGTTATAATGCTGTATTTATTGTTGTATTTATTTACTTATGCATTTTTATGTTTTAATATTTTATTATGCATTTATAATTTATTTTGTTTGTATCTATATTTTTTCAAATGTGAAACATTAAAATAAATGTCAACTATAACTTGGAAAAATTTAGCTTCTCTTAAGTAGAGTACATTTCTAGTACTGTATTTTATTTATATATACACACACACACACACACACACATTATATATATATATAATCTAATTTTATTTATATATTTTTTTATCCACCAATTAATTTATTTTGGACTAATTTTTATTTATTTGTTTTAATCTAATTTATATCTTATGCTTGTTGATTTATTTACTTATATATATTTTTTTGTATCTATTTGCATTCATGGCATTATTTTTGTTCATTTATTTTTAACCTTAATCTTTTAAATTTACATTTAACTTTTTTTTTTCTAAAAGTAGTGTTAATATGGTCTATTCAAACAAGACCTTCTCTCGCTCTCATTTCCTCGGCATTATTTAATACAAAATACATGCATAACTTATCAAGTTATATATAAAAAAAAAAATTCACACATTACTCACAATATTATATTGTATTGTGCTTCATGCAAACAGACTCTCTCTCACATACACACACAAAATCTTAACGTTAGGCGTGATTTACTAGAAGCATGTTTATTATTAATGATATAAAACAAGTTATGAAACTTCAAGAACACAACATTCCTCTTGACTGACAATTAATAATGCACTGTTGTATATATATATATTCATTAATAGGCTCGGTGACAGAAGTTAAAGAGAGTTAAATACTAAACAGCAAGAGCAGAACAGAGAAATCCATTAAAGTTACAGAAAACAAAGACAGAAAAAAAGAGAGTGAAGAGGAAGAGAACAAAAAGAGTGAAAGAGAGAAAAGAAAAAGATTTCGATAAGAAGTAGTACCTTTATAGCTCTTCAGTGTTCAATACCGCTAGTACAGAGAGCACGTCACGTTGTTTAGTGAGTACAGCAGTAGTGTAAAGATGGCACACAAACATCAGTATTTAGAACCATGCAAAGCGGTTTAATACCCAAGCAACCAGCATCAGTCCACAGTATCGAGCATGCCGAAGCATTCATGTTAACGTTTCAAATGTCAAAGATCGCAATTCTCCAACGATCGGACCACAAGAAAAAAGCCAGAGGATATTAAAAGAAAAAGAAACAACAACAGACAGTTCAAACTTTAAGACTTCAAATGTTGTTTGGCAAACAAATTGCAAAATGTAAAAGTTTGTTCGTCTTCAACAGAGACCCTCCTCGCATATAAGCAAGCAAAGGTTCAGCTCTAACCATAAAACGAAATTCACATCATCATCATCCAATCTTCATAATGAAGATGGAGTCCAGTGACTTCATAAACAACCTTCCAAGAGGCAACAAAGTGCTGGTTCTAAACTAGACACATTTTCCCTCAAACTTTATTCGAATAAGCAAAAACCATCAAGAGGCTCCTTCAGATCAAAAGATCAAGCAGCAAAAATCACTGGCCATCCCCTCGGCGCAAACGCAGGAACGCTTTGTACACGTCACAGATGCGCTGGCCAAATATCTGCACCAGTCTTTTCTCAGAGTGTTTCGATTCTGCTTCGTCAGTGCTCCTCAAAGTGCAATAAACGTCATCATTGACTACTCTCAAACAAGAGAAACAGAAAGAAAAGAGAGATACAGAGTGTGTAAGTGTATATAGAGACAAAAAGAGGTAGTGTGTGAATGCTTGTAGTTACGTATCTGAATGAGTGTGTGAATGTGTGTGTGTGTGTGTGTGTGTGTGTGTGTGTGTGTGTGTGTGTGTGTGTGTGTGAGAGAGAGAGAGAGAGAGAGAGAGAGAGAGAGAGAGCAGTATTCTCCAGGCCATGTCCATGGTGAAGCAGTTCCAGGATGAAGCCTCAGCCGTGGTAAGAGCTTCAGTGTGAGCGAATCCTCTGCTGTACTTCAGCTTCAGCTCTAGTGTTCAACAACTCCACAGCTTCTCAGAGAGGCTTATCAATGACAGTCACACCTGCAAAATTGCCAAATATTAGCTTGGCTGATATATGAGTCTATCATGCAAAATGATTGAACATTTGTGTCCTATGTGGTACAAATCCCACTACACTACACAACCACTAGATGAAGCTCTTTCCCACTCTATGATTCTGCTCTTAGAAGGTGAGTGTTACCTTATTCATAACTGATGAACGGACGATATTCTAAACAGTTCATTAAAACGGTTTATAAAAAACGTTTTATGACTCGTTGATTAATGTGACTAGTAATAAACAATGTTAAAACATCTCTTCAGCTGTTTTTTTTTTTTAAATTGCAGATGTAAGTATGCACAAAGAAAGTAATTTTTAATACATTATATAATATTTTAATATTATATCATTGTATTAAGATGAAAAAGTATATTTTTGTTAGTTGAATTGGTATTTGTACATAGATTTTGAAGAATTGAATTGTATTCCCCCTCTATATAAGAGAGCCCAAGTCTTTCCAATCCTAAGTCAGAGTTTAAGACAAGTAAAAAGATGAGTTGACGAGTAATTTGAAGTCAAAGTCAGGTTTTTTGCAATTTGAATGTGACTCAGGTCTCTGTGTCTGGTTACACCTAGACGCTGCTTGTTATTATAAATGTGAACTCTCCAATTTAAAGTAATTTTATGCACCACCAAATTATGTAGAAACATATTTAAGTGAACAATTAAATATGCATTAACAAATATTGAATGGATGAGATTTCACATTATATTCCAATTATTAAATATGTCTAATAATATTTTTGTAGCCACACAAAACAAAACCAGATGGCCTGGTTGCAAACATACATAATCATAATTACACAAATGCTTAAAAATAACAGAGACACTATAGTTGGTTAGTTTTTTTAATATTACTGCATGATAATTTTTGTAGCCAGACAAAGTTTGTCGGCCTAGTTGCATAACCCTAAATAATCAAATATACAAATGCTTAAATATAACAGAAACACTATAATTTGTTATTTTTATCATATTACTGCATATTTTATTTTGCATCCAGACATAAAATCTTAATGCTTAAATATAACAGAAACACTGTAAATGATTATTTAAATCATATTACTGCCAATGCATTAATTGGTCAGTCTATCAAATCTCAAATACAATCATTATCTATAAACATTTAAATTATCTCTCAGAGGCAAATATATATTGAAATAATTTCCCAAACAACAAATGCACTGTGTAGTACAACAGTAATATTTACTTTCCCGCATGTTTACATTATTCTGCAACTCTAACTAAATAGGGGAAGTAAAGTTTTATATATAAAAAAGTATAATATATAAAAAGTATAATAATAAAAATGATATATAATATACCATTATATAATAACATAATATATTAAGATGAAAAATAATATTTTTTGTTAGCTGAATTGGTATTTGTACATAGAATTTCTAGAATTTAAATGTATTCCCCCTCTATATAACTGCTGATTTCTGTTTGTGTTTTTCTAAAAAAAAATCTATAAATGTTTTAATATTTCACTGTCAAATCAAATAATTAGTCAAATAATAACCTTGCTATTAATCAAAAAACAAGACAGCATTTAAAATCACTTTAAAATTCACCCGGTTCATTGATTACCCTGGAAACAGAAGATGAAGTAGAATACATTGCATTGTGGGACATATGGCACATTACATAACTGCTCAAAAGTTTGTTGTCGGTAGTTTTTTTTATACATTATTTTTAAATATGTTTCTTATGCTCACCAAGGCTGCATTTATTTGATCAAAAATACAGTAAAAACAGTAATACTGTGACATATTCTTACACTTTAAAATAACTTATTTTTTTTCCCATTTCAAAATATTTTAAAATGTAATTTATTCCTGTGCAGCAATTAATCCAGTCTTTAGTGTCACATGATCCTTTAGAAATAATTCTAATATACTGATTGGGTGATCAACAAACATTTCTTATTATTATTAACATTAAAAACAGTTATGCTGCTAAATTTTGTTTTGTGGAAACAATGATACTTAAAAGAAATTACTGAAAAATGAACTTTTGAATAAATAGTACACAAAATATATACCACAAAAAGTAGTGGTTTGCCATTTTGAACATAGCCTCTTTCTCTGACCTGCGTAGCTGCGTCCTGTGCTCATGCAGGTGGGCAGCAGAGTCCATTTATCAGTGTTTGGATTGTAGAACTCCACTGAAGCCAGGTTGCATGAGCCATCATCGCCACCAATCACATATAGCAGGTTATTTACGGCACACACACCTGAAACAAAGACAAATTTGATTGAACCATCACAACCATCACAGCTAGAATTTTTTTTTTGTGTGTGTGTGTGTGTGTCAGCTGGCAGAGTGACACACTGTGCTGTTCAGCAAAGGTCTGACCAACTCACCTGCGTTCCTTCGGCACATATTCATATCAGCCACCTGTTTCCACGTGTTAGTGGCAGGGTCATAAACCTCACAGCTCTTTCTAACCAAGGGGCCGTCATGCCCCCCTACTGCATACAGGAGACCTTTTAACACACTTACACCTGTCCAACACAAACATTTGTGGTTTACACAGACATACGTTGCCAGCATACATGAAGGCATGTGTGTGTGTGTGTGTGTGTGTGTGTGTGTGTGTGTTACCTGCACCGCTACGGCGGGTTCCCATCTCTGCTGCATAAGACCATTCATTGGTGTTGGGGTTATAGGCCTCAACTGTACTCAAACACTGACGAGTTGCTCCATCATACCCTCCGACTGCATAAAGCAGACCTAAAAAAAACAGAGTTTGAAATAAAAAAAATTATCAGTTGAAATCAGCTGTTCGATATCAAACTAAAATGTTTGAAAAAATAAATATGCACTGCAAAAAAACGTAAAATGTATAAAAATGCATTTCAAGATAACTTCAACCAAAGCTAAAATTATCAAGCTAAAGTTCAGGTAATGTTTGATTATCAATCCCAAATTAAAATGTATTTAAAATGTAAAGTACAATTATATATTTTAAATAAATAATAATGTACACCCTAAAGCTAAAAGGTTGGTTTGGTAAGATATTTTAATGTTTTTTTTAAATCATTATATCAATAATATTGTGAAATTTAATAAAATATATTCTACAATGTAATTTATTCTTGTGACGGCAGTTGAATTTTCAGCAGCCATTACTCCAGTCTTCAGTGTCAGAAATCATTCTAATATGCAGATTGGTACTCAAGAAACATTTCTTACTATTATCAATGTTAAAAACAGTTGCACTGTCTAATATTTTTGTGGAAACTGTGATACATTTTTCGTTAGGAATCTTTGTTGAAAGAAGAGTTCAAAAGAACAGCATTTATAAGATTTATTTGACCCACTAGCACTTGCACTCTATTCTATTTCTGTTCTATCTACTTGTTTTCTCTTTATTTATTAAAAACATTACCCTTTAATACTAACACTCTCTATTCTATTTCTATTCTATCTACTCATTTTCTTTTTATTTATTAAAAAACCTGACCCTCTAACACTAACATTCTCTATTTTTATATATATATATATAAAAAAAATAACTTTGCACTCTAACACTAGCTCTTCTCTATTCTATTCTATCTACTTTTTATAATTGTTATTTATTATAAAAAAACAAATAAACCTTGCTATGTGTATTGTGTTAGACTAACCGGGACTTGTCACAGCACTTACATTTTGTTAGTCTTTTGTAGGTCTGATTGCTTCTATTGTCCTCATTTGTAAGTCGCTTTGGATAAAAGCGTCTGCTAAATGATTAAATGTAAATGTAAAAGTCTTTACTGTCACTTTTAATCAATGTAATGCAACCTTGCTGAATCAAATGGTTAATAATAATGATTTTTATAATATAATTATCCATCTTATTTTAATAGCTTTACAATGTAAGCACTAAGCAGCATCAAAACAAAATACGCAAATACACTAATATGGCAATATACTCGTTATTACGAAAATTGTGCAGTATATAATGGGGTCTGATAAGGTTGAAGACCCCTTGTTTAGGCCCTTTTTTAAACTCAGAATTCATCAATATCAAATGCCAAACAAAAGCAGAACAGCCATGCACGTCTATTGGCTGTGGCTGTACATATACAGACGGCGATTGGCTTCTTGGCAGTCACTAACCTCCAACAATGCCAACTCCAACACTGCTACGTCGTGTGTTCATGGGACTCACATGGAACCACTCATTGGCCTTAGCGTTATATGCCTCTACAGTAGCTAAACCTGCAAACCAACATCATCATAATGGTCACAGATGTAGGAATACAGTACATGTACCTCATTCCAGGTTTTATTAGTATCTTCATAGTAACCAACATAACAGCTATGCACGTCTCCACGTAAACAGTATGCAAGATAAAGCAAGATCAATTAATATATTACCTGTGCTGCCATCAAAGCCCCCAACAGCATAAAGCAGTCCGTTGAGGACAGCGGAGCCAAGAGTTGACCTGCGGTCCTGCATGCTGCTGACACAACACCACTCGTCTTTTACTGGGTCATATGAGTCCACCGTCCTCACTCGTAATGACCCGTTAAAACCCCCGACAGCATACACAACACCACCCATGTACACCATACCTACAAATACATATAAGAAAAAAAAATCTTTCAAGCATCCAATATTAAAAATCGAATAATATTTTTTTTTAACAGCTGTTGGGTAAATGAGTCGATTACATTTTCATTGAGGCAAGTTGTCACGTCTTTTAAATGTTATGTGCTTACATATGTATTAATTACAAAAAAAAAATGATTCATTAATTTTGTAGTTCATTATTGATTTTAAATTTTGTCAGAATATACAGTACTGTTCAAAAATATTTTTTTAATGTTGTGTAATGTTTATTAGATCAAAAATAAAGTAAAATTGAAAATATTATTGCAATTAAATAACTTACTTTCAAATTTATGTTAATATATTTAATTTATTCCTGTGATGGCAAAGCTGAATTCTCAGCATCATTACTCCAGTCTTCAGTGTCACATGATCCTTCAGAAATCATTCCAATATGCTGATTTGGCGCTTTAGCAATATTTCGTCTTATTATCAATGTTGAACACACTTTATATTTTTGTGGAAACTGAAACTTTGTTATTTTTAAATCAGGATTCTCTGATCAACAGAAAATTTAAAGAACATCATTTATTTGAAACAGAAAACTTCTGTAACATTCTAGCTGTCTTTATATGTCACTTCTGTCCAATTTAATACATTCTTGATGAATAAAAGTATTAACTCCTATTAAAAACTAATCAGTAACACTTTAGAATAGTGACCAATTTTCACTATTAACTAAATCACTTATTAGCATGCCTATTATTAATATATTTGCTGTTTATTAGTACTTACAAAGCACATATTCTGCATCCTATTCTTACCCAATACCTAAACTTAACTGCATTACTAACTATTAATAAGCAGCAAATTAGGAGTTTGAGGCAAAAGTCGTAGTTAATGGTTTGTTAATAGTAAGAATTGGTTCTTAAAATAAAGTGTGACCAACTAATCTCTTAACTTGACCCCACACTTTTGAATGGTAGTGTATGTTGTCACCAAATTTCATGTTAAAAAAACTCTATCCTTTTTTCTGGGACAATAAGTAGTCAAGACTTATAGTATACAAATATTTAAACCCAATAGTTCCCGCCCCCCCAATTCATGTTTTCTGTATAAAAATATTCATGCGACATTAAAAGTCTGTGGGGTATATATTCCACTTAAGTCAAGTCAAGTCAAGTTGAGCTTTATTGTCATTCCGCTACATGTGGGGACATACAGTGGAACGAAATGTCGTGCCTCACTTAAGCCACATTTGTGATGTAAAGACAATAAAGGTAAATTTAAACTTGCAATTTCACTAAACATCATTTTCATCAGGGTAAACAGCGGCACGTTTCAAACAGCGGAACAGATTCTTCAGCAAACAACATTCAACGCATCCAAGAGTCTCCATCATTATTTCAGTTTGTGCTCTAACATGCAGAGCTGTTGAATGTGAGACCAGGGTGAATCACTTTGCCAGTCATTGTCAATGATATGAGCGTGCAGCTCACCTGCTCGACATCGTCTGGAGGGTAATTCTGCCACTTGGAACCATCTCTCCTCCTCGAAGTCATAGCACTCCACACTGCGGATGGCTTTAGGGGCCTGTCCCCCCACCACCATCATCACCTTTAACACACATGAGAAAAGACTCCAATCAAAACCCTCTAGAACACGGCTTCTCAAACTTTTTATCTAGTTTTAATTACTTTGTTAATGTGGTTTAAAACATGTGCCATGTTCTTAGAAACATACTCTATGATTTTTAAACTATAACATTTTTAGTAAAAGTATAAATATAATAGCTGTACAAAATGTCATGTGTTGTCCATCAAGTAAACAATGTAGTATCTATAAATTAATAAATTGTAAACATTATAAATTCTTAAACTGTATGCACTTTTTGGAGAGCTATACAATTGTAGTATTATTTATATGCTACTATATTTCAAATTAGGTTTTTATTTCATTTTATTAATATTTTCCGTTTTCATTTTAATTGCACCTTTAACACACACAAGAAAAGGCTCCAATAAAACCCCTCTAGGACACTGCTTCTCAAACTTTTTGTTTATCTAGTTTTTAATTATTTTGTTAATGTGGTTTAAAACATGTTCCAAGTTCTTAAAAACATACTCTTTGTATTCATGATTTTTTTTATATATTTTTGCCCTTTTTGGGGAAAATGCAATTATAATTTTCTGAATGTTTTGAATTAGTTTTTTATTTTTATTTTAATAATTTCAGTCTTCATTTTAATTGCATTAATATTTTTTAATTCATTTTAATTAAAGTGACCTTTAATACACCCAAGAAAAGAGTCCATATCAAAACCCTATAGAAGAGTGATTCTCAACCTTTCTGACCTCAAGATATTATACATTTACATGACTTTTCAAGGTTTTCCAGACTAGTTTATATATCCTGGTTCTTTAATATAGAAAAAAAAGAGTTATTGAAGGGGTGAATAAAAATATAAAATATATAGATTTTTAGTTGTTTGCTGAGGACCCCTAGTAAGCCCTGATCCCCAGGTTTAGAAACACTGACCTAGAGCTTTCACTAGAGGTTTTTAAGGCAGATTTATTTAATAAATATCTGTCAAACCAAATTTTATTTTTGATGTAGGTATATGCTAAGCTCTATTTGTTATACATCTATCTCATTTAGAATATTTATCAATATTTTAATGACATTTGTACAGCCCATATTGATATTATGTCATATGACATTAATTTTCTTGAACCCAAATAGCATTTCAATTGCTTAGTTTAATAAAAAAAACATTATGACTAAAATGTCCACAAAACACATGGACTAGAGATTTGCACCCATTATAAGTTGAGCCAAGATGCTCAGATATGTGACAAGAGTTTGAATCCGGCTTACATTATGTTCCTCCATCTCCATCCACTGACTTCCTGCTCTTTACAGCGAATGAAAATGTCAACAAAAAAAAAAGAATAATAATCAAGAGTGTCCAGACAAACCTTTGGGTAGCTGATGGGTGTTCTCACTCTGGTGCGGATGGTCTTCATCATGGAGCGCTGCTCGGCCGGCAGCAGGTGGTACTTCATGGCTTCAATTAGGTAGTCTTTACAGGCGCTGCTGTTCTTCACTAAAGTTTCCTCCTCCACCCTCTGTACACACATATAAAACTCAATTACAATTAAAGAACATCAAAGAAAATATTCACTAATGCATTACTCATGCACGCACATTTACCTGCACGAGGTATTCTCTGGAAAGAAGAGGCAAGCGAACATGTTCCATCAGATGAGCCATGTGTTCCTGACGCACATCTTTATCATGCGTGACCCAAGCTATGACCGCTTCAAACACCTATAAACACCCAGGGAAAGTTTAATACCTGTCTCATCTGTTACACCTGCGATTCAATCACAAATCATCAGCGTGAAATACAGGTGTAAACGAGTTACAAAACATTTTGAGATATGATAACTGCAATCATAGGTATGTATAGGTAGATGTCACATTCGACCGCTCCAGACACGTCGATGCATCCGCCATCTTTGAACGGTCTATATGTCGTTATTCACGATAAAAATCAATGAGTTTCAAGATGCAACAACATTGCGCAGCATCTGGTTGTAAAAACCACCTAAATTTAAATTCCTGAAGAAATTGGATAAAGAAACAGCCTCTAATAGGGCATGTAGCTGTACATATCTATGACTGCAATCACATACAGAGATGAAAATGCATGTGACCACATCGCATTAGTTGTAGTGTAATGTGAACACTAATACGTCTAATACATCAAAGCACCACCCACTCATCTGTCAATCATTCCATTGCACTGAGAAATGTAAAATGGCTCCACAATAAAGAAAGCATCTTGTTTAAACTAAAAAATCTTGTTTAAAACACGTGGCAAATTTTTAGAAACGTACTCTTTGTATCTGTTTTGTATGTTTGTTTAATTTTACCATAACAATATAATGATTCTAAAAAAATGTAATGTGGAGCAACCATCAAGTAAAAAGAAATAAAATATTTCCATCATATTAACATATGATGATTTTTGGGTCACTTAGAATTATTTATATGCTATTATAATTGTTATTAATTTTGAATTAGCATTTATTTTTATATTTAGATTTCCAGTTTTATGTTTTTAATGTTAGTAAGTTATGTGATTTTGTCATTTTAATTAGCTTTTGTTTTTTAACATTTACTAATTCATTGTATTATTTAAAATACAGTGGCCGAGGCAAGTTTTTCATCTTATATTTATATTTCATTTTAATCCAGCTTTATTTCAACAAAATATAACAATTATTACAAACCTACAACATAAATGTTTGAAATAGTTTTAGGATTAGTTAGTAATATTTTGAATTACTTTTATATTTATTTTTCCAGTTTTAGTTTTAATTTGAGTAATTTTGATGATTTATTTGGTTAGTAAGTTAAGTGATTTTGTCATTTTAATTAGTTTTTGTTTTTTTAACATTGTTATTTAGGTTTAATTTACTGATTTATTGTATTTTTTAAAATACAGTTGCCAAGGCAAGTTTTTCATCTTATATTTATATTTCATTTTAATTCAGCTTTATTTCAACAAAATTATAACAAACCTATAACAATTTTTTTTTTTATTAAATAGTTTTAGGATTAGTTCATGATTATAACACTGTTGAGGAGTTGCATAACATGAATTAATCTTATAACCTGAATTAATCTTTGCCTTAATGACCTTGACACATAGTCATTAGATTTTGCAGGGCTCTTCTTTATGATATTGTTTTCTGTTATACGCTTCTTTTCTTCAGAAATAAGCATTTGTTCAAAACTGAAATGCATGTAGTCAAAATTAAAAGCATTCTCAAAATCTGAACACAAGTGATCACAGGAGATGTTTCTGAGATGCGTGTCAATACCAGGTTTAAATAGCATTCTAGAGACCAGGTGGAACAAGCCAGACGTAGAACTGAAATGAATTAATAAAAACACAAAAATATGATATCTTTAGAAGCTGATGTTGCCATGGCAAAAAAACAGCATGGTGCCCACGCCTTGCATCTTCCAACTCCTGTTTCCATGACGACCAACAAACTCTCATCAGCAGCTACAGCTATTCCCATAGTATTATTGTACCAGCAGTATGTTACCATGGCAACAGAGCTGCTAAAGTCTGCATGATAAAAACACCTGTGTGCTGCTATAGTTACAGCAATACAAGCCTCTCATCAAACGTGACGCTACCTTTTCTTCTGATGGAATGGTCAGTTTGTCGCTTGCTATGAGGCTGCACACTTGCTCCATGCCCAGATTGAGAAACTCTTCACTCTGCACGACCTCTGAGAAGTGTTGCTCTGTGAGTGTCGATGAGTGGGAGAGAGATTTAGACTGTCAAACAGAGTTACTGACACTCTTCCAATAAGGAACATAACTATTATGACTATCGTGTGCATGAATTTCTCAGTTCTTTCTTTTATGGATGGACACACACCTGCGTACGTGTTGGCGAGATTGAGCAGCTCCGTGCAGGCGTGCAAATCGGCGAAGGCGCAGATACCGAGGCAGTTGGTTGGGTGAAGTTGAGTTATGAGAAACTCGCAGCAGGCCTTTTTAACTTCCTGTAGCTGCAGCAGACCAGCGGCAGGCAAGAGCACCTGAACACACAGAAACAGAAAAGACCTCACACACGGCTTCAAAAGAGCCCTTTAAGAATTTTGTCTCTGTATTTTTACTTGCCCTGGCAAGAATTTTACATGCATTAAGGTAAATTTTAAAGGATGTTATATATATATATATATATATATATACAGTATCTCACAAAAGTGAGTACACCCCTCACATTTCGGCAATCAATTTAGTATATCTTTTCAAGGGACAATACTATAGAAATGAAACTTGGATATATTTTAGAGTAGTCAATGTGCAACTTGTATAGCAGTAAAGATTTACTGTCCTCTGAATATAACTCAACATACAGCTAATATTGTCAAAAAAGCTGGCAACAAAACTGAGTACACCCTAAGTGATAACAGCTATACATCGTTTAACCATGCAAAGCCACATGTCCTATTCATCATGTTCATGTTTTTGTCTGCTTGACAGGACCATACAAATTTGTGTATCTTTGTTTTAGAGCAGTTAAAATTTGGTTCTTTGAGTACAATTCTCTCATACTGACCACTGGATGTTCAACATGGCACCTCATGGCAAATAACTCTCTGAGGATTTGAGAATTAGAATTGTTGCTCTCCACAAAGATGGCCGAGGCTATAAGAAGTTCGGTAACACCCTGAAACTGAGTTACAGTACAGTGGCCAGGGTCATACAGAGGTTTTACAAGACGGTTTCCACTCGGAACAGGCCTCGCAAGGGTCAATCAAAGAAGTTGAGTCCTTGTGCTGTGCGTCAAGTGCAGAAGCTGGCTTCAAAAAACAGATGCATGAGTGCTGCCAGCATTGCTTTAGAGGTTGCAGAAGTTGAAGGTCAGCTTGTCAGTGCTCAGACCATACGCCACACACTGCAACAAGTCGGTTTGCATGGCCATCATCCCAGAAGGAAGCCTCTTCTGAAGCTGGTTCACAAAAAAAGCCTGCAAACAGTTTGCTGAAGACAACCTGGCCAAGAGCATGAATTACTGGAACCATGTCCTGTGGTCTGATGAGTCTAAGGTAAACTTGTTTGACTCAGATGGTGTCCAGCATGTGTGGTGACGCCCTGGTGAGGAGTACCAAGAAAATTGTGCCTTGCCTACAGTCAAGCATGGTGGTGGTAGCATCATGGTCTGGGGCTGCATGACTACTGCTGGTACTGGGGAGCTGTGGTTCATTGAGGGAAACATGGACTCCAACATGTACTGTGACATTCTGAAGCAGAAGATGATGCCCTCCCTTCAGAAACTGTTTTCCAACATAACAACCACCCCAAACACACCGCCAAGATGACAACTGCCTTGCTGCTGAAGGTGAAGGTGAAGGTGAAGGTGAAGGTGATGGAGTGGCCAAGTATGTCTCCAGACCTGAACCCTATTGAGCACATGTGGGGCATCCTCAAGCGGAAGGTGGAGAAGCACCATGTGTCTAACATCCAGCAGCTCCGTGATGTCATTATGGAGGAGTGGAAGAGGATGCCAGCAACAACCTGTGCAGCTCTGGTGAATTCCATGCCCAGGAGGATTAAGGCAGTGCTAGATAACAATGGTGCCCCTACAAAATACTGACACTTTGGACAAAAACTTTTATTTTGGATGCGATTAATCGCGATTAATCGTTTGACAGCATTAGCTTCAATGGCTTAAAATCACTTGTTTTTCAACTGCAATGCTTAAAAACGCGTGCAAACGATATGTTTTTGTGACCACGTAGCACAGCAACGTCATGTGAGCGTGTAACTGCAAAATTTCTGCCAGTCGACAAATTTCTACCGGTTAATTGTGTCTACCGGTATATCGCCCACCAATAATTGGACAAGTTAAATGTCTTTGAATTGTGTCTCACTGTTTTTTAAGCATCTCACGCCACTAAATGTTGCATAAGGTAAAAGTGAGCCAAGTTGCACTTCATCTGGCTGTTTTTTTAATGCAAGAATGTGTCCTGTATGTACACCACTCACTCTTTTCACCTCTATTTACTATATGAGAGAAGCTTAATGCACATGCAAACTGAATTGACAGCATTAATGATGGACCTAGCAGGTTATGGTACCATCAGGGTCATTCTTATTGTTAAGCCTTGCAGCAAAGTTTGGATTCGAGTTCCTCCCATAAAAATTCGGCCTCATTTTAACACCCTCTGTCTAGTCAACTGTGCAGACACAGACACATAAGCTACTGACACCCACCCACACACACACACACGCACGCACGCACACATCCTGGATGTGATTTTCTGTCCTCTCAGAGTAATACCAAAGAACACAACATAAAAAGAATACAAATTCAGTCAACTAAGTTTTAAGGTCATATTTTTATAGCGTGCAAAAAAAAAAAATGTGGCGCTCCAGTCACCCACACACACAGTTACCTGCACATTCTCCTCTGTCACTTGGATCTCAGCAGTGTAAACATAGTCGATCAGCATTCCCAGAGTCCAGCCGTCAATCTCTTTGATTCGAACCTTCTTCTGACGGCTCTCAGTCATCTCTCCTACAATCACAAATATTCACAAAATATATACAGTATACAGTATGTATATTACATAATATATGTATATATAATATTTTATAAAAATGCAATGTACTGGTGTTTCTGTGTTAGTGGATACTAAACATTATAATCTCCATTCACAGTATGAAAAATGTATTTATAAGCCTCAGAGGATAACATTGGGAAGAGTACAAAATCTGAGTGACTCATTTCAATTTCTCACAATGAGATCTTATTTGACTTTTAATGTTTTATGCAATTACACACTCAAACATAAGATACGCATGTGTATAAGGCTTTTTTTTTTATTCCCAGACTATAACTATAGCCCAGCAGCAGATGGACTGCCCTAATGTGACCCTCCACTGTTGTGAATATGTGTGAGTGTGTTCTCACCTGTAAACATAGCGTGGAAGTACGGACACCCCGCAGCTAAGACGACTCGATGAGCAGCTATCTCCACATCCTCCGCAATGATGGTGACATCACACAACACACTCTGACTGCAGAGAGCGGAAAGATTTCATACATGCACACTGATCAATTCTTACACACAAAACTATTTGGCCACAAAAAACTATTTGGACTAAATGTCTGAATGACACTGCATTAGACATTACAAACGCCAAACGTAGCAGCATCTGCAAATACAGGAAGTAAGACCACAGAACTAACTTCACTTTTTCTGAGCGATTTTGCAATGATTTTTAAGCAGCTGGTGTCAAGGTGATTTTAGTGGATTTTTCTTAAATTATGTATCCAATCCAACATAAGATAAGCATGTGTGTAAGTCATTATTCCTAGATAATTACTACATTCCAGTGACTCTGAGAGGATGAGCAGCCAGTCAATCGTCCGAATGTGACCTTCCACTGGTTTGTCTTTATTTTGATCCATATACTTACTGTTTTATATTTTGAAACTCAATACATTTCTGAAATGTTTAGCTTGAAAAATTTGGGGTAAAATTCTAAAAACAGAAATACTGTCAAATATTAATACAATTTAAAATAATGGTTTAACATTTTAATATATTAATAAATCCTAATAATAAAATGTAATTTATTCCTGTGACCGCAAAGCTGAATTTTCAGCAGCCATTACTCCAGTGTCACATGATCTTTCAGAAATCAGTCTAACTGATTTGGTGCTCAAGAGACATTTCTTATTATCATCAATGCTGGAGACAATTGTGCTGCTTAATATTTTTGTGGAAACTGATACATTTGTTCAGGATTCTTTGATAAATAGAACGTAAAAAAAAAACTGAATATTTGAAATAAATATATTTTATCACTTTTGATCAACTTAATGCAATCTTGTTAATTAAAAGTATTAATTTATTTCTTCAAAATAAAAATAAAAATCTTTAAAAAATACAAACAGTTACGTATATTGTAAATAAATGCCATGTGTGGACTGTGGTTTGATATTTTGCTATAAAATGCAAGGTTTTTAAGTGTGGTTAAAGCATCCAAATACTTTCTGTGGCAACTGTAGTATTATAACTCTAAATTAACATCTTAATACACATAACTGCAAAGAGTATGTCACCCAAAAATGAAAATGTTGTCTTTGTTTACTCATCCTCATGTCATTTAAAAATTCTGTGGCTTTCTTTTTTTCAGTGAATGGCGTATTAGACAGAATAGTTAACCTCAGTCATCCCTCACTTTCACTGCATCTTTTTTTTTAATGCAATAAAAGTGAATGCTGGCAGAGTGAGGCTGTCATTCTGCAAACTTCTTCTGTGTTCAACAAATGAACATAAATGACAGAAATTTCATTTTAGATTAAATATCCATGTAAGAGCAGACACCTAAAAACAGTAATTAGCTACTATTATAAAGAGGCACTGCATGATTTCCACCAGCATCTCACAGACTCACACACACCTGCGGAGTTCATTCATGATCCTGAAAGCTTTCCTCATGTGACGTGGATTGATGGTGACCGCACTCTGTTTCTCACACACATCATCCTTCAGCTCCACAGCTTTATGATGACAAAGCTTAGAGCATCTGAAACACACACACACACACAGTGGTACATCATCACACACACCATAGTACCATTACACAAGAAGTGACCATATGGCAGTTGTCAAATCTGACATCAGTTCCTAAACATGTGACATAAAGAGTGTTGGAGGTGTGTGGACAAAGACAGAGAGATGTCATTTGATCTTATGGCTGAACAGATTTACTCTATATTGACATTACAGTAGTGTGAGCACAACCATGTCTCTCTCTCTCTCTCTCTCTCTCTCTCTCACACACACACACACACACACACACACACACACACACACACACACACACACACACACACACAGCTCTTACAGTGGATGAATCTCCATAGCGCTGGTTCCGTTCACATCAGTCTGCGTCTCTCCATCTCTGGTCGGGCTCTGTCGTTTAAATCCCCGCTGTGTCCCGTCCACTGAACCGAGCCGAACCGGGCTGGACTGGGTCCTGGTGTGCGGGTCCAGCTCCGCTAATGAAAATAAAAGAGAAAAGCGACCCCACAATAGGTGTCAGTATGACTGACGTGACCGGATACTGAGAGGCAGACAGGTCCGTTGTGTGGGTGAGGACAGGACACATCCAGAGACTCTCAAACGCTACAGCTCACACACAAAAACAAGAGTGAAGGAAAGACTGACACACTCCTTCGGCGACAAACAAAAACACCAGCGGCCCCACAGCGCCTGCTACTGCTGGAAGACCTTATGACAGACTAGTGAGAGACGGTCATGTGTGTTTGGTTATATTTTTAAGACAATAAATAACTGTTTTGAGTCAAAGCGTATCTTAAAGAGGACATCTGTTTCTAATTATTATTTATTATTATACATTGGGGTCGGTAAGATTTGTATGATGGTTTTGAAAAAATGTCCAGCAAAGCTACATTCAATAAAAAAATAAAAATACAGTACTATTTTTACACATTAATAACTTTATATATATATATATACATTTTAAAATGTAATGAATTTTCAACAGCCATTACCCCAGTCTTCAGTGTTTTCCTTCAGAAATCATTGTAATATGCTGATTTGGACTTAAGAAATATTTCTCATTATTATCAAATGTTGAAAACATTTGTGCTTCTTAATAGTTTTGTAGAAACTGTGATACATTTTTTATATATATATATATAGATAGATAGAGAGAGAGAGAGAGAGAGAGAGAGTACAAGAGAACAGCTTTTATTTGAAATAGAAATCTTTTATAACATTACAAACATACTTTGTCACTTTTGTTTAATTTATCCTTACTGAATGAACGTACCAATTTCTTTCTTTTTTTTAAATGACCCCTACATAATATTGTAATAGTAGTTATTCATTACAAAATTATTTACTTATGATAGGGTGTGCTACGCTCAAACTTTACAAAATTATTTGAAAAATTCTATACAGTGAAGGAGAGAGGGACGGTCACACTTTTTACTTCAGTGAATATTTCTCAGTATTTTTGAAAATTAATTTCTTTATAGGTAGGGTAGAGTGGGGGAAAATGCCCCCCTTAAGGACTGTGCATTTTTTTTTCTGTAAAACAAAAGTTAAATGTGTTCAGAAAAGTTATAGTTTAGTGACAATGACAAATTATATGTCCAGAGTTTTCATGTTATTAGATTTTTAACAAAAATTAAATTTGTACCTACAAAAAAAAATAATAATTAAAAATAATTAAAAAAATAAAACCCAAACAGTTGAATATTTCATTGTTACTGCACAAAATTAAACATTAAAGCAAATCTTTCCCGTGAACTGCCAAAATACAGACAGCATGTTACATGTCCCACCAGAGACAGTAATATATTGGACCATTGTTACACCACAATAAAGAATGCATATCACTCTGTCCCACGGGCACCTCTGGGAATCTCTGATCACTGTTTGGTTCATCGTATACCGACCTACAGGCAGAAACTGAAATCAGCTAAACCTGTATTAAGGACTGTAAAGAGATGGACCAATGAGACAGAGCGGGTTTTACAAGCCTGTTTCGACCTTACTGATTGGAGTGTTTATGAAGCTGCTGCCACTGATCTGGACGAGCTCACAGAGACTGTAACATCCTATATCAGTTTCTGTGAGGATATGTGCATTCCTACCAGGACCTATTTAACATACAACAATGACAAACCATGGTTCACTGCAAAACTCAGACAGCTCCGTCAGGCCAAAGATGATGCTTACAGGAATGGGAACAGAGTCTTGTATAAACAGGCCAAATACACACTGGAAAAGGAGATCAGAGTGGCAAAAAGGAATTATTCTGAAAAGTTAAGGAACCAATTCTCTTCCAGTGACTCTGCATCAGTGTGGAAATGTCTGAAAGACATCACCAACTACAAGACACCATCCCTCAGCACTGTGGAGAATCAACAACTGGCAGACAATCTGAATGAGTTCTATTGCAGGTTTGAAAAAACACCATTAACACCTCCAGCAATCCCCCCTCTCCCCCACACCTGCACTGCAGATCAGTGAAGATGATGTGCGTCAGGTCTTCAGAAAGAACAAGAGAAGAAAAGCACCAGGCCCAGACGATGTCACACCAGCCTGTCTGACAACCTGTGCTGACCAGCTGGCCCCCATCTTCTCACAGATCACTGGAGCTGTGCGAAGTCCCTTCCTGCTTCAAATGCTTCACCATCATCCCCAAAATTACTGGACTTAATGACTACAGACCTGTAGCTCTAACATCTGTGGCCATGAAGTCATTTGAAAAACTGGTGCTTATCTAAAGGACATCACTGGACCCCCTGCAGTTTGCCTACCGAGCAAACAGGTCTGTGGACGATGCAGTCAACGTGGGATTGCACTACATCCTGCAGCATCTGGACAGACCAGGGACTTATGTGAGGATCCTTATGTGAGGACATTCACATAGACTCTTGCGAAAAAGGCCCAGCAGATGTTGTAATTCCTTCGCCAACTGAGGAAGTTCAACCTGCCACAGGAGCTACTGAAACAGTTCTACTCTGCCATCATTGAATCCGTCCTCTGCACTTCAACAACTGTGTGGTTCAGCTCAGCTACCAAATCTGACCTCAGAAGACTACGGAGGGTAGTCCGGACTGCTGAGCGAATCATTGGTACAACCCTCCCTACTCTCCAAGAACTGTACTTATCCAGAGTGAGCAAAAGGGCTAACAAATTCACTCTGGACCCCTCACATCCAGCACACTCCCTCTTTGAACTGTCGCCATATGGTCAACGCTACAGAGCATTGAGCACCAGAACGGCCAGGCACAGGAACAGTTTCTTCCCTCAGGCAATCCATCTCATGAACACTTGACAATAAACGTGGAACACACAACACTATTATATTTATTTATTTATTTAGCACACATACTTGTTTACATTTCAAATTTGCATCTAACATACCTGTACATACTAAATTGTCTATTTTGTATATTGTGTTTTTGCTATTTTGCACATTGTCTATTTTTAATATTTGTATTCTTTTTATTATCTGTGTCTTGTCTTGTCACTGTCATTCTGTCACACTGTGGAGATTCTGTCACTAAAACAAATTCCTCGTATGTGTAAACATACCTGGCAAAAAAGCTCATTCTGATTCTGATTAAACATTTTATTACCAATTATTGGGTATTCAATTTCAATTACCAGGCATAAAATTTCCCCAATAACTGACAGGAATCAAAAGAAATAGGTATCCTAAGGCACAATACTTTTCGTAAACATAGCGTGACATATTCCGTGAAAAGCAGAGAACAATCTGATCACAGACCACACTTGTTAGCCAATCAGAAAACATGGAGGCGGCTCTCTGCAAATGGCGTGAGTGTTGGGCAGAGTTACCCGTTTGTCAGAATAATGTCAAAGATCTGCCTTTTTCATCTTTAAGATACTTTGTATACAACATTAAAGCATCAAAAGTAACAAAGTTGAAGATGAGACATTTGATTTCATTGCTACAGTGTTTATTTTCCCTCAGTCATTTGTAGCTGAATTGTCCAATAAACAGAATAAGTCTCTGAAATTTAACAAAATATAACCAATATTTACAATAATTGTATTAAAAATACAAAAGTAGTTACAGACCTTGCCAGTTGTCTTTGTAAAAGACGTAGAAATACATGTGATTCTTATAGATTTGGCTGGGTAGAAACACAAGCGATGCATTTGAACTATCACAAACATTCTAAGTAAAATATATTGTTGTAACCATTTACTGACCATATTATGACCACCTATCATCTATGTAACAACTATAATTTATATATTCTTGACTACAATCTCTTGCTTCTGAAAATCTGTGCAACAATTCATGATTTGTGCCATATACTCGAATAGTCAGAAACAATGGTACTGACAGATAAAATTAAATAAAAATACAAAACATAAAATCTTTTCAAACAGAAACGTGGGAAACATTTGGAAAGTTTTTGGGAACATGATCAAATGATAAAAGGCATGTTAAAACTGTCATATACTCATGAGTAACATAAAAACACTGATATCAGCACAGAGAAGATGTCCGAGACTACAGAGGTTTGTGAGAGGCAGCTGCTCAGTCATTTCTTTCGGTCTTCAAGTGTCCGAAGAGAACTACGTCTCCCTCTGTGATTGATTTCAACACTCCCTCTCACAAGCACAACACACACATACAGTGTCTTTAACACATGACATACTAAAGTAACATTGCATATTAAAACTTCTAATGAAATAATACTGTTTCTATGGTTTTGTAACACTGATCTTACATCATGTGCAACACCTCACATCATGCTATAATTAAAATGAGACTGTGACTTCCATCTTGTCTTTGTTTTGCAGAGCTTATGTTAAAAGTGCCAACATTTTATCTGCTCCTGTCCTCCTTCACAGTGATCTCCATGAAGGTCTGAAATTCTTTGCTGTAGTTAAGTACATGGCCATGATTCCATATCAACTGTCATATGAATGTTGCCAACTTTGGGAAAGAGATACGAAGAGTCTCTGATTAAACTGCAGATATTTGCTCGTTTTCTGTAAAGAAATAGACAAAATAAGAGCTTGACTTATTATTTTCAAACATTTAAAAAAAGTAAAAATAATTAAAAAAATAATAATAATATATACAATTTTTTTCATTATTTGAAATAAACAATTATCTGAGGGGAAAAAATAAAATAAATAAAAACATAAAAACTATATAGACATACATAAACTATAGAAATGACAAACACACAACAAAATTACAACAACTTTAAAATTACAATGGAAAATAAAATAAAAAATGGATTCAATATATTAATAAAAACTATAGTAGTTTTTCAGTGATACTAAAATAACACTGCTCCTGAACAATACAGATTATTTTCATATTTCATTTTACAATTAGCAATGTGTAGAATTGCTTTTTAATCATTTTTCCTGTTCAACAAACTACAGCAATAAACTCAAAATATGAATCAGACATTTTATTTTCTATGCAAAAATTTTAAGCTGTGTAATTGTTAAACTACATATTTCTTTCTTGGCTGTTATTTAATAAGTTAAATGACTATCAAACAATAAATTAAATAAAGGTATGCATACTGGTAAAAGTATAAAAGTAATTGAGATCATATCTCTAGCAGATTTTAACAATCCAACTGTTAGTTTTAGCCTATTTCATTCATTTATTTATTTTATTTGGATTGGTTTCATTTATTATTCATAATCAAATACTCACCATCCGGTTGTGGTCGTCGTGGTGACTGACAGTGGTTGTATGCTGGCAATCTACTGGATGGGTGAAGTGGAGGAGGATCACATGACCTTTTAAGGAATCGAGACCTCTGCAGAGCCGCTGTGTAGTCTGGTGGGCGTCGCCCATGCGTATGACTGTGGCTGTCTGCCTCAGCCAATGACAGAGCAGTATAACCAGGTGGCGTGGGTGGTGGCTCTCTAAAACGTCCCTCCCTCCGACTCACAGTATTCTTGTTTATGTTTGGAGTTTCATCTTTTCCACCTCTGCGTTTTATTGTTCCTGTGTCTCCTTCCAATTCATCGGCCCAGTAACCAGTAGGTGTGGTCACGTGACTACGTCCCATCCCTTCTGACAGCGTCTCCCAGCTGCGGTTGTCATAACCCACACGCTGTGGAATACTCTGGATGTTATCATGGGAACCACTGGAGCAGGACGTCCAGCTGCCACGGCCACTGTCTGCTGCGTCCAATGACGCACGGTCACACTGATCCTGAGTCAAGGAGTAGGATCTGAGAGAAAGAAATATAGAGAGACTTATATGAGAAATAAGGTACTAGACCAATTGTATTGACTGATCGACATCCTAGACCAACTTTTTAGGTACTTACAGGTGCATCTCAATAAATTAGAATGTCATGGAAAAGTTCATTTATTTCAGTAATTCAACTCAAATTGTGAAACTCGTGTATTAAATAAATTCAATGCACACAGACTGAAGTAGTTTAAGTCTTTGGTTCTTTTCATTGTGATGATTTAGGCTCACATTTAACAAAAACCCACCAATTCACTATCTCAACAAATTAGAATACTTCATAACTACATACTACATTTTTAGTGAATTTTTGGCCTTCTGGAAAGTATGTTCATTTACTGTATATGTACTCAATACTTGGTAGGGGCTCCTTTTGCTTTAATTACTGCCTCAATTCGGCGTGGCATGGAGGTGATCAGTTTGTGGCACCGCTGAGGTGGTATGGAAGCCCAGGTTTCTTTGACAGTGGCCTTCAGGTCATCTGCATTGTTGGGTCTGGTGTCTCTCATCTTCCTCTTGACAATACCCCATAGATTCTCTATGGGGTTCAGGTCAGGCGAGTTTGCTGGCCAATCAAGCACAGTAACACCATGGTCATTGAACCAGCTTTTGGTACCTTTGGCAGTGTGGGCAGGTGCCAAGTCCTGCTGGAAAATTAAATCAGCATCTCCATAAAGCTTGTCAGCAGAAGGAAGCATGAAGTGCTCTAAAATTTCCTGGTAGATGGCTGCGTTGACTGTGAACTTCAGAAAACACAGTGGACCAACACCAGCAGATGACATGGCAGCCCAAATCATCACTGACTGTGGAAACTTCACACTGGACTTCAAGCAACATGGATTATGTGCCTCTCCACTCTTCCTCCAGACTCTGGGACCTTGATTTCCAAATTAAATGCAAAATTTACTTTCATCTGAAAAGAGGACTTTGGACCACTGAGCAACAGTCCAGTTCTTTTTCTCCACAGCCCAGGTAAGATGCTTCTGACGTTGTCTCTGGTTCAGAAGTGGCTTGGTAGCCCTTTTCCTGAAGATGTCTGAGCGTGGTGACTCTTGATGCACTGACTCCAGCTTCAGTCCACTCCTTGTGAAGCTCTCACAAGTGTTTGAATCAGCTTTGCTTGACTGTATTCTCAAGCTTGCGGTCATCCCTGTTGCTTGTGCACCTTTTCCTACCCAATTTCTTCCTTCCAGTCAACTTTGCATTTAATATGCTTTGCTACAGCACTCTGTAAACAGCCACACCTTTCAGTAATGACCCTCTGTGACTTACACTCTTTATGGAGGGCGTCAATGTTCGTCTTCTGGACCATTGCCAAGTCAGCAGTCTTCTCCATTATTGTGGTTTCAAAGAACAAGAGATACCCAGAATTTATACTGTAGGGATGGTCATTTATTGAAACTCAAATGTAAATATTCTAATATTTTGAGATACTGATTTTTGACTTTCATGAGCTGTAAGCTCTAATCCTCAAAATTTTTTTTTTTTTTTTTAAATGTTTTACTTTACATGTAATGAATCTAAAATATATGACAGTTTCACTTTTTGAGATAAATTACAAGCAAAAATTAACTTTTTCACGACATTCTAATTTATTGAGATGCACCTGTATATGCACATATGTATATAAAACCTCTTACCCCAAGCTTATTTGGTCAGGTTCAGATCTCCGTGTGCTGAGTGGGTGTGTAATAGTATGGGGTGGAGCATGCGTGTGGTCATCAACCATGATGAGATCAGAGGAGGAGGAGCTTAACAAACTCCGTTGATCTGATGCTTCACTCACCACTAACTGTGGAGCTATAAAAAAGCATAAATAACCAAACAATTAAAATACATCCGAGAATTTATTACTCTTTAGAAATGTGAATCGGAGTTCATTTTTAATTGATTTACAATTCATTGGTTTTCAATTTAAAAAAAAATCCATTCAACATTTGAACAGGGATTCATTTCTTACACTGATTCATTAAAATAATTATTTCTTTAACAATAACTTGTTAAATAATGCAACATTCAGTGTGGTACGATAATAATCAAGTAAATCGATTACAGTTAAAACATATTCAAAAACTGACAATTATATAACCAATTACAAAAAGAATTTCCAATAATTTCATGCCATCTTGATCAGCTCATACTCTTTTTAATTTTGAAAGCCATAACTTATCATATTTAAACATTATATGCTAAGTTAACAAAAACTTGATTTTATAGCATTTTACTGTAATGCAGTTCCTTTAAAACAGTCAACAGAAAAACATCAACAGCAATCACTGCATCAAAAACCCATTAATTAACTACATGTACTTTCTAGATGGTTAGGTTTAGGATTAGGGTTTGGTTTAGGATTACTTGCATGCAAGTACGCATAATTTATTGTTATTATAACAGTAAGGACACCTTAAAATGAAGTGTTACCTTATTTTGCAGTATGTGCACTTACAGTGTAACTACACTGTACTTAAGAAATGACTGGGTAACATAAGAGAAATACTTGGACTTAAAATGGTTCAATGTTATGTTCAGGTTTAGTACCTAGTTATTATATTAAACACATAAAAAAACATGTAGAACAGGACACTGTAAAATATAGTGCAACCCAATATTCTTCAAACTGATTCAGAACACATCATCAGTACATACCTTTTCTCGGTGTGCTGTGAGGCGAGGTACGCGGAGAGGAGAGGAGAGATGAAGCATTTGACTGGCTGTCCTCAGGCAGCTTTCGTTGTCTGTCCCGCCCTTCTTCTGAGAGAGACAAAATCTTATGAAGAGACTGAGGAGACTGGGCACCTACAGACACAAAAACCTCATCTCACTACAAACAAGACTTACAAGTCACCAGCAGAGGGCACTCGAACGACACCAGAATTCAGATCATTTGTGGAAGTAAAACTAGAGAAAGCTCTTACCAAATGGTGGTAACTCTTTGCCAAGTGATTTCTTGCGACCATGATTTCCATTAGTCTGCTGTGGAGTGGTGCTTCTTTGACTGACAGGAGATGCATCCACTCGTCTCCTGTCACCTGAGTTCTTCAAAGCTGAAATCACAAGCACACACACATACATTACTTACATACATTTTAATTTATAACTTAAATAAAACATAACAACAACAATAATAATAATAATCATACAATAGGGTTAGACAATAATCAATAACAACATGCATTATTCTAAGATGACAACATAAAAGAAGACAACTAACTATTGATAATAATTTTTATCTCGTTCACAATAATCAAAAATCAAAAGGTGATAGATTTAAAAAAATGTGTGCTACTCACTGGAGCTGTGGGCAGGCTCACACTGCAAAGAAAGTTCGTGGAGCTTCTCCTCATCACTCTCGTGTGTTTGCGTGTCCAGATACTGCCGCACGCGTCTGCTCATCATTTCCACCTCATAGAGTTTCTTAGCGCTGAGAAAAGAGCTCCGCCTCCCCTTCCTCTTACCACCCATCGTTCCAATGTCGGAGAGAGAAGAGCTGCTCACCTGACTTAGAGACCTACACGCATTAGAACAAAAGACACAATCAATGTTAATGCACAATGTCATTACTGAACAGGTCAAATCAACCGCAGAAGTTAGCAAGACAACTAGATAAATCAGCCAGAGAATTTTGCTGGGGAATTAACATGACCATTTTTAACATGCACAAAGAAAATAATTGAGATAAGTGACTATTTTAGAAAACTACAGGTTAATGAAATATTGACATGTCTAGAAAGTAGGGATGTGCATGGGTAATCAGGTACTCATTCTGCAACTAAGCAGTCAACTATTAAAATACCAATCAAATTATTTTTTTATGTTTTTATTTTGCACTAACTAACCAGTACTAACTGGAAATAAATAAAAAGGGAACTAAAACTATTTAGTAATATTTAAAAAAAAAAAAAAAAAACTGTCCCTGCAAACCACTGAGTACTCCACTAAAATATTACTCAATGCCCATTCCTACTTAAGCAGCAGAAATACTTTTATACAACCATATAAATCATCATTGAAAACACGCATAAAAATTCATGCCTTTCTAGAGAATGACAATGAGCATTCAGGAGAAGTGAGGAAGTGAAAGATGATATTTGACATATGCAGCACAACTAAAACAAGCTAGACTACTGAGACAAGTGTTAGTGTAGTTTAGTATCAAGCAGCAAAAAATGAGTTTACAGAAAGTGAAAGAAAGAAAGACAGTAGCAGTCCCACTTACCCAAGACTTCTCCACTTTTTCTTCCTACAACAGATTGCCACAAAGAGCCAAAGAACAAGAAAATTAAGAGATTGAGTAAAAGGAGGCATAAGACACTAGTGCTTAGACAGTGAAGCCCACAGAGCAAAGGTCCAAAAACAAGTCAAGTAAGACACCAAGCACACAAATGACTGAGCAGAAACAATCAGCATTGGATATATGCCACACTGTGCAAGAGACTAGCTCGGTTCCAATCCCTAGTGAGCTGCCTACATAGGAAACATCTTAAGGCATCACAAATATGTATCTTAATTTTGCTGCAAACCCAGCAAACCCAGAATGCTTTGCCACAAATGGAAAATTCATTCAAAACTTTGGACAAGACAAAAAATAATTATTTTTCATTAAAATGTTGAATAAGGTGAAAAGATTATTTTACCCTATGTTTGTGTGTATATGTATTTTATGCTTTATATCGAGCCTCTCGTATGGAGCACTATTTGTGTAGCATGCACTTGCCCATGTCGTGCATTTCAAATTGGTCACTAATAAGGTTGCATTTCCTGTGCTGCTCAGTAAGTTTCGAAAAACAGCTAGTGTGCATTGTATGCTTTTATCTCAAGGTTTTATTGATGTCATGTGTTTGTGTGTATGAAATATCATTGCTGAATAAGTGTACACTTTGTAAGTGAGTGTACCTAGTCTTAAAAAGCAATGCAGGGTCCATGGTGATGGAAGCCATTCGAACCACGTGTCTGATCTCTCGAGCAATCATCCTCAGCTTCTCAAAATTCACCAGACCGTCCACCTTGGAGTTATTGCCTGCAAGCACAGGTTTGACAGATTCATACTACATTTTCAAACCAAATTCCAAATTTTTAGGCAACAGGAACAGAGAAAGGTGTAAGTTACCCTCATGGAGGAAGGTGAGGTCTTTCTTAATGACAGGAAACAGAGGGATGACCGGCGGCTGCAGGTTGTGTTTGTTGAGGAGGTTGCGGTATTTGGCCATATTACGAGAAGGGTCAAAAACGTCCTGTAATTCTGCCAGAAGCTTCTCATATTTTCCAGGCAACCGTTCCCATGTAGATCTCAACCGAGCAACGGGTGCTAGATTGAACCCACTGCAAAAGATACACAGATACAGAGATGGACTGTTTGAATGGTAAGAAGCATGGAAATACACATTTAAAATGATGGCACATAAACTCTACCTGATTATGGCGAACATGGAGTTGAAGTTCTTGCAGTCACGGCAGTGAAGGGCAATCTTTATAAAGTGCTTAATGATCTTCACTCTTTTGGCCAGGTTGGTTTCTTGTACCATCTCTGTGGCGACCCAGAAGGTCTCCTGGTTCACAAGACCCTCAAAGTTGCGCAGGTTGGTAGGAAGCTCTTGTGGGTGAAGCTTGAAGAGGTCACTGATGTAATCCGTTGGTTCAATGCTGGAGAAGAGCAGATAGTTTCGTGCTGACAGCTGATTGGCTATCTCCATGGAGCTCAAGGACAACAAAGGGACCACAGACTCTCGCTGCATCTCCTGTGCTTCCACATCCGAACACAGCGTCTCTGTCTCCATGTTGCTCTTCAGGTAGTACCTGGCAATGCAAGCAGAAAAAATAACCATCACATAAAATTAAACCACAAAATTGCCAATTTAACTTCTCTAATTTAGCTCAAGACCAAACCTGGCACTCAGCTGTATCCTGTCAGCCAGTTTAGAGAGTTGATCAGGTAGTCGTCTCTGTTTGATAACTCCCTCCTGTGTGACTGACACCTCACAGAGCGAATAGGCTTCAGGACTTGCCGTCAAGCCAAACTCTCGCATCACCTGATTGGCTGCCTCTCTTGCTGTGGTGTCTCTATTGATCAGTAAGTAACGACTTTGTTGGTCTGCCTTGAAAACACGCAGCACCTGGTCTTGCAATTCTGTGGATGAAAAACATCAACAAACCATAAAACAACTGTATATACAGTAAGTAGTATGTAAACCTCAATCAGAACTAGGATCCAAACATTCCTGCATAGCACAGATTACATGCAACTTCTACAACTATATTAGGTAAACAGACATGGTAGATGCCTATGAGGAAGATGTAACAAGTCAAATGAAAAAGAGATGAAAGGAACTCTAATAACAAAGACAGAGGTTAACTGGAGATCCAGAACTTCAAGCAGAAGTCAGAGGAGATGTCTTGTCTTATGCAGAAGACAAAACTTTCAGAGTTGTATTGGAAAGTAGAGCTGTCAAAAGTACAGGTTCTTCAGTAACATGTTAATACTAAAATAAAAAGATTTTCCAACTACTATCCAAGTTTACATATATCCAATTTATTATTGCTGGTCGATGATATAGTTTAAATTATCTGATGATAGAAACAGTCAAGCAGTTTATATTTGATAACAGTATATCGATTTACCTGATATAAGTGGGTAAAGTCATATATACTTCGGTCGGAAGTGATCATTTGTTAAGTGGTGATATTAAAGGGATAGTTCACCCAAAAATGAAAATTTTGTTTTCATTTACTCACCCTCATGTCGTTCCAAACCTGTATGAGTTTCTTTCTTATGTCAAACATATAAGATGATATTTTGAAGAATGCTGATAATCAAACAGCTGATGGTCCCCATAGTATTTCTTTCCATACTATGGAATGGGGACCAACAACTGTTTGGTTCTTCAAAATATCTTCTTTTGTGTTTAACATAAGAAAGAAACTTATACAGGTTTGGAACGACATGAGGGTGAGTAAATGATAACAATTTTCATTTTTGGGTGAACTGTCCCTTTAAGGATTATGAAACCTGTAAGGTTTTGTTCAATTTAGTGATGAGCCTAATGACTATTTGGGGATGTGTATCACTGCCACAGGTAAATTAATTTGATAAATTACAGGGTTAAGATTTCGATCATATAGCCCACCCCTCAGCATTTTAACTGAGGAGTTAATTGGAAGTCATGACAAAATACTTACACAATAATGAAGAAGAGGGTGGCTAACCGTACACTGGAGTGGATCAGTGTGCGGTTAGCCACACTCTTGTTCATTTTCAAGCAGTGTTGCCAACAAATTTTCAGGGGAAGTTGCTAAAGGAAGGTTGATTTGTTGCTAAATGACGTTGTGATGTAATTGCCCGAATCATGACGACGTCATTACGTAATTTTACGTACAAAATGGTCACTACATCAAATTTTAACCTTTAAAAAAATTTAAATGTCGCCTCTGGCTTGCTCAGTTGGGGACACTTAATTTCTAGCGATTATCGTAAATTTGATTTCACAGATACTATTTAAACTAAACTTAGCTAGACAATGACATCTCCGAATTCAATAATGAAATGCCCTTAACTGAAAATTGAGTGTTTAATCTTATTATTATACATTACTGACACTCTATCCTCCAACTTGATACTGTTAAGTGCTTTGACACAATCTGTATTGTTAAAAGCGCTATATAAATAAAGGTGACTTGACTTGACTTGACTTTATACCTGGATTTAAAATTACGCATTGTATTTTGTGTTTTTGGATTACAAAGGATAATGGATAACGGATAATATCCTGGAAAATTACTAGTACCTTTTCCATTTTTAGATATTTTTCTTAGTGTACTAACTGATCAACAATCGCAGGTACAAGCTACTAACAAAGTGCATCATAAATGAAAAATTATTTGATTATTAAATTATTCATTGTTATTATTATTATTATTGAATTAAACAATTGCAAATAGCAGTAACTCATGCAATAATACAGCTAGGCATCTTTGGTGTCCTCTTTTTGTCTAATTTAAATGGTAAATGTGTGCCTTTTTAGCGTTTGAATCACTTATCAAAAGTTGCTAAATAAATGTTAAAAATATCTAAATTTGTCGCTAGTTGCTTTTGGAAGAAAAAGTTGCTAGGGTAGTCTGAAAAGTTGCTACATGTAGCAACAAAATTGCTAAGTTGGCAACACTGTTTTCAAGTATCCTACTGGCTCTACGCACCTGCAGAACAAGGACTTAATTTTTCCTTGTTTGGAGCGCTACAATTTTCTCAAGTTTTACAAAATACTTACACATAACAGGTTTTTACATAGTAGATAATACATAATACATTTACTCCCCTGTAAACAAAAAAGCTTTGGCTACTATGGTGTCAATATGCTACTCAATTGTTCAAACATCTTGTGGGACTTCCCTCTTACTATCAGTGATCTTGGTAATTTAGTAAAATCTGTTTTCGGGTATGATGATCACAGACAACCATGAGTATACCTCAAAGCATTACAATTAACTGCTCAGAATTGTACGTTTCAGTTAGTGTAAACAGTCGGGATAATAAAAAAAAAAGGTGTGTAAATATAAATTATCTAAATTTTTCTAAATAACTGATTTTTTTATTTTAAACATTCTAATTTGTATCTTTGTTTTACTACTTACTTGAATAATTACATTAGAGCTTGCAATGCTTAATTGAAAACATTGAGAACCAACGTTTACTTTCGGAAACCCTTTCAGAAAATGCTAAGCATGAACAGAAGCTACAGAAAGAGAGTTGTACATAATAAGACAAAGCAGTAAGAGTAGTACATCAAAGTCCGAAAAAAGAAAGATAATTTAATTATATGACTTGGCCCAGTGGCAAGTTTAGCAAATGGCACAAAGTGTATTAATCTACACAGACAGGCCATTGAAATAAACCAGAAACAATGTAATAAAGTGTGCATATAGTCCCACAGCCGTAAGGTGTGTTTAATTTGACCCAGAGAATATGTCAGGCTTGCCAGACAACTGGCAAAATAGTCTTACTGGCAAAAAAAATGACAAATGCTGCTACATCTTACTTTCACGAAAATGAGAACTTCCCATAAGTATTTTTTTTTTAAATCAGCAAGTGACAGATTATCCATGGTGATGCCATCAAAGTGAAAATGTTGCCACTGACTCAAGTTTGCAAAAATGTATAATATCTGTACAGTACGGTACTATACATGGAAAGAAGGTCAGCAGAACAGAGAGAAGGAAATACAGTCAACTAGATAAAACTTTATTACAGATTTTGAGAGAGAGATAGACAGGCAATTACACAAGACGGGTATCTAGGAAGACGAACAACTATCTAGAGAGACGAGTGGAACTATACGAGAGGTGTCTAAAAAGACGAGCAGAACCGCAGCAGTGCACAAATACTCACGAGTGAATCCAGGTGCTGTGAGCAAGGAGAGGGTAGCGGGATCATTAGTACAATCGCACAAATATAACAAAAGGAAAGGAACACAAAAAGCAGCAGTAGAGTGGAATGTATTTATGAGCAGAAAATTATAGTGAAGGTGCTGTATGTAGAATATAGCCATGTCATGTGCAGCATTATATTGTGTGTTAAAAACAGCAAACAGTTATTAGGTTGTGAAGTTCCGAAGGTGCTATGTAAATGAGTCTCAACATCAAAATCATAATTTGTGTCTATATGTCTATATATATTTTGTGTGTATACATATATACACATTTTATATATATATACACACACAAACATATACATACAGTATATGCACACACACTACTGATTATATATATTTTTTGGAGCATGCATTTGCGTATTCTGTATGCATATTTACCCAGTGGCTGTGTACTGTAGTCGATGATGCGTTGTTGGCCTTGGGCCAGGTCAGGGTTACTGGATGAGAGATTTCCATTGACTGCCATTGTGGGCTGAGTCTGTTTGTTCTGTCTTAATCCCACAATGCTGTCATCCTGAGTCTGCCCTAACCCGAGGTCACTATACAACAAAAGCACAATGACTCAGCATGACTCGGTATGAGGTGAACATCAATCAGAATTTAACACATGTGTCTAAAGCAGTGGATGTGAAATAATGCCTTTCTGTTTATGAAAATATCACTAAGATGACAAGATTCATACTGATGTTCTTTCTCTTTCAGAATTCTTAAAGTCAGCAATAGTGTCAGAAGAAGAGTTTGTGTGCTTGTATACCTGTAAGGTTTCTGAGGAAGGATGCTCATGCGTGTCTTGTCTAGAATCTTCATGAGTTTATTTCGGCCGCCCACAGTATGTGCTTTGACCTTCTTGCTGACCTTTTCTTGACCTATTACATCAGAACCAGCCCCAAGTTCAGGTACAGAATAACGGCTATTTTTCTTTCCGTCACCAATCTTTGGAAGATGAGGAACGCCATTTTTCCTTTCCTCTGCCACCCTGGCCACCAGCTCCTTGAAGACTGAGAAGAGTAAAAGTGAGTAAAAAATTTGATATTTATCAACAGCCTGTGTGTATTGGAAGGTGTTTCCAGGTAGGAATCTCACCCAGGAGGTTGGTTTTGACACTCATACAGAGCTGTGTATTGTTTTTGAGAATTTCAGTTGCTTTGGACAACTGCACATTCTCAAACGTCTGCCCGTTCACCTCCAATATCTGCACGAGAGTGAAAAAGTTTAGAGAAGACAAAAAGAAAGAAAAAAATGTGTGTAAAGAACATGTCTTAACACTGTTTTATACAAAAGTTCGAAAGGTGTCACCTGGTCTCCACGTTTAAGCCCCGCTTCCTCTGCTTTGCTTCTAACTTCCACGCTGCTGATAAAGAGGCGCGTTCCTCGTTCAGCTCCTCCAATCAGTGTGAAGGGGAGGGGCATCTCTCGAGCAGACCTATTTATAGTAATCACTCTGGGTTTGGCTTTAGCTGCACAAGCTATGTTGAGCAACCGCAACTGACCTGTCATTTTCTGTTCAGATAAATAGAGGAAGTTAATAAAGATGCTTGTCTGATAAAGTGATGAATGACAATTATTTTAAATATGCATTAAAGTAATGCTTGAATGCTGTTTATACCTCTTTTTCCAGATTGCTCTGAAATTCCTCCAAAAAACTGGTCATATCAGGATCTCCTTCAAAGTCACTGAAGTGATTGTTAACCCATAACAACACAACTCGGGTTACCTGATTAGACGAGAGAGGGAGAACTGTGAGTACCGTCCAGCTGAAGCTTAATGTGAGTTTCTTTAGAAAAGTTTGATTCAGTCACATTACCTTGTCCCGTAAACTGGGGTCATTAAACCAGTCCAGAAGTCTCTGTCCCAAAATCAGAGGACTGCGCAGGAAGGTACGATAGGTCAACAGGAAGTCCTCAATATACGTAGGGTCGACAACTGAATGATCCTCCACTAAGTGCTGCATCAGCCTTTCAGCAGTGCCCTAAAAAGTGTACATAAGATTTCTCTTTTAAATGACCACCTAGTGTACTAAAGTACTAAAAACACACATTTTAAATCAAATTAATTTAGGTTTATTAATTAGTCAAATTGTCTAAGTGAATGAACCATACATATGATGCTGTTCAAAAGTTTGAAGTCGGTAAGATTTTTTAACATTTCTGAAAGTAGTATCTTATTCTCCCCAAGACTGCATTTATATGATCAATATTGTGAAAAATATTGTGAAATATTATTACAACTTACATTAACTTTTCTTTTTTAATATATTTTAAAATGTAATTTATTCCTGTCATGGCAAAACTGATTTTTCAGCAGCCATTACTCCAGTCTTCAAAGTATTTACTGTCACTTTGGATCAATTTAATGCATCCACAATTAAAAAAGAAAAGAAAAGAAAGATCTTTAAAACACAAAATGTGGAGGGGATGTTCAATTGTTAATTCTCAAAGGCATGTTGTACTAGTTCTATGGGCTATTATATTCACATAACATATAAAGTCAGAGATTAAAACAGACTAGATTCATCAACTTCAAGACTGTAAAGCCGAAATCTGATTTCTCAGTGGAGTACTTTTTCCAAGTCAAAAATGTACAAAAATACCTTGACAACAATGTGTCCCTTGCGGGTGCCCGTCCGGTCGAGTTCTCTGTGTTCTTTTACCATGACGATTTCTCCTTCCTCCTCCACTCGCTGTGTGTTCTGCTCAACCTGATTCAGAATGCAGCAGTACTCCTGCTGGGCAATACACACAAACTACACACACACAAATAATAATGTTAGTTAACTGGCGTTTTTTGCATCGACATTTTATGCATAAATAAAGCTTGAACAGGGCTTTTTATTAAATACACTATCAACACCTTGAATATGTATTCAATTTGAATTAAACTGCATTTCTAATCTAAAATACTAATGTTTACAAAATTAGAATCTAGATTAAATTTACCGACATAAACAAGCTGCTTGAAGACTAGTTCACCATTATGCCTATCTTTACTATAAACACACTCTTACCTGACAGTCGTCCACTTTGGTCCTCATGACTCCAGTCATCAGCTGTTTTTCCATGGAAGGGGAGACACCAAAACTTCCACCCATACACACACTCTTACTGCTGCCATCTGGATAGCTCACCTCTACTGCTCCATTCAGAATGACTGACCATGAGTCCAGCTAAAACACACACACATTTGCCTGTTATCAGCTGAACACAAATGTAGAGATGAAATGCTACAAAGGGACCTCTTCACTCTCACCTCTTCACCGTGGTTGAGCACGATGGTTCCGGCCCGTTCCACGACCGCAAACACCATGACAGCACAGAGCTCCCTCCGCACCGAAACACTCAGACTGGCAAATGCCGGAAGCTGCTGCACAAACTCCAGCAACTGCTCTGTTTACAGAAAGAGAATGAGAAAATGAAAGAGAAAGTGTAAAAGAAACTTAAAATAAAAGTAGCTTAGTGAATTTCCATCACTGATCAATTCAAAGCACAAAAGTGTACCAATGTCATCATCTGTACGGTCCATAGGATCTTTCTCCAGACAGTCTCTCACAATATCTCGACTCATAAGAGGGTCCGTTCCCCTCCCTACGTCCTCATCATCATCATCCTCGTCCGAGTCCACTGCTGTTTCAGGAAGCCCGCTCAGATCCATGTCCCCACATTCACTTTCAGTGGCCTGTAAAATTAATAATTTTTCAGCAAATTTTCAGATAATGATGTTCATAGACATTTAACGGCTTTCTGTACTTTGTGACCCGCATATACAAACAGACAAAGTGAATCACGTGAATATGATTGTGTGTGTACATATGGTGTGTCAGTACAGAAGTGTGTTGGCACTCTGAGCCGACTGTGTTTGTACATGCGATGGATGTTTGTGTGTGAAATGCTGATCTGTGGATCAAAAGGCATGTGTGCTTGAGGACTGACATGAATAGGTTATGGAGAGGTGACAGATGGACCACCGAGGATGGTGGGGGAGTCCTCTACAGGATTTAAATGTGTGTGTGTGAGTGTGTGTGTGTCCCCCAGATGTTCACAATAAATCTCTGTCAGGATGCGCTTCTGTTGCAGAGTGTGTAAGGAGATTGCTTTATAGAGGGATAGAGACTCAGAGTCTCTTATCACCTGGTAAATATCTGATAGGCTGCTACTTCCTGAATCACTGGCAATGCTGGAACGTGATTGGCAACTGTCGGAGGGGTGAAGCTTTGAGAAGTCGGCAGGAAGCTGCAAGAGAAACATACACCGTTACAAAAAGAGTGATAAACAAACAAGCATGTTAAAAAATAGTTAGATTAGTCTAGAAAATAAATACGAAATAGATTTAACAGGATTTTAGGTAATGTATATAAGGGACATTTAATAGTTTTGGTGCTGTAATTGGTAATTTCTTTTTTTTTTTTTTTACATTTTAAATACCTTTTAGCTTTAAGTTAATCTAAATTGTCCTGCAATGATGAATACATTTTTACAGACAGACTTCAATTAATATGAATTAAACTAATATAATGTGTATTTGTACTGCATGTATAATTATATTTATATTGTTTAAAATAGTTTTAGCTGGAGTATTGCATGTCACATTACAAGACACTGCTGTCATTGCTTTAAATGTCAACTATGTATATGCATAAAAACAATATAATTCTTCCCTGACACAAGCTTTTGAGCATTTGTGCAAATATAGTGTTTTTTTCCCCTTCTAGTTCATCAGGAAACCAAGGATTAATTTTAAACCCCTGTGTGAGTGTCAGCACAATTACTCGTTAGTGGAATGGATGATGTGTTCTCACACGCACAAGTTCAGCTGAACAGTGGCATTTAAACCATCTAATAATCCATCTACTCTGAATCATTTTAGTCATTGGTTGATAAAAATAAAACGCACAATAAAGTATTATTGCTAGCAGTGTGGCATATATCCACCCTTTCCAGGCCTGGCAATCACAATTCTTTTATAGAAACAAACACACAGAACCATAAAAAGGTCCAAAAAGTAAACAAATGAATGGACTAATGACCGAAGCTTTCATCACTTAATAAACCAAAGTAATGTTTAGATCTGCTACACACACACACACACACACCCTTACCAACACCCTACTGTACAACATTCCCTGAGGCTTACTACAGTAATGTTGATGGGTTCATGTACTGATGTCCTAGATCTGATGGCCTACATACAGTGACCCTACAACAAAATCACATGTAGAATATACACACGCAACTCAAAAACTCAATAATGTAACCCCTTAAACAAATCACTGATATCAATACATGTAAACTGACATGTATTAAACAATGACAGGAAAACAACTGCAAAAACTAATAAAAATCAAATCAAGTATTAAGTTGAATAACATAACCAAAAACAAAATTATGCAGATTAACAATGTGAATAGAATTAATGAAAAATAATTCATTTTAAATTAAATTTAGATTGCACAACAAAACCAGAAAAGCATGTAGATTAATAACTGAAACACCGTTTATAAAATAAAATGATAAACATAACTAAAATTAGATTGCAGACCAAAACCAGCAGTCCAATTATGCGGATAATTTCAATAAAATTATTTATTAAAAACAAATTAGACTTTAATAAAAATTACATTTACAAAACAAAACTATAATTCTCTCCCATTCAGAATATATTTGTTCACCAATTGCTTAATTCAAACTAATACTTTGTCTGCTTGTATACTGTTAATGTCAAAACTTAGTCCACCCTTTACATTCAGCTGCTCCCTAATACTTTATAAAATGAAGCATGCATAGCTAAACAAAGAATGCATGCATTTTTTTTACAGTTAATGCATGCTTGTGATTAGCCTGTTGTTGCAAAATAATTATGCATGTTTTTAAATATGCAGGCCTTTGTGATTCTCAAGAGTGTGTGTATGAGAGAGATACTCACAGTCCTGGTCTCCTGTCTCCTGACTCCATAACCATTAGACAGGACTAGCTGTCTCATAGCCTGCAATACTGATTGCCCAACCATCCTGTGTGCATTTAAACTAACCTCTAAAACACTATCAGTCTCTTTCTGTACCACACTGTTATAACAGCACCTATTTACTGTTCAAATATCTCCCCAATGCACTCACTCAGAGAGAGCATCCCTCTCTACTGAAATCAGCCCATCACCACAGTAACAAACAGCACTCTGGAAGAGAGTGATGTTTCAGCAGACACAATTTTCATCAGACCCAGCCCCTCTGTCCCATTCACACACACACACACACACCAATGCAAGATCATGAGATTATCAAGAGGCTGGTATTGTTCAAGCAGAGGGGGGTGGGGGATGGTTGACACCCACTGCCCTACTAAACTAGTCACCAGGGTCAACCCTGCAATGACTGACAGCTCACTGAACAATCAGGATGGCACATATATCTGTTAAGAGCCCGCCTTCCTGCTGTCAATCATAACCAGGCCCATTGCAAGTCAGAGGATAATAAAAAAACTAATGCAGAGAGATAGAGACTACATGCTTAAAGTGCCACAAGGGAGAAACTGAGAGTGATAGAAAAGAAGATAGGGAAGCTTTTACCAGATTAGATTTGCTAAGAACATAGCCAAGACTATGGCTCTGTTCCAAAACCTAGTGATTGCAGTCTACATCGGCTATTTTCTAAGGTAGCACTCTCTAGAGAGCAACTCTGTGGGACAAGGGACCTGTTTCCACCTGGTATATTTGATGTTTTTGCAGTGTTCAGCCGAGATGCATTACATTACACCTTGTCTTAAAATGCATTTTAGGCTATGTTTGCGTGACAACAATGTACAAAAAAAAAGTGTTTTTCCTGTGTATTTTTGAAAATCGCCCATTCACATGGATCCCTGAAAATGTCTAAAATCAATGTATTATGCATGACAGGCCAGTAGCTGGCGATGTCATTTTGTAAAGAAACACCTAAGCGCCTTGCTCACAGATGCATTCTTTACACCTATAGAGTGTGCATGTCTTCACAGTTTAATGAGTTTTCGACTACCTTTGGAAGTGGACAACCTCAAAGCGTTTTAGTGTCTTCATTTCTGATCAGAATTATGAAAATGCATCTTAATTAGGTGTAAACATGGCCAAATAGTGCTCCTCAAGTGAGATCATCTAGTGAACCTTTGTTTCGGAGCGTTCAAGTCACTCACACATGCACTGTTGTCTTCGCACAAGTTCGCATGAACAAAAATTTGGGCTGCAAGCAGACAAAGCGTGTGGACACGAGGAGACTGTGCTGATGATGAACATTACATCACGCAGACTGTCAGTGAGCCAGAGCAGAATGCAGACAAGTGAAATATACTTTCAGCTTTACTGTGTCAGTATGGTTGACTGTGTGAAAGCTGCAATGTGTACTTTTCTGTGTTACTATCAAAATAATGAGAACGATGTTTTCAAATCTGAGAACTTGCATCAATATGCCTATATTAGAACATTGTGCTGGAGTCAAAGCATTTACACCTTTTGAGGGAATCAACCTATGAATGGTCTACTTAGTTGTTTTATTGTATGCTGACAGAATATAGCCTTTTAACAAAAAAAAAAGAAAACCACAAAGTAGCTTTGAAGATATTCGATAGTATTAAAAGGTAAATTACCTGGGATTTTGAGCATTCCTGCAGCAAGACAAAATTAAAAACAAATTAATATGCATATATGTATATTCATAATGTGATCAAAAGGGCAGATTTAAAATTGTATATATGTGTGAACATACCGATTGGTTTCCTGGTGGCAGAGGGGGCTTGCTGACTGGATAATGATCAACCGTATCAATTATAGTCTGTCGCTCTCCACATTGGTTTATCTTGCGGAATCTTCTTCTGGACTGCCGATGAGATGATTGTCTTTGGAAATACTCATCGTTGTCATCCATGTAGTCCACCTGGCAGAGACAGAGAGTGGTTAACTGTATCCCCATCTAACTGATACTGGATTATGGCACATTTACAGGCCTGTGTAACTCACCACAATCATTTCTGAAGCCTCAAGGACGATACACTCACAACCACGACGCAAACTACCCGCAGAACGTTTACCAAAACTGAAATAAAATGGCATACATCACACAAAACACTGAACAGGACACACAGAGGAAATAATGGGGCAAATCAAACTCAAACAAACACTCATACCTGCTGCGGGGCAGAAACATGGACTCCTTTATAAAGACTGAGCCAGACAGGAGGATATACCAGCAGGTCCCAATGTCATCAGGACTAAAACACACAAAGACATATATTACAACATTACCCACAAAGACACAATGCTTCTATTTTAGTCCATTCTTACTATTATATTCCGGGTGGAGCAGTGACCTAACAACACACATGCCACGTTGGGCAAAGGAAACAAATGTAATGAATCATACAAATGTGGGCGAATGTATCTGGGTAAATTCAGTAGTTTCCAGAGCAAAGGGGCACCAGTGGTTTGCTAGCCTCGTGTAGCCAGACTTTTAAATATAGTACAGGAGTAATTTTACACAACACTTTAAAGCATGTCTCATTTTTAGGACAACTTACATTGCACACTTTTCCCACATCAGGTCACTCTGAGTCCTCTGTTATTTTTTAGATGTGTTTGCAACAAAGTGTATCACTTTATAAATTGATGGGAAAATGTTCAAATATGTGTACTGTTAAAACCCCAGAAATTAGCATAAATGTTAAGACTGATCTGAATTTCTCTCCAAAAGTATTACATTAAGGATATACACTATTGTTCAAAAATACTGTGGATTTTTCAAATGCTTTTGAAAGAAAGTTCACACATCAAGAACACAGAAAAACAGTAATATTTTGAAAAGGTATTACAATTGAATATATTTTAAATTGAAATTTATTCCTGTGATGGCAAAGCTGAATTTTCAGCATCATTACTCTAGTCTTCAGTGTCACATGATCCTTCAGAAATCATTCAAACGTGCTAATTTGGTGCTCAAGAAACATTTCTTATTATTAATAATGTTGAAAACAGTTGTGCTGCTTAGTACGTCTTGTGGAAACCATGATACTTTTTTCAGGATTCTTCAAACAGAATGTCCAAAAGATAGCTCTTCCTCAGAAGCCAAGCACCCAAACATGATTTTGTTCCTCAGACTGAAACATGCCAGTTTGAGAAAGCACTTGCCATTTTTTGTGTGCAAAAAGAATCAGAGAACAAACTGTTGGTGGTCCTTGGGCATGCCATCTGAGGTTGAGACTGGTGGGTTTTCAACTATGCTGAGGGAAACCATATGAGCCTACGCATTTTGCACAACACAATTCCCAGTGAAAAGAAGCACATGGCTGATTTTGTGTGTTTTGGAAAGCACAGACTTTGACAGCCTGGTTAATGTAGGCATTGCACCACAGTGATATACTGCAGATAATGGGAGGTTACAGCTAGAAAAATGTGGGGGGAAAAATACATAAGTGATGGGGAATGTTCCAGGTTTTGAATGAGCTAGCATGACTTCACTTTTCCATAAGAAGAGTGATGCCAGACTATGTAAAAGGTTTACTTGAACGTTTAAGTATGAACTGAGAAAAAAAAGGAAGGAATGTACTAGATTCAATACAAATTAGTCTCAATCAACAATATTTTAGGTGTAATGTTCACAAAAAATAAAAGCAAATGTAAAGTGTAAAATATGAAGTTTGTATTTTTGTTGAATCACAAACCATTCAATAAGACCCTGACTTCAATAAGTCATCCATTATCAGGTGGGAATACTTTTCTAGGTGGAAGGATTTTTTGTTATGCGTTACTGTTGTAATGCCAACAAGTGCATGTAAACAGTCCCTTTCTGGCATGCTTACAGGCTAATAAAGTCAGCTTGGATGTAACAAACAGTAAATTTTTATCACACTACTCTCAAGCCAACATGTATACTGTTTATGTCCTGTGGTTGTTCTTTTGAAACCGTGTGTATTTTAATGTTCATTGGCTGGCTCAATGTGCAAGTGTAACAGCTTTTTTTTTTTTTTTAACCCCAAAATATTTTCTGTAATTGATATTGTGTCACTAATACTGTTGATGATCTTTAAATATACCTTTAACTCCTTTAATTATATCAGCGGTAACCCAAGCAAACAGGGGGTCCTGAACAGAATGTTTTATTTTAATAGGCAGAGTGTGTGTCTATATTCAAAAAGCCTTTAGAAGCTTAATCCCCGTCTGTAGATGAACGTTACAGATTTAAATGAACTGAGCACCAGACAGATGTCGGTGTGTGTTTGTGTCTGAGACAGAGAGAGTAAGCAGATGTGTGTGTGTGTGTGTGGACAAAATCATCCTTGTGACTTTGATGTAAACCTCTGATAAACTGACCTAGATAGAGATACATTTTCTGACAGCCTTTGTGAGAGTGTATCGAGTGTGTGCACGCACGTTTGGATACTCACTAGTATAAAACCTCATTAGCTTCATGCTGTTCATATCGAACTGTCTCACACATCAACCTGCAAATGAAATAAACAAAGTGTTAAGCACATTCCCTCTGTAATGTAAGTAATGAAAGTACCCTCACACAAACACACTGGTACCTGAGCTGATGTTCCCTCAAGTTGGACAGCGCTTCCATACCATGGAGGTACGAGTACACGATCTGCAGATCCTGCAAAACAGAGACATAGAGATGGTCACGCATGTGCTGCTTTACAGTGATGCCACTTTACATCATTTTGGTATTTACTACCAAAAACATAACATTTAGCTCTGTGCCACATTTTGCGTGCAACCATTTGCTGTTAACAAATTATTTCACATTTAGCATTTCTAAAAATTGTGACACCCAAGAAGTAATTTCAACCTTTTCTAGAGCATGGCATGAAGACAGGCAAATAATCTTATTTCAGATTTCATAACTTTTAACACAGATTTTATTATTGACTGCATTTTTCAAGCTCAACAATTCAACCAATACTAAAGTTATTGTGGGAAAAAAAAAAGAAAATAATACATTTGCATTTATCAATAATATTTAGAGCTCAATGTGTTTTTTTTAAATGTTACAAGATTTGTTGTTACATAATTTGTTTATTCTATGTTCATTGATGGAACAATAAATCTATATTTAGATATGTCACACTCAAATTTTGTAAATATGGCAAACCTCAAAATTTTTTAGTTATACTTGAATTCAGCCGAGGACAATATTTGAAAGGTTAAGCACATTTTTCACCTGCAATCTTTAGTGGGGGAAATAAATGTTTTATGCAAACCAAACAAAACACACAACAAAAATGAGCAGCAATAAATAAGTAAATAAGCAAATAAATATTTTTTACAAACATATTCAAGGACCCTGATTAAACCTGTTTTTTCCCCTCAAGTCATTTAAAACCTGCCTGTATGTACACCAAAGCACCAGTAGGAGGTGCCCTATGTGAAATACTGTATACACAAACAATAAATACACGTCATATACCAAGCACAACCCTACTTAATCACTATTTAACTCCGCCCATCCTAAGTTACACAATTAGTGTTTAACAAGAATGGAATGTTTGCAGATACCTCCATCATTCACTCCTTCACTTTCAGGTCTCTTTTTTTCCTCACTTCTGTTTTTCCTCTCTACTTCTGTCATTATTCTGGTCCTCTTTTGATAAGATAAAAGACAATATTGATGTGTCTCACATCCTAGCTATTTAGTAGTTCATTATGTTGGCCCAAAACATTGCTGAGCAAAACTTAAAAATATTTAAAGCTAGCCACCTGAAAAGCACCACTTTTGTTTTAATGGCAAATACATTTAAGGGTTGTTGTTGATGTTTGTTACTGCCACAGTAATATAATGTTAGGTATACAACAGTACTGTGTGTTTGCAACGCACTGGTCAAGAATTGTGTCTTTGTTATACATGTTGCTGGTCTAATAGACACTTGTCTATGGATGATTTGGTAAGCAAATTACAGATTAGGAAAATCTGGTGGGAGAAATCGTTTCATGGTCAAAGACTGTTCTGTTAATGCAGCTGAACAATCATTCTTTTCAATGAGGTTAGCTATATGAACCTATTATGCAAGAGCATATCGATTACCAAAAAGAGGAAAGAGCTATACACAGCAGATGCAACCACATTAATGCTAATATAGAAACCATTTATTCACACTTCTGCAATGCGAGAAAACAGCGAGATGAAAAAACTCAAGCCAAGTACAAGCACCTTCAAAGACCCAAAATTATTTTCATAACAGTAACTAAAAAGTAACTACAAACTAGTGTTGTCACAATACTAGAATTTCTAACTTCGATACAATTCCACATTTTAGAAAGCCAAACAATTTGAATGATATATACCTACGAAATAATTATATTGTGTTGTGATACAACTGCACATTAAAATGAAAAATAATATTTTATAATTATATTATTTTAGTGTACTGTGGTAAAAGTGCAATATATATCTCACATCTTTAAAATTGCGATTTTGGCCACGATTTGGTCGTCTGAGACAAATTTTGAAAATCCTAAAAGATTCCTACAGTGCACAGCATAAATGAGTACACCCCCTCTGAATAAATATAAAATATGTATTTTCTTAATGATCACAAATATAATTCATGAAAAGATGGCAAAATGAAATGTATTAAACATATACTTAATAAAAACGACAAAAAAGCCAACATTTTCTGTAAGATGTAAATTAGCCAATTTGTAAATGAAGGATGCAGAAATGAGTACACCCTGATTTAATTCACAAATGTATAATATTCTATCTTAGTATGTCCTCCAGAACTTTAAGTTACTGCTCTGACCCTTCTTGGCATGAGTGTACAAGTTATGCAAATGTTCACATCTGTCCTGTTTACTCCTGGAGGACGACCTCCTTAAATGCTCTGGTCTTTAATGGGGAGTTTTGCTAGCTCGTTTCTACAGAATCCACCACAGCTGCTCAAGAGTGTTAAGATTGAGTTAAATACAGTCCATGAAGGCTTTTCACCTTAGGAGAATGAATATCTTATTGTCATGCTGAAAAAAAGTCCAATAAGAGAATGAGGGGAGGGTAGATCTTCTGTTTCAAGTTTTTGTATTCCATCACACAGTAGTGTGTGAATTCATGACAGCGTTGATAAAGCACAACTCCCTCACACCTTCAGCACCATTCATCCCTAATAAGAGCTTTACTACCACTAACGTACTGTAGAAACTTCTCCTGTACTCCTCCTTAGCAACACCAGAACATTTTTGAAGCTTTTGGACGAAATGATTGACTTCTTTGAGCAGTATGCGAGTCTCTATTTTGTAAATGGGCCTTGGAAGAGGTTAAATGAGTTTATTTTGCTTTGGCTACGAGGGTAATTCTAGTGGTGACAACAACCATGCCTGTCACTTCTGCAGGCTGCGTCATACTCTGTGAGATAAAGTGTCACTCTTTCAAGCTTTTGCCGGCTCTGAGACACTTGCATGTTATTTCTCCTGCTCTTTTTCTAGCAAAAATTCACTCATCACTAAATGAAAACTAAAGTAAAGACCTGATTATTTCAGAGCCTTGTCCAAATGTCGGTGCTACTTCTGCTAATTGACACTTAAAGCAATAATTTGGTATTCCTCTTGTACATTGTCCTCTTTTAACTAAGGAATAAGTAAAGTTCTCTCCCAAGTACTGCTGCCACTAGTCAAACTAGAAACACTTTTAATTTTGAAATTTGTCTTTAAAAGTTTTGGTTCAATACTACCTGTTGATCAAAAAAGCCTTAGACATTTTTTTTTTAGAAACTACTCATTTTTGATACAATAAGAAAATCTTATTTTGATGAATAACTTTGACATTTTAGAAAGCCTTGTTAAACATTAATCTCCAAAGAACCCTAACGTGTCATCTAATGATTTGCTAATTTGTTAGTATAGAGGGGGTGTACTTTATATGCTGTGCACTGTTATAGGCTAAAATCTTATCTTTATCGCTGGTTTGACATTATCACCGACAGCCTATGGCTGTTGCGATTTCACCTCCGAGAAATTGACAGTGTCAGAAGATTGGAGCACAGTCCTGCAGTTGACTACCCCTACGATATGTCAACTGTCTCCGTTTTTCAAGACAAGCTATGACAGAATTAATGCTAAAGAATTATTCTATCAGCCATAAACTCCGGCGCTCCCGTCCTCCGCTCAAATATCTGATATGTTGCCTTTTTTTAAACACTGGTTGCGCTGCTGTTTTATGTGGATGTTAGAGCTGCATACACTATTCTTCTTAAATACGCCGGTATTGCCGCCGTTCATATACTTTTCATGATAGCCAACAACATTTCGGTCCCGCGTGCAATGCAGTGCAGTCACTGGACCTGTCCGGAAAGTTTTCTTGCACTCGTCTTGATATATACAGTCTGACATTAATGACAACTGAGATCCCATAGTTGACATGATCATCATGTTCGTACAGTCTGACAGTACAATCCTAAAGACTTTAAAAAAAATCGCACAGTGTGAGCCCGGCTTAGGCATGGCTCAATGCCAATTTATATATTACACAAAAAAACTTAAAGCCTAATTTATACAAAGTTCAAACATTATCAAAGGTTAATTATTATTAAGTGAAGTCAGTAATAAAATAAGAACAAATAAACAAATTACAACCAATGACACAAACAGAATAGAACAAACAAATGAAAACAGTGCTTTAAGTTTTTCAGGCAGGTCTAACAGTGATTTTCTCTTTGTTCTTAGGTTTCCTTAAGATATAACTGACTGTGTTTTTGACATGTATTTTGACATACCTTGACATATTTATCCATTGAAGTGCAAGAATACACAAAATAGAACTCAATTCAGCATTTACACGTTGACAGAGACGCTGGTCTCTGTATGGTTGCACAGTAAACAGTGCGCAAGTACAGAGTTCTCTATCGTGTGTTGTTGCGCTTGAATGTTTAAACTGACAAGACTTAAACACGCACACTGGGTCTTGCAGCGTCAACTGTGAACTGGACGGCTGATAACATGGATAATGAACAAAGTGAAACTGCGACGGGACAGATTAGACTGTAGTGGGCCGTAACACCATAACAGAACGCTTCAACTGGATCGAATGAGATGAGTGTCTCTGAGTGAGTGACGTGACATAGACGTGAGTGAACTCGCTGTCGGAGAAAAAGCACAGCTGGTACCAGTATATCGATACTGCAGAAACGCAATATCGTATCGATTCAAATATTTCAGTATCAATATGTAGTATCGAAAATATCAATGTTTTTGACAATATGCATTTTTGGCACAATCCTTAATTTTTAGCTTGGTTTATCAACATCTTGGCTTGCTTAAATTCTTGAAGGGATGTCATGCAGTCCTGTTGACACAAGTTTAGTGTTACCAACTAGGCATTTCCTGCGACTTGGTATGAGATTTCAACATTTCACGGATGTGATGAGGTCATATTGGCTCTACGCTTATGATGACGGCTTGATTCATACTGTCAGAAAAGAAAAAAAACTACATGCAATGAGGTCCAAATATAATATAAAATTAATTTTTACAAATATATATATAAGTGTCAAAATGTACATAAAATTCAGATATTTCAGAATTTTACATCAATGTTTCATTATTTTTAATTTGTCAATTCTGAAACGGATTAAGGGTGAATCCCATTTCTCTGTCTTACCCCTTCCCCTTAGTTTTGCGCGTCACGTGAGAGTAAGGGCTGTCCCAATTCTCGTTTTGATCGAGGGGTAGGGCTAAGGGGAAGGGGTAAACCCCTTAAAACCAAGCATTTTCGCGAGCTTACTTGAAACCAAGGGTACCCAGAACACACTGCGCAACCGTCAACAATGTCGGCCAGATATCCAGAGAGTCCCATTTTCGGCTTAAATAATTGATTTAAAAATTACGACAGTCTTGTTTTGTGCTCTACACAGTCCTGTACATATATATTTGCAACCATGTTCTTAATTGAAACGTTTGAAAAAATCGCTAGTTTGCTACGCTTTACATTGCTGATTTGCACAACAATCGCAAAAACATCACTAATAAAACCCACGCGATCGACATACACACACTTGCAGACGCATCTTGGAAGTTTGTGATCAACTTGTCGCCTGTGACGTTGCAGCCAGCTAGCGACGATGACGTAACCAAGTGGTGTCTCATTTCATAGGGGTATGTTTTCACCCCTAGCACTTACCACTCGGTTTCGAGGGACAAGGGCTAGGGGTAGGGGAAGGGGTAGGGGAAGGTGAAGGGGTAAGACAGAGAAATGGGATTCACCCTAATTCTAGGTTTAAAACTGAATTTGCATCCCGGATTTTCAATACGGTCTCAGAGTTTGTGTGAAGTGAAGTGTGGAGACCTTTAAAAGGCCACAACATTCACACATAATCTGTACCATCAGCTCTTCTCAGTAAACTCACTGAAATGGGACATCAGAGGCGTCACTCTTTCCTTCTCTCCTCCCTGACATTCCAACAACCTTTCTCATGTTTTTGACTCCCCTTCAACCCATCCATCCATCGTTCCCTCATCTGCACTCACTACAGTCAAATAAAACTAAATTCAAACTACCCAATGGGTTCCAGTCAGGGGTGGTGTGCTGTGGTCTGCAATTGGTTGATTTGAGTAGAAGGGCAAGGATGTTTATTCTTGGACTATGGCATTTCCTCTTTGAGAGACAGACACGCACATAGAATTCTGATTATGGCAACGGACCGAGTCCTCTGAGTCAAGAGACCAAGGTCACATTTCAGTTAGTTGTAGAAGACCTGGCCATTGGATCACCCAATTAAATGAATCAAATCTGGAAAATACTTACTTGCGCACTTGTTGGCATGTCCCATTTAAAAATAGGACATGCACTTTCATTTTCACTTATAAAAGTACAATGTTTTTGAAACAATGCAAAAACTTCAGGCTAATTATGTAAGTGTAACCAAGTTACAGTTCCTTTTCAGTGAAATAGCAACAGTTACTGTTCATTTCCATTTTCGCACAGCCTGGCATAAGAAGTTTCAAATCCTTAAACTAGCCCTACATGGATTTACCAGATGATCACTGACTAAATCTGAAAAAGAAATCACCCATTATAAACAGGGTTCTCACACATTTAGACAATTAAATGTGCACTATTTCTTTCCAATTGTTTGGAATAACTGAATCATTAAAATTCAGACTAATTCAATTCAAATTCAGATGCATACCATAATTTATCTAAAAACCAGTTTAAATATTTATTGAATAAAAATAAACTCAAACAATTTAGCTTACAAATAGCACATTACTCATTTGTTTCACTCTACTAAACAACAATATTATGCTGATTAAATATTAACAGCTACAAAAACATCTTCAATATTTTACACAACTTTTAATATTTTTATTAACATCCGTGACACTTCCAGGCCTCAATAAATAAATACATAAATAAGTTAGTTAGTTAAACTCTGACTGTGGGAACACTCAAACACAACGATTCTTCAGGGAAACTGAAATACCTTCTGTCTTCTGTTTGACCCATGTGACAGGCTTTTCAGCACAACTTCCTTCTCGTAAACATGTTTAAAATCGGATCGATTTTCATCAAAAAAAATCAAGGCTACAAAAGGATATTTACTTTCTATTCTTAATGAATCCCCTGAGCTTCTTTCTCTTCAGAACTCTTAAATCTGTTGACATTTTTCCGTCTAAAAGTTTTTCACCACTCCTGAAAACTACAAGCCAAATTACTGGTAAACACCACATTTCCTCATAGATTCCTATTCTGTCATTTGTGTAGTTGAGGACATCAGTATCAGTACGCTGTTTCAGACGATACCTTTAATGAAGTTCTCAGTATCGACTGTTGAAATGTGCCAATGTTCCTCTAAATTAATTAGTGTACAAGTTCTTCTTTACCCTCCTTCCTTCCTTCTTTCTTTCCTGCACAAATAGAATGCTTTTATTTACACAGCCACCTCAAAATCAAACAACCCAACTCATGCTGCAGAGAAAGAAACTTTACACCCACTTTCCTTTCAGTTCTCTCATGGATTTGTGCAAAGGTACATTTTAGTAAAGCCATGTGAACAGTTATACAACTAACCGTGAGTCACCAATCAAACAAATTAGCAAAGAATATTACTACATTACTGTAAATCAGATGCAAATACTATTATTAATACACTATGAGCACACATTATTACCTAAAACCAAAACATTACCGCCATATACCATGGAAAAGAACAAAAAAAAAAAAAGTACCATGGAAATACCACATTTTTTAGGACATGTAGCCTACACCATGGTTCTCTGAAATACTTTGGAGTACTATAAACCCCATGATATTTACAAAATACCACAGTTACTGTTTGAAATTATTGTAACATTACAGCCACAGCACGTTTCATAAAGGGACAATTATATGCAACATCTATATAAGTATCAGTTTATAATGAAGATCTGTCAACAGCAAAGAGCAGCACATTATCGGCTTCACATGAAAAGTTATTTTCTAATTGTGGAAGACTGATCAGGTCCTGATCAGATTGTACCACTGGCAAACACAGAGGTAACCAAGTCTAAAAACAATGGTCACCTATTATATAATTTATGTCTTTTATATAGTCCAGAACAAACGGCTTTTTAGCCCTCAGAGATCTTTGATGACAACATAAGGGGAAAAAAGGTCCTTGTGAATACATGACTTAGAACACGATTCTATGTTTTCCTATTAAGGGAACTGACCCAACAACTACTTTCAAGTTGTTTTCCTAAGAAATTGTCTGTGAAAATGCAAACTAAAAAGTACAAATAAAAATAAAAAGCTAAGGTTGCCTAGCATCTGTGTTTGTGTGGTTTCTGAGTTTCACAACGCATTCTGTGTAAAGCGTGAAATTTCCCCCACCCCGGTGTCTCGGTGGCAGGGTTAGCAGGTGGGAAGAACCATTATAGCCAGCTGGGTGAACAAGACGAGGAAAGATTTAAGAGCAATGCCACAAATGAGAAATGAGTGCTGCTAAATTGAGTAAAACATTGTCTGAGCTACAGTTCAGATGGTGAATAAGCCATTGTTAATGCACCAAATCTCCATATGCATCCGGTACACATAAATGTTGAATACAACAATTGCCTAGGAGGACTACACATAAATTCAGATTCTGACCTCTGACTCCGAATTACTCGCATTCCAGTTAGTCCATTAAAAGCACTCCAACAACGTGTAACTAGATTGCTTATGCTGTGTATCTGTTACGGGAATTCTTGTTCATTCAATTTCAAAACACAACAGACCAGATTTATTCTTTGCTTTTAAATCTAAATATGTACATATTTATGTTAAATATTCTCTACTATCACAGCTTAACTTGCAAAGATAATTATAAATCCATCGTAGGTTGATAAGAGCAAACATTTCGATTTGTGGAGCATCTCAACCAGCAATTTCTGAGTGCAACAGAAATTACACTTAATGACCCTGGAACAACTTTTGATTCCAAGTAAACATCCACTAGCAGGCAATAATAACTATGAGGCAATACTACTCTGGTTCATGTCTTTCCATAACATCCACAAACTCCTTTAAGCTATCAGACTCGGGTGCCATAGAATGGAAAACTGTATTTACCTTGGCATAGTTGAATAATAAGAGTTCTGTACATGGAAATGACATACCATGAGCCTCAAACACCATTGTTTCCTCCTCCTTATGTACATCTCGTGAATAAAAAAAGACCACTGAAAAATAGGCGAATTAGAACATAACACCGACTGTGACGTAACAGTCAGGATCACTAATAGTTACACCCACAACAAATGCATATACCCGCTCATGTTCTATGCCAGCCGAACCATCAGAAGTTCTGCAGGTATTGTGAAGAAACAAGCGAGGACAACAGAGAAAATGGCAGATCATGGAAATAAATGTTATGTTCCAGGCTGTGCAGGGGATGTGAAGTGCAGGGATGGGTTGGTGTCTGTATTCAGAAAGGCACGGAAAGCAAATAACGTGTTCTAATAAAATAATGCGAGCCACTAAAAGGAGATAGTTAGCTCCTTGCTAGCTGTAGCCTGTTACAGTACTTAAGATTTCACTTACCACATAAACAGAGCAAGGAGAGATGAGGATGATGGCGAATGATTTACAGATCCTGAGCACCACTGACAAGCATCTGATCTTGTAAAATGTGTGGCAAGTACTGCCGCTCCATAGTATAAACAGAGTTCGTGCGATCGCGAATCTCAAAGTGAAAGTAAAAACGATCGCGCATTTGAAAGCAGTTTCAGTGCCCGCATATTAATAGCGGCTCCCTGATGCCCGCATTTTATTACAGTATAATTACCCAACGATATAACTGCGCAAAAAAGTATTGAAATATATATTTTCCCTGTGTTTCCTTCCTGTGAGCTAGTGAAATGAGCCGCACAGTGAAACAGCCAATCAGTGCAGAGCTCAACATTATTATTCATGACCCTTCCAAATAAGCCAATAACAGACCGTTTCATTCTGGGGAGAAATCCTAGGGTTGTAAATGGACATGTAAAACTGTTTCTGGAGAATTTTTGCACTTACCTAAGCCACATAACTTCTATGTAGATATCAGAGAACAATTTAAAATATTGTATCAATGCATTCTATGGCACCTTTAAGGTTATCAGAGAGGAGATCCACTCACACCAAAAACATAATTGCAGAAACAGGCAGGCTTTGCAAAAATGTTCTAACTATACCACGAGAGAATGCAGAAACATTGCATCATGTCCACTGCAAGACCACCTGTTTAGTAAAGTCAAGGTAGTCTTTTCATTACTTTTCCTTATGAGAACAAAGCATTGTTTTGAGTCACTATTCCTCTGGAAAATCTAAAAAGATCTTTACAGACTTACAGTGAGGGCCTGTCATACCAGAACTAAAGTAATGAAAACACCCGCCTTCACATTCCTGCTATTAGCACATTTTTTTAATTTGACTAAACATGCATTTATAAAAAGGCTACAGTAGATTTTGCAGTCATGATTCTGCTCAAATGTGTAATAATGTGTGTCCATATCCACATTTTGACAAGCGAGGTGTTACTTCAGTTCTGATTAATGCACAGGATTGAGAAGAACATGGAAGGAGGAGAGGAAAAGCTGATAAGACATTATTATTAATACAGCGATGTGTGCCAATGCACTTATCAGCACTGACACATCACTTTAATGAAGGGAGAGAGGAACAGAGAAACTTATGTCAGGATCTGAGAAATTACTCTCACTCCCCCTCACATGCACAGTGGGCCTAAATGGGGTAAAAACGGAAACATCCTTTACTAAAAATACTCCAATTCAGTTCACCATTGACCTTAATGATGTCACCAAAGTTCTGGGAAAAGAATAAATGGATCACAGCTGAGAATTTGGCCCAAGACTCAAATAAAAACATTTCCAACCCATCCAGCAATGTTTTTTTCTATTAGGTTTCAGAGAGGTGTACTTTTTTGACAGGTTAAAAGGGTGTTGTTTTACACTACCATTAAGACATTTTAACCAAAGTATGTTATAGGCTTTTCATTAAGATTCTAAAGAATCATATCAACTTGTGGAAAATGGGCATCAGATGACCCCTTTAAACTAATTAGACACTAGTAAAACAGTAACTAGAAATTAATTATATTACCAATAACTAGCACAAACCATTTATATCATAGGTATTTGGTGTGTTATCAAGATCAATTGGTTTTTGAGTCTTGTGGTATTACAAAAGATAACAGTGAAGAAGTGTTTTTATTGTTTAAAAACTCAAACAACATGTGATTCTGCACTATTTAAAACTCAACATGTGATTCTGCATTTCTCTAAAAGCCCTTCCAGGAGGTCTCATCCATAATGGCTGATTCGCTACTACACAAAAACAGGCAGGAGGGAGGAAATGAAACCATTGTTATGAAACTACAAGGCTAATGTGTTTCGGAAGAATGTGAATCAATTCCAAATCCATTTTTTTACACAATGCCTAAGTAAAATTATACCGTATAAACTTTGTTCTTTTTCCCTACAGATAACAACATCAGACCTTTACAATGCAAAATATTTTTTACATGTGAAACAAATCTGTTTTTGATGTCAGCTTTTTCTAACTGCAGTGAAACATAACATTCAGTAAATAGCAATCAGAGTATGCATGGGATCATTGGAGAGCTCACAATTTACTAAACCTTCTTGCTGTCCTTATACAGCCTGAAATGCCCATAATGGATCAAAAGTGATCTGAGCAGATGGTTCTTTTTGAGATTTGATGTATGTTTCCAACACATCAGCAAGCTCAAAAGATTTAGTAAACCCTGACAAACAGATGTCTCACATTAAGTCATCATGCATATGAAACATGGCACTTTTATGGCTTGGAGGAAAAAAAATATGAGATGTGTGTGGGTGGCATAAATGTCAAGATTTTTTTTTTCTGCATGGCACAGTTTTTGGTAAATGGAAGAAATGTAATGTCATAATTATGGAACACTGGTAATTTTCATGGAAGCCTCAGAAGCAGGGGTAATATCATTTTCGGATGGGTTTTATTTGTTCAACATTAGTGTATACACATGCTCTTTTGGAGCTTATATAGAATCAACAATATGCACAATTAAAGGCAAGAGACTTTAAATAACATTTACAATGCTGGCAATTAGGAAAGAAAGAAAGAAAGAAAGAAAGAAAGAACTGGGCTGGATAACTTTAGCTTTTAACTGCAGCTAAAATATGAATAATTTATACATATATTAAAAATGAATGTGAGTTTTTAAATTATAATTTATTAATTTTCCTTAAATTAAAAGCACTCTAGTCAGATTTTATTCCTTCGCAGGTCTTATTCAGCTTGTGGTTCGTATATTTGAGCCCCTGCTCTTAAAGTGTTTTTGTGAACGTATACATTAACAATAATCATATTAGTAAATACAAATCCGTATTTCCAGTCTGATTTAAGATTTACAACACCTTTAGCCTTACATTTAACACTAAAACAGGAATAAAGACTAAAGTTTAGTGCCTAGATTTCAATCTCAATCAAGTTGTTTTCGCTTTTCTGTTTGTCTCTTCCCTCTTCCTCCTTTTCTTCTACTTTGCTCCTATCTCAGTACATCTCATTCTTCTGCTCTTTTCCTGTTGCTCTCAGCAGCAAGCACACCAAGGCGAGGGTCATTACATGAGGAAGTAACACCTTAAAACTCCAAAGCCCCTGTTGTACACACACTTGCCCTAATGTGTAAGTGCACATGGACATAATAGGCTTATAAAACATAATAACTGGCAGGGGAACACAGACAATTGGTTATGTAAGGAGGGAATGGAGTCTCTCGCAAGGGCAAAGCTTCAATATCCTGAAATGTTTACAAATGGATAATAGGAAACGGCACACAAGCATACTTCCTTACATGCAAACACAAACACACACACATACACACATATACCACAGTTGTGAGAATGTTGTGCACAGACACAATCATAAGTAAGTTTCAGCGTGGCTTTCCGCTCTCATTGTGGGCATCTGGTATCTTAACCATGTATGAGACTGAATGAGCGTGTGAAAAAGAGAGAAAGCAGGAAGAGAGAAAAACAAGATTGAAAAGATATATAGGCAAAACAATTGATTATAGTGTGAATTAGGGCAGGATGATATTCTTGTTACAGTCACAATTATTTAACTTAGAAAAGTTAAGAAACATTGTCACAAGCACAGTGATTTCAAAGTGTTTTCTAAAGAAAACTGAAGACCGGTTTTGTCTTGCAAGTAAGAAAGTGTTCAAATGTTTCTTACTCAAACTCTGATTAAAGCAAAAACAGCATCAGATTAAGCAAGATGTATTCGAATCAGCACAAATATACTGCACAGACCTAGTGGAAATATATTTCTGCATATGACTGCAACAGTGTGACTAATTCTTTGACCTGTGCCTCCGTTTCACAAACACCTGAGGCCCTGACCATAAACCAACTGCAGCAACGGTACGTTTGCTTGTCTAAATGATGGCATCTGTGCAAATACTTATAGTAAACAATAAAAAAGAAACAGGAAAATGACAAAAGAAAAAAAAAATCAATGTGGCAAGTCCTTATGGATACCTACATCAAATACTATTGGCAGCTTACCAAATTATCGCATAATCTACATTCCTGTCCTTTTTCCCACCACTGCTGTGCTACCCCATAATATACTACCTGACAAAAATCTTCATGAAAACTATATTACCTCTTAAAGTCAGCATTAAATGACAATTTATCCTATCTATTTTGTAAATGCATGTTACAGATCTTATTGTGAATGATTCATCCATGTGTGTTTTCTGACCTCTTCATTTAAAATAATAGCAGTGTAAACATACTTCTTTCTGGTGACGAATACAAGACTACTCCAATCATTTAGTCTGTTTAAACCTCACCCTTCCACAATTGACTACAAGTTATTTTTTGGCACAAAACAGAAGAGAAGAGTTGCTACTTCCATTTAATCACAACTATTACTGTATGCAAAGTGTCAGTGAGAGAGGGAGTATTGTTTGTAAAAATATATTAATAATTAAAAGGTAAAAAAAAAACTACATCTGGTTCAAAATTGTTTTGGGATCATGTTAATGGATTTAAATTTACCACATATATCAAAAGGAGTTGTGTATATTTTGATATAATATTCATTGACAATCTTTTCATCGACATGTTTAAAAAAACTTTAAATAATCATACAGGGAGGCTGGGAGGGCTGATTTCCAATATAGTTCTACTAGAACCACACATGGGTGTATTTGCCACAATCATCACTAACCCACATGCACAGTCTATGTTTGACCACCACAATAAATTGATGAAAATAAACAATCCAATGAGAATGCTACAACAACAGCACTCTTTGTACTTGACATTAATTTACACCATCTGGGGATAAGTAGTAGATTTAAAAATTATTGCAATTTGTAAATATGGGAATATTACTTCAAGCAACAAAAAAAACCTCACAAAGTTATAGGCATACACTAAAGGCACAAGTGAAATTGAAGAACAAACTGGTGTGATTTCGAACAAAACCAGGCCAAAACAAAGTTTGTTTGGAGTTTCAAGAGTTCAAAACATCTTGGCAAAAAAAAAAAAAAAACCTTTCCAGAGAAGTTTGCTCTGGCTTTTATCATAGAAATCTTCTCCAGCTCATTTCTTCTGTTCAGTCCGATATCAGATGCCCATGAGTGAATGAGTGAAAGCAAGAACACATGATCTGTAATCCTAATTAAAAGAGTCATTGATGCAGTTTTTTAAAAATGCTATAAAGCTGCTTGCTTTAGAGCAAGCAGGATAAAGTGCTATATAAATAATGGTGGTGTGACTTGACTGGATTGCCGAATTTACATATTGATCTAAACACGTTGGGATGTTTGCTACACTGCAAAGGTATTTTGAACTTCTTTTCACCCCTAAATGAAGAATGAAAAAGAACTTTGTGGTGAGTGAGTATACCAGGGCCTTAACCCAGCCTGGTCCTTGATGAAAACACTACTTTAACATGTTAATCTGATTACCACAATGACCCACATTAAAAACCAACTGAAAATCTCCTATCTAGTGGATTAGCCTAATATTACTAATTTATCATTGTCCTGATACTTATCCAAAGTAAATTACAAAACACATTTTACTGAAAAAAATCAACTGGACACTGGAAGCAACTTGCTTGTTAAAGCACACAACTGTAATAGCTCATGGATGAACCCCTTTCGCTTACTTGCCCAGATTTTTAACAAACAGGTTGCAGTCAGAGACACAATGCAATTACTTCATTATGCAGAAGTCAGTACACAACATCAAGGCTGCAATAATGTGTAGAGAAGGTGTTAGTGCTCATCTCTTCATTTATTTCACACTGGGCCAACAGTCACCAGCACACATTCAAACAGTGGCTTTTGGGTTTCTCTCAGCTTGAGGCCCCTGAGAGTCAGAGGTCCCAGGGTCTGATCCATAATCATTATCTAGGATACAGAGTATTCAGTGTACCTGAACATATCACACTAAATACAAGCAAAATATGAAATCCTTTAAGGAAGTGCTTTAATTCTTCATGGCAGCACAAAGAGGCCCAGATCTTAAGGGCCTACGCTATAAACTACATTCCTCACATTCTTTTGATTTGTTAAATTCCTGGGCTGGAGACTCACAACCCAAAAATCCCACACACAGAACTCAAACGTAGTTTTAAGTGACCACAGACAGCAGACATTCATACAATGCTGGTAGTTTACAGAGCTGAAACTCTAATGAGCTTGTGGTCTGGGGCTAAACGGTGCTGTGCCATTTGTTTATTTCAGATGGTTTAAATGAGGATGATCTAGTCCGGACTGCAGGGCATTGCCCTCCCTTCCGACAGATGAGTAACGCGTCTAAAATACCACAGAAACAAGGTCCTACCAACTCTGATGAGCGTGACTACTTATTAAGAATCCCTGTGGGCTCCTATTACGAGAAAACTGAGCGTAGATGTGGAACAAAATAGTAACTTGCTCGACTTTGTTTGGCTACATACTAAAGGGACACCACAATTTACCAAAAACGAATAGAACTGGAGCTTGTGGCGCCTTTAAACAAGCTGGTCTAAATGAAACAATGTATTTAATGTCTGATGAAGCTATGAATTGGCGACACTGTTTTATTCGGACATTTAAATCAAATGTATACAAAAACATCTACTTTATTTATAGCATCGCAAGCTGATTTATGTTTAATGTTTAATACGTTTAACTTAAATTAAACAATTAAGCCAGCTTGAGTTGTATAAACAGTTTTCTTTGGACGTTTTAGGTCAGCTTGAGTTGTATAAACCGTTTTCTAGTTGTATAAACTTTTCATTTTAGACAGTCTACAGTTTCTCAAAACAATTGACGTCATCTATTGTGTAGCAGCGAAGTACGTAAACAATCACAAACACACAAGATGTGTCTCAAAATCTAGTGTGTTCCCTATCTAGGCAACAGTGGTCTCTTACCTGTTGCGTCCTGTCGGCAGGATTCTTCATGATCGCGTGCCGAAAACTATTGTCCACATATGACGCCATTCTGTCCGCGTGCAGTCACATGTAACAACAGATGTCCTTTATTAAAGTCCGAGCATTCCCTCTAACGCTTCCGACTCCTTCGTTTAAGCAGAGCCGTCATTTGTTAAACCCCATACGTTCCCTAAAAGACAAATGTCTCGTCGTGGGCCAGTTTCTGAGCCCCGGGCTGGAGTTGTATTCAAAGAACGGGTAACAGTAGATCCTCGCAGCGGCGTACACAGGGGGCAAATATTTACACCCTTAAAAGTTTGTGGCATTCAAAAATCTCTTTCCAAAGAGAGCGTATTGACTACAGGGCAACAGAGTCACGTTTTGCCGAGTAACATCACTGAAACAACTATACAACAACAAAACACGTCCACAAATGTCTGAGCATTGTCTTGTGTGCGGATAGAGGTTCACGGATATAACGTTACACGCGTACGCGTTGTTTCGGGGTCGCTGTTCATCACCCGCGTCCGGCGAGTTTCTTCTGTCGCGTCGAAGACGAAAGCCGACACTAAACGTCCGTTAATCCAAGTTGGAGTAGTTTAACAAAGTGACGTGCGTCCATAGCGACGACGGACGGACGGGCGGGGTGAAACTGGACCGGTGACAACGCCGTGATTCACAAGAGTTGAAGCAAGAAATTAAACGCCCTCTAGCGCCCCCAGTGGACAACAAGTTCAGCCAAACTTTGAGGTAGAGAGCTGTTATAATGGAGCGACCAGTGGACAACAAAGCGCGTTACATAACCAGAAAACATGGCTAACGTTACATGGCAAATGAAATATGTGACACAGTAATCAACAACGGGCTTTGTTATCTCTTAGACTTTTAGACATCATCAATTAAACACTTAGCCTCATTATTCATTTAATATTAGGCTACATGTTGATACACAATTTAAGATGTGAACAACATTCTAAACAATATGATTAAACCTTTACTAAAGCTATAATTTGGGAAGTGTTTTACAAGGCATTTAAGCCTAATTATATGACGTATTATTAAGAATATAAGAGAGTTTGTAAATTGTTTTATAGAAGTGAAAACTCTTTGAGTGTTGAACCTAAAACGACCAGCAGGTTGCGCTAGATTACTGTACATTTAGTGAACACTCGTTAGTTTAGTGGAGGGTCTCTCCACCAGGGAACTACAAATGGTTCGTGAGCTCGAGAAATGCCAATGCCAATGCCAAAAAAAAAAAAAAAAAAAATACACATTTTATACATTATATACAGGCTATTATATAATTTTAAAAATGTATAAAATAAAATAGACCTACAATTTACTTTATTGATGTTTTATCTGCAGTAACGAAGCAGTAGGCTACATTTGTTAGGCTATTTATTAAAGTTAATTTAATGAAAATCTCAGTAGGTATTCAAAGTAAATAATTTACATTTTACATAATTTACATATAATTTAAATCGGAAGACAGAAACGTCTAGTCAAGATCTCTCATGTGCATGATCATATTTACGGTGTTTATACAGTTTTATTTATGGACAAAGGTCTTCCCAGAAGTGAGCTAAATCCAAACCCCCCTTTGGTACAACCATGAACGTCCTTAATTAGATAAAACAATTCATAAATAAAGCATAAATAAAAGTGAAACGTTTTCTTTAGGGTAAAGTTAGAGGGTTAGTCCATATAGTAATTATAAAATACAGTATACACAATTCCAAAATAAATACATGCATGTCCCTATTTATGTAAGCTAAATGTGTGTGTGTGTGTGTGTGTGTGTGTGTGCATAGGTTTGGCTATCCTTGTGAGGGCCAAATTCTTGAAAATATCGTTCACAAATAGTAAAATATGTCAAAAATATGTCAAAAACTGTCTTGTCAAGACATTTGAAGTGGTTCTCAATTTTTTGATAGACTCACAAAATCCTTTGTGTTTTTAAATTCAATAATGCCAACTGGTTTAGGGGTAGGGTTTGGCTTGAGGTTTACCATTGATTGTGTCCTCTCTCATATAGTGAAACCAGTGTGTGTGTGTGTGTTTGTGACCATCTATTATAGAACGCATTCATTTGGTGCTATCAAAGGATCAGTAATGGTGTACAAACAGCAATTCCCAATTGTTTTTTAATAAAGTGATAGAGAATTTATCCACTGCCTGCACCAGACAAAAACAAATCACACATAACACACGCCTACAGAGATGTGATGCAATGCATCAATTTAAGTGTACATAAACAGGGTATATTAAAGCACTCAGACTACAGGTACTTAGATGGAAAACAGCAGTGGTGTAAATCACGAGGTCAGTAAGATATCTACAACAAAAGAGCTGGGAAGCATCAGATACATACACAAAGAGAAAAGAGCAAGAGTATGATGAAAGGAGTGTGGGATGGGGGGCTGAGAAAAAAACAGGGCAGAGAGAAAATCTTCAGTTTGTGTAACAGTCCTGTATATCAGAAACAAGGGTCACTAACATGTGCGTGCAAAGATCTATATGACACTAATTACCACCATGGGGAAGGGTGTTAGAAGTCTGTGACTAACACCAAGGGTGCTAGTTTTCTGTTCCCTTAGCAACAAAGAAGTATACTGAAAATATTGCTGTTTTATCTATCTAATCTATATAGCCAGATGGTTAAAGCTACGTTATGAAAACATGGGTGTGTGTGGGTATATAAGGTATCTGTGTGAAAGTATATATAGGTGCTTGTTTATGCCTTGATTTATGGCTGCTTTTGTATGCTTACTGTTCATGAGTAATTTCAAACCTTTATTCATCTTGTAATTTACATCCACAATCAAAACTTAACAACATACAAAATATAATTTTGTCATCCTGTAAAGCAAACACTACGCCCACCTATATGTGTTTTTGCTCTCTATCCTTTCCTTCCATCCTGGCACGCTTATGCAAATATTGACCATGAGTACTGTATAAAAGTGGCTTGTTTCCTTCATCATTATTCAGGGATGCTCTCTGATTTAATTGAGGTAATGAAGAATGATTGCTATAGGGAAAAACTAAGGTTTGATGTTCTATACACTCACATACACACACAGTGTAATGATCGAAAGATCCAGAATTCATTTCAGCAAGGCATCTATCTTAAATGCATCTGTGCTTACAGTAATTACTGTTTCATGTGTGTGTGTGTGTGTGTGTGTGTGTGTGTGTGTGTGAGAGAGAGTGTGTCATGTGTTGTTCAACAGCTGCTGTCACTCTTCTGTCCAATTGCATTGGCCTCTAAAGATAAGCACATAGCAGCACTGTTTGAGGTAACACATGAACGGACACAAACACCTGCAAAATCTTCAAACAGGACTGATCTCACAATGCCATCAATTATTGTTATGCGACTCATATTATGACTCACAATATACACAACATGACCAAAAGTACGTATGTGGAAACCTGAACAGCAAAAAATATGTGTATTCCAAAGCTGCACGATTTTCTTTCTTATGTGAAACACAAAAGAACTGTTTTAGCCAAATAATGAAAGTCAGTGGGGTCCAAAGCAACAGGTGACCCCATTGACCTTTTTTGTATATGGAAAAAAAAAAACTGAGACATTTCTCAAAATAAATGCGCTGTATATATCACTTGCTAATATTTTACAACTTTGTCACTGTAAACACTTAGCTTAAATCCTTTAAAATTTGTTGCCACTATAATTTCTCTAAAAGCCAAAACTGTCAATTTAAAGGTGTGTTTTGTGGTGTAGATAAATGTACACATTTTAGTACATAAATGAAATCTTTTTCATAAAAGGTTAGGACTTTTATTTTTATCTTTGGAAACCTGACATCCCCTTTGAAGGATTTGAATCATATAGTGTTTGATCCTCAAGAGCAGCTGAGCTGGTTGTATATGAAAATAATGAGCTGGGTCTGTGATTTGGGCAGCACTTCAAAGGCATGTGAAAAACTGTCTTCTCATTTGAGTCTTCCTCAGAGAACCTTATTAAACATGCAACATGCTCACACTTCTTTCTGCTGTTGCAGACATTTCATTGTAAATTATAATCACATTTGGCATCTTCTGAAAACAATATCAATTTATAACCTCATGTTCAGTCAAAGGGCCAAAGACAAAAAGTGTATCCCCACAGACTTAAGAAGAATCAGCAGACAATAAAATAAATATGTAAACTTATTTTACTATGTAAAATAAAAAAACTTTAATATGTCTTGCAATATCCGTGCGTGCAAAGGTTCTGCGTGATCCTCTTGTTGTATACTTACAAGGTCACAGCACAAGTATGTAAGGTCACCAATTTTTATGTAGGGAGATAAGATAGCTGCTGTTGGTCTTGTTGTCAGCAGTGAAACTAGATATTAAACATGATTAATTTTTTAACCATATAAGTCCATTTTTTGTGCAGTAGCATGAAACTATTTGAGTCCAAGAATTTTCCTTAAGATTAAGATTGTGGGAATGACACACTTTATCGTGTCTCAGTCTTGACATGTACAGTCCCTCACACACAAATGCACCCACACAAAGAGACGCCATCTAGATGAGCCTTATTAATCTATAGGAAACACTTCCTGTTCAGAGGCTGTGAGGAATAAATCACATTAAATCACCATCCGTTTAGTAAATCTCTTTAGATGTTAGGGTAACACTTTAGAATACTGTTTCTTACTTACTGCATAACTAATAAGGAATTATTGAAGAACTAACAGGTAATTAATCATTAACACTTAACTCACTACTGTTAACTACTAAGGAAGTTGTGTTAACTAATCAGTATGTAATACAATTTTATGATTGTGTTAAGTAACAGTTAGCTAATCAATAACTAATGTATTCTTTCATACCTCCTTAAGAACTACTATTAATTATCTACTAGTTAAGTTTCAAGAAAAATAACTATGAAGTAACTACTAATGAACAGTCATACACAATTACATTGTGTTGTGACCCGGTCATATAAATGTTATTAGCAGTAGTAGTAGTAGTATGAAAATGCAATATTAATAAATGCAATAAATTTTATAGAGGTTTTCCCTGTGTAGTGAATTGTTGTGAGTGTGTTTTGTAAGAAATCAGCTTCAGATAGGAACCCCACCACCACTCCAGTGCCATGCGATAACTTAACTTAGTTTTTATATGTTATATACAGTACTGTATGTGTGCCTCCTCAGCATATACCACATTACCATTAATTCAATTCCTGTATGTAAGGACTGAGGGAAAATGAAAATACAAGAATTAATAAAGAATTATCAAATAATTCTACAGGACTTATTTTGAACCTGAAACAGTAGGCCTATTCTAAAGTGAAAATATTGGGAACCCATTAGTAATTAATAAAGAATTATTAGATAATTCTGCAATAATTACTTAGAACCTGAAACAGTATTCTAAAGTGAAAATATAGGGAACTCATTAGTAATTAATAAATAATTATCAAATGATTCTGCAGGACTTATTTCGAACCTGAAACAGTAGGCCTATTCTAAAGTGAAAATATAGTGAAACCTATAGTAATTAATTAAGAATTATCAGATAATTCCGCAGGAATTACTTAGAACCTGAAACAGTATTCTAAAGTGAAAATATAGGGAACTCATTAGTAATTAATAAATAATTATCAAATATTTCTGCAGGACTTATTTCGAACCTAGAACAGTAGGCCTTCTAAAGTGAAAATATAGTGAAACCTTTAAGTTGGATAGTTATGGCAAGACAGTGGAGTTGGGGTTCCTTTCCGAAGCACACTTCCTACAGAACATGCACACAATGCAATTATTTAAGATACAGGCAAAAGTATAAGGGGTGAGAACCAGAACGGCGTAAGTGACATTTCACCTACTTAACAGGAGGGCCAAAACAAAAATTTACCATTGGTTGATCTGACTTTGTGCACTGATTTCAATCGTTTATAATAAAAATTTGTACACTCATGGATACATTTGTCAGTAGAAGGTGCTCATCAAGAGTTTTCTTTTGATATATATATATATATATACACACATCTCACCCAAAATGTCTCTTATGCCCTTCTGGTTCTCACCCCTCGTTATGTACAATTATAGTAATGAGTCATTTTGGGAGTGCATCAAACAAAATGCATATTTCATTTCCATTATAGGCTAATAATAGTAGTAGTGGACTGTAACAAAGTTGCTACTGTAGTAGTACTTTGTACTTGTCCTTTTACTCAAGTAATTTTGAAAATGAATAGGCCTTCTTATAAATTTACTAGAGTAATAATTTAATGGGGTATCTGTACTTTTACTCAAGTACTTGATTTGTGGGCCACAACAATTATAGTGATTATTTGCGTATAACTGGTCAGTAGTAGTTATTTCATAGTTATTTTTCTTGAACCTTAACTAGTAGATAATTAATAGTAGTTCTTCAGGAGGTATGACAGAATACATTAGTTATTGATTAGCTAACTGTTATTTAACACAATCATAAAATTGTATTACATACTGATTAGTTAACACATCTTCCTTAGTAGTTAACAGTAGTGAGTTAAGTGTTAATGTATAATTACACGTTAGTTCTTCATAGTCAATAAACACACATTTCATTTTGCAATGCATATCTCACTCAGTTAATATATCTTTCATTAACTGGCATCAAAAGTTACATGGGTGTTTTTCAAAATATAAATACTTTTGAGCCTTAAGACATTTAGATAATAAACTCTAGTTGGCTTAAGTCAGTTTCAGATTAACATATATTCAACATCTATATAACTTTAATTATAATTTGAAAACTTATTAATGTCAAAATTGTTATAATGGTGAAAAACCATTGTGCATTTTTTCCCTTTGTTTTTAAATGTCTAAATTAGAGAAAGGTAAGAAAGAAAGAAAGAAAGAAAGAAAGAAAGAAAGAAAGAAAGAATGAACATATCCAGCACATAACAACACTTTATCAAATGAATGCGGGCAACACACACACACAGACACACACCACAAATGTGAATACTCAAACCAGATGGGAAACTGTACAAACCAAGAAAAAACAGGGTGCTGGACTGGTATTATGAAAGCACTGTCTCTTAGGATACTGAGTAGCCCATTTGAATTTCCTTGCCTCAATATGTTCCTCTCTCAGTCCTCTTCATTATGAGCTTGCTTCATTAAGATGGTTTATAATCTCTTCAGTTAATAATAATGGACCAAAATGACTAAGCGCTCACAGCAGCAGCAGTCTAGAGGACCTTTATTCATCCACTTCCACACAACATCATTAAAACATCCTGGATGTAAGATGTGGATGAGGTAAGACTTCTGTTCAACTGTACAAAGGGGGAGAGAACAAAACACACAGCAATGCAGGGGTTCTCATTATGTGTGTTACGTCTGTTGTGTTAAACCACTTGCTCTAATGATGGCCCCTAGTGTTTCTGCCACTGTTTCTTTGACTATGTCTGGCAACGAAAGAGAGAATTAGTCTGCTTCCAGATGCTTAAAAGCTTCATTCACACATTTTTCAAAGTGGAAAAAATTATTTGTATCATTAAAGCTTTGTTGTTGTTTGTTGTTTGAATGCTTTAGAAAGAACATAATAAATAAAGTGCACAAAATAGGTTATACACTCACCTTAGCACTCACTACTAAATATCCTTACAGCGCTCAGTAACTAAAGGAAGTAGCAATAAGAAGATGGTTGAGATGCATTTCTAAAACTGACCCTCTCTCACTCATGATGCATAAGTATAGATTACAGTTGGCTGACTACATTGGCAGAGAGATATCTCAGATTTTTCCCCAGAGGGCAAATTTTGGGGTTGTGTGTATGTACAGTATGTACAGGTACAATTTGACTGTACTAAGGACTTTGTTCCTTTTGTGTAGCAAATATAGGTATTTCTTCCAAAGGTAGCGAGTAGGGCATTGTCACGGTGCACACAGCAGGGAGAAACGAGGAACACGAGACAAGGAGTAAACTCAAAATAACAGTCTTTAATGTAGACAAGCAGGGCATGACAAGGCAGGGCAGGACAGGACACACAGAAACACCGGGGAGTAACGAGTAGACCAGACGAAATCAAACTGAACAGACAGGACTATAAATACACAGGGATAATCATAGATAAGGAGACAAACACAGCTGGACAATAATTAATTAATAATCACATTAAACAAGGATAGGAAAAAAAAACAAATATGGACACAAGAGGCGGGAACACATGACACACACGACAGAGGACTGACAGGCATAGGGTACTACTAGGAATTACAGAAGCTTCAGTCTGGATCCAACCCTTAAATGATCTGAGATAACCAAACACCTGAGAAGAGATGATGCCAACCCCTCAGAGGACCTCAGAGGATGCCAACCCTCAGACAACATACAGAAATACCAAATTTTGCCATAAGTTAAATATATTAAGTTTCTACAATAGATAAGTATATTGTAGAAACGTAATTTCCTGTAAAGCTGCTTTGCAACGATTTGTATCTGAAAAAGCTCTATACAAATAAACTTGAATTGAACTTGGTATTTCGGGGTGTCATCTCATCACAATTAATTATTGTGAAAATGCATGAGCTATACCATGTTTGTTACTAATGACTATTTGTTGTTTTTGTCCAAGACCCAGATTTCCAATCTTAAAATATTAAAATTCATCCAATAAATTAAAAATAATTATTACACTTGATATTTTTTTTCCAGAAGGATTGTTTTAATTGGTAGTGTATTCATTTCCAATGTTAAAATATTAAAAATTATCCAAGAAATTAAATATGAATTATTACACTTGATAATAATAATAATATTTTTTTTCCCCAGAAAGATTGTTTTAATTGGTAGTGTATACATTTTTCCTGTGTTCAATTTAACTTTTCAATCCTGTTAGTCATTTCTAAAGACCCTTGGACAATGGACAATATTGGCAATAGATTTGATAAATTCAGTGATGATGTTAGCTCTTTATTTCCATCCCATTCTGTTTTATTTGACTTGATGGGGACATTTTATTGCCATTATAAAGTAAATAGCCCTAACACTCATAAATAATCTTTCTGTTAAGTCATTTTAACAATGTTAATTCAATAGCAAACATGCCAAGATGCATGTTTCAATTCTCCCATGGAGGTGATGAATCAAAGACTCTAGACTACATGTGTACAGGTGCATCTCAATAAATTAGGATGTCGTGGAAAAGTTCATTTAAGTTCAATAAATGAACTTTTCCACGACATTCTAATTTATTGAGATGCACCTGTATATCTATCTAACATCTTTACCAGCATCAAAAATTGTTTGTTCACACAAACTGATTATAATATAATAAATTATTCAGTATGACTGATGCTAAGCAATTGACTGCCAAAACTAAGAAGAAACAGTGTAGCATTTTAAAAACGCCCACTGGCCGCGTTGATATGCTGCCAATGTCCTTTTTTTAAAATGTGATTAAATGTATAGAAAGAGACCTATTAGAAACAGAATATGATTCCATTTTCCAAAGTCTAATAAAACCGTTGTGAGGTCCCTTCTAAAAAACAATCCAGATGACTGCACTGTCTGCACACTGTACAATGGCAGATTTTGAATCTTCCTTTCATTCGCAAAATCAATGTTAAAATTATCTTCATTTAGCAGAACAAATTTGTAAACACAAACTGATAACTGGACAATTTCCAATCTACTTAATAATACATCCAGATTAAAAAAAAATGTCATTGCCGATATAACTAGATACTAGTGCTGCCTTAGAGACCGTCATCCATGATATATTCTAAGACAGACTGGAAATCCAGACAACACTCTCCGAGATGGTCCTCAGCTGGTTTAGATAATATTTAGAAAGCGGGATTACTAATATTAACAACTATAAATCTGTGAGGGCCCCTATGAATTGTGGAGTCCCCCAGGGCTCAATCCTTGGACCTTTTCTGTTCGATCTGTATATGCTTCTATTATCATCCAAAAAACAAAATTTCTTACCAAAGCTATGCAAAATACACCCATATCTACAGAGCTCTATTACCAAGCCGTTACAGTTCCATGGATGTGCATTAGTGAAATTATGCATGTGCATTAGTGAAATTAATTTTAAAAGTTTAAAAAGAATTACATTCTTTGTATCCAAACAAGACCTATAAAAACTAGTTCACAAGATCCTGTCATATGTTGCAAAACTATTTTTTTTTCTTATACTGCACTGCACTGTTATGCATGTTTTTGCATGTGCCTGTCTGTGAGATAGTAAGCTTTTTATCTTTATCAGATCTGCTTTGTCTGATTTGATTTAGAGTATGTATACAGATACATACTCTAAATCAAATTAGATAAAAGCAGATCTGACAAAGATATAAAGTAAGTCAGTATCTGTTCATCCATTGTGCAGGAGGAACTGAGAGTGTGTCTTATGTCATGTGATTTTGTTTTGACAACTGCAAGCAAACAAAACTGCCATCAGAATATTAACGGTTCCTAAAACCATATAATGTAGTTGACACTTTCCTTCTCATGTATAAACTCACACACAAATACTCTTTATGCCAAAACCCTCCTTTTCATTAGAGGTAAAGGTGCACTCAGTCAATTTTTAACACACAAAGTAATTAATAGTACTTTTGATAATACTTATGTCTGCTCACATAAAAATGTGAGAGCACACAAACCCAATTTCAAAATCTCAAAACATTAAATGCTTCAATTTTTTCTTTAAATGATGACATCTGTTTCAGACAAAAGACAAAAAGTTGTGCAAGAACCACAACTTTGTCCTCTTCGAGATGTCTACCTCTTGTTGCTAAGCAACAGATTTTGCCTGGGAGACACTTTATCACACCCTGTGTTTTAGAGCTCATTGGAAATGTGAGTTTTTAAACTGTAGTTTCTTGTCAAGTTTTGCATCCTAAAATGAAGCCTACTGTGTGGCATCTTTTATCACGGTATCTATTCATTTCCAGCGATTGTCGTCACTGCTCCTTGTTGTTAGAGTAGCTCATGGCAGCTGTCAGGAGTGTTTAACTGCATGAGACTCAAAAGAGAAGGAGAGGTGACTATCCTCCCTCTGGTTAGACTCATCCTCACATTCATCACATCCTCTCCTATTTCTATTCCCCTTCACTCCATTCCCCTTCACACTTTCTGTCCAACTGTCGGACATTTCTGTTCGATTAGTAGCCAACTAGCGACGAATGACTAAAAAATGTATCAACCTTTATGTTGAGCTGATACTTCCTGTAGGTCACAAAGAATTATTTGGTCATTATTTCAGTTTTCCATAACGTAGATCACTGTCCATTGCTATAACTCACTAACTCTTACTCTCAAACTGATAGTTAAATGTTTAGGATTTCAAGTGTGTTAAATACCCCCATATGGCAAAAACAAACAAACAAACAAAAGACCAAGAACCGTAACATGCATTTTTATATTATATTTTTATTGTTTGTCATACTACAAAGAAAGGTTGTGTCAGAAGCCATGTGATATAATTCCCAATCAGAGAGAAAAGATCACTGCACTCAGTGAAGCAAACATGGATGATTTTGATCTATAATGCACTGCAGAACATCTTATTAGACTTGATGTGTCTGAATGAAAACAAAGAAACAATGACAGAAATCATGAAAAACTGCCATAGAGAAAGCATGGATATGAGCAATATAAAAAGTAGAACATCACTGCAGAATCCACAGGATATCCACACTGGCAGTAAAATATTCCATTCAAGTAAAAAACACCGTACAATTCCTTTCGAATATTACAAGCACGGATAACAGACATGGGAATATTGAGAAAGAAAACAGCAGGTTCTGGAAATACATATTTAATTATTTTGCTTGTTATTTTCCCAGCACACTATTCCCCCTTGATTCCCTATAATGGCGGCAAGAGCATCAGCGCTCACTTACACTTCAAAATAAATAAATAAATAAATAAATCTGTCAAATGTGTTTGCTTGTGTTGTGATATTTTTGTTGCTCCAATTCTGGCCCTGTGTCGCTAAGCTCTTGTGGGAAGTTAAAGAGCTTTCTCTAACACTGAGAGTAAACATGAAATGCTTCTTCCTTTTTAAGAGATGCATTTTTGCTCACTTGTTTGCACGAGCAACTGTCATATTGATGGCAACTACATAAAAATAAAAATTAAAAAAATTAAAAAGTGAATTAAACTGTATAAAAGAAAATAATTAATATCAGGATAAACAGTATTGTTTGAAATGTGTTTTCAGTATTGCGCTCTATATTTAGAACATGCAATGGGCTTTTTGAAAAAAAAAGAAGTCTAAAATGAACAAACATGGAAAAATAGAAATCTGAAATCCAAAAAGATTAAAAAATATCTTCAGCAAATGAAATAGTTATTATATATACAGTACATGGAACATTCTGTACTCAAAAAGCACAGTGACCTACCGCGCACAAACATAATCATGCCATAGCAAATCTCTATAACTGCATTGCTTTGTAATCTGGGACTCTTTTGTAATGGATTGATCTTTTTGTGATTATGTTGTTGAGGTAATTTAGAACGGATCAATCACTGATGTTGGCAAAATCCCAACAACAGCACATGATAGTCTGCTCAGCAATAGGGGAGCTTGATAACCACTTCAATGATTATCTATTTATAATTTTGTAAATTCTGAGGGTAATTATCAAAAAATATTTTTGCTACTACACTTTTCAATGACTTCAATGACCACAGTGACCATAAAACAAGTGGTGAAGGCATTACATTGGCAAAACATTATTTCTTCTAATAATGAAAGAATAAATCTCAGAAATATACTGTCAATAAGCAATAGTATATCACACATAACTTAATAGAGGTAATTAATATCAAATTAGAAATAGCAAAGCATCAATTACAATCATTATGCATCAGTGAAGATGTACATTTATTAAACTATACTGACACATTCCTATTTGTTTGTTTGTGTGTAATATGGATTGAAAATAACAAAACAGAACAAACAAAAAACTGTTTAAAGAAGGGTTACCCAATCCTTTCTAAAGACCTCGATTATCTGGTTCTGTGTTTTAATTCTGGTTTAATTATGGTATGGATCTAAACTCTGCAGGACATTGGCCTTCCAGGAGCAGGACTGGACTCCCTGGTTTAAAATAAACCACTGTGAGCAATAGCACAACAGCCTTGTTCACACTGACAGCATTTAAATGGCTGGAGGTTGCGTGCCGCTCTGCACAGCTTTGTCACATCGCCAACAGTCGCTGTCACTCGTGACATCAGAAATCGCAAAGTCTCTTTGAAAATGAACAATGTCAGGTCACTTTGTTCCTGCAAATTGCTGTCCATGTGAATGCCTCATAAAAACAGGCTTTTACTTCCCGCAGGCTTGGTTTATCAAAGGAATAACTAAGAAGAAAATCTATTTAGTTTTGGTTTCAACACTCAGAACTCAAAAAAATGAATCCAGCATAGAAACAGTTTGGGGTTTCTCTTAAAAGCCACATCTGACATTCATTATACATTTAAATCCATCTTTGAATTTGTGACCTCTTGGGCTTTGCATTAATTTTAATTTCTGCTTTCTTCGCTCCAAGTCAAACACGCAGCAAGAAGATTTCATCTTGGTGATCAAAGCTCAGTCCACTCGTCTGAACCTCATACAATTTCTGTTATGTCTTCAGACATTGACTCGGTCCCAATGAGGCCTCACTGTTGCTGGACACTGGATGTTTGCAAGAAATGTATTCAGCATCCTTGTTTGATTTTGTATGTACAATTTTACGAGTATACTATAATACAGAGCTTGGAAAACAGTTGCAGCAATAGTCCTGACATCAATCATTATGTTTACTTACAATCACTCTTATTTATTGTAAATGCACACCTTTGAACTAAATCTAAAGAGATTCATTTTTCAGAACACAGATACGAGTATCATTTACAAAACTGTACTAGAGATCTAAGCTACTACTTTTCAATGACATCTTGGACACATCCGTGTGAATAGTTGACATTGCAACCATGTCATATTCATTCTCCTGGGCTGACACAATCTTGCAGAGTCGGAAGGCCCGGAGGTCACGCTGGAAGTTGCGGTTTAGGAACCCGTAGAACACCGGGTTTATGCAGACCGAACACATCGCAGTCAAGTGACACAGCGAGAACAGGAGATTGTGGGTACAGTTCATAGCCACTTCGTGGTTCCAGTCGATGACAGCGTTAAAGACGTTCAACGGAAGCCAGCAAACCGCAAATGCCACGACGATGGAAAAGAGCATGATGTTTATCCGTTTAGTCTCACTGCTACGGTATTTGTTTTCACGGATTCTGTCCATCATGTTATTACGCTGCTGTAGACGTGTGTAGATCTGTGTGGAAGAGGGGGGACAGATAAACAATTATTTATTAATATCTCATATATGAGAGTGTTTCTTCAATTACAGTATGAACATGTTTGGCCTTGTGGATATTTAGAAAATGATTAAATTACTGTATATTTTTTTTCTCTATTACAATTTCAATTGGTCTAAAAAGTAAAACTTCACTGACCACAGTGAACATAAAACAAATCGGCATTACATTGACAAAACATTGACAAAATTTTAATTATAAAGGAATCAAATATACTGAAAATCTGTCAATAAGCAATTGTACCTCACACATAACACATATAATATTCAAGCAGAGGTAACTAATATCCTTACCAAATTAGAAATAGCAAGGCAACCTTTTGTTCAGTTGCATTATGCATCAATGCAGATGTGCATTGCATTATATACTGAGACATTTAATTTTTGCTTGCTTGTGTATAATGTGAATTAAGAGTAGGTTATTAAAACAAAACAAAGAAAAACACAAAACAAATCATCATGTGATTATGGTGCTGGAGACAAGTGTAAATCTGAGTGTAAGAGAAGAGGGAGACAGATAAGCAATCATTTATTCATATTTCATATAATGTGTTTTTTAATTTTGAAAAAATGTGGCCCTCTGGATATTTAGAAAATGATTTATATAATTTCCGATGTTCAGTAACAAATACATATCTATATATCAATATATAGAGAATTCTGCCATTTATTTTATTTTTCCCTGAAAGTAAAGTTGTGTTTAATAACATTCTGTTGTGGGCACTACACCTTAAATATTTTTGGAATAAAACGAATCCTTTAAAGGGATAGTTCACCCAAAAATGAAAATTCTGTCATCATTTACTCACCCTCAAGTAGTTCCAAACCTGAATGAATTTCTTTGTTCTGCCGAACACAAAAGACGATATTTTGAAGAAATTTTGTAACCAGGCTGATTTGGGGCACCATTGACTTCCATAGAAGGAAAAAAAATACTATGGAAGTCAATGGTGCCCTAGAACTGCTCTGTTTCCCACATTCTTCAGAATATCTTCTTGTGTTCAGCAGAACAAAGATACAGGTTTGGAACTACTTGAGGGCGAGTAGATGATGACAGACTTTTCATTTTTGGGTGAACTATCCCTTTAAGGCTAATATCAGAGAGAGAGATTTTATTATTATTATTTTTATTTTTTATTTTTTTTCTGTTATCAACATTTTTTTTTTTCATACATACCATAACATAACATCCCAAAAAATAACAAAACAAAACAACAGACACATACTCAATATCTCAAAGTCCAGTCAAAGGGAGGGAGAGAGGGAAGGACAAGAAAAACACAAAAGTCACTCCTTTATACAGTCACGTATATCAAAGAGAAAGCACTGCCAAGCATCAATGGTAGAAGGCTTGGCCCCATTGATTCGTGCTGTTGTACGTTCATAAGTAACTATTTGCAGGAGGCTATGGATCCAATATGTTTTTCCACACATGTGCGGTGTAAACCAGTTCTGTATTATTGTCTTCTTCGCAGCTGTAAAACCAGCAAACAACATTCTCTTTTGCATTGAACTTATACAAAGACCAGAATCATCATTAAGAAGACACAAACTTGGGTTAACAGACCAATCAATTCGCAGTAATGATGACAAAACCAGGTTTACATGTGTCCATAGACTGATGACGACAGGACATTCCCAAAACATATGCAGAAAAGTACCTGATGATGTAGTATTACATATATGGCAGTTGAAATTTGGTTGTAGTTTCATTTTAAATCTTTTGTAAGGAGTTATGTATGCTTTATGAATGACTTTGAAGTGAATAAGACAATAAGCCAAATTTTTAGATGTTAAGCTGAGATTAGACCACACTCTCTCCCAGTCGACAGATACATTAAGGTCAGATAATTCTCTATTCCAAATAGTTTTAATAGAAAGTGGTTTTGTAATGCAATCAATAATCTTATTATATATTAAGGAAACAGATGGCCGACCAGCAGATGGTGCAATCCAGTCCCGCATAGGATGAGAGGAAATGGGAGAAGACCAAGGAACGCCATACGCTTTGAGAGCAGAACGTAATTGAAGAAAGACAAAATATGCGGATGCTGGTAGACAAAATTTGGTTCTTAATGTCTGAAATGAACATAGGCCCTGGTTATCATATATATCACCGCACGTGTTTACACCTAAAGAAGACCAAGAGGGTTGGACAAATGGACGATTTCCGCATACAAAATTAAAATTGTGCCATAAAGGTGTACTGTTACAAAATTTGAAGGGTCCTCCTATCCGACGTTCAACCGTTTTCCAGATTATAATAGAGTTGGCCACAACCGGACCAAATTTATAATTATCCCCTTTTTTTCCTGTGCCAGTAAATAAAATATCTTGGAGTCTATTTGGTTTAACCATGTCAGCTTAAATCACTATCCATGAAACTGTAGATTGAGGATCAACCGAATTATGAAGAGCCTTAAGCTGGAACGACCAATAATACAGTTCAAAATTTGGTACAGCCAGTCCTCCTGCGCTACTAGGATGTTGTAATGTGGTAAGTTTAATTCTGGGGCATTTATCATTCCAGATAAATTTAGAAATTATGCAGTTGATCTCCTTAAAGTAACCTGAAGGGGGAGAAAGTGGTAGCATAGAGAAAAAAAAATTAAATCGAGGTAACAAATTCATCTTAACAGTGGAGACTCTTCCTTGAAGAGAGACTTTAAGATTCTTCTTAAATGTCATCTTTGAATGTCATTTTTGACCTTATCTAAAATATTATTAAAATTGTCTCTGGCAACCTTATGAATGTTTTTATATATGGTAATGCCCAAATAGATGAAATATTCCTTAATAGGGATAAACGAGGGAATAGAAGAATTAACTTTAACATTGTTAATTGGCATTAAAGCAGATTTGCTCCAATTTATTTTAAATCCTGATAAGCTACTAAAATTATCAAATTCCTTAATTATACTAGAGACTGAAACATCAAAGTGGTCTAAATATAGAATAATATCATCAGCGTATAACGAAATACTATGATTATGATCATGAATCTTAATCGATACTTCAGATTTCCTGATGGCTTGTGCTAAGGGTTCAAGAGATAGACAAAACAATAAGGGGGAAAGCGGACACCCCTGCCTCGTTCCCCGCTGTAAAGGGAATGAGGGGGAAATAATATTACCAGTTATGACTGATGCTGCAGGTGAGTGGTATAATGTCTTAATCATAGAAATGAAGTGTTCACCGAAGCCGAAACATTGCAGAACTGCCCACATATAATTCCACTCTAGCCTGTCAAAGGCTTTTTCTGCATCAAGTGAAAAGACCGCACAAGGGGTTGGGTGGGAGTCCGCAAAGTCAAGAATATGAAGGAGTCGACGCATATTGTCAGATGCATTGCGCCCCTTGATGAAACCAGTTTGGTCCTCCTTGATCAGACTATGAATTACCTTCTCCATACGAGAAGCAAAAACTTTAGCATAGATTTTTAGATCACATGGGATAAGCGAAATCGGTCTGTAGCTGGAACAATCTAATGGATCTTTCCCTTTTTTAATAAGTAATGAAATCAGTGATGTTTTTTGATCTCTATGAAATACCCCATGTTCAATTGCAAAATTAAATGAGTTAAGCATAAGTATCCCTACCAAATCCCAAATTTCTAAATATAATTCAGGGGGAGACCATCTAGACCCGGCGATTTGCCCTTTTGAAGGCTTTTTAGAGAGACGTGGAGTTCCTCCAAACTTAATGGGGCCTCCAAAGATTCTTTATCTATCTGTGAGATCCGATGCAGTTCCAATTTATCTAAATACTGCTTACAAATTGGTTCATCAAAATCTGTTTCGGCTTTATACAGATTTGTGTAAAAACCTTTAAATATGTCATTAATTGCCACAGGGTTCGTGGTGACCTGATCATCCGATGATTTTATTGCGCTAATATATGCCTTAGACTCGCATACTTTCAACCTAAGGGCCAATAAATGACTAGGTCTCTCTGATTCAAAATAATATTTTTGCCTAGTCCTATGTAAAATAAATTCCGCCTTTGAGTGTGAAAGTAAATCATATTCTTCTTTTAAAGAGGACAGCTGTGTAGCCTGTTGCTCAGTAAAATGTTGTTTTTGTAGGTTTTGTAATGATTGGATTTTATTTTCTAATTGTGTAAACTGGTGAGTTTTCGCTTTGGCAAGAGTAGAAGAGGAAGATATACAGAAACCTCGTATAGCACACTTAGTCATTTTCCATAGTATTTGAGGATCCACATCAGAGGGCATATTAATTTCAAGAAATTCCTTAATATATTCTTTTAGAGAAGTAATGAAAGTCTGATTACTTAATAATGATATGTTAAAGCGCCATCTAGGGGACTTGGCTTTAACATCGGAAAGAGGAACAAGAGGAACAACCGACAACCATAAACAAGGAACAACTCAGACCGCACATTACCGAGAACATAGTGATAGAAAAAACAGTGATAGGTCGTGACCGATCCACTCCAACGCAAGACATGTCTCCCGAAAGGCTCACACAGCCAAAAAAATAAAAATATATTTTTAATTAAACCTACTCTCCATTAGTCCCCTCCAAAAAAGAAAAAAGGAGTGTCAGTCTTACCAGCAAAGAGATCGTTGTACCGGATATATACGGACAATATCCCAGTAGAAGAGAGGAGAGAAGAAAAAGCAAAACATAGGTTTAGCAAGCGTCCATGTCTATCCTGTCATCATCCCCTACTGGGCAGCTAGGACCATGTCCGTCCCGGCCATCAAGCCCCTCCCGCCGGGCTGGAGAAACAGCGGCCGCTGCTCCCCCGTCGCCCCCCCACAGAGCTGCGACATACGTCTTCTGCCGAGACAGGGAGCTGATAAAATCCTCCGCTTTCTGAGGAGAATCGAAGCCTTTCTGCTCACCCCTGTGCCGTAGTTTAATTACCGCCGGATAGATGAGGAAGGGCTGGAGATCAAGCGCTGTCATCTTCTTCAAAACCGGACCAAATGCCTTTCTCCTGATTGCTGTAGCTGGACTAAAGTCGGGAAAAAATAGCACTGTGACATTGTTCTGTGCGCATGTCATAAGATAAGCCTGCTGAGATGTCTGGATAAGCTTGCCGAGCACCTTTCAGGATATCTGATCTGTCATGCCATCTTAGTACACGGAAGATGAGAGTGCGCGGCCGATCGGAGCCCCTCCCTCCATCATACACGCGGTGCGCCCGGTCAATCTCAATGTCACGCCCCCTCAAAGAAGGAATCCACTTGGAAAGATTAGCTCTGAGGAAACCAGCTGCGTTGGGACCCTCCGCCCCCTCTGGCAGCCCCACCAGTCGTACGTTGTTCCTCCTGCACCTATCCTCCATATCTGTCATCTTCTCGGTGAGTCGCTCCAGCTGATTTCTTAAATCCGTGACTGTCCTCCTATCCTCATGCGCAGCTGCTTGAACAGAATCAACGCGGTCACGTGTCTGCTTCGCCGCGGTAGCTATGGCCTCAAACTCCTCTCTTAGCTCTTTAACAGACTTATTGGTCGCTTGTATGTCCTCACGCAGTTCGCGCAATGCTGGAATCAGCACAGAGTCCATCGCATCTCTTACTGCCGAATTCACAACCGAATTCAAAGTGCTTTGCTGCTCTTTAAGTGCTAGTTCATTGCCGCTAGCAATAGCATCGTCGAGGTCCTCTCTGGAGATGGCGGAATCTCTGAATTTTTTCTTCACTGGTGATTGCTCAATCTCTCTTTTCCGATCCCCTTTGTCTGCCTTAGCACTCATGATGGGTCCAATGCAGAGTGGTTTAAATTTTACTGACAGGATCGTAAAATATGTGGCAAAGTGAGCAGAGCGAAAGACTAAGCTTGCATCGCCGTCGAAGGGTCACGTGATCCCCCCTATTATTATTATTATTAAAATTGTATGTATTATTTTATTGTATGTAGCATTATATGTATCCTGTAAACAAATAATGAATGTTTGAGTCATGTTTTTTTTTTTAATTGATGTTTAAAAAAGTCCACACATTAAACCTTGAAATGGTTTATGTTAATTTGATTTTCTGTTTAAATGATACTTTTATAGTTTTAAACAATATTTATTATGATTAATTCTCTTAACTGAATTTATGATTTATGAGTTTATGATTGAAAATCTGGGTCTTGGACAAATGTAAAACAGTTTATACATAAAACGCCTTTGAAAAGTCACAAAAATAATGGTCCAAAGCTTCCAAGTGGATTTTAATGTGATCGTCATCAAAAAAAGATTATATGAATACACATTTGCTATATAATTTATTTAGATTTGCAGTCTTAACTCAACTCCCTCCACCAACAACCACAGTACACAACCCTATGACATGCTCGCCGAAGCTCATAAACTATAGCTGACCTGAGGGCAAACCATCATTAAAAACACAGTGGGGGAAAAGCTGCTCTGACATTTCAGATGATGATCTTTGTTTGTGTGTGTGTTTTCAGGCTCTGCATGTCTTTTATATTATTGAGTCAACACAAACTGACAGACAAAATACAAACAGAACACTCTTTAAGGACCACAAACACAACATTGCAAGTTAAATAATGGCGTTACAACGTCACCGTGTTGTCACAGAATGTTAAAGTGCCTCAGTAATCACAATCACAATGAACTTGCCAAAAACAAATCAAAGCAAATGCATGGAGATTTCTCTTGTTCCACTCTAACAACAAAGAGAAGACAGGTGAAATGAAAAGATGGGCTGGGAGGCAGGGGTCTGACCCAAAAGGTCAAGTTATTGCTGGTTAGCATGGATTTAATTGCTGGTAGATATTTGAATTACACTATCTGCTTTATAAAGAGCATGTTTCTCCATTGATGACCATTCAAAAATATTTAACTAAATATTTTTATTCAAAATATTTAATTGTATTGTGATATTTTCAAATAATAATATATCATATTTTTGAGCATCCAGCACTATTTACAAACCATTAAACCATTGCATACATTCAGGGGTCCTGTGCTTGAAAGATTTTTTTTTTTTTTGGTCTAACCCGCCATGTATGTTTAAGCATTCATGGGGGCTAGACCAAAAATAAATAAATATTGGGCACTAAATGAAATAAAAAGATTCACACTAAAATGACAAAATACAGAACTAAAATAACAAAAACTAAATTAAAGATTTAATTCATTTTTACAATTTAGTAAAATATTTTAAATATTAAACACAAAAAAGTTAATTTCAATTATTAATATATAATATTATTTAAATAATACTAAAATAACACTGATATATTCACATTGTTACAAGTTTTTCAAAAACATAAACACTCTCATTATGTCATTTACATATCATATGCTATATATGTTAGCTTTTGCAATAGCTTATTTGGCTCCAAAAGGCAATTTAGATCGCACAAGATGAACCACATTTCAACATTTCCCTCAAATTTTTCTATATAAATAAAAAATAATGTAATAATTTGCGCAGTGGCATTAATGCTTAGTTGTGTGAGTTTGGATAGCTATATGGACAGAGCTATGACATTCTCAAAAGCTTTGCCTTTCTTTCCTAATGATGGAAAAACAGTCTGTCCGCTTAGAACAGAACATCTGTACAAGCTCCACCCAGGGCATGTGCATTTGCATGCCTTATTAGCACGACAAGATGAATGAATTAATCATTAGTTCATTAGACGCACACAGATCAGAGTCTTGCAAGCACAACTGACTCCAGACTTCTTTTCTCTCCTCTTTATTTCTCTCTTTTCCTCCTTTTTTTTTGTTCTCTCTCTTTATTTGATGAATGGCAGCGCTGGCACAGAGTCCTGTGACCTGAAATAACTGTATGACACAAAACCCAGAGGCAGAGAGAGAGAAAGAATGAATACGCAGACTGAGATGCATGTGTTCATAACTTATTATTTACTTCAGCTCAAATTTGAAAGCCAGTATTAGGCAGACTGAAACAGTGAATTTGTATGGTATGGTTGGTATGTAATTTGTAGGTTTGACTCCATATCCAAATTATTTCCATGGAAAGCTGGCTTTGTTTAGTGGGCTGATTAAATGTGATTCTAGGTCGATTTTACTGACAGCTGAACAGAAAAAGTCCCTCAGTCATTAGGACTCATGTAGTCGTTGGCTCAGACAGAGAGAGAGAGAGAGAGAGAGGGGCTGATCTAATGCAATCCGACAGTTGCTGCCCTGACCGGACAGCCAGAATCTTTGTTGGCGTCACATTCTGAAGTATTGGACCGTGGGATGGTTGGATGACAGTAGCACCTAAGGATCCAACTGAATATAAATGCTTTAGTCATACTCTGTGGTAGTGATAGACCAAGACAGACCAAACTATTGGCCAGGGTGATTAATTGGCTGGTACATGGCCATTTTGAGATCACATGTTACAAAATAAATCAAAATCTACTAACAACGCTGTCAGTGAATAGCATATTTTAAATATTGTGGTGAATTTGAAGTAAATGTGATGTCAAACAAGTCTGATTTAAAAAAATGTGAAAATCTGAGCACATCTTATTTGCCATTATTAAAGGGTAACACTTTTCTTTTTGTTATACAAAGATTTTGGAAACATTTTACAATGCCTCCATTATTTATATTTGCATAGATTTAACTGTTTTACCCTGGTTTTAATCCTTAACTATGAAAATTCAATGTAAAATATTTATTTATTGCCTGTCAATCCAATCATAAAGGTATTGACTGTGTACAAAAAAATCCAATTACTGCAAAAATACAGCTGTCCAAAGATTTTTGGCATTATTTTACCCCGTTTTAAAATGGGGTAGCACCATTTTAAAATAGCACCATTTTAAAATGACAGCAGCAGAGATGGAAAAAACACAAGTGAGGAAGAGGGGAAGAGAAAGAATGAGACAAATTTGGATATGTGTGCATGTGGGTGTAAGTGCTGTTCCATTTTTGAACTAACCGCCCGTGGTTAATTGGGTGTAAAAGTGACAAGCATCCTTGACAAAACTCGGTCATTTCACTTGTACACCAACAAACGCTCAACAGCACTTGACAATCTGAACAGTGAGCCATCGTCATTATGACGGCAGAATGCTCATTCTGTCACCCCACGCACGCATTTTAATTTTTACAACTCCATTAGCATAATAATCTCCATATTAAATCCATTACTGAGAAGCGGGAGCTTGTCACATGAATCTTCCTCTCCATTTACGCCGTTCTTTACACATCATAAAGTTTTTAAGCCTTTGTATTGCAGCATATCTTTTGGTTTCTTTATTATTATTACTTCTATTTTTGTACCCTTTGCGGATGAGCCATTATGACTCATCCTTGTGATCTTGGAGGTCTTTGAATTTTTAAATGATCAGTTTTTGCACAGACCCTTTCTTCTCATCTTCTCTCTCCCTCTTACTCATTTATTCTGCCATTCTCTGACCAATCCCACCCTCTCTCTCTTTTCTTTCAAAACCTGCAGCAGTACTGGGTTTGTGTTGGCAATGAGCTGATGTAGCAGGTCATGTTGGCTGCTGGTCATGTTCAGTCAGAACATACACTGTTTCACTGAGCTATGTCCAAAGCTACTGGATTCTAGGACAAAAAAACCTCAGCAATAATCTTTAGACAATACAGCAAAACGGAAGGGACATGCCTTTTTGTTTGTGAGTGTGTTTATGATTGTATTTGTGAGACTGCTATAATATTCAACTAGTTTTGTATCTGTAACTTGTCTCTACTCCTAAAAAGTCAACATGAATTTCTATTTTACTTCTGTAATTAGCAGTATTTCAGAGTAAAACTGCATATATGACAAGAGAAGGTGTTGGCTTTATCCATTTGGGATTTGACTGGATGATGAAACTTGGGTGTTAAAGGGTTACTCCACCCCAAAATGAAAATGTTGTCATTAATCACTTACCCCCATGTCGTTCCAAACCCGTAAAAGCTTCAGAACACAATTTAAGATATTTTGGATGAAAACCGGGAGGCTTGTGACTTTCAAGTATTACACTGTCAAGGTCCAGAAAAGTACGAAATACATCGCCAGAATACTCCATCTGCCATCAGTGGTTTAATCGTAACGTTATGAAGCGACGAGAATACTTTTTGTATGGAAATAAAACAAAAATAACGACTTTATTCAACAATTAGGCACCTAAACGTCTCCTCTGTGTCAGCGTAGCGCCATTCTGGAGATTATCCCCTGGACGCAAAATGTGTACACTCTTCTGTGTCAGCTGGGCCACAAGGATGCGCTGTTTGCGTTCAAATCAGAGCGTAAATCGACGAAGAAGATGCATCCCTGTGTCGAGGCTGATACAGAAGAGTGTACGCATTTTGCATCTGGGGGATAATCTCCAAAATGGCGCTATGCTAAAAAAGGGGAGACATTCCGGTGCCTAATTGTTGGCAGTCAATGGGACAGTCACAAGCCTCCCGGTTTTCATCCAAAATATCTTAAATTGTGTTCCGAAGACGAACGAAGCTTTTACGGGTTTGGAACGACATGGGGGTAAGTGATAAATGACAAAATTTTCATTTTGGGGTGGAGTATCCCTTTAACAGAATCGAGTTATTTCATTTTGATTTAAGACAACCACTTTTCTTTTTGAAATAATATGATGAATCCTTTACAACAAGAACATGAATCTAAATAGTATATAGGTCAGTTTTTCTTTTAATTGACCTCAATACCAGCCTCAACTCGTTTACATGATGGACAATCAGTCTGGATGAAAACACACTACCATTACTTCCTAAAATAGCTTTATAAATATGATCAAATAATGACGCTTCAACGGAAAGTAAAGCTGACCCCCTCAGAAAAGATAACGGTAAACAGAGTACAAAAGAGTAAAAAGTCAGACTTACAGAATCTCACGTTGAAATGAACTCCAAGTCAGCCGTTCACATCACAGTTACTAGGTCAAACACTGACTGACTCTTGTGCTTTTTTATTTTGCTCAGGGCTTTATAAAGTCTTGTTACTGGAATGTATAACACATCATTTATCATGGTGGAAGTATGCTGTGCAAGAGGATGCCTGGGAAATTGGATTTACAAAATGTCTTTTAGGGTTGGCAAAGATATCAATTAAATATCCTTAAACAAAATTATTTAACAAATCTACACATTTAACAAATTTGATTTCATTCTGCTTTTGGAAATCATACAATTAATAGCTTATTTTATTGTATTGACTGTCCTCGTGTTTAATGGTATATTTTATAGTGTTTAAAATATTTTAAAGGTTTATACATCGAGCATTATTGTAATAGTAGACAAACTCGACTTAAAATAAATATTTTCCAGATAATATTTTATAATTAGCCTTAGTAAAATGACAATATAAAAGCTAATTATTTAATAAAAAAAAAACGTGCCTGAATAATATCATATGATATGTATTTTACTAAGGTGGTCCCTTACATGATCACATTCATCATATTTGGGTGGCATCAAAAAAGTTTGAAAACCCCTGGCCTATAGGCTACTTGAAATAAAATTTCAAAATACATTTTTACACACCCTACACATCTGAATTATGAACATTACTAAGAGACTAATAAAAAAACAGTTAATTTATCTAGATAAAGGTTTGGGGAGTTTGAGCGTCTTGTGCCTCTTCTGACGGATAACCACTGACTATTAAATTGAAATCTATCAAGTATGCCAGCTTAACATTTACAAATAAGTACCAAACCCACTTAGATAAGCCTGAATAAATGTCAAACTGCAAAGCTCTCAGTGACGTGTCTCCCACCCCTAACCTCCCTGGTCAGACATAAGCTGAACTCTCCAGGGGCAGGAAAAGAGCAACAAACATGTACAGTACATTTCACAGTCTGCCACAAGAGACGTGTACTAGACTGTGATACAGCAGTCAGGATGTTGTAGGAGGGATTTGTTCTGTTCTGTTCAGACTGACATAAGAATATTGGATAAATTGGGCTCTCCACAGCCCACAGAGTGTCTTCAAACTGGCTGAGAGAAATGAGCGTTCCTCTAGCACCCCAATAAACGATACATTATTCAGTGTCATGAGAAATTGTATTAATGTCTGTTTAGTGTTTAAGAAAAAAATGTAAAAAGGGAAAATCTACTTTTCAACTTCAGTTAGTATTCTAAAGTAAACCCATATAGGAAAGATAAATAACATATGAGACTTTTATAATACTAAAATGGCTTCATTTGTTCTCACAGAGACAGCAATGAGATTAAACAAAAAAACAAACAGAGACTTTATGAAATTTCTGTCATTACTCACCCTTGTGACATTCTAAACCTGTATGCTTATTTTCAGAGAATTGTAATATTGATCGTTTCCATAAAGCAACTGTTCATAGCGACCACAGACTTCAAGCTCAAAAAAGACAAAAACACATTATTAAAGTGGTCTAAATGATTCATGCACTATATGCCAAGCCTTCTGAAGCCATATAATAGCTTTTTGTAGTGAGGAACAGGCCATAATTTAAGTAAATTATTTCCTGACAATGTTGATCTCCATAGCAGCTCTCAAATCATATTTTGCCTATGATTTCTATGATGATGTCAAGGGTTCTACATCATGCCATTTTGTTAAGAGACACTAAAGGACCAGTGACGTCTGATGATACTGACGTCCAGTATGCGTCATAGGTGGCATATCTGATTAGTGAACAGTGAAAAATGTCTTCAGCACAAGGTCAATCTAAACTTGTATTAAAATCACTGTGGAAAATATCTACCGGTATATATAGATGTTCTGTATATTTGTTTGTTTGTTTGTCTTTGTGAGTGTTCCACAGAAAGAAAAAAAAAAAAACAGCAAGTGAGTTTGTGAGAGTACATAATGGCACAATTTTCTTAATTCATTTCATGGAACTGAAATATTCTCTGTATAAACCTCTCTCTCTCTCTCTCTGTACAGTGCACTTACTGTGTACATGCATGTTATTACATTATACTTATATTATACATTGTACTCCCCTGTAATTACATCTGTAATTAATTTCTGTAATTACATCTATAATTATACTGTTTACCCTTCCTTTACTTTACTTCCTTTATGGGAATTTACCCCTTAAACCTAACAAAACCACCAAACCTGCCTCAAACCTTACCCATATCCTTCCTCAATAGCAGCAAAAGTATTTTGCAATTCAACATGAACACAGTAGATTGCTGTATTCCTGTGATGTTAAAGCTGAATTTTCAGCAGCCATTACGCCAGTCTTCAGTGTCACATGATCTTTTAGAAATTATTCCAATATATTGATTTTTAATTAACATTTAATACTATTACCAATTTTGAAACAGTTGTGCTACTTAATATGTTTGGGAAAACCATTATTTTCAGGATTCTTTAATGAACAGAAAATTCAAACAAACAGCATTTATTTAAAATTGTTACGATGTAGACAATGTAGAATAAACAATGTAGAAATGTTTACTGTCACTTTTGAACAATTTAATGCATTGCTGCTGAATAAAAGTATTAATTTCTTTAGAAAAATACAATCTAAACCATACATGACATAGACTTTCACATATAGGATTTAATAAACCGTCTTTTGGCGTTAAAATAGTACAGTCAGGATTTACTAAAGAATTAGCGCTGATAAGGCATGGACACAGCTATTTTTGCACCTGCCCTTATTGAATATGCATTTGTAGGAGTTTCCCTTTCAGATGCAAAATTCATGGGAGGAGAGTATTAACATGAATCACGATTTACTAACATTTGCACTTGTCAAATTACTGGTATTTCTGCCATTATTAATTATTAATTGCGCTGGTCATTATGGAAATGATCTGGCTGCATCTGTCTTCATTAATGTTCACATTGTTAGTAAAACAGCTGCAGAAGTCTCCCTCCCATCAACGCTTTTATGGAATTGCACTCTAATGCTAATTTGCCCTGTTTAGTAAATCTGGCCCTTATTCTTTTACAGTATGCCATGCCACCATCTCTTCTTACTCGTCTCTCTGGTCTTACCTTCAAGTAACAGATGAAGATGAAGGTGAGAGGAGTGATGTACTGCAGCACCAGCATGCCAGTGGTGTAGGTGAGCTTGATTTCTCTGGAGGGCCACTCCTCCACACACACCACCTTTCCCCTGTACTGCTCCTGAAACACTGAGGGCAGCTGCTTCAGCGGGGCATCTGTCACCCTGGAGAACAACAGAAAGGGTGTGGCAGTGAGGGCGGCCAGGGCCCAAGTGAGGCTGATGCCCAGACAGGCATGGTTCAGGCTCGGCCTCCATCCACGAGGGTGTAGGATGAGCTGGTGTCTCTCAATGGCGATCAGAACCAAGGAGAAGATGGACACCGATACAGAGCAGCACTGGACCAGGCTGTTGAGTTTACACATGACCGCGCCGAACACCCAGTGGTCCATGAAGGTGTAGATGAAGGTGAACGGCAGACACACTAGGGACATCAGCAGGTCCGAGACAGAGAGGTTTGCGATTAGGACGTTTGTGACATTGTGAAGTTCCCGCTGCCGTGCGATGACAAGAATGAGAGCCAGGTTGCCGACAACACCCAAAAGTACCACAGCACTGTAGGCAATGGCCATCACAACAAACAAAGAGTGGCTGCCGTAGCACTCATCGCCATATGCGATTGTGGAGAGGTTAGCAAAGGAGCAATTAGATATGTCCAAGGAACAGTTCAGAGCAGTGATTGGTGGAACTGGTGGAGAGAGGGCGGAGTCTGGCATTGTTCCGCCTCCTCTGCAGTAAGTTGGTGTTGGTTTATATCAAGCGATCATAGACTCGTTCCTTCCAGGTAACAACCTTTCCAGGACCATGTTTTACTCATTCTGACAACACACTGTGGAGACATAAGAAAGCATTTCAATCAATACTCCGAAAAGACAAGGCCATATCTACTGTCATGTTTGATTACGGAACAATCCAGTTATAAAAATCAATAAATGTTCCCTTCAGACATATTTAATAAAGAGTTATTTTAATCTTCTAGCATCACCATTTCTATTGACCTTAGCCTTGTTGACCTTTATATTTAAGACATATACTACACTTTGAAAGGGCAAGTAATACACATTTAATTGTGTAATAATGATAAATCATCCAACAGCATTCCACAGGCAATGTAATAAGATTAAAAAATAATAATAATGTTTTCCATTTCTAAAAGCTGTTTAATTAAGCCTGCGTGGTATGCATGGAATTGAGAAGTTAATTAAGATTTTGGCACTCGATTCTTTTTTAAAATTAAGCCATTAAATACTCCTGACTGAGCTACTGACTCATAATATGAATAAAACCATTGGATTCTGGCCCATGCACACACACACACACACACACACATCAAGGCATTTTCCACTGACAGTCACACTTTATTTTAACAAGTAGTTACTAGGGGTGTAACGGTACACGTATTCGTAACGTAATTTTAAACGTAAATTTTCGGTATGGGTAAAGGGTCTTTCGGTTTGGTATGCATGTGTACCGAACAAATAATTTAAAAATTTTCAGGAAATTCAAACAATAAATGCCTTTATGACGCCTTCGATGTGGCTCTATATAAACGCCTCAGTTCAAACGGCAGCGCGGAGTGCGAGTGAGTGATTTCATCCCTTCCTCTTTACTACTAGTTTTAACACAAAATAAACATGAATGAACATCTCATGCCTCATGTTATCACTCAATCAGTGTTTCACTCAATAAAACAGCTTGTAAATAAAATGTCACAGGATTTCATTTACCTCACGCAAGTCATCAGTGTCCACAGCTCATTAGTTTGCTGGAAAAATGAAGCCTAGAGAAGAGCATTTCATGAAATATTAGATTATATACTCATTATATTTTACTTTACATGTCAGTGATGTCTTAATTATATAATGTATGTTTAATAAATAAATCTGTTATGAAACAAGTTATGACAGCCAGTGTAAATTATTATATTTCAATAACAAACAGAATTTTTTTGATTTAGAAGTTAATTTAAAAACTGCATTATGTGCAATTTACACGTTTGCATAATTTTTTTTAAGCTGAGTGTTGATTATTTAAAAGTAAATAGTAACTGAATTTAAGTTTGGGCTCTTGTTAATTGTAACCTTATAGTAATGTAAAATAACTCCCAAGTTTAGAGCAGACGCTGAGGTAGATTTTTATCTCTAAGAAAATTTTAATTATAATTTAATTTATTTAAAGAAAGAGCAATTTGTTTGTTCAGTAAACCACTGTTTAAAGTATAAAAATGCAATTTTGTTTAGTTTTTTGCTCCTGCTGTACCAAAACCATACCGAACCATGACGTCAAAACCGAGGTATGTACCGAACCATCATGATTGTGTACCATTGCACCCCTAGTAGTTACACTTGTTGCATGTACCTTCTATAGTTATAACTATAAATTATGCATAATTACAAGCAACTAACCGTAAATCAAACTCTAACCCTACAGTAGTTAATTAATATTACTCAGTACTTGCTTGTGTAATTACACTGTAACAGCGACCCCTTAAAATAAACTAACCCCATTGGCTTCTATTGTTTTTATAGAAAGCTAATGATATATTCTATATATCTATATATCCATAAACTTTTAAACCTTTCTGCATTTCTACATATTAAGACATTATTTAGTAAGCCATTTGCAACCTGACTCACACATTTCAAATTCACGTTAAACTTCTTTAATATACTGTATGAACAGAGCATAGATAGGTCTTAATTATAAATAATTTTACTTCCAGACATAAACTCTATGAATGACTTGCATTGGTCTATATATCAGAGTGAAAGCAGGTTGTCAAGGTAACAGAGGTGGCAAAGCCTCCTGTTTTTAGGTCTCTGGTTCTTTCATCTCGGGCTCCCTTTTCTTCTGTCTCTGTCAGTAGCCAAATTCAACTCTAAATTCACTGGTTTATAATTCAGCGTGTTTAGTTATTGTAAATACATTGTATGAATATATATTTAAACAAGGAAGCCCAGCCGTGAATCTCTAACTAACCTTTCTCATTCATAGCAGGCCAATACGCTTACAGTACAATAGTCTTCGTGTGCATGAACTGCAATGGGATATGCAGATGCTGGCTAATCCCGATAGACTGAGGCTAAATGGCAGGCTGTTCACATGCTCTGCGAAGAGTATTCCCTTGACGGTACCGTTCTACAAAGTGACCTTAAGAGTAGAGTGGGCTACAAAGGGAATACACCAGCATTTGAAGCAGGCACTTAAATGTCAAGATGGAGCGGGATTCATTCATTTGCCTTTGCAAGTCTGTAAAGGGAAAATCTAATTGGTGTGCAGAGTATTAAAAATGTATTCCAGCAATGTTAAATTAGATAATAAACTACTGAGAAGTCACTCAAAAAAAACGCAATGTCACTTAATACTCAAGGAATGTTTGAAGGTAGTTAATTATTGTAAGGGTATGTTTGATTTATTTTATTTTTATGGACAACAGATGGCAAATGCTACGACAAATTATACACCCTAGTAGTGTTTAATGTTCCAACAGAGCCTCATTAATACATAAACTGTGTGAATAATAGTCTCTTATCGCACTGACATTTATCTTGAATCATTTAACAGACTCTTTTATTCAAAGTGACTTAAAAATGAGGAGCGATTCTTCATAAGGAGGTGGTAACATAAGACGTGGTGCCATAAGATTGTTCAGAGAACTACGCACTAGAACAGAGATAAAAGGGAAAAACGGTGAAAGAAAAGTGTTATTGCATTTGCAGGTTTGGGTCGAGCGTTCACAGAAGAGATGCCTTTAGATGTTTTTTGAAAGTTGCAAGACGCTGCTTGGCTGTTCGGGTGTCTTGGGTATATAATGCATGCATAAATCATATCTGGGTTTAAGACTTTGGTAGTTTTGCTTCAATAGAATAGAACGTTCACTGAATGACAATCTGACAGGTCTGTTTGTCTCTTGAAAAGTTCTGTTTAACAGCCATAAAACCTCAGACAAGTTGCACTGTTTAAGTTGGCATGAAATGGAAATTCATCCTATCTGTTTTCCAAATTTATTGATCTTATTGTGAATGATTCATCCATATGTTTCACTTTTTTGACCTTGTAATTTTTTTTTTTAAATCAAAATATCATTACTCCGTATTCCAGTAAAAACAGCTTCTCTCTGGTGGTATATACTGGACTTTATATTTATATTTTTTCCTCATAATTTTTTATTTTTTTTAATCTTTTTGATAATCCAGTGCCTTGTTTTAGGATCTGCCATCTTTTGTTATATCTAGTGTCCACTGTTTCTTGTATATTGTTGATGGTCACAGAAGTCATTCCCAACTGTCCTAAGTAGGCCAGTAGTCCACATTAGCGTAGCGGGATAGGTCACCCAAAAATATTTTTTTTGTCATTATTTGCTTGAAGTTGTTCCAAACCTGCATGCTGTTATTTTTTTTCATGAGACACAAAAGGAGATTTATGCAGCCTAGAATCTTGATGCATCTTATAGTCAATGCAAACTGTGTGCTATATTCAAAAATTTCTGAAACCAAGTGAAAGAATAGTTCTGGGTCTTTTCAATTAACCAATAGATTCAGTTAAAAAAATCAGACTGAACAATTTGTTTATGAGTCAGACTGATCTGGTTCAAGATCAAGTTCAATTCACAGACTCTGTGACCAATTTGCAGCTCAAGTTAACGTGAAGCCTGCTGGAGGAAACATTAGTGAACAATCATAATAAGTCTGCTAAATGATTAAAGCTAAATGTTAATGAGGTAAGAAATAATTATTTGCACAGTTTACATATTAATGAGGCTCCACTTGAACATTAAACAGGGATATCATTTGACATGTAGTCCATAACAATAAAATAAAACAAACATACTCTATTATTCTCACTTTTTATTACTGAGGGTGTAATATTTGTCATTTCATTGGCCATATATATTGATTGTCTATCTAACACAAAAAATGTACTTCAAAAAAATTCAAAAAATTGTGACTTCAAAAAATTAGCATAGTTAATATTGCTCTTTTTTAAAAATGATCTGATAAACTAAAAAATGAATGCATTTATTGTCTTTCAATGAATCAGCAGACACGTTCAATGCCATTGCCATGACAATATAATTAGGTCATCGACTGTGGTCTTTCTAGAGCCACATGGAGAGACTCATTGAAGAAACAGAGATGAAGATGCATGTAATGATGCTGATATGAAAGGAACATATAACACCTTCAAATTGAGCCTTTGAGGAGTTTAAAAATTAGCTTATGATAATAAAAAAAGATGAAATTTTCTCCAAAAAGTCATTGGGAGCCATGGGAACCAAACAAGTGAGAGACGCGGTGCAAAAAGACAAGTACTGAGATAAAGGAGGCGAAGGATGGAAGAACACAGTGACATATTGACTGACAGAAGAGGCAAGGAGAAAATTGGGAAGGCGAGACAGAGAAAACAGATGTCTTAAATGATATCTGTCTTTTTCAGTGTTCTATGTACTCATGTGTGTATACCTTCTACACCAGGTGCTATAAAAACCTCTAATGATGCAGATTTAAAGGGGAAAATATATATCTCTCAGAATCACAAAAATAAAATCCCCAACCCATAGTGTAAAATTGTACAAATCAGTATTAAAATATGAAGAAAACATGTCTATCTTTCATAACACGCATAGCATCAGACATCCTTCGGCTAGAATGATGACACAAAATGAACTTTGATATTTTCAGTCTGCACCAGGAATTTATAGAGCACCATAAAAGACAAATTCACAGAATATGACAGCAGTTACAATAATATACACATCTAGTGTTGAAATACAATCTTGATAAGACACAAAAAGAGTGGATTTGAGCTCACCAACACATTACCTTAATGTCTCCTCTCAACAATCTGAAATGTGCTATTACATCCTAAAGAGAAAGATAAGCTCAAGGAGAACATTTAGGCGTGAAGCATCTCCTCCTCACTGTTCTCTCGTTCACAGGAGAGACAGTTTCGATGAGAGCATTAAGATCAATTACTGCGCGTTATTAGCCTATTATTGCGCGTTATTAGAGTTAAGTGCTTCCATCTAGTGTATCATAAACAGGTCAAAGTCCTGCAGGTACTTTAGTCCTCTTAACCTAATGATCAATTTCTTGCCCACCAGCTGCGCTCGGTATCGCGCGTCTGGGCGCGTAAAGTTTATTTTTTAACGCATGAAATTAGCAAAACCTATTTATCCTACATTTCCCTGCGTTTTCACCTGAAGCCAAAACGTGTTGTAGTGAATCGCGTCTTAACGCACAGAATAGCATCAACCATATCGAGGAATATTGAATCGCACTGCGCTGCTGGTTGTTCTTAAATAATAACATGACATTTTCGTACACGGAAAAAAAAAACAGAAATAGTGACGATCGAGTGGAGAGATTCGGCATGTTTCCAAAAAGGCGCGTTCCAGAGTCTTACCTGCGGCGCTTCACGCGCGGTCAGACCTGAAGTCTCCATCAGGCTGAATGAGTGAACGTGTGTGTAGCACTGACAGCTGACTCAACTGTGCCTCTGCACAAGCGTTACTCACGCGGGGGTCCGCGCCGCGGCCGTCCGAGAGCACCAAACGCCACCAATTCACAGCATGATGCTGTGATGCATTCATAGCATGACACTTATTCAAGAGCTGTTGAAAACTGGTCTAGTTCTTGTAAATCATAAAAAATATATCCACCGGTCTTTAAGGCTTTGTGATTTGATAAATGCTCTTTGCACTTTATTGACATGGTTCCTTTCCATTGCACAAAAGGTTCTTTATAGTGGAAATATTGTTACATTTCACGGTGTTTTTCCTTCTTTTTTTCAATTAGTAAATACTGAGCCTTGTTTCAGCTGCCGTAGATACCATCCTACTGGAAAAACAAACAAACAATAGAAACCATCACAGAAATTCTAATGGTTTCCACTACAAATACCATTACAAAGATTAAAAACCATAAACTTTTAACCATGGTTTTCTGTAGTGTATTTGGGACATATTCCATTAGGATTTAGTGATTTTAACAAGCCACCAATAGAAGGTGACCAATTACCAGTAGAGACCAACAGGCACCATTACAGTTTACATTAAAACTAATACAAGTCCCATTATAACCAGTAAAACCATTACAAATTCTGTGATGGTTTCTATAGTTTTTTTCCCAGCAGGGCACCCAGCTAACAAAAATATGTTCTAAGAAGGTTTTGTTAACATTCACATTTTTTGAGCGAACGTTCTACAGACGTTACGGAACGTTTGTTTATAACTCTAAGAGAATCTTTCCAGAACATAGCCAAAGTTCTGAGGACGTTTCCTGTTAGTTTAAAAATTCCAATTACACATGTTGGTTTCAAACATAGGTTATAGTTCAAAAACCCTCTTAAATTAGGCTATAGTATTTTCTGTGAATTCTGAAATTTCAATATTTGTGTAATAGCTGTTAGGTAAACAAGTGAACATAAATCACACTGGCATACATTAAGGCATAATTGATGAGAGTGATGATTTTAACCGAAAGATTGAGTTGTGTTCTCAGGACAAAGACATTTTTCATACATGTCAGGTCAAGGCAAATTCAAGTTGTATTTTAATAGCAGACTATAGGCCTATTTATGCAATTCATCCAGTTACTTTACATTTTAGATGTTGTGTAAATTGTTTTGGTTCTGGTCTTTAAAATATAAATACTCGGTAGGCCTATCTTTTTGTAGCCAAAACTTCAAGGTTGTCAGAATTTGGCATTTAACAATAAACCAACCTGACAAACGCTGTGGAACTAGTTCCAATACACCCAGTGAAGCGTTCCAACAGGGCTGTAGAGGTGTGATGCTGTGAAAGCTCTCTTACTGAATGGAGCAGCGCCACCTGGTGGAATAAAATAGTGAGAAAACGAGTTCAAGTGCATGATGTTAATGGATAGAATTGCATTTGAAATCCATATGAAAATAGCCGAAAACTTTTACTGTATTTAAAAGTTTTTTTAGCTCTCCAAAAATAAATTTTCTGTCATTGTAAATCATGTCTTTCTTTTTCCTTTTGACATGAAAAAGACAAACATTTGGTAAAACTATGTTGTCCATTCACTGGAAGCCCACAGGCTTTGAAACACTTTTCTGACACTTAATGACAGCTAGACAGATGCTCTATAGATTTTTCTGCCAATTACATTAGAAGGAGCTCAAGCTTTTTTAAATGTCAGTGAACTTTCTATTTGACCTGTTTGTGCGAGCTGTCACTTTTTATCTGGCTGGTTCTTTTTCCTCAAGCTTCTTTAAAAGGCCCAAGTCGCGGGAAGGTCGAAATGGCAAATTTTGAGCTGTTATTCATCCGTGTGTGTGTAATGAACGATGTGCAATGGCTCGAAGCTGAATTCTTCAAAGTCTGGATTTCAGGACACAATGGATACAGAATAAGAATCAGAAAAAGATAAGAACTTTGAGTGGCCTATACTTTTATGTCCCAAGAATTTATTTTATTAAAACAGATTTAAACTTTCTTTCTTTCTCGCTTTCTTTTTTCTTTCTTTCTGTTTTCTTCATTTTGTTATTAAATCTGTCTTGGAGATATTTTACATGTCTTGAAAACTTTCACATTTTTAAATTTTTTAATTATAAAAATCAATGTCATGAATTAGCTATTGCATGCTCTAAAACGAAGAGTAAAATACATAGACATACATACATTTGAATAAATACTGTGGACAAATTATTTTTCAAAAATTATGGCTCAGGCATCATTTCCACCACAATGAACAATTTTGCCTCTATCAAAGTTTATTAATAGATTAGATAAAACGTGATTGAGACTTGTGATGTGTAGCACTGTGTGGTGGAAATGTCAAAGCTAATGGCATTTATGTATTTATTTAGTAAATGCATGAATAGCCTACATGGCATGCATGAATTGCATTGCCTGTCCTGTGCACTAGATGGCGATACATTGCATCTTTAATAGACTGGGACGTCTTTTAACGCACGCGAGTTGTTGTTAGTGGAAAAATGGCGTCCATGGGCGGTATGTTCCCCGGTCAGCAGCCTCCAGGATCTCATCCACCTACAGGTCCTGGCGGTCCAGGTCAGCCAGGACTTCTCACAGGTCCTCCTGGTAACAGAGGGGCAAATAACACTTTAGTAGATGAGCTGGAAGCTTCTTTCGAGGTGAGCAGATCGATACAACTGCTGTTGCTTACGTGCCAGTGATAGATTTTCTGTACAATTATACAAATAGCGACGGTTTCTAGATAGATCATCAACTGACTATACACGCACTGAACCCTTTTTATATTTAATATGAATATATTCTTCTTTTATGTTTAATATACATATAAGCACATGCTTTATGCATGCAGTAGAAATTAATTGTTTGCTTGGTTGTAGATCGAAACGGTGTCCATTATTTTATGAAGTTGTTATTCTTTTATATTTTAGTCTATATAATCAGTGGTGTTATTATTCTAGATTGTGTCATGTAATCCGTCCTTTACTGTTTTTGATGACCACAGGCGTGTTTTGCATCTCTTGTCAGTCAAGACTATGTGAATGGATCAGACCAGGAAGAAATTCGGACTGGTAATTCTCAAAATTTACCATTGTATGTAAACCAGTGGCTTTACTTGTAATGTCTTACCTTGATTTTGCGTGTCATGTATTTCAGGGGTTGATCAGTGTATACAGAAGTTTCTGGATGTAGCCAGACAGACTGAATGTTTCTTCCTTCAGAAAAGACTGCAGCTGTCTGTACAGAAACCAGAACAGGTGGAAAAAGAGGTGTAAACATTTTTCTAAATTCTCCGTAAAATTGTTTAAAATCCATCCATACATTATTTAAATCGATACCCACTTCATGAAGATTTTAAAACTCTTACAGGTCCATTATAACATTTGAAACATACAGTATACTGTAGTATAAACTATATGTGCTGTTTGGTGTTTCAGGATGCATCAGAACTGAAGAATGAACTCCAGAGGAAAGAAATGCTGATTCAGAAACATCTTACCAAGATCCATCATTGGCAGCAGGTGTTGGAAGACATCAACGTCCAGCATAAGAAGCCCACAGAAATGCCGCAGGGTCCACTGGCCTTCCTGGAACAGGCCTCAGCCAACATTCCTGCACCCATGAAACCAAACTGAAGCATGTACAGAGATCCAGAACACTATCCATGTTTCAGAGGACACACTCTCTCTCTCTGCGCCCAGCAAATTGTACAATAAGCCTTTGTTGTGGACTCTGTTAGTGATGTTTTTGTCATGTTATGGGCATCCATGATGCTTCAAGAGGTGCTAAAGGACGTTACTGCCACTTATCTCTCATGAGGAGTTTGTAGGTCTGCCAGAGGGAGATCATTCTGACCGACTCGAAGGTCTTTGACATTTAGTCATCAGCACACTTAACACTGAATTTGTTAGAAAATTGATGGCAAGTTAATCACATTTTTAATATTACAAGCACAGATGTTCATACAGCTAAAATGACCAGAAATAACTTTAGTTGGAGAGAATTAAGTAGGGTAAAAAAAAAAAACATTTCCCCCTTTGTTCATATTTTATTAAAATATCTTTTGTAAAGTTTAAAATAAACGTTTTGTCATTACTGAAAATTGTGCGCTCTTACATTACATTTTCTTTCTCTACTCAGTGTTTTATTTTCCCCCTTTATAACATGCTGTATCAATATAAGCAATATTTTCAGTTAACAAATCCTTTGCGTTTGGATTTGAATATTTATTCCCTTTTGGTAAAAACCTAAAAAAAAAACTAAGGCCTCTAACAATTTGTCAGCAATAAAACAACCCATTTGCAATCCAAAATTTCATGAATTTCGTTACAAAATCAAAAGAAAAGAAAAAGAAATTACATAGCACACTTAGATATTATATACAAGAAAAAGCCTACTTTTAAAACATGGAACATTTTTGCATGGTGACATTCATGACATTCCCACAGTATTGTAATGCAATATCATTGAGGAAAAACAGAATTACTTTTTTTTTTAAATATAATTATTGCATTGCAGTATTTAAATGTAATGTACAGTAAAATATACTCTTACAGTACTGATGATCACCATTGAGAATAATTGGAAATATACTAAATTAAAAAAAAGAAAAATTAATTTGAAGTGAAAATATGCACAATTGTCATGGAAATATCATGCAATATATATACTGGTATTTTATCGTTTTAAATGGTTTAAAAATATGCTTCATTGTCTTTATGCATTATATACCATTCCTGCTTTTATACTGTGCAGATGCATCAATATATATAAAAAAAACAACAACAACCATTACATGTGCAAATATACAGTGAAATGAGGTCCATTATAGTGTAAACATGACATTTAAAAAAGTTTGTTATTGCAAATACAACAAAAATATAGAGAACTGTGTTCCTAGTAAAAAAAAAAAAGAAAAATATTTAACAACATACTGATGTTGCTGTAACATTTCAAGTATCTTATATTTTAGGCACTTATCCCTCCCTGATATTAACAATATTGTTTCTCTTCAATAAGTTCAGATTTTTGTAGCTGCATAACCTGATACAAGAGAACAATCTCTCTGCAAATCATTCAAATTATTTAAAACAGTGATTTAAGATAAACCTAAAATGTTAAAACACTCAACCTACGTTTTTTTTCTTTGCATTTTTGCTCTTGTCTAAAAAAGGTTTAAAGCTTTGAGAATGCAGTCAATAATGCCCCAGATAAAACAAGACAGAAAGCAACGATGAGGACAATGTAATTTCGCCAACCCTGAGGGAGAGAGAGGAGGAGATAAAAAGTTCAATACAAAAAGATAAAAGTAATAGACAATGGGAACAGAACTCTTACACCATACACACTAGTATTTACCTTCACTTCTTTGAACACAACAACACCCCAAAGAGCTGCAATCAATCCAGGAACCTGGAATGAACCAAACACACATTATCTGAAAAAAATCTTACCTGAAAAATACAAAAAGATGTGCACTCTATTGAGATCTGTAACTCACTGTTGTGATAATAGGGAAGCTCACTACAGCACTGAGGTAGTGGTTGGCCAGGAACCAGCAGCACGTGGCTACACCCCACATGATGCCAGAAAGGAATCCTACAAGGAAAAAAAACATTCTATACAACATGACATCAGGTATGCATAGTTATGCGGAATAAATTCTACAGGAAATGCAAATTAAAGGAATAGTTAAGCCAAAATCCCCTACAGTGAATGAATGCCATCAGAATAAAAGTCCATATAGTTGATAAAAAATATCACAATAATCCACAAGTAATCTGGAGTCTAGAGACTGGAGTCGTGTGGATTACTTGTGGAATATTGTGATGTTTTTATCAGCTGTTTGGACTCTCATTCTGACGGCACCCATTCACTACAGAGGATCCATTGGTGAGCAAGTGATGCAATGCTAAATTTCTCCAAATCTTTTCAAATGAAGAAACAAACTCATCTGCTGTACATCTTGGATAGCCTGAGTGTACGTAAATTTTGAGAAAAAAAATCATTTTTGGGTGACCTATTCCTTTAAATTGTAGGGATGGTGTTACCTGGCAGTACTGCTTTAGGAAAAACTTGAGGTCTGTTTTTTTTGATGGCACAGTACAGGATGAAATACACTGTACTAGTGAGGAAAATCCCACTGTATTGTGCAAAGACGTAATCCAGATCTACAAAGAAACATGGTATATATAAACAAAATGCATAATAGTTCATATTTAAGAATTCAACTAATGCTTGATTTACCAAACTGGCTAGCCCCATTGTATTGGCTGTCTGGATCTGATGCATGATTTTTAATGTACAGAACTGGAACAAATGACGATCCGTACAGCAGTCCAGCGACAACAGCAAGAAACGTTCCACTGCAACACAAAGCTCTTATTATAAACCTATTTATAAATGCATTGTTCTGTTGCAGAGACTCATATTTAAATAATATTTTATTGCGTTCTGAGGCTGATATTATATACAATTAGTACAAAATTTTTTAAAACATTTACTCATTTTTTATTTTATTTTAGATGCTGATAATGTATAACAAATGCAATTATTAATCTATATACACTTATTATTTATGGGAGGTGTTAGGAAAGTGTGTAACGGATCATGTAAGTGTGATGTGTACATACACTAGTCGTTTGGTGCGTGGTGTTAATGCATCCACCCAGGAATCATCTGTTGCTACCACAGACTCGGAGTTCACAGACTACGCATGAAATTAATGAAATTACTTAACTAGATTATTTGAACATGAAATATTTAAAAAAAATTACGGAGCGTCTAAAGAAATATGGTGATGAAAAAAAATATGAGAAGTATTTTATATACGAGAAAAGTTTTGTTAACTCTTTGCACTCACAAAGAACAGTTTTATGTGCAAGCGCTTGTATGTTTTTCAGGGGAACACAAAAGCATTGAAATAATAAATAATAAATGAATGATTTTTCCTCTCAACTTACTTGTACTTCCTTTTTTTCCATCACCATGTCCCTTAAAGGCTCCATAATTTTTACTTTATTAGCACAATTTTTAAATATGTCAACATACATGGTCTATTAGTAATGGTGTTTCTTCAGATGTTGCAGATCTTTGAACATCAGTCTTCACAAAGAAAAAAACAATGGCACTGTAAACAAAAAAAATTAAGAAAAAAAGGTGGAGAAAAAAAAGAGAAGAGTCATTATTTAAAATAATGCAACATCTCATTCTGAAATTTCTGACTTAAAATAAAAAGAACATGAATGCATGCACATTTACCTAAGTAAACAAAGACCTGCTCCACAGGAGTTCAGAACTGGTTTGGAAACAGTCTCGGCACCAATACCAAACCAGCCAAACCTAAAATCAACAGCAACAATCAGTGTGTCACTCTTTGTGTGTCACTAATAAATGGATTCTGAAATCAGATTTTGCTTACCTTGAGCTGGCCCAACCCAAAAGCAGATTAAACGAAGCCCATATAAGAAGACCAAGCCCAAGCCCAATAGTCTTTACAATAGGAACTACAGTTATATTACCTAGAAGGAACACACAAACATAAGACAGATTTTCACACTGTATATCATGATTAATTACATATTAAATAATTAATGTTACCAGTAGCCCAGATGGCTCCTCCCAGCATAACAAGAGGCCAAAACTTTGGACTATGTAGAATGATGTTCACCACTAGAGAGACCGTCCATATAGCAGCACATAGAATCCACTGGAAAAACATACCTGCACATGAACACATTAGGGTAAACTGAAAATGAATTAAATATTACTGAACAAATTCCTCACTTTAGTGTGCTTTCAAGCAGGATATAATTTATTGTACATTGATTTATTCCATGTCCTCTACAAAGGGTTATCAATACCCAAGTATAATTTTTAGTAATAGTTGGGTTAAAATAAGGGAACGTATGCTAACATTTGTGTAATATTCGGTGTTTGTTGGGGACTCGCCTACAGGTAACATTAATAGTTAAAAAATATAGGCTACATTTCTATGAAATTGGAAGTATTTCTTGTGTTTTATTCTTGTGTATATATTTTTTTTTTGCCTAGGATCCACAGAGTATTTTGTCATAAGTTCATTTGTTACTTGGCAATATAGCTAATACAATTGCTACATCTGGATGAAAAAAGGACAAAGACAAATCAGTCATCACTTACTCCACTTTTCAAACCTGACTTTCTGTGGAACACAAAAAGAAGATGACAGCCTCAGTTACCATTCACTTTCATTGCATCACTTTTCCATACAGTAAAAGCAAATGGTGACTGACTGAGACTTCTGCAGCTGCTCTCCTTTCGTGCTCCACAGATTAAATAAAGTCATACAAATTTGACACAGTGTGAGTAAATCAAAACAGACGATTGCAATTACCGTACTAACTTTTAACTAATACTATTACTTTTTTTAACTATTACCTAACTATTACTTTAAAGGCATTTTTGCTGACATTTGGTAGGCTGCCATAAACAATTAGGCTACTGTGGCATAAAGAAAAGCCAGTTGAGAATAACTGAGCTAACAAACTTTCACAGCGAGACAAATGCACAATAATGTTTCAAAAATTTAAGAAAAAAAATTGACTAACCATCACCAGTATCTATCTTTTTCACTGGTACAAAGTTGCTCCCGAAGAAGACTACTGCTACGCCGCAGGATATGAATCCATAAGTCAGATCAGACGAGTTGGTGCTGTTGGAATCTTGCTGAAGCTCCACGGATGCGCTCGGACCGTCTGATAGCCACTCCACTGAATCATAGTTACATTACATTGTGTTTTACTCATCAAAGTCAGCAAAGTTTTCATTATGCAATGCAGTTAATTCATTTTTTATTCGTTACCTGTGTCCAGTTGTTGCGCGGCGCCGGTGGAGAGCGCGCAGAGGAGCGCAATGATGAGCGCGGCCACGCGAGAATTCATCTTTATAGATACACACGCAACAGCATTCAAGCAATCAACAGATATTCATAAAAGCTACTTTCAGGCGGAGTTCGCTGGAATAAAGTATTCCGAGCGATAGCTGCTCAATGAAAAAGTGCGACTTTACTTCCTTGTCAGCTGACAGGCATGATCACATGATTCGTCTTGTGCACGCGTGTGATGAACCGCGTGCTTTCGAATATGATGATTACCAGGGGCGGAGCCAGACATTGTAAACAGTCATTTTTCCCAAATAGCAGCTTTTTAAATCTAAATATTCTCTCTTTATCATGTAAACACGCACTTATAAATGGCCTTAAACATTTAGGCTATATAAAAATTATTTAGGCCTATGCTTTTACAGTTATATGCAAAACATTTAAATCAGAAACAAGTTAGGAAATAAGTGTGGGGATATTTTAGCCAAAATTATAGTGATAAGAGATGAATAAGGCAAAGCAACTGAAAGCAGTAGTACTTGAAGTTTTTGATGAAGAGTGAGAACATGCAAATAATAAGTAAAAACCACTGCTGAAAAATCCAGCAAAAACCAGCATTCCAAGATAGTTTATGCTGTTTTAGTGCTGGTTTATGCTGGTATAGTGCTAGTTAGTGCTGGTATATTGCTGGTCCAGGCTGGTTTATGCTGGTATATTGCTGGTCCAGGCTGGTGAGAAGAGCTCTTTCAATGGGACAATTAATAACAACTTGATAATGAAAGTTCAAAACTGAAAGTTGTTATTTTTTAAAGAATTTCATACTTATCTGGGAAGTCGCATATGTCCAAATCCAGCTGTCAGTCACTGATTTCAAAAAGTACACATAGTAAAAGGTATGTCAGTGCAGTGAGGACCATGAAATATTATTGAAAATGGTGATAGTGTGCACTTTCTGCATGCAACTGCTGAAATATGAGTTAATTCAAACAAAGTCAATGGCCAAGTGCACAACTAAAAGGAACATTAATTATACCATAATGGTAGCAGACTTCAGCAACCTTTGTACATATGAAATAAATAAAGCCAAACTAGTTTGCAATAAGTGAATATGGTAATTCTATTTTTGCAGTTGTTTAATCATCATCTGGTGAGAAATTGATTTCATCTGTTTCTGCTCACCTCTTCACTTTTTTCTATTCTTGCTGTTCCTCTTATTCTCAGTGATTCTGCTTGTTAATCGTAGGTGTCATCACTAATGCTCATCAAACCAGTAACCAGCATCCCATGCTGAGGACCAGTGCCCGGTTGCATAAAGCACCTTAAGTGTAATTTTCCCTTAAGATCGCCCTTAAGTTTCCCTTACAATTAAGGGCGTTGCATAAAATATACCTTAAATGACACTTAAGGGTTTCTTTAGGTGAAACGTCATAAACCCTTAGAATTTCTCTGAAGTATCCCTTAAAGCCCATTAAGTGTTGCACAAAGCCCCTTAACGTTAACTGTCATTTTCTTAAGTATAACATAAGGTATGGAAAATGTCACCTTAAGTGTTACACAGCGAGCAGATTCAATCCTAAAGTCTTCTACAAGACACAATCAGACACTTTATAACAGATTTTAATTTAGTCATTCATTCACAGTAATCAAATTACATACAGCTAATAGCTCAAACGTGAGTACGTCATGCAAGAACACATTTATATTCTGTAATATTTTATTCCTGTATTTTCCTACATATTACCTGGGAGATGACTTGAAAAACACACATAAAAAATATATTTTCGCAATCGTGTGTTTGTGTTTACATTTATGCATTTTATTCAGCTTAGCTGCTGTATTCCATCATAAGATACTTCTATGAGTCTGGATTGGACTTTCAGCGACAGCGCCCTCCGGCTTCGAGTATGAATGAAACATACACTGCATAGGAGTGTTTAGCACTTCATAATGTTCACATCGCCATGTTTTGGATACGAATAAAATGACTATCTTGTCTCTTTACATTTAAATATAGATTTATTCACATTAGTCCCTGAAAATGTTGTTTCTGTGAAACCTTACACCGCTATAGGCATTAACAAATAATGTGTCCATGGCAACAGTAGATTTTTTTAAAGGCAAAACCTGGGTCGCTGTCGTGAAATACTTAAAGGTTTCTCTAGGGAATGGTTTAAGGGATTGTATGCTAAGTCATTCCCTTAGGAAAGGGGAAATAACGCCTTAAGTGTCATACTTAAGGGAAAAACTTAAGGTGCTTTATGCAACCAGGCACAGTACTGTATGTCATTTTTCATTTTTTAGCTTTTCTTCCTGTGAAATGAATGTGCTCATGCCATAACAGCAGTAGCCATTCTTCTGATGCGTATGGAGATACGACTCTGCTCAGAGAACTCCAAGTACCAAATTTGCCTCTATGGCTATATACATACTGTGTCTCTGTTTTTTTTTTTTTTTTTTGAGGTATTAAATGTACAATGTGCAATACTTGTATTAATGTAATATGTTTGCAATCTGTTTTTTAATTTTTTAATTGCTGTTACACTTACTTAAATGACAACATTTCAACAAAATAATCTATTATATAGTCTAAACTGTCTTTTTTTCTCTTTTATTATTGAAATGTAGTTCCCCTGCATAACTACACAACTCAAACACAACTCATTACTCAATTAAAACCAAGTGCACATTATACTTTACGAAAATGATTGAATAATTATACAGTAAGTCAATCACAACATGCTTTATTGTAAATGTCTAGTTTTTTTTTGCTAGACTGTTGAAGTATCTGACACAGGAATTTCCCCTTTGTTATTCATCACAGTATAGCCTTTAAAACAGTCTTCATGGTGTGTGGATCTTGTTAGACTCTTATTTTCCAAGAATATTGAGTCACAGTGAGGAGAGCATATCATCCAAAGGCTGCAAGGAATTAATATCTCATATTGTTGCTCCTGATGACTTAAAAATCATATAATTGTAACAGAGGAGGAATATTTGTGTATATATTTTTAAAATGTTCATTGTTGTTGTTGTTTTTTTGTTGGAAAAATTACCCAAAGAGACAAAGTTTAGTTCTAACTTAACTGTATTATCAAAATGTTCCATCTGGGGACAGTAGCTCTAAGACTGAGCTTTATTGTGTCATTAAACACACACAGAGAGAGTTGGGTTTATATGTTTTAAGGGAACTTTCTATTGACATAATGATTTTTATACTGTTTTATACTGTAATTTTTTAACTTTATACTAAACAAAACTCAAAACTAAAAAAAAAAAAACGTGTGTTTGTACATTTAAAAAATAATTTAGTATGATTCATAAGCTGTTTTCTTCATGGGGACCAACATTTTTGTTTGCTCTTACAATTTTTTTGTTCTTTTCTTTTGTTCTCACAACATCAAAAAAATGCCAGGTTTTACCTGGAGTGAAAACAGTATCAAATCCTCCCACAAATGCATGCAAGAGATCCACACTCACGCACACAATCCACAAATGCATGCGAGAGATCCATCCAATTTAATGGATACCTTGACCACACACACACACACACACACACACACACACACACACACACACACACACACACACACACACACACACACACACACACACCATCTCCATCATTCAGCATTTGTGTGTTTGTGTTCAGGTCATCCTCTGCATCATTTCTCAATGCTGCTGATCAATTTTTCAGTAAAGAAAGAAAGTAAATGGTTTTGATATGGCATTTTTCTCACATGTCTTCTGCTTGTTCTAATTCGGTCAATGCTCAAAACAAGAAAGGACTGATGTAGCAAAGTTAAAAAGTCTGCTCAAATGAAGCCTTTATAAATAAATATCTCGCATTACACAAAACAGCAAAGGTACATCTAGTAGTTTAAAAAGGAAATACAAGGCGACCACAAATGTTCCATTATGAACCACCTTCAACCTGATTGGTTTAGTTCATTTCAGTGCAGATCTAGAAACCTTTCCTTAGACCTTTATTTATTGTAATGTGGTGTATTAAATAATCTTTATATGGGCTGTGGCTGTTGTTGCTATTAAAAAATGCAGAGTAACTCGGTGTGATTAAATGTAATGTTTGTATTTTGAATACAGACACATGAGCTGGTGCTCTTTTAAAGGTTCTGATTATTCTTATCAGTTTTAGATAAAACAAACCAGCATGACATTTGTAATGTCTAATTAGGTTAAATGAGTTCAGGTCTCAAAAGGATTTTTCAGGCCCAAAAATGAATGAATTGGCTGCGGCTCGCAGAGATATTTGCAGCAGTTTTGTGGCATTTTGCAGTGAAAACCCATTATTAATCATTGTGTATTTATGCAATTAGTAATAGTGACAGTAAAAGTAGTTAGCTATAAATATTTTTGTGCATAATTACTGAAATCAATGATGGTCTTGGCCCCCTGGCAAAAGCCATTTGTGACACCCAGCACAGAAATATTGCTAATTCTGCTTTGCTGAGTATGGTGTGAGAAACAGATGCCTGTACAGTGCACACTGTCACTAGTTAGTGCCCAATTTAAACATTTTACATTATTAGTGCTTATTTTGACATTTTAACATTTAGATTATTGTCTATTGTTATAAAATTGTTTTTGTTTTGTTTTTTTGCAGTTAAAAATTGTATGATTACCTTCATTAGGAAACAGTGCATATTCAATAAAATAATGTAGTCATTTAAATCTACAGTTGAAATCAGTCATTATGAAAACTATCAAATGCTAATATTATACGCAGTAGTTTAATACTGTAATTAAACATCTTGCCTAAAAACATACATTTTTGTCTTATGCTTAACATTAAATTTAAAAAAATAAAACAAATGCAAAAATAATTGCATAAAATAAAATAAATGCAAATAAATGTTAATTTGTGTAGCTGTTGTTTGCCTATATGCAAAATGTGTATCTTAAAAATGCATTCTCTATTATTTATAGAGATAGAGTATTTTTCATCTATGTATAAAGAGATTTGTATTTAAAGAGGAAGGTGCATGCTACAGAAACTGACTAGCCCCTCCTTCTTTACAGAGTCCACACAGCAAAAGAGCTACCAGACAGAAATATCATTTCAGGTCAAATATTTTTTAAATATATGTATTTTTTTTATCAATTAAGATTCATGTTCTTTTTTAATTTTGTATATTGTCTATGTTTCAAATATTGTATATGATGTTCTGACTAACATTATCTTTTGCATCAGTTTATTGCTTTGTACTAAAAACTTAGTTTGAATGTTTTATAATTTCTTTCAACATAAAGATACAAAAAATTATTTAGCCCATCTAAAGAATTATATGAAATACTATGTAAATGTTGTTCTCTGAGAAAAGAGGAATATCTCCAAAGGCATCCTTGTGAAAACTAACACATACATGTAAATTAATTATTTATCTTAGACAACAAAATTACTATGAATATGAATGTTTTCACAGTTTTTTTCATAAATCAGGAACACAAAAAATGGTATTTAACTATGAGATGAACAGATCTTTTTGTCATCTTTAAATAGCCATAATTGTTCACATTTCTTAATGAACTTGAATAACATTAACATGTTTATTACAGGGGAAATTATAGAATGGAAACCAGAGAGGTTCTCTCAACCGACAAAGCTACAGTTGTCATCCAAATAAATCCACAGGGAAATGACAGCGTTAGTTATGTTGATGGACAGGAGACAATAAAACACAATGCGGCTCTTAAAGAATTTTTCAAAGCACAACCAAAGGCACTGGGGGTAATGCATTTAATAATGAATTACAATGATATGTGGTTTTGCAGACTCTTGTCATAAGAGTAAAGTGCAAAGATATGTGTTTGATTCAATTTAGACTGTGTACACTAATAGTCAATATAGCTTTTATTTTTTTTGTATATCCAAACATAAATTTTAGGCCATCATGAATAAAACATCTAACCTATATTTTTTTGGATGCTGTATTGTGTTATGTGTGAAAAAAAAAAAAATGTTGATAACAAAAAAAACAAACATCTAACCTATATTTGTCTTCTAGATTGTCCAGATAATGATTGGAGTAACGGTCTTCTTACTTGGTTTTTTACTCACCATCAATGTCTATTATCCCAATATTGTTGTCATTAGTGGCATCACCTACTGGGGATCTTTCATTGTAAGTTAGTTTTGATTTATTTCCCTTGTAATTTTAATTTCCAATACTAAATGTAACATACCATGTGTTCCTTTCTCAGTACATCAGTGCTGGATCTCTGTCTGTTGCTGCACAGAATAAACATCATCCATGTTTGGTAAGTTCATTCAGTATCATCTACCGATTTAGACACATTATATATTTTCCTTTGTTACATCATTTCTGATGTATTTCTACACTGATTCTACTTATGACTCTGCACTTTAACCTCAGTTTATACAAATGTAGCAGAGCCTTGACCACACACACACCTAACAAATATCATCTGTTAGCAGCAAAGCTTTGATTGTCTCATTAACTTAGAAAAAAGGACCAAAAAATCATGAACTGTGAATCAAGATTTGTAACTGAGTTTGTCTCAACTAATTGAGAGGTTGGGGATGGTTGTAATGTAACATTTTTTGTCAGGGTGATTTTAAAATACCTGTCTGTTAGGCTATAATACTGTTATATGCATATAACAGACAGTGCGTCACAACTGTCCAATAGTGGCATTTTTGCAATCTTTAAGGGTCCAGAAAGCCATATTAAAACCCTTATCATCTGCTTAGACATGATGAGTTTTTGCAAGCATTTTCAATCTGTTCTTTGAGTAATTGTCTGAATGTTGTACATTTGTTATTGTAGGTGAAAGCCTCTCTTGGAATGAATGTGTTCAGTGCTATAACAGCAGGACTAGCTATTCTTCTGATGGGTGTACATCTGGCAGAAACATTGGATCATTCAAGGCTTGATGCTAAGGTATTATATGCACAATGTGCAATATTTTGTAATAATATATAATGTGTATTAATTTGTTTTGGTCTTTAATTGCTGTTATTTAAAGGCACAGTTAAATCAAAAATTAAAATGCTGTCATTGTTTACTTAGGCTGATGATCCACGGGGCAACTTTTTGATCAATGTTGCCATCAACGGGCAACCAGTTGAGACACAGGGCCCATGACCAATCTAAATGATCCAGATCAAAATTTGTAACCAATTCTCAATGGGAAAGTGCCCAAGCAACATTGCTCAAAAAAATTTGCCCGGCAAAATTGTTTAAAAAGTTGCCCCGTGTATCATCAGCCGTAACCTCATAACCCTGCATTACTTTATTTCTTTTATATAACACAAATGAAGAAATTCTGAAAACTGTTCTGGTCACTCAGTAACATACAGTTACAATGATGGTGGACAATGCTCAAGTCAGTTCAGTGTTGGTTCAGTTTAGATCAATAAGAGTTCAATTCTGCTATAAATTCAGCTGTAAAGCAGCTTTACACAAGATGCTGTCTTCCTGCTTAGTTCAGTTCAAGCTCTGTTCTCATCTGATGGTGTTAATCTGTGCAGTCATAGCAGTAAATTACTAAAAGTTAAGAACCCCAACTAAGATCCATTGGTAGTAAGGAGCCAAAAAAAAAACACACCAGGTGACAGAAATTGAGAAAAAGATGTTGGGAGATACCATGGGCTCAGTTGGGGGACCAGTTCTCCTCTGGCCTAAGCAAATGAAAACAGTGTGATACTGATCAAGGTATGTCGCAATGTCATGAGGTGGGAAAGGAGTTGTAGTCTCTTCAGCAGGTTGGAAAATTTGAAGATAGAGCTGCTGTTTATCCAGTAGACAAATGGCTTAGGCCTTAAGCACGCTGAACACCCTTCTTTATAAAATTGTGCATAAGTCCCAGTTGGTCCTTGCATGACGAGTTCATAGATTACTGTATGGATTAATGTAAGAAAGACAGCTTTCCTTGAAATGTTCATGAGAGCTCACGAGAGATGTAGCAATGTCCTTTGTACTTCCATTCACAAATTTAGATTTGTCCATTAATTGGACTGATCTGTTTCAAGACTCAATATGAAAAAAACAGCTCACTAGAGAGGCAGATTATCAAGTAAATATAAACACACATATCAGTCTGTTCTTTTATATATGAGCATGTTGATTGTTTTGCAGAGTTTTATTTTGAGGTCTGTTGGAATAATGCTGGTGTTCACCATTCCTCAGTTCATCATCTCCATCTGTATCTCAGCACTTGCCTGCAAAGCCACCTGCAACATCCATTCTACAGTGGTCAGTGTGGCTCAAAACCAGGTAAATGATTTAGTTGTGGTAATGCTATTTTGGGCATTACAAGTTTAGCAGTTTAATGATTGGTTGGTTTAACTATTAACAAATCAATAGTTATTTTAATTATTGAAATAGATATAGGAACTATACATCAATCACAGCCAGTGTTTATTTTAGTACCATTGTTAGTGTTTTTGCCATTTTATTTTATTTTATTTAAATATGTCTATATGGTTTTTATTTATTTGAGTTTTAGTTATAGTTATATTTTTAGTTTAGTGCATCAAGTTAAACTAAATTGAAATGAGAAATATTGCCTTGGCAGCTATAGCTGAATATTTTTTTGTTTTTTTACATTTTATTTTATTTTATTTTTTTAATTGTATTTCAGTTAACGATTGTTTTATTTCAAGTAACAAAGATGTTTTTTTTTTTTATGTGTGAGAATCTTTTTGGCAGAATTAAAATTGATAATGATTCTGAGTCTCTTGTGTAATAACATATCTTGTCTGTTACTTCTCAGGGAAACTAAGTCATGGTGAAGAGATCCTAGCATCCAAAGGCTATACAGAGAATTAAAGTCTCATATTGTTATTTTAGATTTTAAAAAACTGTTCTAGTGTTACAGGCAATAATATTTGTGCATATTTTATAATTATGAAATGGATTTTAATATGCTTCTGCATCAGACATGGCCCAATGTTTTGTCATGTAATTTCATGTTTGACATGAACTAAAGATTGTATTTGTTAACCAGGATTCTTAATGAGTATATCCTGAACTTGAATTTTCAACGTTGTGATAGAATGAAGCAAACTCACACACACACACACACACACACACACACACACACACACACACACACACACACACACACACACACACACACACACACACACACACACACAAACCCAGTGATGTAATTTGAGAACTGAAAGGTAAACAATTCAATGGTCTTGATTCCTGACACAAAGACATGCACTTTTGTGTCTTTTTTGCAGTTTTTTTAATTGCTTGCACCGTTTTAATTGAGGCACACCCTGTGAAGCCATTCAGCAAAAATCAAATACATTTTTCACCCCTTTTATTTGTTTACAGTACTTTGATAATAAATTACTGAATATGCATACAATTCAAGTCTCCATTATTTCTATAACGCTTTATACAATAAAGATTGTGTCAAAAGATTGTGTCAGCTCTAACAAGCCAATAATGTCATTAGACAGCTCAAGGCAGTTCAGTGTTGATTCAGTCAAATGTAAAGTTCAACAGTTATGCATATACAGTGTATTTTACATGTACATGTGAGTGCTATGACAAACTACACTGCACACAGAACAAGCAAAAGACAAGATAGTAGTGTTTTACATGTGTCACATTCGTGTGTAGTTTAGTGTATATGGCTAATCATTTGATGTTTGTGCAGTTACTATGCAAAAACACCATTTTAATAAGAGTTCAAATATGTTTGAAAGAAGTGTTTGCTTTTGCAAGAGATGCATAATGTTTTGCATGTCGTGTGCATGTTTTGTGGTTTTGTGTGTTTAGAGAAAAGAAGCCACAGTTTCAGAAATTGTGAGTAATTAAAAAAACTTTTAAATGCAACAAAGACATACAAATTAAGTTTAACTGTTGGTTTACACTTTACCTCGGTATCAGTACATTTGTAACACTCAACTGGGGGACCAGGCATATTTGTATTGTATAGGAATCAGAACGCTGATGTTATACTGTTAGTTAAAAACCAGGTTTCAGGTGAATGAACAAGAAGCTTTTTTTTTTTAGAACACATCAATAGTAAGCATTTCTGGTCAATTCATAATCTGCATCTCATCTGCAAAGCCACCTGCTTCTAGTGACCAATATTTCAATAGACAAAATAACTGAATGAAATGGAAACCTAAAACCTCTGTAGAGTAAAAGTACTGCATTACTGCTGTCTGCTCATGACAGTAAAAGCAATCTCTCCCCGCTGTCAACAAGAGCAAAGTTACAACGAAACTAGCGGAATGGAAAGGAAATATCGAGCAACCACAATGGTAAACTGCCTGTCACCTGATCGGTGTAAAAGGACGTTCTGCTGTAGCTGTCTGAACTCATTCAAAGCCTTATTTATTATTAGATTAAATGATTCGTTTCCAGAGCAAGTTATATTCCATTCAAGGTAATATTGATTGTATTAACCTATCAGGTATGGTGCATTTTATCAGTTAAGCCTAACCCAGAGTGAAAAAACAAACAAAAAAAAACTTGTTTTAGTAATAATGACTTCAGTGTCTCTCTCATTAATATTACATATCACTCATATTTCCTTACTAATGAATTTTACACAGTTATTGAACTCAACACTAAACTGACTTGAGCTAAATAATGACAATATAGTTTTGTTAGAGCTGCTTTACAGAATTTGGATTTGCCTCACTGATTCTATTGCTTTCCTGTTTAATATATGAAGCTGCTTAGAGACAAATCTATATTTTATAAAGCCCTATGTAAAGGTGACTGGATTGAAAAATACACAAAAAACTTCAAAAAAAAAAAAAAAAAGTGCCCAACTACAGAATTAGTGTGTTTTGAACACAGGCACATTTGATTTTGCATTTAATCATTATTTAATCATATTTTAGTTTTTAATCAATTCCCATAGTTTATGGTACCTTGTAGTTTTTTATCTTTATGTAAAGCACATCAACAATATTTTAAAAAAACGCAACCTCATATGACACAAGCTCCTCCTTAGTGGTTCTTTACAGTCCATACACACAAAGAAACACCATAAGAGTGATCAGACATTCACATCAACACAACTCATTTCAGGTAAAATATTTCATGCATGAATTAACATTGATCTTTTTTTCTTATAATAGTGCCTACATTTACATACACACTGATATATCAAATTAAAAATAAACAGTACAAATCAAATAAAATATACAATCCTGCAAAATATTTGTGAACAAGGTAGATTTTACATTCTGATCTTTCAGAAGGGAGGAAAAGCTCCAAAGGCATTCTTGTAGTATATACATTTACAACTGTTTACTGCAGACAATCAAAAGATTATGAAATGAGTATACACTAGAGTGACAACATTTTTAGCTGCTTTACATTGAAATGTAGATGTACATGAAAAGCAGAGAACAATATGTATTAATGTGCATATTAAAACATATTATTAATTATTATTAAATTACATTTAATGCTTAATTACAGGTGAAATCCAAAACTCAATTTACAATGGAAACCAGTGAGGCCATCTCAACCGACAAAGCTACAGTTGTCATCCAAATAAATCCACAGGAGTCAAAAGACAGTGTTTTTTCTGTTGATGGACAGGAGGCCAGAGGAAAACAACACAATGCGACTCTTCATGGATTTTTCAAAGCACAACCAAAGGCACTGGGGGTAATGCTTTTAATGATGAACTACAATGATATGTGGTTTTGGGATTATTCTTAGTATTTAATTTCTTCTAGATGATTTAAAATGACAGTCTCTTGCAGTAAGTGCAAAGTACAAAGATATTGGTCTGATTCCCTTTTGTGCAATAAAAATCAATAACTTCTAATTTTGTGTCATGAATAAAACACCTGACCTATATATGCTCTCTATAGACTGTACAGATAATGGTTGGAGTGATGGCCTTCTTATTTGGTATTTTACTCACCGCAAATTTCTACAGATTTCGTACTATTTCTGTCATTAGTGGCATCACCTACTGGGGATCTTTCATTGTAAGTTTTATTTAATATTTTTTAATTATTCCCCTTTTAATTTTAATTTCCAGAATGAATTTTAACATGTCTTATGTTTCTTTGTCAGTACATCAGTGCTGGATCTCTGTCTGTTGCTGCACAGAATAAACTTCATCCATGTGTGGTATGTAAACATAATGTACTGAAATCTGTGGATGATAACTCTATACTATCACTTCTTGGTTCTTTTTAGTATATCATTATTTACATTACTCATACATAATTTAAATGTCTATGCATTGTGACTTTAGATTTGTATCAGGTGCACTACTGACCTTGCCAGACTCATCTGATATTTAACAGTTATAAGTTTCTGCAAGCACGAAGCCCTTTCAATCATCTGTTCTTTGAGTAAAGACTACATGTAATAGGGTACAATGGAACTACGGGGGAAAAGACCACTGTGATTTTATTTTCCTATTTTTTATTTTCCTATTCCACAAAAATAGCAACGAATACCACCACAGCATTTTTTATCTACTTTTTTTGCAGCCTTTAATATAGCTGCATTCATATTAACATGATTTGAAATGAAAACTACTTATTTTCACACATATTATGTTGCTCCAATATTCAAAAAAATAACATTTTGATCACCATATATTTTGGGAATAAAAAAATGACCTCAGTGGTCTGAAACTACCGCAAGAGAAAGACCAAAGTACAGCCAGTAACAAGCTGTGTAGCTGATTCTTCTTCTCAGACATTCATCTCTTTTTAGCACAATAAGTATTCATTATTTTACCACTAACAGATCAAGATATCTAACTCATTATAACTTTACAGAGGTAAAAACTGAGTTTAGGCCATTAAACTGAGTTTAAGTGTATGACAAGCTTTTCTCCCTGTAGGTTTCAGCCTCTCTTGGAATGAATGTGTTCAGTGCTATAACTGCAGCAATAGCCATTCTTCTGACAGGCATGGACATAGGAATCTCCCCACTGTCCCCTCACACTTGCTACAATAGTAATGACTGTATAATTAATAAGGTACTAAATGTGCAATATTTTGTCTCAATGTGCATTTTTAGCTATTATTAGCCGTTTTATTTACTTAAAAGTTCACCCAAAAATTAAGATTGTCATTATTTACTTGTACAACTTACACAAGTTGTATGAACCAGTTTGATGTTTTGTTATTTATTTATTATTGTTTGTTTGTTTCAAAGTGTGAATGTGCAAGCTTTATGCATTGCGATTACATTAAAGCTGTCTTCAAAATACCTAATAAATGATAGAACGACAAGAGGGTGAGAAAATTATGACATAAATTTACATTTGTGAACTTTATATCCTCATTTTTGAGATATACCCTTATCATCAGATTATCTGTTATTGCTGTATAATATAATTTTTCAATATAATTTTTGATAAATGCAATAATTGCTGGTAGAACTGCTTTCACACATGGGCATGTTGAATATCTTATTTAGATATTTGGTTTGGGGATCATTGGAATATTGCTGGTGTTCTCCATCCTTCAGTTCATCATCTCCATCTGTATCTCAGGATTTGCCTGCAAACCCCCCCGTAACAACGACTCTACAGTGGTCCATGTGGCACTAAACCAGGTAAACGACTTAGTAATTATGTCATTTCTATAACCAGAGTACCAGTCAGTTTTATCTCAAATCCATTTATTTTAATAGTTTTTTTAATCGAAAAGACAATTCTGCTACTTTTCACTCTTGTGTGTGAATCTTTTTAGTCTCTTAGTGTACTAACATATCTTGTCTGATTCTTCCCAGAGATACTGAGTCACACTGAGGAGATCCAAGCGTTCAAACGTTCAAGGAATTAATATCTCATAGTGTTGCTTCTGATAAATCAAACTTTTTTATTTCTAGTGTTTCTATCTGCAGCAAGATATTTCTATCTGTAACAAGACAGCAAGCATATTTGTACATATTTTATAATTATTGACCTCCAAACCTTAATCAAACATGTGAACAAGTAAGTGAGTTGGGAGCAAAACTCTGACTGCATGGTCATATGTAGACCTGAAACCATGTTGTCAACTAATGTTGACGTTATTTTTAAAGCAAAACATGATTTGACTATGAGACTTTTAAATAAAGGCAACCACTTCAAATATCCTCAAACCTATAATATTTGTCTGCCATTATTTCCATGACGTAGTACATCATTACTGACAATTTCAGTGTGATATGCTCTTTTGATATGATATGTGGTTACGTATTTAAAGCTACACAGAAAAACTGAATAAATCAGTTACCCATTACAATTTTAAATAATTTATTTACCCTCGAGTGTTACCAAGCTGATCGAACTACAAAAAAAAAAAAAAAAAAAAATAATTCAAACAGTCTTTACAAACGCCCCTAAAAAACGAGTAAAAGTAGACTACTTTCAATAAAAGGTCCAAAATTATAGGAATACTTTAGGAACACTTTTTAATTTAGGAATACTTTTAATTTGAAGTTTAGCTTAGGCTAGCTTAGGAGAAGAAACTCGTTGTAGAAAGTTTGTCATATTGAAATTCCTTCAAATTCTTCCATCTTGTAAAAACACTGCCAGTGTTTACACTTGTTGTACCCAGCAAGTCTTTGAATTTTGCTTTAACTTCTGTAACATATTTTTTTTTTAAATCCACACTGGCTAAACACTAAACACTCTCTGGCTCAGCCTGCTACCGTAACCACGCCCCGATACATAGGTTGACAGGCAGGTAGTACATATGCAATGACTGGACAAACATTTGATGGTCCTAAATCGACTCCCACAGAAGATAAATGTATATATTTTATATTTAGACCTCTTATAATTATTGATAAGGATGTGAAGAGATTTTCAACCAGTATAACAAAAATGTTTCTGGAAAGAATTGCCTTCCCCACCACAAAGCTTTGCTTGCCTGTCACCAGCTATTATCTATGCATAATCGCCACCAGAGGGCATCGCTGCTCTCAACAGTCGCATTCTCATTCTCAAACATATTTCACAGACTACCATATACTTTTATGATGTTGCCCCAAAAACACATTAATATGCAAATTAGATACAGTTTATAGATACATTGTATATAATGGGAAAACCCGTTTTATGGCCATTTTACACACATTTTGCATTAAGAAAAATGGTATATCAAATCATTTTGTTATAACACTTGATAATCATCTTTATAAAAAGTTTGGTATAAAAAAATCCTGAAACCTAAAAATGTATTGGTGTTTAAAAAAATCAACTGTTTTGCCTATGCATGGTCATTCCTGTCTTTTTATTTATTTATTTGTTTTAAATTGAGTCCCGGTGTCCTACCGAGGAGATAGCATAACATGAAATATAATTGACTAATTTGAAGGGGAAATTCAAATCACGTAGACACCTCACTGCACAGGCCAATCTTTCCTTTTTATGTGAACTAAAAAAAAAAAAATTGAAAAAATATGCATGTTAGGATGAGACAGAAAATGAAGGATTTGACAACCTTTCTAGATTTTACTTATTCATTTTTATTCAATGCAACTTCCAAATGATTGATACTAGGCCTGTAACAAATTTGGTTAATCGCAGGGAGAAAATAACAAGCAATACAAAATTCTAGAATTATTCAGAAAACTATATTTAAGTACAAATTGGGACAGAAGTGAGACACAGTAAGACAACAGAAAGAGACTACATTTTGAACTTAGTCTAGTAAAATGCACCACTTTTTGTACTGCATTAACATGTATAGGCCAGGAGCTCACAAAAAGTTGCAGTTTTCGAAGATAGATAGGAAATCAGATGTTGAGATTAGTCAGTATTGATTTTGTGCCTCTTTGTATTTGTGCCATGACACATAACTGACTCACTGACCGCAGATTTCTGAAGGGAACATAGATTTGCTTAGGCTGCATATCCAGTGAGTGTTCTGTACACAAGAATCAGTGCCTTGAACTCGCATGGATCAACTGGATGTCAGTGGAGTGAGTGAGACATTAATTGTTTATTTTCACTACTTTTGGTCAATCCTAATGAATACAATTTGATTTCAGATTCAAACCATTCTTTTTATATGTACCCTAAACGTTGCATTGCAATTCACATATTTGTTTGCATGTGCACAACATGTATTTTGAACAAAACTGACCAGTTTGTAAGATGTAAATAAACATATGCGTGTTTGAAAGACGTAATGATAATGTACACATCACACAACTGCGCATTTGCACATAAGTATTTTTGAATCTATTTGAGAAAATAGTAGGATTATGTTTGGATTGTTTCAGGTCTATACACCACCCCTTCCAACCTGATAGAAATTTAATTTGGACTAAGTCTACTTGAAGGTAATTCAGTCAGATTGAGGTATTATTATTTGTTTGCATATAAACTTAGATAGTGAAAGGTGCAACACACGCTTTCTTGGGTTTGTTGGAGACCACAGAAACAGAAAAAAAGAAAAAAAAAAGAAAATGCATGTTTTGGTAGCTAACATTAGACTAAAATTAGTTTCTGGGGCCTGTCCTGCATTGTATGCTGAGGGGAGCAGGGACCCTTGTGTGTTAAGGAATTTGCCTTATGTGCAGAATGGCCCAGGGGTGTTCAGCTCATACTCTATGCACAAATAGCTCAGCTTCCTTTGGAACTCTCAGAATTTAAGACTTTGAAGCCCCTTGATAGTCTGCTGCCCAAAGGCACTGGCCCGATCCATAATCCTGGATGGTGTTTCTGTTGATGAGCCTAGCTAAACTGTGATGTTGTGATGAATTGCCAAGCTGGCTGGGAAAATGAGGAGCTGTCTTGGCTTGGCTGAGCTGGAGGTGGTGTTCTTTCATTCAGGCCAATATCTGTGCATTCCCTGTGGAATTGTAAAGCTGGATTGAAAAGTAGAGCTGTGTGTCTGCTGCATACCTAGAAAAAGCAATGTACCTGGATGTTTGGTCCCAGCTATATGCTATTGAGAAGAGAAGAGGTTTGAGTCCAGCACTAAACCCAGAGGTACCCCATTAACCCTCTGGTGTTGTTTATTTATTTCAATCAAATGAATGCACTATATTTTAGTTTGGTAATGTTTTTTATGTAATATTGTGTATGGTTAGGAGACTTATATTTCTGCTACATTATTAGCAGCATTATTTTGTGCATAGACCTGAAAATAAAATTTCCAACTTGAACTGTGGTAAAGCGCGCACTTAAGTTTAGTCTCTTTTTAAAGAAGACACTTGGCAGATTAAGCCAAGATTTTACACTTGACCTAAAAAAGGTTATAGAAGTTTGTTTATTATTATGAAAAGTGCACAAAAATACAATTTTAAAATGTTATATGTTTTACTCTAAAACTGCAAGAAAATAAAAGCCAGAAATCTAAAGAAGTTGTGTTCCAAATTTTTGGTTAATATCTCAAAATATTAGCTTTCAGTAAGATTTTGTTTGGGCGCAGTACCAAATGTTTGATGAAATTCACTTCCCATTAATTTCCAGAGCGGTAATTTCTGACCGTGAACAATACAAGTGTGACTATTTTTTTCTGGGCCATTTAAACTTTTCAAATCATATCAATGTTTTTTTTGTGTTTTTTTTTTGTGTGTGTGTGTGTGTGTGTTTTTGGTGCAAAACTTTTACCAAGTTTTATATAATTCTATTTAAGTAAAAAAAGTTAAAAAAAATTTTTTTTACTAGAAGGTTAAATACATATGCTCAACAACAAACAAAATCAAATAAAAAAGTGCAAGGAAAGCATGTTAAAGTGTGCAATCATAAACCATGATTATAAACCGACCTGAATGTGCTTCATTAATTGATTTGACGCTGAGTGTTAATTGGCGGCAAGAGACACAACTTTGTTTGGCTACAGGAGAATACTGATTTCTTATTGGCTGATAAAGCTAATAAGGAACTAGACATAGCAAGAGGAAACTCAACTGCTGAGCTGCAGATGCTATGTCAGTCTGTTTGCCTGGGAGCCTTGCCTAAAAAGAGACGGTGTGTTTATCTATGTCCCAGAACAATAACATGGTATCAACTGAACATCAGGCAGGCACTGGTCTTATACTAAGAAATCAATAAGCACACACACACACATTTTGGCAATTTTCCTCACCCCAAAAGATTACCAGGCAATCAGAAACACTTGGTTAAAATACCGTAGCTTGTTTATGAGTACATGGAAGCACACCACTAATGTGTCCCCAGTACATACTGAACAGGGCCACATCTGTTCCTGTGTTACTGAGTTGCTCAAAGCACATTAGCGTGAACAAATCAACAAACTCTTTTCATTGGCTCAGAGCTCCGTCAGTGCACAACTCACTATTGGTAAAAGACAGAGAGAACAGTGAAAGAAAGACAACTGTTATTAGTATATCCACTTTACGCTGAGGTAATGATCTGATGAATTGAGAAGACTAATAATTTCTTACCGACCATAAAAATGTATTTTAAATTACTTTACATTTATTTTGTATTTTACATAATTTTTACATTTTTATTCAAAATACATTTTGTCCTAATGGAATTATTTTGCTTTTTATCACATCAGTCCAGGTCATTGAGTTGCAGCAGTTGTTGCTTTTCTGTGAAGCTGCACCTGTCACAAAATCATGATTTTGTTGCTCAGTTTGGTTTTGGTAGCTTAATGTGAGGAATATTCCACATGTGTTGCCACATGTTCTGTAAGAGAAAAAAATAGGCATCCTAGATAAGCTGTATCAACATTTTCATCTTCTGTATGTTAATTTTGGACCCAAGATGTGAATTTATGAGTGAACAGCTGACATGCTTGTCAACCCCCTCCTGCGGCACTTTTCTCCTTCCCATGAAACAAAGGAAAACAGAATATCAGAGGATTCTCAGTCTCTGTTTATTCCAAAAGATTCCAAAAAATAAAGCAATCGGTCGACATTCCATTTAGAAAAACGTCCTCCATTTCATCCCATGGCAGACTCTCCAACTGAAATGATGCTAGTGATGACAAGTCCATTTGTGTGTCTGTATGTGAGAGACCGCTTGGTACGAAGGTCATAGGTTCCCAAACGTGCTCCCAAATGCACAATATGAGCAATCCTCTAGTGTGCATCTGTGTGAATTGGTGTAACATCCAAGATTTTAAGTTATACGAATGGTTTCTATTTACATGTACAGTACATATACATATAAAACTAATGAACAAGATTTCAGTTACACAGCATGGCATAGAAAAATGTGATCAGCTTATACTTTATCAATATAACTATCTGTAATAATCATCTCCATCTCTTAGTCTTAAGGTCATAACTGGACTACATAAATTAAAGTTCTAGTTAACTAATATTAGTGATATACTTAATCGTCACTTTTATAAAACAAACATAACTAAAGGTCGTCATGCTTTTCACAGTTAAAACTGCATATCGTAGTGCACCTTATTAAAAGTACAATGCATCTGATATGAAAAACACAAAAAAAGCCAAAGATGACATAAATAACAAACCCCCGATTATAGGGTGCTAATTTGCAGTCTTCACATTTCCTCATACAGAGACAAAATTAATAAATGCATCTGAAATGCCTTGACATATTTTGGCACACATCAATATTTGGCATTTTGGGGTATCATAATAATTATATTAAGTTCATATATTAATTTACAGATCCAGCTTAGTCAATATAACACTTTCAATATACCGTCTAAATTGTGAAATGCAGAAGTTATAGTATTCTTTATATTTTTATTTTTTTAATCAAAAGACTTATAGAATTATAAAACTACTGCTTGCATTGCCCATAGGCAAGAAAAAGTGGATCTGAACATACTGATCCAAAAAATTAACATCACAACAAATCAAACCAGTGAGGAGGAGAAACAAAACTACTCAAATCATTTCATTTTTTTCTTTAAGTCATGCATTTGCATGGTAACATTAACATCAAATGAACAAAAGTGTAATTATATACATAATTTATTATACATATCTCATATAATAAGAAATGATTCCAGTCAAACATTTTTTTTGTTAAATATATATCATGTAGATTGAATAAACAAAATCACATTTGATGCAGATGTTTCGTGTGCTTGAGTTCTTGAGAATCAGAGATTCCAAAAACACGTTGCTATGGAAACAGGTGTGGAGATTTTCCCATAGGAATTATTTTCAATGTCTAACGTTGTTCCTCAGTGCAGCATTGCAATGTCGTCACTTAAAATGTGAAAAACGTCTATGAAAACTGAAGTGGGGCAAGTGTGTGAATATATGAGCGAAATGAGGTCATATTATACGTGCGTATTCAAGTGTGTTACAAAACGAGAACTTGGAAATGCAGTTGTTTAAAACATACACAACAAGAAACTATAGGACTGTGTCTACACAAGGTTTGTGAAGTTATCTGCATATGTACACACAGCAATGTGCCTGTATACTTTTTTATGTGTCTGTCAGCTTGTTTTTTTGCAAATGTTGGTTGTATACATCACTGCTGGTCAAAATATGATTGCACTGAACAGTAAACATAAGTGAAAGTGTGTCGATGCATGTATGGATTTGACATCCTCTGTGTAGATGTTGTGATTCATTGTATATGGAATAATTAACTATTATTATGTATATATATGTATATATATATATATATATATATATTACTTTGTGTGTAAGAATATGTACACGTGTGTGCATATGTATGAAAGTGGAGGTACAGCATGCTTGCACCAATGTGTGTGTGTGTGTGTGTGTGTGTGTGTGTATGTAAGGCACTCAGGACAGCTCGCTCACACTCAGAGGCATTGCCATGCCAGGTCTCAGGTACGGCACAGCATGGACGGCTTTAGAGAAGTCTGTAGTCAGCACTCGCCCGTTCTCCCCTGTATTGCCTGTTATAGACAACCTGGCCTTACTGCGCATAGCATCTGTGAACGTCATCTGTTTCCAAACACACACCCACACAAACAGAATGTATAAATACACAGTGATTCACACCCAGATTCACACACAAGGAGACAGAAAGAGAAAAAATAAACATTCATTAGTTATACAGTGCATGTTAAGTGTAATACAGATTTATTTTACATATACTGTATAACATCTATATAAACTGTAGATGTTTATGAAGAGCAGATGGGGTGGAGAATGACTGACAGCTAATGGGTCTCGCATTAAGATGGCGGAGCTTTATATCAAAAGCAAGCGGTGCAGCCAATCCACAAACAACCACAAACGTCAATGATGATAAACAAACGGAAAATGAAGTCACGCCAGCTAAAATAAATTCATCTATGAACCATCCATCTTTTATATTATTTATCCATACATTTTACTCTCCCTTTGTTTATCCTTTGTCTACCTAATTTCTTTAATCTTCAATCTTGATCACATAAGTTGTGTGTGTAGGCACAGTTTACCAAAACTGTGCTGTCAAACAACTGCTTGTGTGATATTGGTTTTTTAAAGAGGTCATATCATGAAAAAAATCTTAAATTCTGGAGAAAAATCGTCATAATCTGAAATTTTTTCTTTTTTAAAAAAGGATGCAATAAATTAATCAGAAGTGACAAGAATTTTTTTTTATAATGTTACAAAATAATTCTATTTCAAATAAATGCTGTTTTGAACGTTCTATTCATCAAAGAATCCTGAAAAAATGCACTATGGTTTACACAAAAATATTAAGCAGCACAATTGTTTTCAACTTAGATAATAATAAGCAATGTTTCTTGAGTAGTAAATCAGCACAAATTATATTAGTATGATTTCTAAAAGATCATGTGACACTGAAGACTGGGGTAATGGCTGATGAAAATTCAGCTTTACCATCACAGGAATAAACTGCATAAATAAAAATTCAAATAAAAAAGTTTTTAAATTGTAATAATATTTCACAATATTACTGTTTTTACTGTATATAAATAAAACCTTACAGACCACAAACTTTTGAATAGTGTAGTTTGATATACTATGTGAAGATTTAGAAATGAAACCTGAAAAAAAGAACATCTACTGAAAGTAAGATGCAAAAATCATTTCAGAAATAGTTAGTATTTTAGTCGTGAACTAAATATATATGTATTTAAGACATGACTGCCATAATTACGTAAGCTCAGAAACTTGATCTGCCATTTGCAGTGAAATAATAAAGAGGAGGAAGAATGATGTTATTATTCCAGTAAACTGATGATACTTCCAAAGAATGACTGAAGTTTATTTTTAAAGGTCCAACTTTAACAATTAAAGTAGCAAATTCCATAGTTGATTGTTTTGTAAACCCAGTGTAATACAGACTTTGCAAAGAGGCTGTTATAAAGGATGGGCAAACAATATCTGACCCGATTTTTGTTGATTTTGATTTTTTGTTTTTCTTGAATCATTAACAATAAGACAAGAAACATTATTTAATTAAATATGGTCCATTTAGATTTCATGTTGGGGAAAAAAAAGGCCCATTTAATTCTCAGGGAGAGTGGACTCAGGGAAAAACAAATTTATGATATGACCGCTTTAAATATTTGACAACTGCGTATAAGCATGATGCCTGGAGAGTCGTGCAGTGGCGATGAAGCATTTGGCAAAAACAAAAAACTGTGAACAAACGACAAAAATAAAGCCTCTGCCGTTCCTACCCCACTAGATCTTAACACTCTCCAGCCCATAAACGTTGTACCCTTCCTTATAAGTAGCAAAATTCTGAGAATTCTGCGAGGAAGAGGAGGGATTTAGAGCCTGAGTCTTGGCAACCTTCATGCGTTTGGCCTCCGCGCGAGACTTGTAGCAGAACTCCACCAGAGCGACCAGCATGGCCAACCCGAGGCCGCCCACCAGGATGTAGAAGACGCCCGCAACATTACTCAGGCTGAGGGCACTAGTCTTCTCCTGCAAGGAGTTGAAGGTCAAAGGTCAAAGATAAGGGAGAGAAAAGATGACATTATGCCAATACTACTGATTATCACTATATATATATATATGATAGATTACGACTATAAAAACAGTACAGTATTAAGTGTGTATATGTAGGTGTCTAAAAGTACATAACACAGAATACATAGACGGCTACAAAGTACAACAGGACAATGCGGTGCAGTGTGTGCACATAAAGAAGGAAAAAAAGACGCCACCTACAGAATTGCAATTAAAGACAGCTGAAGTAAAAGGCAAATATACAAACAACATTTACAGCATTGGTGAGGGAGAAGGAGAGACCGCATGGGAAAGAGAAAGAGAGATAGGAGGGAGAAAGAGAGTGTAAGAAAGATAAAAAATAAAAAGGAACATGACAAGTTGTCAATAAAGCACATAGAAATACAAAGGAGCACAAGGAAATTCTGAGCCTATACAGGTATGACTATGTGTGTTTGTGCGTGAATGTGAATCAAGTACACACTTAAGTGTGTATACAATGTGTCTTCGCTATGTGTCACTCGCATGCATTACTGTGTGTTTATATTACATCCCTGTTTGTATAGGCATCATTGATTGTATAGGTCAGGCTCTGATTCATGCGGTGGTAAATCTGTGTAGGGGACTTGCTTTGACACATACACACACACACACACACACACACACACACATCACCATAGGCTGTATTTATTTTTTAGCACAAGCTTCTTTTCATATCACTCTCATACTCTTTTCCTCCCGAACACACAAAGACACACACATACTGTACACACAGTCTGCTAATGCTTGGGTTCGGATCTCCCAAACTGAGCCAGTGTTTTTACAAGTTTCACATACAGTACACATTCTAGCCCTGCCAGACACACACACACACACACACACACACACACACACACACGCTCCCTGCAGTGACTGACCTTACTTCCAGAGTCCTTGGCTCCACATTCTCCCTTATCGTACCACCATTTGTTTTTCAGCTTGTCTAAGATGCCTTGCTCACTGAGTTTCAATACTGCAAGGTTTACTGGCGTTCTTCGCGTATGGGAAATAACATAAATAACATTACCAATGTTATTTTATGTTATTGTCAGTAACATTTGCACTTGCTTACAGCGCTGGTAATGATTCAGCCCTGAGCGTGGTGGCGATCGGCAGTCTGCGCTCCATTTGGCAGTCGGCAAACGCGGCTTTGCCGTGCCAGATGTGCACAGACTCATCGCCGCAAGCAGGAAGCAGAAACAGCACCCGCCGACAAGCCGTGTACCTCTGGGAATGTCTTTTTTAGGTTGTTTCAATTTCATTCATGAGCAGATGTGTCTTACTGAAAGCTCTTGCTGACCAACTGACGTAATAATCAAATTTGTTGGTGCCTCGGCTTGTTTTCTGGAACTGCTGTTAGTGCTTCCTGCTCATTTGCATTTCGTTCATTTCAGTTTTTACCCATAAGTCCCGAGCACGGGTCTGACCTTTGACTCCCCGCCTCCGCTGCCGCACTCTCCTTTGTCGTACCACCATTTGTTTTTCAATTTATCCAGAAGCCCCTGCTCGTTCAGTTTTAGCACTGCAAGGTTTACCGCGTTTCTTAAACAAACGATAAAACATACTTGTCAGACAGCATGAGGGGGGGGCGGGGCTGCAGCGGGCCACGCCCCCCACAAGTTGCATAGAATGAATGGAACATTGGGTTAGACAATCCATCAATCAATCAATCCATCAAATCAACCAACCAATCAAAATGACGTTAAACAACCCATTAAAATATGAGGTGGTAGAGCTTTAAGAGTTCTTTTTTAAACTCAAACTCTTGGGGCAGGAGGCCAGAACAGAGGAGGATCAGCAATAGTATCAGTTATTACACAACCGCACATTCAGATCCTCAAATCAGTTAGCAGAAAACACTTTAAGCATTGAGGCAAACAAATCTGGTTAGAAGTATCAAGAGAGACAGCATGCATAGTTCAAACAGTGCATCATCAAATGCATTCATAATCAAGTTACTGTTTTTTCAGCCTCTGCATCATCAGCTTAAACATTCTTTAATGCTTATAGCGACCATTCAAAATCCAAGTGCCCAATCGCATGCATTGATTATTACTCAATATCATAAAATAGCTTTTGTCATAACAGTCTGGTTGCAAGAGGCCATTGCTTCAGTCATTAAGAACAGACATGCATTCAATAAAACAGATACTAAAGGCAAACATGAGTAGAATGGGTTATACTAACCACAAACGAACATATTATCGTTTTTTTCACTGCTACACTATGCTTTGTTTTAGAGAGGGTTTAACAATAGTTTCCCAATGTTTGCTTCATTGAACACATGGCACTTTATTATCAGCAAAACAGGTGGAAAAAAGGCTTCAGAACTTGAAGACTATTGGATCTGAAAGACTAAAACACATCTGAATCCTTCTCTTCAATTATTTACTGAGCTGCACTGAGTAGACCTGTTAATTCCTGGAAAATAATCACATGAACTAATCTATTATGTTTAGGGCTGTCAAAATAAGAACTAGGGATGTACGATATCCGATATGCCAATATTTTTCAAATCATTTTGGCCGATAGCCGATACCAATATATATTTCCCTTTATTTTGAAACAACACCAAGTCTCTCCTGTGTGGAAATTATAAACAAATTGTTTTTAATTTTGGTTATTTTTGAACAAAAACTTATTTGTTAGAAATAATAAACATTATTAAAGTTATTTTTTAATGAGAGTACATTGTATATAAGTTTTCATAATCCATTTGAAAAATATTTATTACATATTACTGAATAAATCTGTATATATTAAATTATATACTTTATAAGTGTTTGTGATTTTTATTCATGGAAACTATAGCTTCTGGCCTTTACATCAAAACAGACATTTATGATATTGAAACTGCTTTATTTATTCAGAAACACAAGTATCTTAATAATATTTGTGTATTTTACTTGCATTATATTACAAGTAGACCAACAGCACCCCCTAAGCAAATAAACGCCTTGCAGATGGGCATTAGGACCCGGGGAGGCTGCTTCTGCTGCTACTGTATGCACTAGTGAATGTTCACTCTTTCGCACATCACGTCCTTGTGTAATGCATTCTCAGTTTAAATGCAGCGATACAAAACAGTGAATCTAATCATCATTCGGACAAAATGTCTCTTCAAGAATGAGCACACTGCTGACGTGATCTTATCACTATCACACCCTGAGCACATGTGAGCTATCCGTCTTGTCGGCAAGGCTTATCGGCATAATTTGTTCAAACCGGCCGATGTTTACATTTTAAACCATTATCGGCCAATTCCGATAACCTTCCGATAATATCGTGCATCCCTATGATAACAAAAGCTATATAATTAATTGTTTAACACCATTAACGCATTTTTCACATATTTGCAAACCTGAACCAACAAAATCATTTTTATTATTATTTCCCATTACTCATTTTAGAGATAAGTATTCTTAATATCGGATCCTTACTCCGATATATCAAATCCTTACTCTTAACATTGGATCTATCGATAAATGTAGGACGCTATTCAGCAGGAACAATTTATGAGTGCAATTCCAAAAAATAATTGCTTACAGCACTGTTTGTTATCAAGCTCGACAACCATAAAGTATGTGAAAATTATTACATTATTTTATTATTGCAGATGAACATATAGCCACAAATTACTCAAACTCAATAATTACAAGTACTATTTAACTTCACAAAAATAGCAGTTGAATGCGTTAATGTGTTAAATACAAAAAATTATGAAATTATCCACAAGCAAATATTTTCATCTGACAGCCCTAATAATTTTTGTGTAATCTTAATTCATTTTGCATTTTATTATGGTGCTCACTCACTCCCTGTTAAAATCTTAAAACTTCATTTGTTATCAAGCTTATGTTAAAATAATTACCTGTTTGTTTCAGACTACACTATACTCCATTTTCTACACCATCAGTCTCGGAGAGCACTGGTTGCTAGGTAACCTGCTTGTCTGCTGTCAGCTAGGCTTTTTAAAGCCCTCACTATCTGCAGTTTCCTTTGTAACTCTCTACACTGCTGTTTTTGCCATAGATCCCTACACTCAGCACTGCTGTTACCTAGTTTACCTCATTTTAAAAGGGGACCCCCGGCCTACATCAGGGTAGGTGGGATACTATAACAACATGGGCCATATTGTTATACTACTCCACCCACCTTAAAGCAGATCCCTTGGGTGTAGCGATGCCGTAGCCTTTAGAGTCAAGGTTTCCTCCGACCTTCATGGTGTCACAGGGCTTGCGCTGCTCGATGTACTCATTCATAGTGGACTCCAGAAGGTAAGCATATTTGCCTTTGGATTTTCGGACTCGCAAAACGCCTTCCACTGTGTTTTTAACAAACACAGAAGGCTCTGCGCTCTTCATGTACTGCCACATCTTGTCAAAGAGAGCAATCTTAGATCTCTGGTTAAAGTGAAGAAAGAGATAAACATGAAGAGAGAAAAAAGGAGAGGTTTAGATTCAGGTTAGAGAGGACATGATGTTTAGCTATGTCAATGCCATCATTGTAGATCCAAATGTCAAGAATAAGTCAACAACATGACATTATTTTGCCTGCATTTAGTAATTTATTAAAAAATACTGGAGTTTGTTTCTTTATTGGAAAATATTTGGAAAAATTTAGCATAACATTCCTTGCTCACAAATGGATCCTCTGCAGTGAATGGGTGCTGTCAGAATTAGAGTCCAATTATGGACTGGTATTTTGGCCAGAATCCACGGTTCGGTCACACTTTATTTTAAGGTCCAATTCTCGCTATTAACAAACCATTAACTATGACCTTTGCCTCAACAAACTCCTAATTTTCTGCTTATTAATAGGTAATAAAAGGGTTGTTAAGTTTAGGTATTGGGTAGGATTATGGATGTAGAATATGGTCATGCAGAATATGTGCTTTATAAGTACTAATACACAGCCAATAGTTTAATAACAGGCATGGTAATAAGCAACTAGTTAATAGCGAGAATTAGACCCTCGCTATACTAAAGAGTTACCAATGGTTTAAAGTTAAAATGCCTTAATGATGGATTATATATAACAAACATGCAGCTTTTGGCTTCAAACTTTACTTGCGGTTTATTGTGTTGTTTTTATCAGCTGTTTGAACTCATTCTGACGGCACCCATTCACTACAGAGGATCCATTACTGAGCAAGTGATGTAATGCTAATAAACAAAGTCATCCACATCTTGGATGACCTGAGGGTGAGTCAAGTTTTTTTATTTTTTTTATTTTGGGTAAACTATTCCTATTGGCATAACGTTTATGTTTATTATTTCTTATTCTCTTAAGCAGTGGCAGAGTTTTTTCTAAAATATTATAAATATTTTAAAAACATTTATCTTATTCATGACATGACAAAAACAATGTCATTTATGAATTAATAATTTATGATTGCTAAAAAAATACATTGTATCTTTAAAAACATCTTATTACGTGTACACTTAACTGTATTTAAGGAAAATATGTTATTTTTCATTTGTTACTGATGGTTGGGCTATGGCTAGTTAGGACAGTGCCTGTCTGCAGCCCTTCCATACTGTCCACACTGGTCCACTCTGGTCCACTCACCCTAAAGAACTCTTTGGTGGAGCCTGCATCCAATGTCCCATAGGCAATCTCAGTCTGTTTGGCCAGGTCTTCAGCACTCTCGATAGGTGACACCATCCTCTCCACAGTGAGAAAGGCAGCCAGGTTAGCCGTGTAGGAAGAGATGATGATGAGGGTGAAAAACCACCACACACCACCAACTATACGGCCAGATAAAGACCTACACACAGCAAACACAGTCAGCCACACACAAACGATCACACGCTCAACCAGCAGAACCAGCATCTTGTTACTATAAAATCCCAAAGAAAGAAAGGAAACCCTTTTACTTTGGAGAAAATGGGGAATATGCAGCCGAAACACGGTACCACTCCAAGAGGGCAGGAAACGGCGACCTTGTGCATCTTACTGTTCCCAACCGGGTGAGTACATGTTCACAGAAGAAATGTTCAACCAAAGTTTAAACCACATCTTTGATTAAACATTTCTAATCCTGTGTTGGCTCTTTCTTCTTACCCATGAAACACTGAAGTTGGGGACAAGGGAGTTATATAACACCTAGGTTATTTGCAATGGAAATGGATATGAAGCACGAGCTGCAGGAGCGTGAACATCCACAAACCACGGCATCGGTGGGAAAACTGTCGATGCACAAAGCCGAAAGCACACCCCACGCGCTAGCCAGCTAGCATTAGCACCCACTGCACGCACCAACCTTGGCGAAATATCGCATCCCTGCTGCATAAAAGCGCCCAGAGAAAACCACAGACTATTAAAGATTCCAAATTCGTTCGTAGATTCGCTAGGGCCCAGCTGCCCATCCTCAAACTCCTCAGTGTGCCACTCGTAAGGGCTGAAGCGGCTAACGAGGAAGAGCACAACGCTAACTCCGATGTAGGCAAATACAATGCACATCCAGATCTCGTAGGCCAACGGGTCCAGGAAAGAGAAGACACCCGGCTTGGATTTCTGTGGTTTCTTGATCATAATGGATATGCCCAGACTCATGAAAGGTTTCGAGAAGTCGATCACCTCCTCTCTGACCAGAGTGATGGTAAGCGGAGCTACAGCTATGTCTGCTTTCTGTCAACAGTGAAAAGAGGAGGAATTAGTTGAATGACACACATAGGCCTATAGGAAATGTACGATGAGGAGCTGGTGTTCACTGTTTCTCAAGAGTGCACTCTTGTGTGTGTGTGTGTGTGTGTGTGTGTGTGTGTGTGAGTGAGTGTATGCTTTACTTCTCACCCCGTACACCAGTTCCCCAACCATGCCATTCCAGATCTTGGTCTCAGCATCTCGTGCGCCATACTTTCCATCTGCTACAATCCTCAGCTGATACTTAAAGCCACAATGCTTTGCAATCTCGGCTGCCAGGTCCACACAGTATCCCTCATAACGTTCATTATCGGTGAATAACTCTGAATTCTTTTTCAGCATTACATACGGCGCCTCCTACAACAAACAAGCAGGGTGGGAAATGTTAACACATCTTTGAATGTAGGTGATTTCAGTTGCTCTTGATGTGGAATATCATGGAATATCTCTTACCAGGATTGTCGTCACAACAACTGTTTTATTCTCCATTCCCATGGTGTCGTTGGGGAAAAGGTCAGATTTTGTCACCACCATTTTGTCCACCTCATTCCAGTAACCAATCTGAGAAAAAGTACACACTCATGAAATTGAACTTCACTTCTGTTCAGAATACAAAACACAAAGTTGGCGTTAGGAATCAAGAACCTTACTCAAAACCATTCTTTTGGACATTTTGGTTCAGTCTATAATGTATTTATTCCTAAATGTGAATGGAACACTGTACTACAATATTCTGACAGTGTTTCCTACATCACTATTCAGCAGTGGTGCTGTTATACGACTGAATCAACAGTGCCAAGGAAAAAGAAATGATGTTTGAGCTTGGCTGTCTGCTTGTAGTCTGACTTGAATGTGATGAAAGAGAAAGACTGTGTGCAGTGAAATAAGACTGTCAACACACCTTTATACTGTGTTGCCCACACTGGCTGCGCAAACATCCTTCACAATCAATGCTCAATAATTATTTTTATGAACTGGTTCTTTGTAATGAATTACAATAAATAAAGAATCACTTTTATAAAGGTCATTATGTATTCATTTATTAACAGTTCAGTATTTTATGAAAGCACATTTTTATTAAGCTTTCAGCTACTACTGAAAGTTAAACAGTTTATATCAATTCATAACGTAAAGCTTGTGATACTTGTCAGATGATAACATATACTGTACAATGCCATTCAAATGTTCTGGGTCAGTATGATTTGTCTGTTTACAAATGGTTAATGTTTACAAGGCAGATCTGTTTTTGATTAAAAATACAGTAAAAACAATAATACTGTGAAATATTATAACAAATTAAAATAACAGTATTATGAATGTTGAATAGATAGTTCCAAAGAACAGCTTTTATTTGAAATAGAAGCTTTTTGTAACAATATAAAAGTCTTTATTTTCACTTTTTAATCAGTTTAATGCATTCTTGATGAATACATTTATTTTAAAAACTTCAAAAAATATTGCTTTAGATTTTAGCTATCATATCATTAGAACTAATTGTAGGGCAGGGGTGTAAGAATCATTAAAGTGGTATTGAAATCAGAATCTAGTAAAAATATCTAGTAAAAATTCTTACAATTCTCGTCCCCACCACAAGTACTCAAGTTCTTGAAAAAGAAGAGATTGTTTAAGTCTGTGTTACCTTCACAGGGCCACTGTTTTTCAGCTCCATGACATGGACTGTGTAATTCACTCTTCTGCCATACTGATCAAATTGAATATTTCCCGTCAATCCGTCCACACGCACCTGATCAAACACATGTGCAAAGTTTAACTGTAATAAAATTCTCACACACAGACAGCATGCATTGAAAATGTGCTGGCAGAGCAGACCTGTTTGAGAGCACGCTCTATCTCCACCCCCTGAGCCCATGGCACTGCGGGATTGGCCAGGCAGTCTCCGTTGTTGCCACGGCGACTGATGTCAATCCTTTGTTTATGCAGAAAGCGGAATGCCTCGGTCATTACTTGCACAGCATCATATGTGAGAGCGGAAGTGTACTGCAAGGGAAAGAAATATGACGACCATAAAAATGTCTTTCTTGGTGTTTTATGATAGATATAACATCCATAACAAATAGATATAATAACTATGTTCAAAATGCTATCAGTTGCATTTTTTTTGAGCATGATTTAAATATTTGCACTCCTTCACCCTGATTCTGCTGTCTGCTCCAGGATACTCTTTCTCCTCCAGTGCCTCCCAGCGCTGGTCAAATTTAGCCACAAGCGGGTCATCAAAATCCACTATCTGAAATCCAGATACATTCGCTCCTCCATACTGAATCTTGGACAAATCTCCATCCACAAAGCCCTGAAACACACACACTTTTTAATAACATAATTCATGCTACACAAAACTGTGAGCTATTGTATTGTTTGTATCACAAACATAAATTCTTTAAATTCTGTCATTATTTGCTCACCATTGTAATGTTCTAAATTTGTGTGAACAAATTACAAATATTTAAAGAAATCATCAAATTATTAAAATTACAAATATTTAAAGAAATCATCAAATTATTAAAAGAGATGGTGTAATTATAACAATAGGAATAGGCCTGCATCAGTGGGTTTCTGCAACGCAAGAAATGGATGTGTAGGATTTAGTTAAATCTTACATATACAGGATAGGATTTACCAACAAAGAAGCTCTTGGTTTTTTCTTTAGATGGTTTATCTGGTTTACTGGTTTATCATTAGATTCCGGACACTGCAGCAGTTATGTAGGAAATGGAATTTCTTCAGGAGAAAAAAACTGACATTTTCCAACAGAGGAAATAGCCTCTTTTGTGCCATCTGAAATGTACAATGACATTCTAGTGCCACGTTAAAAAAATAATATTTTGAGAATAAAGTCAAAATTCTGAGAATAAAGTCAAAATATTTTGAGAAAAGTCAAAATTGCGAGAATAAAGTCAAAATATTTTGAGAATAAAGTCGAAATATTTTGAGAATAAAGTCAAAATTATGAGAATTAAGTCGTAGTAATTACGAGATTAAAGCCTATATTGTGCATGCAAATGGACCGGATTGGGAGCACCGCAAGAAATTCCGGTGGCCTGGCAAGTGATTTGAATATATGTGGGACTATTAGCAGAAATCATACCATGTGTCATACACTCACAGAGACAGTATGACTTTATTCAGACTTATTCTCATAATTTTCACTTTATTCTCAAAATATTTTGACTTTATTCTCAAAATATTTTTACAATATTCTGGTAATTTTGACTTTATTCTCAAAATATTTCAACTTTTTTCTCGTAATTTTGACTTTATTCTCAAAATATTTCGACATTATTCTCATATTGCTACGACTTTATTCTCGTAATTTTGACTTTTTTTTCAAAATATTTCAACTTTATTCTCATATTGCTATGACTTTATTCTTGTAATTTTGACTTTTCTCAAAATATTTCAACTTTATTCTCGTAATGTTGACTTTATTCTCAAAATTTTTCAACTTTAGTCTCGTAATGTTGACTTTATTCTCAAAATTTTTCAACTTTATTCTCGTAATTTTTACTTTATTGTCAAAATATTTCAACATTATTCTTGTATTGTTATGACTTTATTCTCGTAATTTTGACTTTATTCTCAAAATATTAGTTTATTGTCGTAATCCTGGATTTTTTTTAAATGCCGTTTTCTCAAATGCTGTTGTAGAAATGTTACTTTCCGTATGACTTTATTATCATAGCTAATATTACGACATTAATCTCATAATGATGTGACGTAATTCTCATAATTTTGACTTAATTTTTTTGCTAAGTGTACTGCGTTAGGCTAACCGAGACTTGTCATAGCTCTTGCATATTGTTGGTCTTTTGTTGGTTTTGATTGCTTCTATTGTCATCATTTGTAAGTCGCTTTGGATAAAAATAATGACTAAATGTACTGACTAAATGTAAATGTTAATGTAATTCTCTAAATATTACAGCTTTATATTTTAAATGTGATTATTCTGGTAAAAGGCCAATTTTTTTTGGGGCACTAAAAAAAGTGCAAAGCTACTTTTTAGATTTAGAAGACCTTGAATATATTGCATAAGCTATACTAGCCACCTATCTGGTGCTTTTTAAACTTTTGGGAGCTTGACACAACTCCTGCTAACTGTATTATTTAGCTTTTTTGATTAATTTTAAAACATTTTCCAGGGAACACTGATTATCAAATGGTTTTGGAACAAAAAGAGGGTGAGTAAATAATGACAAAATTTTCATTTTTGGGAAAACCATTTATATAACTGACAGCCGTAAAAAAAAATAAAGATCTTTGACAACTTACAAAATTTGCAATGATGTAATGATATCCTTTCACATGTCGACCGATCGTGATCACCTAAGGAGAAGCAGGCAATGAACGTTGTTCACAAGAGCAATTTAATTAAAGCTCCTCATAATGAATGTTAAAGGTGTACGCAGTACATCATCCTTTAACGACATTCCTGACCTTACACGTGTGCTGTAATGTGTTTTTAGTGCGTCATTCACCTGCTCTATAATGTCCTTGACTTTGTCCTGTTCACAGTCTAAAATGACTCTCCTCTCTTTCTTGTTCTCCAGGTCCTGAAAGAGGGAGCGATATGCCTCGTCTTTCCACTCATCCTTCAGGTTTCCAACGTTTATGGCTGTTACCTGCCATTTCCTCTCTGCTGCTGTGTCCAGCACTGCCTGCAGGGTAGACAGACCTACATAGGGAGACGCACAGCAGTGTGCATGTGAGTGCCTCACATCAAATGTCTTCATAAAATTTTTCATCAATCTGCTCAAGCTTTAATTACCTTCCTAAAGTGTAATTGCTTTAAAACCCCACGTCTACTTGCCTCACTGTGTCTTTTTAAATGAGATTCAATCTAAATTACGGTTACTCTCTGTTTTAACCACTGTTCTACTTTAATCAACCACTACTCCAAATTACACCCAGAGACCTTGATATCAGGAGTATTTTTATTGCACTAGAAGACCCCTTGGGACACTTTTTCTCCTTCATTTATCATTTCTCCTCCTCGCTCTCTTTATTTCAGCGTTCTCTCTTTTGGTCATCTGCCCTTTCATACTCCTCTTCTCTTAAGCTTCCCTCCTTACTGCACATCTCTTCCTCCTCTCCCTCTCTCTCCCTCCCTCTCCCTCTCTCGGTTGATTTCATATCTAGGTCTTGGGGGAGAGATTTATTTTGCCGCCTCAAACCAGAGATGCAGCACATCACAGACACTCCAGTCAATAGTGAAAACATTCAGAGAGCATTCAGCTAGCATAGTCGCAATATCAGAAATTCTGAGACTGCCAAAAAATGTTAGGTAAGAGCTTACCGAATATGTCCATGACTGAGTTACGATATAGTGATATTTTTAGCCCTTTTACAATGCTTGTTATATATAAATATTTATGTATTGCTCCTTATTTAATTATTTAAAAGAGATTTATTTTTTAATTATTTCCAATTAGAAGATCCATTGTTTTGACTAAACAGACACTGCAGTTGATTCAAAACCTGAACTTATCTGGAAACCTGAACAACACAAACCGGAAAAAAATTCTTCATCATTCTTGATTTTGTCTAAAATATTTAATTAGTTAGCTCTTTATTAGTGTAATATCTATAAAAGAACAATAAAATCTAGTAATAATAATAATTTTCCAGTAATAAAGCTGGATTCCAGTAACAACTGGAAAGGTCAAATTCACTTGTCAAAAGATGAAAACATTTTAATAGATGAAAAATTACACACAGATTTTCGTAAGCATTTTTGAGTCATGATCCAAAAAAAAAAATCCAACCTTTAAATCAATTCACTGAAATGCACAGACACATTGGAAAAATTGGCACTCTTATACTTTTAAGTCCTGAGATAAAAAGCATTGTGAAACAAGTCTTGAGGAAACTTAATGGGCAAATAAAAATCAGAGCATTGGCAATGTTACTTGATTTTATTTTACCAGCAAAACTGTCACAAAAATTTGTGAACATTCAATATATTTTCCAACTGTAATGCAATTATGCAATAAACAACACTGTGTCCTAGCCAGCTGTGACAATGACAAGTGACAACAGAAATTTGTCAGTTGCTTTATTTCTATTTTTTTTGTTATCTTACTTCACATAACAGTGCATTATAAATAAAATATCTGATTGGCTATGACTGTATCATGATGCACAGCAGTTTCACATTCAATTTGGACAGATAAATTGCTTATCAAGATAAACTTTTCAATTGTTTTGTTTCTATTTTTGTGTTATCGTACTTCACATATCAGTGCATTACACATAAAATAATATCTGATTGGCAAAGACTGTATCATGATGCACAGCACATTTACATTCAATTTGGACAGATAAATTGCTTGTCAACAGAAATTTGTCATGTCACATCTGGTTAGTTATAAAGGACAAAACCTGCGAAAATAATACGTAATGATAAGTAAAAAAAAATTACAGATGAAATGAAATAATTAAAAGATGCATAAATAAAGAAATAATAGAGTGATCGAGAGAGAGAAAGCAAGAGAGTGTACAGAGTGAGAATTGTAATGTGCTTATCTGTAAGCACTTGCTCTTTCTCCAAGAGGCATTTCACCACAAAGTAATAGGACTATTGATTGAATTCTCTAGTGTATGTGTGTTTAAGTGTGTGTGCAAACAGCTCTGAAAGCGCCTTGGCTGAGGAAAAAAAGATAAAAAATGCAAACATTTCTCAAAAGACAGAGAAAGTGTTTACCTCTGTCGCTGTCATACAGATAGGCAAACTTCTCCCACTTGTAATACTCCACCAGGCTGATGAGAGGACCTTTGATATCAGGCCTCATCTGCAGAACAAACTGGTTTAGCCCATCAGCTGGAAAACTGGGTGTGATGAAGGACACGTGCAGCGTCTCACAGAAGGATGTGATGGTGTTCACCGACTTCTTATCATAGAAGCCAAAGATGGCATACACTCCTCTGGAAAACTGTGAGCAAACTGAAAAAAATAAAATAGTAACAGACATCAGTACACAGTAACTAAAGTAACTAAAATATTGTAAGATTACAAGATATTACAATTATGGCCAATTCCAATAAATGTCTGACATTACAATTTAAAATTAACCTTTTTTTGTCTAAATGATAAATAGATATTCATTTTCAGATTTCACATTACATTGAACTAATTTAACATTAATGCATTTACATTTAATTCAATTGTTGATATTTTCATGTATTAAAGTTGCAATGAAGTTGCGAAGAGAAGTAGCGTCATATCTTTTCATCTGTGTTGTAATATATATCCGAGTGAGACAGATCAAAAAAGAAAATATTTTGTGCGGGGACTCGCTTCTAACCATTAGTTGTTGATTAGGCAAATGATTGGACTAAATAACTAGAGATGTCCTGCTTGTGTTACCAGAAAGAAACCTGTTATTTAACCGCAAGATTGAGATTTGACATTCTGCTGATTAAAATGACACATATGCATTGATAATCATTCACAATGCAATTAAAGGATTAGTCCACTTCCAGAATAAATATTTTGTGATAACTTACTCACCTCCATGTCATCCAAGATGTCCATGTCTTTCTTCAGTCAAAAAGAAATTAAGGTTATTGAGGAAAACATTCCAGGATTTTTCTCCATATAGTGGACTTCAATAGGGACCAACAGGTTGAAGGTCCAAATTGCAGTTTCAATGCAGCTTCAAAGGGCTCTACATGATCCCAGCCGAGAAATAAGGGTCTTATCTAGTGAAACAATCTGTCATTTTCAAAAAAAAATCTAATTGATATACTTTTTAACCACAAATGCTCTGTGATGCGCATGTGCGGCTTGTAATCATGTTGGAAAAGTCACATGTGGTTAGTTCTTCATCTGTGTACTTCAATTCAAAAAGGTAGAATAGGGCGAAAAACTTTTTTTGCACGTTCGCTTTGTAAACACTGGGTCGGTTATTCCGACGTCATGCATGACCTTTCTAACGTGACTAGGTAATGTGTGTCGAGCTAGTGCAAGACGAGCATTTGTGGTTAAAAAGTATATACATTTAAAAAAAAAAATAGAATATGACCAATTGTTTCGCTATAAGACCATAAAGATCCCTTTAAGCTGCAATGATACTGCAATTTGAACATACAACCTGTTGAAGTCGTCTATATGGAGAAAAATCCTGGAATATTTTTCTCAAAAACCTTAATTTCTTTTCAACTGAAGACAGAAAGATATATGAACATCTTGGATGAAATGGGGGTGAGTAAATTATCAGGAATTTTTTATTCTGGAAGTGAACTACTTCTTTAATGCATAATGCATTTCCCAAAAAATTGTTCAGTGAATGAGTTAAAAACTTGAAAGGTTCTTTACAAATAAAACACACATTTCACTTGATTATTTTCTTTTTTTACTTGGATCTTGACAGAGCAAACAAAAGATGATTATTCATAACAAATTAATTGTATGATGAACATTTGAAGTCATTGTAAAATTGTTTTAAAATCACTGTAAAATGTCAACTGTCATGCCCATGGACTGTCTGTGTGTATTTTTCTCCCCATGACCCAGGTTCTCCATTGTTTGATTGTGTTCATTTGGTTCTGATGTGTCTCGTTAATTACCTCGTTAAGTCCCGTATTTAAAGTGTTGCATGCCCTATGTTCCCTTGTCCGGTGTTAAACTTCTTGATGTGCTATGTGTGTCTCCAGCCTGCCCTGTGTTACCCTGTGTATGGATTATTAAAGACTTTTGTTTGCGATATTTCCTCCCCTCCGCATTCCATGCTCCTCTCTGTAGCAATCGTGACATCAACATTGTTTTGCAGCCAACACTTAAACCCCTTAATAAGTTCATATTTTCACATTACTCAGTGCTTCTTTGTTGCAGTCCTGCCCACTAATAGCTAGGGGTGGGAGAAAAAATATATTCACCTAACTATCGCGATTCTTTTTAAAACGATTTAAAAATCGATTGGTTTACCTCAGAATCAATTTTTATTTTATTATTTTACTTTTCCTAAGAGGTGGCGGGGAGAAGTTAGCGCTTTTTTATTCCAACAGAGGACGAAATGTATAAGTGTGTTTGACTTGAAGCAGCAACGCGCAGACGATCAGCGTATGACATCAAAGTACCGCGAGAGCGATTCAAAGCATGCAGAGCGTCTGTTCTCTGTAGCTCTCGCGGTGCTTTGATGTCATACAGCGATCGGTCTGCGTGCGCAGTGCCGCTGCATTAGATGACGTCATATACGTTTAAAGACGGCGCGAGAAAACAAAACCATGACGGAGGCAGAGAATCAAACCTCTTCCAGAATTCTTTCTGCACCTTCACGTTTTGAATCCCAACTGCCGGTAAAGCATGACTAAACATGACTGAAACGGTATGCAAAGTAACATAGCACTTTATTTTATTTCAGAAAGTATCTTTTCTGCTTTTGTTGAACATTTGACTATTATATTCATGTGCAAGTTCAGGGTTTTGGTACTTTAAAGTTTCATGGTCCAAGGTACATTAAATATACACTGTATGTGTATGCTCCTGAAATAAGAGTTTAGAAAGATGTGATGCATTGTTTTTGTTAATATGACTCATCATATACAGTCTCGTTTATGGTATAATCAACTATTTTCCATTGTCTAGTCTTTAATAAGCAAACAAAAATCACAATAAATTGTAATATCGAATCGCAATAGTGACTGCTAAGATGTGTGTTTTTTTTTATTGTGACAGTCTGTATAATAAGTGTATCATTCAACTTTTTCCCATGGTCTAGAGTTAAAAACAAATATCGCAACACATAGCAATATCGAATCACAATACTTGTAGAATCGAAATTCTTTAAAAAAATTGCAATACATATCGTATCGGCACCCAAGTATCGTGATAGTATCGAATCGGGAGGTAGGTGTATCGTCCCATCCCTACTAATAGCCATGCAAATACATTGGTATTAAAAAAAACTGGAAGGCAAAATATCTACCAGTTTCGACTGTTCCATGGTACAGTATATTCATCATGCTGCACATCTTTATTGGTGATTAAATATTTGCCTGGATGGCAATGTAGTAAAGTAACTTAATTGTGCAGCCCTGAGAAAAAATATAGGGTAAAAGTGTCATGGACTATGGAAAAGGATGCACTTCATGATACTCACGATGAAATTTTTCAGGACTCACCACTGACTGACACGCCAGAAAATATTGAACTTACATACAAATGCAACTTTTTTTTGACTATTGAAAGTGGTAAGCTCATTGTCACTAGTGTGAGGTCAGTTGTCTTATGCTAAACTTAGGAAGGGGACTGAAGAGCTGAATCAGTGCCTGCAGTTCTATTGGTTGATAGACTAGTCTGAGAGTATTGAGCTTAATCTGATCTGAGAATGTGTGACTGAGCATTGAAGAGAAAGAAATGGATTAGACACAGATAACGCCCACTCCTCAAGCCAGCCTGGCTTTTTAAGCACAATAAATCTATGCAAACATGATATAGACACTAACTCAAATCACTGCCAACAACCTAACGTATTTAGTCTTTAGTTGATATATAGAGTCTCTTATTTTGACAGAAGCCACTGAATGATCTACACTCTAACCTATAGAACAGATACTGATTGGAGAATTAAGTGTGTTTGCTTGCACTTTAAAAGTTCAATTTCAGTCAGACTAAAACAATGAATCAATGATCTTTTTAGTGTACTTGAAATCATGCCAGTATGGAGCAAAGTTGGACTATATATCTATGCACATGTACTTAATGTTGGAGAAGTTGGTCAGTTGATAGTCAACATTTGAAGTGGATCAAAAAAGTTCATCAAAGTTGTCCTAAAACCCATTTTGGTTTTAGGACAACTTTGATGAAATGTTTTGATCCACTTCAAATGTTGACTAGTGTAGTACTTTTATGGAAACAATTCAACATGACACATACAATTTATCAACATTAAACCCTGAACTGACCTAAGCATATTGTAATGTAGTTTAGCCACAGTATTCAGATATGTCTTGATCTCAAACATAAGATCACACATTGTAAACAACATAAAGACTTTAGAAGAATTTAGAAGAAACAAACAAACAAACAAAAAACCTAAGAAAATGAAAGGTTAGTAATGTCAACATATTTAACAACAAGAATATTCTCTGTAAAAAAATCTTCTGAGCAAATGCTAATGGTGTCTGACATCAATTACATAAAACTAGGGGTAATGCATCTTGAATATGCACATTTATATGCACAAGATTATGAATCTTCAATAAAAACATGATATTGTACAATTGCATAATTGAGGGTCCAAAATTAAAGGGAAAAACAATGCCCCTGCACAATTAAACCAAAAAATGTATTGCTGTTGCAATTAAAGTGAAATGTGATAAAATAAAAATTAGATCTGCTCATGTTGCATCAGATTTATTTTTAAGCATTTTTGCAACATTGAGCATAACCAATGACACACATTTCTGTTGAACATATGAATACAATGGCCAAAAAGAGACATTTAGACGAGTGTGCATGCTCATCTGCACTGTTCTGAATTCTCTCATCACAGACAACAAAGTGTGGTAAGAGATTCATTCAACAGTGTAAACTGCTTTAGTGATTATACTGTGAGTTTTAGCGAGTGTGCAGAACTCACACAAGACTGAAGTCACAGAGCGCTTCAGTCATGAGAAATGTTCTTTGCTCACTTTCTTTATATAATCTATTCCCAGTTTGAATACATGTTTTGTTTTTCATGCTACTAAAATAACCAAGGGTAAATCTTGATTGTCTAATGCATAAAAAGCAATAAACTCATTCATAAATAGTTCTTAGCCAGAATATAGAATTTGTAGCCAGACATGCTGTTTCCATAAACACAGAGATGTATTTCATTAATCAACATTTATAACTTTATGGGCATTTAGAATTATGCAATTGTTGTATAAATACATGCATTCTACCTTTGAGCATTAAACAGTCACATAATTGCCATGTCAGATGCAGCTTCTGTTCCACCTATGCAGTGTAAAGATGGCTTAATGTGCCTTAAGGTTGATAGAATTTTTCTGACCGATTGAAATAATTAATGTATTTGTTATCTAGAATGTCAAATACCAATTTCAACCAATAAGTTATAAAATTAATTATAAAAATGTCCTTGGAAATCAATACGATGGGGCAAACATTGCCCTTTAATGGAAAAGTTAAACTCTGACCCTGGTATAATTAGTCATTAAATACTGACCGCTACTCTGAATATCAAGAAGAACATGTCCCCTCAGTCCTGGATTTGAGAGATGCAATGGGGGCAAAATATATGATCATATTTGTGTGTGATTTTATATATATACTGTATACACATTCTACTTTGCGTATTTAATTCCATGTGTATGTGTGCTTTTCAAACTATGAAACACATTCATAATCCAGCTGCAACTTGTGCTCACACACAGTGATCTGTAGACAGTCTGCATGCAGTCAGAAAGCTAAGTATGAGACTTTGATCAGCAGTCACACGGAACAGTAGAGAGAGCCTGCTGCTGCTGCTGCTGTCTGAGCTGGCACTGCCACACATCAGGGCTTATGGGATATGCCTGTGTGTGAATGGGGCCACACATGTACATGCACTGGGGATCATTTGTGTGTCAATTGCTCTAGCTGTCTAAATGTGTTGTCAGTACAGTAGGGAATTTCAGTATGGCAATTTGTATGCCATATTCCTAATGGGAATTGTGACCAGAAAACAATGTTCTCCCAGCACATTCTTCCAGTAGAATCAACTAAATGATAAGTAATAACTACAAATATTTCAAACAAATGTATGCTTGTTCTACACTCTTAAAAAAGTTGGTTCTTTAAAGGTTCTTCACACACAATAACAGTTCTATTTGGAAATATATCGTCCTGAATAACTGTTTTGTGTTAAAGTTTAGGGTTCTTTATTCCAGCCCTTTTGTTTTTTAAATCTGTAACTGACAAAAAAATATTTTCAAAGCCATTTCAATATTGTTTTTTTGGAGCTCAAACATCCATCTACACAGACTGTCAACACACTCTCAGCACGTACTTGTTATACTTCATAAAATGTCTATGAATTGTTGTTTCCTACCAATCATAATTTTTTACTCTAACCCTGTTCTGGTACTGAACCATTTTTCTAAAAGAGTGTATAGCATTAGTTCTAATACTCAAAAGAACATTTTTGGTTGTAGTCTTTTAGATTTTCAAATTAATGAGAAGAAGGTAAACTCTGTCAACTAATTGGATCTGTCAGCTATTATTGGCATAGACATTAAAGTCAATTGACAACACAGCCTATACGTCAATCAGTGGTAATCAGACATCATGGGTGTTTCTGCATTTGACCTTGGACGAGCGAGATGCACCCACATTTGCATTTGGTCCAAGGCATTAACTTATCACTCCTGTCATTTATAATTTGAATATGCAGATGTTATTGAGACTTTATGACAGAAAATGCGCTTTGTTAAAGCTTCAAAGTCTCTCCTCATAAGTTCAGAGTAAATATTTCATGAACATCACACATAAACGCACACTACAATGTAGGGGTGATATAAATGAAATTGTATCGTACCATTGATTGAGTACAACAGTAAGTTCTGGTTTCACACTTCGCTTCGCTTCATCTGTGATTCAGGAAAATTTACCATGCCAGAGCATTCCTATATTCTGTGTGCATGCATTCACACACATGCTATAAAAGAACATGATATCACAATATAACATCATCTTATTTGTCAGTACACATATGCTGCCTTCAAGAGAACCTGGGAAACTCATACTTCAGATTTGAGCATTCGTTCTTATGACATCACACATTTAAGTCTGGAAAAATAACAAGGAAATAGTCTAAACAAAACAAAAGAAGTATAACTTACTGTGAAAAATAATTCCAAATAACTACATCTGAATTCAAAATGAAAATACTAATTTCTATCACACAGAGTTGCAACTAAATATTTTTGTACCATAAAACAAACCCCAAATGTTGAGTGATTCACTTTACACCATTAGCTACAGAACTGCTTTCCACTCACTGATATCTCTCTCTTTCTCTATATCAAATTTTAAATCAACATGACCCTTCAACGTCACAACTTACGTATCACCAAAAATTCGAAGTTTCCCACTTCTACTTGAAGGGCACGGAACTTCATTCTGTGGTCAAATAGTACATCATCAGTAACGTCATTTCATAATTTAATAAACTTGCACTATCAATGCACTATTATTGAACTAAACTGCATAAACACTGAACTGACTTTATAGCTGAGTTCACTTAGTGAAAATATATAGTAGTGAACTTCGCAACATTCATGCTGTTAATTAAATTTCACAATGAGCTAACCTGAGCTGAATAATGACACTATTATCTTTTTAGGGCTGCTTTACAGCTGAAAATGTATTTGATTCATACTTGAAGAACTTTTTTTATTATTATTGTGAAGCTGTTTTGATACAATCTATATTGTATAAAGTGCTATGTATGGAAATGTGACTTGACACTCTTGCTTCTGTGATATTGATTAAATAGATATATTTTAGCTTGAAATCTAATGAAGAATTATTGTAATGCCTTTTCCCCCCAGATAATCCTTATCTTTTTTTTTTCTTTTTTTTTGATGGATGCTAACCAAGACATTATTATTCATTATAATGTGGCAATACATGCACGTGACAGCACATCAATTGAATTATATATTAATGTGCCAAGTTGGGACATTGTACCCATGAACAACTATCTGCTTGCACACCCCTTAATAACAAGCTCACCTCTTAATAACATCATTTCATATCACCCACTACTTTCTTATCATCTCACTTTTGACTGATTGATGGCTTCATCCGGCTTCTGACAACACGCAATCATCTTTAACCTTCAAAAACATGTTTCCTCTGTAATGATCAGGTTATCTTTGCAGGCATACATTAATGACTTTAAACAGCCCTTTTCCCTGCAGAGCACCAAGTCATCACTTCACATACACATTCCTCATTCAACTGTCAACTGTGTTCTCCTGATTAACTAATGCCTTTAAATGAACCCCTGCTTTACTTTACCCCCCCCCCCCCCCCCCCCACCTCTCTTTCTGTTCCTCAAGGTGATTGCAGATTGTTGGGATTGAGGGACTGTCAGTAAAGGAGAGAAAATGCTCAGTCACTCGTTTTTCATCCTGTCTTCAGCACTAAATCCTCCACACCCCCTTCTGGACGCGCTGATGTGAATATCTTTAATATAGCACACACACACATATAACACATCATCATACTGCCTTCAACATGCTGGTGGTTGTGTATGTGAGAGAGACAGATTTAGATTTAGCAGAAGTGACAGAGAGATCACTTTATTAATGCTGATCACATTATATATGTGCCAGCAGAAACTGCCATTTAGGTGTGTTTTATGTATATATATATATATATATATATATATACAGTCATGGCCAAAAATATCGGCACCCTTGGTAAATATGATCAAAGAAGGCTGTGAAAATGAATCTGCATTGTTAATCCTTTTGATCTTTTATTAAAAAAAATCACAAACATCTAACCTTTCATTGGATAATAAGAATTTAAAATGGGGGGAAATATCATTATGAAATAAATGTTTTTCTCAAATACACGTTGGACACAATTATTGGCACCCCTAGATATTCTTATGAGTAAAATATCTCTGAAGTACAGGTGCATCTCAATAAATTAGAATGTCGTGGAAAAGTTCATTTTTTCTTGTAACTTATTTTAAAAAGTGAAACTTTCATATATTTTAGATTCATTACATGTAAAGTAAAACATTTCAAAAGTTTTTTTTGTTTTAATTTTGATGATTAGAGCTTACAGCTCATGAAAGTCAAAAATCAATATCTTAAAATATTAGAATATTTACATTTGAGTTTCAATAAATGACCATCCCTACAGTATAAATTCTGGGTATCTCTTGTTCTTTGAAACCACAATAACGGGGAAGACTGCTGACTTGGCAATGATCCAGAAGACGAACATTGACACCCTCCACAAAGAGGGTAAGTCACAGAAGGTCATTACTGAAAGGTGTGGCTGTTTACAGAGTGCTGTATCAAAGCATATTAAATGCAAAGTTGACTGGAAGGAAGAATTTGGGTAGGAAAAGGTGCACAAGCAACAGGGATGACCGCAAGCTTGAGAATACAGTCAAGCAAAGCTGACTCAAACACTTGGGAGAGCTTCACAAGGAGTGGACTGAAGCTGGAGTCAGTGCATCAAGAGTCACCACGCTCAGACGTCTTCAGGAAAAGGGCTACCGAGCCACTTCTGAACCAGAGACAACGTCAGAAGCATCTTACCTGGGCTGTGGAGAAAAATAACTGGACTGTTGCTCAGTGGTCCAAAGTCCTCTTTTCAGATGAAAGTAAATTTTGCATTTCATTTGGAAATCAAGGTCCCAGAGTCTGGAGGAAGAGTGGAGAGGCACAGAATCCATGTTGCTTGAAGTCCAGTGTGAAGTTTCCACAGTCAGTGATGATTTGGGCTGCCATGTCATCTGCTGGTGTTGGTCCACTGTTTTTTCTGAAGTCCACAGTCAACGCAGCCATCTACCAGGAAATTTTAGAGCACTTCATGCTTCCTTCTGCTGACAAGCTTTATGGAGATGCTGATTTCATTTTCCAGCAGGACTTGGCACCTGCCCACACTGCCAAAGGTACCAAAAGCTGGTTCAATGACCATGGTGTTACTGTGCTTGATTGGCCAGCAAACTCGCCTGACCTGAACCCCATAGAGAATCTATGGGGTATTGTCAAGAGGAAGATGAGAGACACCAGACTCAACAATGCAGATGAGCTGAAGGCCACTGTCAAAGAAACCTGGGCTTCCATACCACCTCAGCAGTGCCACAAACTGATCACCTCCATGCCACGCCGAATTGAGGCAGTAATTAAAGCAAAAGGAGCCCCTACCAAGTATTGAGTACATATACAGTAAATGAACATCAGGCATGTTCACAAGTCTCTGAGGTCCAAGTCCAAGTCAAGTCTCAAGTCTTTGAGGTCAAGTCTAAGTCAAGTCTCAAGTCTTTAAAGCGGAGTCCAAGTCAAGTCTTAAGTCTTTGAGGTGAAGTCCAAGTCACGTCTCAAGACTTTGTTCTATTTATTAGCAACAGTTCTTTCAGTTATTGAGGCTAAATCAGTTTTGAAATACTGATTTCACAATATGATTTTCTCAAAAAAAAACAAAAAAACTTTTTTTTAAGACAAATTGGAAATGAAAAGCTGTCCATTTATTAATTGTCAGATAAAATGCAGCACATTTCTTTGTAAAATTGAAATATGTCAAACAACAAAACAAAACTTTAAAACAAACCCCAATTAATCAAATGAATTACACAAATGAAATAAATCTCATATAAACAAACTAAGGCTTTGTCTGTGCTCTTTTTCAATTTAAAATTAGAGGCAACCAGTGTATTTTAAACACAACATAATCCAAAAAAAAGAGGCTGCATACAGGTACATCTCATGTAATCATGTCATGTACACCCCATTATTGTGGTTTCAAAGAACAAGAGATACCCAGAATTTATACTGTATGGATGGTCATTATTGAAACTCAAATGTAAATATTTTGAGATACTGATTTTTGACTTTCATTAGCTGTAAGCTCTAATCATCAAACTTAAAACAAAAAAACTTTTGAAGTGTTTTACTTTACATGTAATGAATCTAAAATATTTGAAAGTTTCACTTTTTGAAATAAGTTACAAGAAAAAATGAACTTTTTCACCATATTCTAATTTTCGGAGATGTACCTGTACATCCAGCATGAGCAGTTTTTAATCTAAATTGGATTGTATAATTTCGAAATTTGAAGCAAAAACAAAATGGTCTGACTTTAGTTTTGTGAAACTATTCTACATAAAACATCTGTACGAAACAAAACAGCATACATGCTGAATTAAAGCAGATTCACTCTCTGCCAGCAGGTGGCGCTTGAACATCAATTAAACATCGTTTCCTTGGTTTCCGCTGTAAACAAAGCAGCGCTGCGGTTATGAACATTAATATGCATTATACGGAGGCAAGATGAAAAGAAAATACCATCTAAACTTTTTTTAAGACAGCCAGTTTCCCTCAGAGATACATTCATATAAACTCCTATACCAAATGACTTGTGTTTTTTACGAGTCTCAAAAGTCACGAGTCCTAGTCAAGTCTCAAGCTGTTCACGAGTCCAAGTCAAGTCCCAAGTCTTTATTTATGCAACTTAAGTGCGACTCGAGTCCAAGTCGCAGACTCGAGTTTCCATCTCTGATGAACATACTTTTCAGAAGGCCAACAATTCCCTAAAAATGTTTTTTTTATTGGTCTTATGAAGTATTCTAATTTGTTGAGATAGTGAATTGGTGGGTTTTTGTTCAATTTGAGCCTAAATCATCACAATTAAAAGAACCAAAGACTTAAACTACTTCAGTCTGTGTGCACTGAATTTATTTAATACACGAGTTTCACAATTTGAGTTGAATTACTGAAATAAATGAACTTTTCTACGACATTCTAATTTATTGAGATGCACCTGTATATTCCCATTCATATTCACAATTTTGAGCACTCCAGGGTGATTATGAACATGAAATTATCCAGCCATGGCTTCCTCTTTCACAGAAATATAAATAGGAGGGAAAACAAAGCCCAAAGCCCAAAATCCCTTAATCATCCATCACAATGAGAAAAACCAAATAATATATTTATGATGTGCAGCAAAATATAATTGAGCTTCACAAATGAGTGAAGTGGCTTTAAGAAAAGAGCTAGAGCAGTGAAAATTCCCATTTCCACCATTAGGGCAATAATTAAGAATTTCCAATCAACAGAAAATGTTCCGAAACTGCCTGGAAGAGGATGTGTGTCTATATCGTCCTAATGCACGGTGAGGAGGAGAGTTTGAGTGGCTAAAGACTCTCCAAGGACCACAGCTGGAGAATTGCAGAAAATAGTTGAGTCTCGGGGTCAGAAAACCTAAAAAAAAATGTCAAACAGCCCCTACATCACCACATGTTGTTTGGGAGGGTTTCAAGAAAAATTAGCCTAGCTCATCCAAAAACAATCTCCAGCATATTCAGTTATCAGACATGACTGAAACTTCAAATGGGACTGGCTTCTATGGTCAGATGAAACTAAAAAAATTAAAAGAACCCCATGTGTACAATGAAATATACTGCTGTATTTTTAATGTTGTGGGCCTATATTTCTGCTGGAGGTCCTGGACATCTTGTTTAGACACATGGCATCATGGATTCTATCAAATACCAACAGATAAAAAATCAATAAGTGACTGACTCTGTTAGAAATCTTATAATGGGCCATGTTTGGATCTTCCAACCGTACAATAATCCAAAACACAAACCTCAAAAACAACACAAAAATGGGTCACTGAGCACAAAACCAAGCTTCTGTTATGGCCATTCCAGTCCTCTGACCTGAACCCTGTAGAAAATGAGTGAGGTGAACTGAAGAGAAAAAGCACCGTCATGGAGCTGTGAATCTGAAGGATCTGGAGAGATTCTGGATGAAGGAATGGTCTCTGATCTCTTGTCAGGTGTTCTCTAACCTCATCAGGCATTATAGGAGAAAATTTAGAGCTGTTAAACTGGCAAATGGAGGTTTCAAAAAGTATTGAATAAAAGGGCGCCGTTAATTGTGGCCAATGTGTATTAGAGAAAAACATTTATTTCATAATGATATTTCCCCCCATTTTAAATTCTTATTATCCAATGAAAGGTTAGATTTTTGTGATTTTTTAAAATAAAAGATCAAAAGGATTAACAATGCAGATTAATTTTCACAGCCTTCTTTGATCATATTTACTAAGGGTGCCGATATTTTTGGCCATGATGTGTATATATATTATAGATACAATGCAAATTGAATAGAAACTAAAAGTAGTCCTTATAATATTTTACATATATTTATAAAATTATTATTTTTCACAGTAATTGGGTCTCATTATCATTATATTTGGGGGTCTGTGACCAGGGGCGCCGTAAGGGGGGGAAAAGTTAGGACGATTCTAAGGGCCCGACGATGGGAGGGGGCCCCCGAGGGATGATTTCTACCGAGGGGAACGCTAGAGCCCTGCATTTCAGCCCGACCCCGACCGGGCTTCGATCGGGCCAATTTTCACGTCATAGTTCAGACGCGGGTCGGGCCTCGGGCCTGTTTTAGGCTTCTCCTTATGTTTATATTTTAGACATCCATCAATTAGTGATGAAAAAAATTGCCGCGCTGGTGGAAACAACACCAGACCGTGCTGCCGCGACTGTGAAGAGCAGCTCGACGGTGTTTAGTGTCCAGCAGCAGCAGAGAGCCGTCAGCGAAGCTGAAGAGTTCTGCTTCAAATACACGCAATAAAGCTTGCCATAAAGCCCCAGCAAAAGTAATTACCATGAATGTGTCAGGGGGAAATAGTAAGGAGATATTTGAATTATTTACTAATAAACTAGTGTTTTCTGTGTCAGTGTCGCAAAGATGAAGAATCAGATGATGATCCTGACTCGCTATCTCCTCATTAGACTCGCCTTTAGAGAGAAATGCATCTTCAAGGATTATAATGAAAGAGTTTTTGTTTTCGATTTGATTTATTTCGTTAAGTAGTAATTTAAAGCTTTCTATAGATATATTTATCATGTCTGTGAGTCATGTATTCGCTGACTTTCGGTTCATTTTTGTGAAGTGCTCCTGTTCAAGACGAGACGGCACATCATTGTTTACTTTATTTTATAAAATTGTTTTATATATTCAGGGCTCTAGACTGCGACCAAAATGCTACCATTTTTTGAGAGTGTGCGAGTAAAAATTTGAAGTGGTTGCACTTGTGCTAGTGCATGGTCTGCTCTGCTCCAAAGCGCCGCTGCCAGCCGCAGCACATTGTAGCAGGAGAAAGATTTCACTGATCAGGCGGAGCTCAGTAGAGCCTGGTTTCACACCGCACGCGTGCAGAGCAGAGGCGCAGAAGCGGCGCGTATGCAGAGCGAGAGCAGCGCGCGCCCATTGTGCTTTCACTCGCCGCATCAGCACGAGCGCGAAGGTGCGGGCAGCGGAGGATTTGGTTTTCAAACTAAAGTAAAAGACCGCTTCTTAAACCAGAGAAGGTGAACATGTTGGTATTCTTGTAGAGAAAGCATGCAAGTCCTGTCAGCGACAGACAGTTTAGTTTGACTTTTTGTTTTCGTTTTGAAAAGCTTGTTATCTTTGCTGTTTACCTCATGTTACACTATGGAGGCTTTCCTTATTTTTATATATTATTATTATTTGATTCCTCAGTGTTTGCTAAACATTCTGTTATGTATTAGTCAGTATAATACAGCATGTGATGTGTCCTATGCCATACCTCCTCTTATTCGTTTTTGTTAATAAATGTTATGCTAGTTTGTCATTGTAAAGTACTGTTTTATTGTTGTTGTGCTTTTTAATTAAGAATAACAATGAATCCATCTTTTGTTTTAGTCTTAAAAAGTGAATAGATATAAGCAAAACAGACCATTATCTTTTCTTGTAAAGCTGACACCAAGATCGTGAAAGTGAAAGCAAAAAAGAGGAATTCCTGTCACAAAATATAAATCACAAATAATACTGATGAAAAAGAACGGGTTGAATGTTGAACACTTTCGTTACCATATAACTATAAACTATGATAAAACTTCACCAGCATGCATTGATTAATCAAATGTTGTATAAAAAAAAAAAAAAAAAAATTGCAACCTGTCTGCCACTGGCTGCTTGGTCGTTACTTTAAGAAAGAAAAAAATGATTTAACTAACAAAAAAAAAATGCTCCAAACGTTTTTCTAAATTAACTTTATAAAAAACCAAAACGAAATATTATCACTTTGCCATTACATACAAAATACCGGAAGGCAGGAGGGGCCCGAGTGAATATGCTGTCCAGAGGGCCCAGAATCGGCGCCCCTGTCTGTGACATCAATAAGTAAAAAAAAAACTGATTTAAATAATTGAAATGGGAAAATCATCATTGGGAAAATTCAATTCTGCTCAAATGTTCGGGGTCAGCTAAAAATGTTATGCTTTTGAAAGTCTCTTATACTCACCAAGGCTGTATTTATTTGATCCCAGTAAAACAGTAAATATTAATATTATCATATTGTTTTCAATTTTAATATATTTTTAAATTTAAATATTGCTTTGATGGCAAAGCTGAATTTTCAACTGCCATTACTAAAGTCTTAACTCTTTAGTGTCAAATGATCCTACAGAAATCATTCTTATATGCCGATTTAATGCTCAAGAAATATTTCTTATAATTATCAACACTGAAAATAGTTGTGCTATAGTTAATGCATCCTTTAATTAATGCCCCCCCCCCCCCCAAAAAAAAAAAAAAAAAGCAGTAATGTGCAGTTAGCCTGTCATTATTGGTGGTCTTGTATCATCATGAAACTGATTATTTTTCAATAATAGCTGTCTGATTGTACATTATTCTGTTAATATATAAATACCCTTGAAATTACATTTCAAATTACTAAATTAATTTCTTGTCACATTATAACATTATAATGTATACATGAGCTTTATTGGCCAGGTATGTTTACACATACGAGGAATTTGTTATAGTGACAGAAGCTCCACACTTCTGTCACTATAACAAATTCCTCGTATGTGTAAACATACCTGGCCAATAAAGCTCATGTATACATTATAATGTATACATTATAATGTTATAATGTGACAAGAAATTAATTTAGTTGCCTGGTATAACAGACAGATTTATCATTGAACAAAAAACCTGATCACAATAATGCTGCGATTAACCAACCAGTTCCCAGAATCAAGAAATCCACAGAGCCGTGGTGTGTGCTCCAATTGTTGGTGCGTCACAATAGGTTGTTGTTGTATGGTGATAGCATCTCATAACTGGCAGCAAGCTGGAGGCATAGTATGCTCAGTGTTAACATTAATGTGTTATTCAATCAATCTGACTATTGAAGAAAAGCTGCTGTGTTCTAGGAACACAAACTCTTAATATCATCAAGTAATAAGCAAATGGGACTATCCAAAAACAAACATGCTTTTGAAAATATTTGAACAGAATAACAGAGTCTGCTGCACACTAAAGAACATAACTGTTCTGATACAACATGTAACAGCCACAAAAATGCTGAAACCTTTCAAGGGCACATCGTATCTGTCAATAGACTTGGATGGGTCTCCGATGAGTCACTTCAACCACCTCAAGGCTAAAACAAGTGATAACAGAGTTTGTATGTTACAACATAAATTTGTTTTTCGCTATAGCAGACCATAAACTGTCTAAACAGTTGGCTTTTCTGGCAGAGAAATTCTTATCATAATGCTTATATATCTATCTACAGAAATCCTGCTCAATGCCATGTATATATATAACTGCATCATTGGCATCAGTGTTCTGAAATGAGGAGGTAACGTTCTCATATACAGTTTTTCTTTTTATGTTTTTTATAAATCAAATGTAAATTCATGTCCCTGTTACAATTTTTCTGATTAGGTAATTATACCTAAACTATCAACAACAAAAAAAGATGAGGAAAATAAATGTGACCCTGGACCACAAAACCAGTCATTTCATCATCTGAAAGCTGAATAAATAAGCTTTCCATTGACATATGGTTTGTTAGGATAGGACAATATTTGGCCGAGATACAACTATTTTAAAAATCTGAAATTAGAGGGTGCAAAAAAAAAATCTAAATATTGAGAAAATCACCTTTAAAGTTGTCCAAATGAAGTTCTTTGCTATGCATATTACTAATCAAAAATTAAATTTTGATATATTTATGGTAGGAAATGTACTAATATCTTCATGGAACATGATCTTTACTTAATATCCTAATGATGTTTGGCATAAAAGAAAATGACCCATACAATGTATTGTTGGCTATTGCTACAAATATACTTGTGCGACTTATGACTGGTTTTGTGGTCCAGCGTCACAAATACAATTCAAATTTGTATTTTTACATTAGCAATGTAATTAATGTTCTAATTATTAGAATTAATTAGCATAGGTCTCATCAATTTAGTGGTTTTAAGCATTTTTAATTTATTCCAAAATAGTAACTCAAGGCAATAACAATTTAAACAATGTATTTAATTGAACTACATGTCTGCGCTTTTTAATAGTCAACTTTTTTTTAGATCATCAAAGCTGGGTAAACACTGGTCATAGACACTGAGATGTACTGTACCTTTAAATTCACCAAGCTAATTGCTCGCTAAAAACGTGCACGAAAACCAGAGGTGGGATTTATCACATGAACCAAATCATATCATATCAATCATATCTATCTAATCATAGCCAATCACAGCACGACGCCTCATCTCATGAGATTTTCCCCCATTCATTCTCAATTACCCACCGCAAGCTTTAAGGGGTTTGTTAAAACTCAGCGGGCTCAAGGGTGGCAAGAGAGACACAGTCTCCTACTGTAGCTTTACACACTGGTGTTGCTTTTGGACAGTGTCACTTTTTACTTTTTAATGTCAAATTTTTGTAATGTTTTCTTGCACTATGAATTATTTTCCCATCCCATTTTTTAAAGAGGCACTGCCTCCCTTGCCTCCTCAAAGGAAACACCCCTGATCTGCATGTGAGTAAAATTCAACAGCAAGGAAATTCCTTGCGAGCATTAAACATACAACATTATGTAGGTCTATAGGCATGTTTGCATATAGCACGACAAAATAATAGGCCCACTCATCTTCTAGGTGCAGTGAATACATATGTTCTATATTTGCAGGTGAAAAGCAGTAAGCACAGGCCCCCATTCCACACACCTCACAATCAAACACCTAAGCAATTTTCTAAATATCATGTATGTGTCCCCTTAAGTATTTGAGATTTTCAGTTCATGATGTATGTATCTGTGGGATGGGAATGTGGGGGTGGGCAGGCCATTTGCATGAATCAGCGGCAGTTCTCTCTGTTGAGACACAGACTTGTCGCAGTGAAGCTCACATCGCAAAGCATCAGTGTTTGACATCAAAGGAGCCATGCACACAGAGAAACAACACATTCTGGTTAATGGATTGGGTGAAAACTAACGAGGCCAAGCAAGGTGTCTCCACAACCCATTTCAGGTTTGCGTGCCTCTTCAGGGACCTCAATCAAGCAATGTGTTTGCTTGCTAGTGTAAAATGTTAAAACTGTCATGCATTTGCATAGATTTCCATATAGAAATTATCGCTTAAAATATGTAATTGTTAAACAAAACAAAATTGAATATACCTACAGATATGCAATACAATATTATAATTCCTCAAAAGCCTGCTTGTTAGATTCTACTAAATACTAGATTTTACTAAAGGAGTAGTGATGGGAGATTTTACTAATTTCTATGAATCGTTTCTTGTGAACAGTTTGTTTCAAAGCAGTAGTTAAAAAAATATATATATAATCAATTATTCATTTGCATCATGACATCATAGCACAGTTTCTGACATTCCGACATGACATATTATAATTGCACCTAAACATTTTTAAGAGTATGTAGCACATACATATTGTTTTACTTTTTTTTTCAGTTTAGTCTGTTGCAAGCATAATTCAGCTCATAAAAACTTGGATGCAATTTTATGAATTTATATTAAACATAAATGCATTTGTATACATAGTGATGGACGATCTTACTCATTTCTGTGAGTCGGGTTGAGAACAGTTTGTTTCAAAGAAGTATTAAAAAAATTATTCAATTGCTCATTTGTATCGTGCACAAATTGTAAATCTTTTTTTCCTGGCATTCTGGTGTGACATTATAAATGCTCTAAAACATTTTTAATTGTATGTATGTAGCACATACTGTATTGATATTTAGGCCTACTACGTTCTTCCCAAGTTCAGTCTGTTGCAAACATTCAACACATAAATACATCAATGCATATAAATAGCATTTACATTATTGACTATACTTTAAAATCTCCACAACATTTTATTCGTAACATTTTTGCAATTTTCCAAACAAGTAACTTTTCATCCCATCAAATGCTCTCGATATCAATTCACTCACCGGTTATCATTTGCTCATTATGAATCAGACATGTTGGAAAGAGACCGTTCTCAGTTCAGTGAATCAGTGAGTTGTTGACTCGGAACTGCTCGGACCGATTCAGCCCAATTCGTGAACGAATCATTCAGTCCGATTCGTGAATGAATCTTTCAGGCCGGTTTTGTGAATCCGTCAAACAGAACCATTAAACAGAACTGGCTAGATAGAACGAGTCAGTATGTCGTGTAAGGCCAACAATTTTGAAGAATCTTCAAACCCTTTATACTGACTACTAGTACTAATAACTAATCGCATTTTTGAATCGTAAAGCGTTTCATCCTTCAATACTGCTCTTCATGCCTCAGATGTAAGATGCGTGGGGGAGGGACGCGCGCGAGGTCCATTTTTACGCCCTCGTGCCTCGCTTGTCATAAACCCTTAAATTATATATATCCCAGAATGAAATAAAGAAATTCGATCGTAAAACATGCGATAAGGACAAAAGGCACTTAGATACTTTCAAGGGAGACAACCTGCTGTTTCATTTGGCATCTAATTGTGCAGATGCTGGTAAAACGGGGCCATCTCTTCTCTTCTTCCGTTACTGTGGAAACCATCACCATGCTGCTCCCGCGAATGCCAATTATCACATCCCCAAAAAAACTGATTTATATAACCACTATCTTCCCAACGCATAGTTTGCACATCTAGACAGCCAGAACCAAAATGTGCCACAGTTCAGACTGATTAAAACCAAAGTGCTTGAATGATAAACCGATTGTTTGCCAACAACCAGCCCCAGGTCCTTTTAAGCGTTGCGTAAACGAGTGGATAACACACCAGCGTTAATAATAGAACACATGTATGCAGGCGATAGCTATTTTGCGTTAACTCGAATACGAATAACGCACAGAAGCTGCCATAAAGGCTCCTGTAATATTTAACACGGCATGACTGGATGATGAATGAATAATATAGGGAGGGAAACTAGCTGCCTTATGATCACACCTGTGCGTCGGTAAACTAATTCATATCAACACCCAGATTAGAATTCATGGGGAAAAAATAGTCCAAGTGGTAAAAACTCCATGTTGACTTACAGCAGTTTGTTATGGCGAAGCTATTAGCCACCTCCAGGTTATCAATGTGAGGAGTGAGGCGGAATTCGGCCGTGCCGAACTGAACCATTCCGATCCGAAACGCGCTGTACTCTTGATCTGCTCCTCTGGGGAACAGGCCACCTGAGAAAAGAACACATTCAAATGATTCATAATTAAATCATAAGACAAATCACGTCTCATACTCCAAAAATAGACATATTATATATCACGAAATTATATATTATATATATATTTATCACGAAAATCTCACAAGGAACACACAAAAAGAAGACGTTTATCATGTAATTTCGGTTGTCAGACGAATCAAGTCGAGATGCCTGTGATCTAAAGGCGTAGACAGGTGAAGTGCGCTCACCGATTTGGACGCTTGGAGATCCGCCGAGCGCCAGTCCCCATAACGCGGGGAAGAGGAGACCCGACAAAATCATCGTCTTCTGCTTATCCACGCGACCACATCCACCAAACGCGCACTGTTCACAAAACAGCGGGCACAATATAGAGTCGACACATGTTAAAATTGACCACAGTTCAAACGCAGAGGCTCTCGATAGACCGCGATGCTGATGAGGGAAAGAGCGGGCGCGATGATGCGGGAGTCTTGCCCTCCTCCTTTGCGGCTCCGTCTCTGAGAATCGTTTCAACTCAGAGGGCACGGTAAGAATACTGATGAAGACGAAAAAAGCCGAGCGGAGCCGAAGCTGCTCTTATTTTGAACGCGCATGGAGAGAGGCGCGCGCTCGGGACATTGGCTCAGCTGCTTTGGGGAATAGGATTAGGCTACGTCTGTCGCATGATTTCTTTTGGTTATGAATTTATTGAATTAGAAAACGCCTATTGTGTGTCCACTATAGGCAGAGTGTGACAGATGTTCCATTGCATTCCAATAGGTTTGGGCTCCCCATCTTCTGAAATATAACACATAACGAACAGCTTAACCACTTTCCCCTGACCAATCAATACCTGACATACACCCATTACATATATTACTGTCTAGAATGGGCTCCTTTTTCAAACCATAGACCTTTTGGTGTATAAAGAGATGGAGCAAGGACCCTTGTATAAAATGTTATCCAAAAGGAATAGTTCACCTCAAAATTAAAACTTGCTAAAAACATGTAAGCTAATCACCCATCACGCCATCCAAGATGTAGGCTAGATGAGTTTGTTTCTTCATCTGAACAGAAATATTTAGCATTGCATCTCACCAATGGATCGTCTGTGTGAATGGGTGCCGTCAGAATGAGAGTTCAAATAGCTGAAAAAACATCACAATAATTCACAAAGAAACCACTCTACTCTAGTCCATCAATTAATGTCTTCTTAAGTGAAAATCTGTGTGGCTGTAATAAACAAATCCATCATTAAGGCATTTTAACTTTAAACCATCACTTCTGGCCTAAATATGCTTCCTCCAGTAAAAAAGCAGTCTCGTCTGAATCAGGAGAGAAATATGCACAGATCAAGCACTCTTTACAACAGGGGTCACCAAACTTGGTCCTGGAGGGCCAGTGTCCTGCAGAGTTTAGCTCCAACAACACACCTGAACCTGCTAATCTGGGTTAAATGTACGTGTACTGTGCTAGACTAACTGAGGCTTGTCATGGCACTTTACTGTTGCTCTCTCGATGGTCTGATTGCTTCTATTGTTCTCCTCATTTGTACGTCGCTTTGGATAAAAGCGTCTGCTAAATGATTAAATGTAAATGTTAAATACAACCCAGCTCTGGGTTAAATATGGACGAAGCCAGCGATTGGGTTGTTTAGACCCAGCGGTTGTGTTACTGCCCAGAAGGTTGGGTTAAACATTTAACCAAACTGTTGGTTGAAAACAACTCAATTGCTGGGTTTGTCCATATTTTACCCAGCGCTGGGTTGTATTTAACCCAGCATTTTTTAGAGTAAGGTCTTGCTAGATATACTTGAAATTTCCAGGCAGGTGTGTTGAGGCAAGCTAGAGCTAAACTCCGCTGGACACCGGCCCTCCAGGACCGAGTCTGGTGACCCCTGGTTTACAATTCTAAAATCATTCTAAACAGACATGTCGGTTGATTTTGATGTGAGAGGAAAACAGGAGATGGACTTTTCCTTTTTTCTCAAAACTCCTCCTCCAAATCTGTTCCAGTGAAGAAACAAACTCCATACATCTCAGATGGCCAAATATTGGCAGATCTCAATTATAAAAATGAGCCAGAATTTGAGCCTGAATCTCTTTGTGCTTGTGAGCCTTTTGCATGTAAAGCAAGATATGCATTTTAAATTACCTACTTTTCTAACAAAAGTGAAACTGGAAATAAAGTGTATGTCTAATTTACAACATTGTAATTTAGATCACAGAAGGCATTTATCATATCACAAGAATGTGCATAGATTTTAAGCCACGAGAATGGCACAGTATCAGTATACAGCAAATTATAAATAAACCATTGACTTCAAAAAACAACACAAGAATGGGAAATATTGAAGGAGACTCTAGATGCCGTTTTTGTCCAATAAAACTGGCTAGTCAAAATCTGCAAGCGTCCAAGTAGTTCCCAGGATGACCAGCAGAGAGCAGTGAAGTGCTGTGGAAGTCTGACCCTACAAATGCTGAATCCAGGTACATCAGTGCCCAATCCTGTTCTTGGGAGATCTACATAAATCCAGAGTTCAACACACCAGTCTGTAATTATCAAGTGCTCCTGGGGCCAGTTGTTCAAAAAGTTTAATCTGGATCAGAATTTGGAAATCCCATGTTTTGCCATCCAGGACCAGGTAATCTTACTTTTATGTCTGTTTTTCAACGCAAAATTGGATTGGATTACCCTGATCCAGATACATACTTTTTCAGATTTCTAAATCTGATTAGTGCTCTACGGAGCCCCTAAAGGGACATGGTGATGAAAAAAGAAGAGGGGAAATGGGGGAATAAAATGTCAATGTTTTGCATTGCAAATAACTACTCTCTGATGATTGTGTCAATGTAGTTTATAATCAGTGTTTAAAAAAAAAAAATTAATAAATTAAATTAAATATTTTTGTTTGATATTGACAGCTGTTTGGGAATTTGGGGATATATTACGTTACAAATATTGTATTTGTTTGGACCAGTTTTAAAATTTTATTAAATTTTTGTTCCTGAAATCCACCCTTCTGCTGGGATCCGAATAATTCAGTTTTTTGGGATTAAAAGTATTCCAATCTTACTAAAACGTTTTGAACAACACAAACTAAGGATTAAGTCCTTGTTACAGTGTAATTATACATTTGAGTAATATGAATTACCTACATGTACCTACTATATATTTAGGGTTAGCTACTTGCATGTAATTATGCATAATTTATTGTTATTATAATATTAAGTATGTAACTTGTGTAACAAGGACACTTTAAAATAAACTGAATATTGAATAACTGTTACTGAATATTATAAGAATATGAAGCCAGATAAAGCAGCAAATTTACTGACAGTGATTTCACTCATTATATTACTAAATATAATACTTTCATAAAAAGATTTAGTCAGTTGTATGATTAACCATGATACTCAATTTCCCCACTTTTCCAATGTTTGTATGTATATGTAGGCCTACAACTGGGGTTCATTGTTACAGATGTGTTAATTTTGCTATGAAGGAAAAACATGTCTACATCTAAGTAGTCCTGGATGTAATATTTTGCAAAGTGCATATTATATAAGTCAAAGAGGTCGACAACATACATATTTAGCACAACCAAAAGTGCTGCACAATGGACACAGACATTAATTAGTAGGTCAATATTAACATTCTAAAATCTAAAATCCCAGTCCTACAAGCATAATTAAGTATTTATTTCTTATGTATTTAACTAGTTTTGTATCTTTGAGGAAAGTGCTTGGAAGACAGCAATACTGTAAAACTGTAGGTGTTGTTTTTCTTTCTGCAAAAATGAGATGCTGCGACAGAGCCGTTGTCATGGCACTGACCATGTGTCTTGTTTTCAGGCGGCTGCACACAAGAATCAACACAAGTGCAGCCTAGCAGCTAAATATGGCTAAATATATGCAGGAATTTAAGATATATGCAAGAAAGTAATATATATGCAATATACTGTATATACAATGCAAGAAAGATAAGATTAATTAATTACTCAGATGTTCAAAAGACAACAAGTTGTAAATCAGTATGGAATTACTACAATGCATTTGGATACAGTTTAAGTATTAAGCATTGTTTAAAGCACATCAATGGTAGATTTTAACTAAAATAACATTCAAAAAATTCTAAAAGTTTGTATGTTATGTTTGTGTAAGTTTGTACATTAAGCTTCTTGAAAAAATTGTATATGTTTAAAACAAACTCCTGAACAAAACGTCAACAGTAAACATCTGATCATCCAAAATAATAGAGACAACAGAATGTAGCTGATGAAGTATCTTTATTGTATGGCTCGATAACAGCAGTTAATTCCCTTCTTATTACAGACTCATATGCAATAAGCCCGTTATGAATACTGCATGCTGTCTGTGTCAATATTTGACACTGCCAATAAGCAATTTTTTTGCCTGAGTTTATAAACAATAGACATTTATGGATGTTTTGGCATGGAACATCATGGAGAGAATCACTATCTAGCACTCTGGCCAAACATGTCTGTAAAGTCATGCTGCAAAGTTTGCTTGTATTAAAGCTACACATTTTAAAAAAAAGAAGCAACTTATAAGGAGAAATACAAATAAGCAGGACTATTTAACTGGCAGACCAAAATAACAGACATTAAAGCTGCAGTCCGTAACTTTTTTTTGGTTAAAACTGATCCAAAATCAATATTTGAGCAAGTACATAACCAGCCAGTGTTTAAAACTATCACCTTACTTTAGCCTGATTCACAATGGTTAGCTTATAATAATGTTTTCTAATTTGAGTGGTACACCTGTTTTCGCGGGAAATTCGAGCATGGCACTGCGTCATTACGTCACGTCTGTAAACATAATGAAGTTTTCCCGGCTAGTAGGCTATCGCACGTGAGGATCCTGCAGGTGGCGGGTCGTTTAGCCTTTTCTCACAGCAGCTAGAATAATTCAACTTATCATTTTGATGGCGGATTGTGATCCAGAAAGGTTAGGGTTGGGTACCGAACTCGGTACTTTTAAGGGTACATACCGAATTGCGTCGGCACTACAGAGTATCGATTCACATTAAATCATTCGGTACCAAATTTCGGTACCTGAGAACGCATTTGGGCGCATACGAGAGAGAGAGAGAAAGACCCTGTGACATGATGTCACCCCTGCAACTCTTTAAAACACAACACACAGGGCAAACCGAAATGTTCTAAAGTGTGCTTACATTTCTAGGGTCATATGGTTTCCGCGAAAACACGGACAGGATCGTGGAGTCCATTCGCGGAATGCCACGGAATTCGTAAATTTTTGGATGAATAAAAGAAGGTCTGTCACTTAATTCGAATCGCGATATGAACTAGTGTGTTAATATTAAAAAGCAAAAAGACGGTTTAAAGGAACACTACACTTTTTTTTGGAAATAGGCTCATTTTACAACTCCCCTAGAGTTAAACAGTTGACTTTTACCGTTTTTGAATCCATTCAGCCGATCTCCGGGTCTGGCGGTAGCACTTTTAGCTTAGCTTAGCATAGACCGAGTTGCCTAGCTGGGGACTACTTTCAGGCGCTGCGTCATATCATTGCGCCTGCTGCACCCATGGTACGGCAGCAAAGTTCCTTGATTATTACGCCGGAATGAGAGTATAGTTCCAAGCCATATCGGACTAAAAAAATCGTAACTTTTCATTTTCCGTCGGTCTTAGTACACGATGTAACTACAGAAGAGTCAAGCTTTAAATAGGAAAAATATCGAAACTCTTTGGTCATTTTTGAGCGCGATGCTAATGGTCTAATCAGATTCAATGATCTATGCTAAGCTAAGCTAAAAGTGCTACCGCCAGACCTGGAGATCGGCTGAATGGATTCAAAAACGGTAAAACTCAACTGTTTAACTCTAGGAGAGTTGTAAAATTAGCCTATTTCCAAAAAAAGTGGAGTGCTCCTTTAAATATGAATCCTGCATGTTCCGTTAGCCTCGGTATGTATGAATGGCGGAGATGCGGTTTTGTTAACTACACAAATACTGAAGCACACGTGAACTCCCGGTGATTTTCGGCCTCTGCGTCTCACTACATGAACACGTGAACACTTACAGGCTGTGAGAGTCACTTCATGAGAATTGTACCGTTTCATTTGAGAAAACTAGCATCATATCATACTGTATACACACAGAAACTTCACGGCAACCTGTCAAAATAAAAGTGCGGTTTAACATGTAAGAGAAATATATTACTCTTGTATTACTTTTGTACAGTATAATGTACGTCTTTATATATTCCATTTACTGTACAATTTAAATAAAACAATTAAATTATAAAAATAATTATTACAACTACATTAACCACTTAATTGTAGAAAAAATACAATTATTATTAAAACTTTTTTAAAGAAATATTCTCACGATTTTTCTACCATGTATTAATTTTAACAATAAACCTCTGTTTGTTTGCCAAAAAATAAAAGGGTTTCGTTTTCATTTGATTAAAAATAAATAAATGTTTCATGCCTTCATTTGATTATCAGAAAAAAATAAAACAAGAATTTCTGGAAGAAAAAAATTAAATAAATTGTAGGGCCCTATTGTTCAAAATGTTGAAATTGAGAGATTTGGACTTATTTTTTCACTGAAATAAATGTTTTTTTTTTTTTATTACACAGAGTAAAGTACTGGAAAAAGGCACCGTTGGGTACCGGTACCGAATTTCAGGTACCGATACCGGTACCGGTTCAAATGTGAACGGTACCCAACCCTAGAAAGGATTATGTGTTTATGAAACAGATGTGAATGAAATTAAATGATATTCCAGTTTTAAATGTGCTTCTGATTACAGATAGCCTGGGATTACACAAGATTTGTATTTTAAAGAAATGGAAGGAAGAATAATTTGCTTTTTGGGTAAAAAGAATGTCTTAATATGAAATTCGAATGGCATGACGATTAGATATTAGACTGTACAGAAATTGAAATCTACACGCTAATACACACTCTACTCATAGTCATGCAATGCTGATGTTGTTAATATTAATAATTTGAGAATAAAGTATAACAATAATTTGCACAGTTTGATGTAATATGAGCTAACCAATCTTTAGATTAAATCACCATTGGTAGCGCGATTTATTGTAATGATTTTTTCCTCAGTTGGGAAGAACAAACGTGGCAGACTTGTTACTTACTTGTTCAGATGGCAATATACGGTGGACATTCTGATTTGGGTCATATATTCAAGACTTAGGCTAGAATCTGTGATTGCGAAATACAGTAAATATCCACTCCGGTGCAGTGACTGACTGCCACACATTCACCTCAAAACATTAGATTCATTCGCGCTGAAGCCGTGCCAGAGCACAACCCCACGCAAGGAAGATAATTCCGCAAGCAGCTGCAATTCCAGGTTTTCAAACAGAGATGGCGACAAAGAGGCAAAACTTACGGATTGCAGCTTTAAAGAATGAAAATGTTGTACATTTAGACACTTTGTTCATGCTTGATTATCACCCTCATCAACATAAAAGCACACACACACACACACACACACACACACACACACACACACACACACACACACACACACACACACACACACACACACACACACACACACACACACACACACACACACACACACACACACACACACACACACACACACACACACACACACACACACACACACTGTCATGGTCACAGGTAGACAGACCAGTAAATAACATTGAAGAAAAGGAAGGTGAAAGGGAACAGAGCTCGAGCATAGAGATCAATCTGTTTAGCAGCAGACGGGATGACGGGTTTCGGAGGTGATGGCTTCTTCTTGTTCATGTTCTGTGATTTGCCGGCAGCATCTGTGACCTCAATGGGCTTGCCGTAACAGTCGAAGTTTGAGAGTTCGAAATCTCGTGGCAGAGAACCGACAATACTGAAATCATTTGAGCGCAGATCAGATTTTGAAGTACACACCTTCTTACAGCGGTTTTCCACAACCTACACAAACATAAACCACACAAAAAACAATCAAATACATACAAGAAAATCTATCTATCTTTCTATCTATCTATCTATCTATCTATCTGTCCATCGATCCCTCCATCTATCCATCCATCTATCTCTTCATCCATCCATCAGTTTCTCTCCATCCATCCATCCATCTATCTATCTATCTATGTGTTACTGTTTTAATCTAACAAAGTAAAGAATAAGTTAAAACCTGTCTCAACAAGAATTGTTTTGTCACTTCGGTCAGTTAACTGCTAAATGATAAATGTATGATTGGAGCCCTATATTTTATTCCAAAGATGACCAGTTTCTCAAAAACGTCAATCTCCATGGAAGCCATTGCAGTCATCCTCACAAGACATTTCTCTTAAATATTGTTTGTAATATGACCTCTCCCACTCACACATACACACATGCAAGTGCACACACACTTGTGAACCCCCGTGCTGCTCTGTCATAGCTTCAGGCCTCTGTGCTGTCGGGTCACATTACTCTCAGTCCCCCAGAATCCTCTGCTCTTCTCTGCACATTTTTTCTTCATAAAGACAGCGCAAACACATGAATGCACACATTCATCTTACTTAAAGGGGACCTATTATGCCCCTTTTTACAAGATGTAAAATAATATCTGATGTCCCCAGAGCGTATATGTGAAGTTTTAGCTCAAAATACCCCACAGATACATTTTTATAGCTTGTTAAAATTGCCACTTTTAGGGTATGAGTCAAAACGCGCTGATTTCGAGTAAATGCAAATGAGCTGTTGCTCCCAGAGAAGAGGGCGGAGCTTCAAGAGCTCAAGCTCTGGCATTAGCAGTGCTAGCCTTTGCAAATAAACACTCCACTATTAGTACAAGCCAGCTATCTTTACAGAAAACATACTCTGTTTCAAAGTCAGTCATCTGATTATACTGTGCATAATAAATTTGCCTTTATGAATTACACAGAAGGGGAGCACAGTTATTAAAAATAACAACATAGATGGTCTCATGAAATCACAAACTTTATAAGTCCCACTTCTGATTATGAGCTCGACAACTTTAAGCGATCGACTCACATTGCTTTCATATGCAACTTTTAACTAACGTTACCACATTCCTATTCTGGTAGCACTTGAAGGCAGCATCAGTGAAAACACAGAGACAATGATAGCTTTAGCAATTAGCCTTACAGAGTGCCAAGAAGCTCTTTCAGAAAGGCAATTTGGAAAACAAACGCATGATACTTACTTTGTCTGGAGCTGACGTTCGCACACGAAGCGTTGGTATTGATTACTAAACATTTAGGGGACGTTACCAATGTTTTCCAGGATATTTCCTTTGAAAATGAAATTTAACCACAGTGTCCTCGGCTCAGATGGGAGGAGTTTATGGAGCCTCCTATGTTCATTAGTGCATCCCAAAACACAACACTTGTAAAGCCTCTTTGGTGCTGACATTGTATATATATCTCCAGCAGGGCTGGACTGGGACAAAAAATCGGCCCTGGCATTTTTTGGTCCAGGCGGCCCACCACCACCATATAATATATATATATATATATATATATAAAGTTTTTGAACAGTAAGATTTTTTAATTATCTTTTTAAAGAAGTCTCTTCTGTTCACCAAGCCTGTATTTGTTTGATCCAAAATACAGCAAAAACAGTAATATTGTGAAATGTTTTTAATATTTAAAATATATTTTAAAATGTAATTTATTCCTGTGATCAAAGCAGAATTTTCAGCATCATTACTCCAGTCACATGATGTTCAGAAATCATTCAAATATTCTGATTTGCTGCTCAAAATACATTTATTATTATTATTATTATTATGTATTATGAAAACAGCTGAGTAGATTTTTTTCAGGTTTCTTTGATGAATAGAAAGTTCAGAAGAACAGCATTTATCTGAAATAGAAATATTTTGTAACATTATAAATATCTTTATCATCATTTTTGATCAATTTAAAGCATCCTTGCTAAATAAAAGTATTAATTTCTATAATTTCTTTCCCAAAAAACAAAACAAAAATTATACTGACTCCAATCTTTTGAATGGTAGGCTATAGAGAATAATGTTACAAAAGCTTTTTTATTTCAGATAAACGCTGATCTTTCTATTCATCAAAGAATCCAGAAAAAAAATTACTCGACTGTTTTAAATATTGATAATAATAATAATAATAAATGTTTCTTGAGCAGCAAATCAGCATATTAGAATGATTTCTGAAGGATCATGTGACAATAAAGACTGGAGTAATGTATGGGATCATATTCCCGCCAAAAGTATTGCAGTCACGGATAAAAAAATAAGCGTGAAAACAAAATTTAAAAACGCAAGTAAAAATATATTGCACAAGATTTAAAAATGAAAGCAAAGTTTTCAGAATAGCAAGCAATGGTCACGGATCGAAAAATAATAAGCGTAAATAAAAAAATTAATAACGCATTTTTAAAACTAATAAGCATGAATCAAAACTTTAAACACATTTAAAATCATATTGCACAAAATTGAAATATTAATGCAAAATTATCTGACTTTCGCACAAAATCATGTTTTCCTTGGTTATATTTCTCAGTTTTTTCTGCTCTCATAAATTTTCTGCTCATATTTTTATTTTTTGTATGCTTATGCTGTTTTTCCCTTCGTGCTTGTTTCCATGTTCTGGCTTGCTTTCCCAAATGTTGCGGTTAGAGTTTCATGTAATGAAATACATCAAATACATCAGCGCGGGCTTCATTGGTCCACTAGTTCTAGATTGACAGCTCCTCCTCAGCCAATCAGTCGAAGAGGGGCGGTGACGTCACTCCAGTGCGCCTCATTAGCTGCCGATGCTCGGTGTTCTATTCACTTGTACAGGTGAAAATGGATTACTGTCAGCTGGGAAACATATTTCCGTACAGGACACTGTTATATGTGTCTGTCTGTCACTGCTGTACGCCTGCCTGGCGATCCGTTAACGTTAAATGAGTAAATTGGTAAATTAATTATGAATGTAATGTTTTTGCATTGACTAGGCTAGATTTGACTACTGATCAATGAAAGCGATAGTGTTACAGAGGAGACAGTTACAGATGCCAGGTGGATTTGATATACACAATGATTCATTTGCATAAGATTCATTTGTATATTGTGTTTATTTACATAAACACAATATGCAACAAGCTACATATATAATTGCATAACACTATCATATTAATGTTTTAAATATATAAAGTTACAATACAGCAACAATATGAAAGTAAAACAGCCAGCAGGTGGCGGCAAGGATCTTTAGAGTAAGACATTAAATCATTCATTCAAACGGCAGATTCATTCAGTGAGGAATAAAGTGAATCATTCAATATGAAAGGCTGCTGTGTGTTGCTTGTAGGTGCTGTTCTGCTGTGGCTTTGTCAAAATAGAGCAAAATGAGAAAATAGTTACAATATTAAACTCACTCAAATTTTCCTTCTTGTTATATTGATTATACTACAGTTCAATAAAGATTTTCAATGGAGCTGATATTCGGGGAACACACTCTTCCTGATGTGATATTGCTTAATTGTATGTCATTTTCTAATCTCAGTGTAACACAAAATGTGATAAATCTTACAAAACCATCAACCTTATCAATTACATACTGTGCATGAAAGAAAACGCTGCAAATAGCTGTTTACAAAAAACAATACATGACAAAAAAAAAAAAAGCTAAATATTGCCCACATGAGCAATATACAGCAAACTAAACAATTGTGACTGGGATGTATTACTCTTACTCATATTATCCTCTCCTAACAGTAATAACCATAAGACTTATTATTATTAGTCAGGTATGGGCGAGCAAGACACATATAACGGTGACTTCACGAGGCCGGTGCATATTGTGGCTGCTCCCTTTCGCGATGTGGCCATATAGGCGAATAAATACAGGTGAATATAACCACGACGAGTCACTAGGACGGCTCATTTAACGTTAACGGATCGACAGGCAGGCGTACAGCAGTGACAGACAGACACATATAACAGTGTCCTGTACGGAAATATGTTTCCCAGCTGACAGTAATCCATTTTCACCTGTACAAGTGAATAGAACACTGAGCCTCGGCAGCTAATGAGGCGCACTGGAGTGACGTCACCGCCCCTCTTCGACTGATTGGCTGAGGAGGAGCTGTCAATCGAGAACTAGTGGACCAATGAAGACGCTTGAGCCCGCGCTGATTTACATGAAACTCTAACCGCAACATTTGGGAAAGCAAGCCAGAACATGGAAACAAGCACGAAGGGAAAAACAGCATAAGCATACAAAAAATAAAAATATGAGTAGAAAATTTATGAGAGCAGAAAAAACTGAGAAATATAACCAAGGAAAACATGATTTTGTGCGAAAGTCAGATAATTTTGCATTAATATTTCAATTTTGTGCAATATGATTTTAAATGTGTTTAAAGTTTTGATTCATGCTTATTAGTTTTAAAAATGCGTTATTAATTTTTTTATTTACGCTTATTATTTTTCGATCCGTGACCATTGCTTGCTATTCTGAAAACTTTGCTTTCATTTTTAAATCCTGTGCAATATATTTTTACATGCGTTTTTAAATTTTGTTTTCAAGCTTGTTATTTTTTTATCCGTGACTGCAATACTTTTGGCGGGAATATGATCCCATAGTAATGATGCTGAAAATTCAGCTTTGATCACAGGAATAAATTACATTTTAACAATATATTCAAATAGAAAGCAGTTATTTTAAATAGTAAAAATATTTCACAATATTTCTACTGCTTTTACTGTATTTTGGATAAAATAAATGCAGGCTTGGTGAGCAGAAGAGAATTCTTTTAAAAAAAAAAATCTCAATCTTACTGTTCAAAAACTTTTGACTGGTAGTGTAGATATGTATCATTGCATCTAGTTGTTTTGGATAAGAATAAAACGTCAGGTCCGACAATATCGTGTCTTTTCGAATTTAAATCTAGATTTATTCGCATTGGCCCATGGAAACCTCTATGAACGCACTTGACTTGACTTGGCAAAAAAAATCGCGGGGGACGAATTTACGGTTTATTAAAAAGTGTTAAATAAAAAAATATATATATATTAAAAAGCGTATTCTGCACTCATGGTGCGCGCGCGCACACACTAGATGCCTGCCTCCATTCCGAGTCCCTATCAAGCACTTTACCGATTCAACTACTCTCCTCTCCCCTCCTGTCTGGCTCTTTGGCCCGCATCACTCACCGCAGAGCAAGCCTGTTTTTATAAAGCTGCTGTGAAACGTGGGGAAAGCCGATACGGAAGAAGTTGGGGTTTATTTAGGCGGAGCAAAATACTTCATCGCTCTGTCTATAGCGCATTGTGATTGGGTGGTTTACGCTGTCAATGCAGGAGACAAACCAATGGGCCACTGACTGCTCGTTGTCCATGCGTGATGGTCCTTGGCAAAAAAAATAAAAAATTCTGTCGGCCCCTTCAGTGCGTCGGCCCACCGGGAAAATGCCCGGTATGCCCGATTACCAGTCCAGCCCTGATCTCCAGTAATGGCGGACTGCAGCTTCTCACTCAGGGCTGTGTTTATGCTAATAGGGCAGAGAATGTCACAAATGGGCGGAACTTTTTCCCCTCAGTGACGTGAACAGAGGGAGAATCTAAAACCGCTCATTTGGAGAGACTGTTCATGATATATTGATTTTATAAAAAAATGAGAGGGTGGATTTTTAACATTACAGGCTTGTTGTTTTCACACACTGCGGCCACACAACTGTGTTCAAACACCTTATAAAATGGATTTTTGCACAATAGGTCCCCTTTAAAGGAATACACGTGCATACACACACTGACCTGTAGTGTGCTGACATGTATAGGTGTCCCACCAGTGCCATTGGCACTGTTAGTTTTAGCTGGTGTCTTGTTCTCTTTTTCTCTTGCTTTCTCTTTCTCAGCCATCTTTACCTTCTCTTCCTCAATGCGCTTGGGACTGTTCAGCATCACCTGGGACACAGCACACAGACAGAGCAAATTCATGCAATGCAAACGCTCCCTTATGACCTTCGAAAACCAAATAACATTATAAGAAAATACTGAACAACAATATGAATAGTAAGATGTTACATGATTCCATTAATCTACGAACATTAAGCCATACTTTGAAGAAAGGCCCTTTATGTCAGGCGTCATGTTTTCCTCGTACAACCTCAATAAAGAAACATGACACTCCCCCATCTTCCACTGGTCAGACAAATGCATTTGCACTCTTATGCCACACATTTTGTATGAATACCATTACATAAAAAGTCAAATGAAGTGGCATTTTTTTTAAGAAATAAAGCACATTTTTTTAGCTAGACATTGACAAAAATAAGTTTGATATTTGGACACTTTCTGGCTGTTAAACTGCCCATATTAATTTGATAGACTACACCAGAGATAGTCAAAGCCTTTATGCAATTACACCAGTGTGAACCTGGGGAAAATGTAATAATATTGTGAACAGTAATTATAAATATAATTAAAGACACCACTTGGTATCTAATGCAATGAAATTCATACACGTTTAAGTTTAGCTTAAGTGTCCTAGTAACAAATACTGTACATTTGTCCTCATTTGTAAGTCGCTTTGGATAAAAGCATCTGCTAAATGACTAAATGTAAATATAATTTTAGGCCCAATGTATATACAGTAGCAATCTTCTAGCCTTTTCTATCTGTTTTATTGATTGCTCAAACATCTCTCTACTGGCAGAAATCATATTGCACTCAAATTGAAAGAAATTGTGCATTTAAAAAGATAAATAAATATTACTGCTTTGTTGATTTTTTCCTGAGAGAATTCGTATATAAAAATGTAATACACACAAAATCATAGTCAAAATCATTTCAGGTCATTTTCATACACTTTTCATATTTCTGCGTTTTCAGCACAAAATTAAGAATACATTATTCTGTAATTGCAGAATGTAAATTGCAGTGTTATACGGCTCCATGCTCCCAGAGCTTTTACCCCAGTTTTCCAGGATTGATGGACAATGTAACCACAGGAACTGTATATCTGTTTCATAGATCAGGAGGAGTTCATTGTTCCTTAGTAAGGCATTTTTGTTGCGGTTTCTGTTCTCTTTCATAGGATCACTCGACGCTGCGTAGCTATGATGCAATGGGAACGCCCACTGGGTGTGCCAATTTTCTGAAGCCCATATAGAATCACGCCAATTCATTGGCTGATGGCACGGGCACCACCTAGACGCTCTTACGTCGCCATCCATATACTGGCGAACGCGCCATCTGCTCCTCAGATTTCTCTGCCTTCACGAAGCGGCCATTTTAGCCCTTCCGATATTCGGATTGTTTTTCGTTGAGCTTTCTTCATTTGCACTTCAGCGACTGCGATAGTGGAACTCTGTCCTCCTTGCGGTGAAGTGCCAACTGCCAGCCGCCGTGTTCTCGCTTCATTGCGTGCGATGACCCACACGGTAAGTGTGTTTAGTGTTTGGGTTTTTTGCATGTGCGCGAGGTGGTTTACAGCGCTTCTAAATGTAAATTCTGTGAAAACCACCGTCTCAAAACCCTCCGCACTAGGCTTGCGGTTTTTGAGAAGGAGTCATCCGTTTTCCCCCATCGCGCTCCGGAAGCCTCCGAGGCAAATCTGCAACCTGGGGTTCGGATGTGGAGCTCGAGGCAATGGAGATGGGCCTCGCCCATTTCTCTCTCTCGCCTGAGCCCACGTGCGGATTCGCCGGTGGAATTGTCGCATGATTATTTATGCCTAAGCCCGGAGGTGCGCAAAATTATTTCCTTCGGGCTAGAGGACGTTTTGTACACCGCGGCATCCGACTCCGAAGACTTCGGGCCTGCTTCAGCCGACGCTCTCCCACCTAGCGGCCAGGAAGCGCAGCCTTCCGTGGCCTACTCAGAGCTTTTAGATGTGCTGGCGCATACCTCAGAGAAGCTCTCTATTGATTGGCCCGACGAGCCTCGCGAATCCCAGTCATCTAAGCTCGACGAGCGGTTTCTGAGCGGCCTAAATTCAAGGCCTGCGTGGAGAAAGCTGCCCTTTTTCAGTGATCTGCATCATGTACTGGAGGTACCACTCATCCAGACGGCTTCTGGCCGGCTCAGCAGGAGGCGCCCACTCCATCTCGAGCTCATCAACTGCCTTGGACAGGACACTTAGGAGCTCGACATCACTATGATGGAGGTCCCCTGTGTCGCTGCCGTGGGGCGCAGTGTAATCCAGCAGGCTGTTGGACCACTCCTCTCTCTCAGACGCTGCCACCGAAATAGCATCATCTTCATACCCAGCGTCCTCCATGGCACCGAAAAACACCACATCTTGCACGCTGGGTAGGGGCGGAGATCAGCGGTCATGAAGCGCACTGGAAGGGAAACTGCAGCAGGGGGTGAGGAGCGCGTGGGCAATGAGCCGGTGCGAGCTCGTCATCTGACCCTGACAGATCCACATCGGAAGCTCTCGGCACTTTCCTCCTTGGCTCAAAAGAGGCTGCAGAGGAAGAGCGCGGCACAGCTAGTTGTACGAGTTCATCGCCTTGGACGACGGCCACATGGAGCCTGAGAGTCCGAAGGCTCATATCTCCGCAGTGGGGGCAGTCCGACCCCCCAAGCACCACCTCTGCGTGGGCGCGACCCAGGCAGATGATGCACGACTCGTGGCCATCAGAGAGTTCGATTGGCTCCACGCAGGAGAGGCAATCGAGAGTCATCCTTGTTTCCGAAGCTCACTGGAACACAGCAGGGGAAGAGAAGGCGTGTCCACTGCAGCGTGTAGATCACGGTGGAGTCTCGTTGATAGGCTTCTTGCTTCTCGTTGAAGGTTGGCTGAAGGAAAATATTCTAAATGGATGACGTACAAGCACTGCCTTATCTAGAGTGGGATTCCCGCTCATATTTTGCGCGCTTGAACGCCATTGGCTAGTTTCACTGGTGTGATTCAATAAGGCTTCAGTAGTATTTGAGGAAAGAGTATTTCCCATAGCAATGTAGAGTGACCGAATCGAAAGGGAACTCATTGTGAAATAAATGCTTTCTCTAGTTCATGTTGGCCACAATTATTGATACCCAATTATTGCAACGTCCTTTTCCCAGGGTAACAGCTCTGAGTTTTCTCCTACAATGCCTGAAGAGTTTGGAGAACACCTGATAAGAGATCAGAGACCATTTTCTTCATACAGAATGTCTCCAGATCCTTCAGATTCACAGCTCCATGTTAGTAATTCTTCTCTTCAGTTCACCCCACTCATTTTCTGTAGGGTTCAGGTCAGAGGACAGGGACAGCCATGGTAAAAGATTCATTTTGTGCTCAGTGACCCATTTTTGTGTTTATTTTGAATTGTTGTCCTGGTGGAAGATCCAAACACGGCCCATTATAAGATTTCTAACAGAGGCAGTCAGGTTTTGATTTTTTATCTGTTGGTATTTGATAGAATCCATGATGCCATGCATCTGAACAAGATGTTCAGGACCTCTGGCAGAAAAACAGGCCCACAATATTAAAGATCCAGCAGTATATTTAACCGTGGACATGGGGTACTTTTTTATCCCTGTTTGTACTAAACTCATCTGGTGGGTTTGCTGCCAAAAAGCTATTTTTTCAGTTTAATCTGACCATAGAAGCCAGTGCCATTTGAAGTTCCAGTCGTGTCTGACAACTGAATTTGCTGGAGTTTGTTTTTGGATAAGTGAGGAGAATTTTCCTTGAAACCCTCCTGAACAACATGTGGTGATGTTTGATATATATATTTTTTAGGTTTCTGACCACAAGACTCAACTAATCTCTACAATTCTACAGCTGTGATCCTTGGAGAGTCTTTGGCCACTCAAACTCTCCTCCTCACCGTGCATTAGGACGATATAGACATGTCCTCTTCCAGGCAGATTTTTAACATCTTTAGTTGATTGGAACCTCTTAATTATGGTGGAAATGGGGATTTCCAATGCTTTAACTCTTTTCTTACCGCCACTTTCTATTTTGTGATGCTCGACAATCTTGTTCTGCACATCAGAACTATATTCTTAGGTTTTACTCCTTGTGATGGATGATTAAGGGAATTTGGCCTTTGTGTTCCTCATATTTATAATCCTGTGGAACAGGAAGTCATGGCTGGACAATTTCATGCTCCTAGTCACCCTGGTGTGCTAAAAAATGTAAATATGAATGTCAATATACTTCACAGATATTTTACACACAAGAATTTCTAGGGGTGCCAATAATTGTGGCCAACATTCATTGGAGAAAAACATTTATTTCATCATGAGATTTTCTCCCGACTTTCAATTGTTTTACTTCAATGATAGGTTAGAATTTTGTGAATTTTTTGAGTGAAAGATCAAAAGGATCAACAATGCAGATTTATTTTCACAGCCGCCTTTGCTCATATTTATCAAGGGTGCCAATATTAGTGGAGGGCACTGTATATGCACGCAGTATATATATATATATATATATATATATATATATATATATTAATGGTGTCAAAATTAGCGCGTTAACGCATGCGATTAATTTTTTCAGTTTAACATGTTAAAAATATTTAACGCAATTAACGCAGGAGCAGGGCTAGGGTTGGCCGTCCCATTCACAACTGCTGCTCTGTCACTTATTCTCTTGACAAGAAGTGCATTTATTCAGTCGCAAAACGTCTTTACGACCACATCAAATGGGAGACGTTTCAGACGCACGCTCCACTTCACTACAGCACCAGGTGCGAGTCAAACGAGCGCAGAAACGGTACTGTGCTCGCAGCGCATGCTCTTCAATTGCACGCACAAAGACACTGGCGCACGCTGTAGCCTGTATCATTTCATATCAAAGCACGAAATAAACTACGTGCATGCAATGTCGTGGTCAGTTAAGTCATGAAGTTACCAAAAAGACGATTAAAGCCTTAAAACTGTGCATGCATGTAAAATGTAATGTAAAATAACATTTACATTACATTTACATTTATGCATTTAGCAGACGCTTTTATCCAAAGCGACTTACATTGCATTGCAAGCGACTTACATCGCATGTTAAATAACAGCCAAAGTAACCTAATAACTAGTTAGGGTCACCTCACGCCCACGGAACGTTGGCTAAACGTCTGATGCATATGGCACACTTTTCTACAACTAAATGCTGGATTTTCAAAAGTATGTGAAATATTTAAAGTTTGCGGCATAGAATCTTTAAAATACATCCGAGAGTTTCACACACCGGTTTGTTATTGTGGCGACATTTCCACGCCCCAAAACGTGACGCTGAACGAAACAAACTATGATTGGTTGTTTGACATGTCGGTCAAACGGCCTCATGGGCGGGCCTTGGCAAATGAAAGCGGACATCTATTCCAGACCTTCAGCCGTCAGACTACCTAATAACCAGCTGCTGTGATGTCTATTAATCAAAGGACAAAGAAAAAAAATCACTTTTATTGCTTAAAGGATTTATCTATATTTAATTTAGAATGTGTTTGATAACTTCAATTTCAATTTCTGTATATTTCTGCTGAAGGGCACAGGTAAATATGACATTTATTATAATGGGTTTATGTGAAGATTGTTTTAAGTTCACTTAAATTAGAAGTTCTTTTTTTAAGTCTAATAAATGTTAAAATTGAAAGCTTTATAATGTTGAATGTCTAATCAATGATTAAATAGCTACTGGGGAAAAAACTATTCCAGAGACATCAGAGTGGTGCTGGCCTTCAGTCATAAAAAAAGATGCCATTATACAAATATTAAAAAATGTACTGTCTTTATGTTGTTTGTACATTAATTTGAAGCTTGAATGTGAAATTATTGCAATATAAAAGTATATTTATAGCTTTCCTGTAGCTCAAATGGTAGAGCATGGCGCTAGCAACGCCAAGATCATGGGTTCGATTCCCAGGGAAAGCAAGAGCTGATAAAATGTAAAAACTGTAACTTGAATGCAATGTAAGTCGCTTTGGATAAAAGCGTCTGCTAAAAGCATAAATGTAAATGTATTTAATATATTATGTTAGGTGGGATTAATCGCGATTAATTTCAGAAAATTGTGCGATTAATTAGTAAAAAAATAATAATCGATTGACAGCACTATATATATATATATATATATATATATACACATACACACACAGTATATATATATATATATACACACACAGTATCTCACAAAACTGAGTACACCCCTCACATTTCGGCAATCAATTTAGTATATCTTTTCAAGGGACAATACTATAGAAAGAGAAACTAGGATATATTTTAGAGTAGTCAATGTGTGACTTGTATAGCAGTAAAGATTTACTGTCCTCTGAAAATAACTCAACATACAGCCATTATTGTCAAAAAAGCTGGCAACAAAACTGAGTACACCCTAAGTGATAACAGCTATACATCGGTTAACCATGCAAAGCCACATGTCCTATTCATCATGTTCATGTTTTTGTCTGCTTGACAGGACCATACAAATTTGTGTATCTTGTTTTAGAGCAGTTAACATTTGGTTCTTTGAGTACAATTCTCTCATACTGACCACTGGATGTTCAACATGGCACCTCATGACAAAGAACTCTCTGAGGATTTGAGAATTCAGAATTGTTGCTCTCCACAAAGATGGCCTAGGCTATAAGAAGTTCGGTAACACCCTGAAACAGAGTTACAGTACAGTGGCCAGGGTCGTACAGAGGTTTTCCAAGTTGGGTTTCAATTGGAACAGGGACCGCAAGGGTCGATCAAAGAAGTTGAGTCCTTGTGCTGTGCGTCAGGTGCAGAAGTTGGCTTCAAAAAACAGACGCATGAGTGCTGCCAGCATTGCTTTAGAGGTTGTAGAAGTTGAAGGTCAGCTTGTCAGTGCTCAGACCATACACCACACACTGCAACAAGTCGGTTTGCATGGCCGTCTTCCCAGAAGGAAGCCTCTTCTGAAGCTGGCTCACAAAAAAAGCCTGCAAACAGTTTGTTGAAGACAACCTGGCCAATAGCATGAATTACTGGAACCATGTCCTGTGGTCTGATTGACTCAGATGGTGTCCAGCATGTGTGGCGATGCCCTGGTGAGGAGTACCAAGAAAATTGTGCCTTGCCTACAGTCAAGCATGGTGGTGGTGGTAGCATCATGGTCTGGGGATGCATGACTACTGCTGGTACTGGGGAGCTGCGGTTCATTGAGGGAAACATGGATTCCAACATGTACTGTGACATTCTGAAGCAGAAGATGATGCCCTCCCTTCAGAAACTGTTTTCCAACATAACCACCCCAAACACACCGCCAAGATGACAACTGCCTTGCTGCTGAAGGTGAAGGTGATGGAGTGGCCAAGTATGTCTCCAGACCTGAACCTTATTGAGCACATGTGGGGCATCCTCAAGTGGAAAGTGGAGAAGCACCATGTGTCTAACATCCAGCAGCTCCGTGATGTCATTATGGAGGAGTGGAAGAGGATGCCAGCAACAACCTGTGCAGCTCTGGTGAATTCCATGCCCAGGAGGATTAAGGCAGTGCTAGATAACAATGGTGCCCCTACAAAATATTGACACTTTGGACACAGTTTCACTCATTTTTGTCGCCAGTTAATTTGTCAATGGTTATATGCTGAGTTATATTTAGAGGACAGTAAATTTGTAGTTCTATACAAGCTGCACATTGACTACTCTAAAATATATCCAAGTTGCATTTGTGCAGTATTGTCCCTTCAGCCCCTTTAAGCCCGTGCATTAATGCGCCCCTGCATATATATATATATATATATACACATACATACATACACAAAATGCAACTATTACAAATATACAAATAAGGACATGTAAAAAGGAAAAAAATATATATACAGTAATAATAATAAAAATAGATAAAGTGGAAACCAGTGAAATAAAAAACAGTGCAGAATATAAATCGGGAGGGCAAGGTCGGGAGGGAGTTCAGCTTCCTGACAGCCTGATGGATGAAGCTGTCCTTCAGTCTGCTGGTCCTCGCCTGGAGACTACGCAGTCTCCTCCCTGATGGCAGCAGGCTGAAGAAGCTATGTGACGGGTGGGTGGGATCACCTGCAATGCAGAGGGCTTTGCGGGTGAGACGGGTGCTGTAGATGTCCTGGAGGGAGGGGAGAGAGACACCAACGATCTTCTCAGCTGCTCTCACTATCCGGTGAAGGGACTTGCGGCAGGACGCGTTGCAGGCGCCATACCACACAGTGATGCAGCTAGTCAGGATGCTCTCGATGGTGCCTCTGTAGAAGGTGCACATGATGGGGGCCGGGGCTCTAGCTCTTCTGAGTTTGCGGAGGAAGTAGAGACGCTGTTGTGCTTTCTTGGCCAGTGCTGCAGTGTTGTTGGTCCAGGAGAGGTCCTCTGTGATGTGTACACCCAGGAACTTGACTGGTCTGCATAAAACCAAGTCCTAATCCCAGTTTAACACCTCTGGTGTGACTGTATATGCAGACCTTGAGCCAAAAGTTCATCACCAAACACCAATGACTTGTGCATACACTATATAGACAAAAGTATTGGGACACCCCCTTCTTTAGAACAGAAAAATGCACTTCCAAATCTGTGGCAACAACGATGGGAACATAATTCATGTATTTAAAAATTGTATTTCTATCTCTGTTGCAACAGTTTTGGAAGTGTCTAAAATGACTGTACCCATATGTACAAGTCATTGGTGTTTGGTGAAGAGTTTTTGGCTCAAGGTCTGCATTTACAGTCACACCAGAGGTGTTAAACTGGGATTAGGACTTGGTTTAATGCAGACCAGTCAAGTTCTTCCACACTGACTGAATCAATCATTTTCTTTTTGAACCTTGCCTTATACACAGAGTCATTGTCATGTTAGAATAGAAAAGGCTCCTGTCCAAACTGTTGCTATAATATTAGAAGCACACAATTTCCTAGAATATCATTTTATGCTTTAACATTAAGATTTGTACTCATAGAAATTACTAAAGTAGTCAAACCTGTTCATTAGAAGGGGGAGACCCAATATTTTTGGCAATATAGTGTATATATATATTTTTATTTTTTTACTTTGGCAAAATGCATTGACCAAAAATAAAAAATTGGCTCTTTGGTCAAAAAATGTTCCCGTCCTGCTCTAGAGGATATTTGTGTAGCGGCAGGATGGTCCTCTCCGCACACTTTCATCAAGGTCTATAATTTGGATCTTGACATGGATCCTGGTTCCTGGGTCTTGTCCGCTTGAACCAGCCGTGGATACTATCTGGTTCATCCTCAGGCCAGATACGGCAGCACTTTAGCTTGGCGTGTTTGGTATATCGTTTCCATTGCGTCATAGCTACGCAGCGTCGAGTGAACCTATGAAAGAGAACGTCTCGGGTTACTAGCGTAACCCATGTTCTCTGAGTAAGGAACAAGATGCTGAGTCTGCTGCCAAGCTCCTTGCGCTGCTGACAAGAGGCCTTTTTCGGTAAAGAAATCTGAGGAGCAGATGGCATTGCTATTTAAGGAATAGTTATATAAGAAATGTTGGGTTCTGGGATAAAGTTTTAAAATTCAAAGTCAAACACAGGTTAGAAATCCTTATAATATGGCCCAAAACACATGGAGATATAAGACTCGAGTGAGAACACATCAGTATACTGCTACATAAGCAGATATTTATTACAAAATGTGACAAACTGTTTGATAATCATTAAAAGCCCAGTTTCCAGAACTATATTAAAATCTTTTTTGTGGTTATTTTTGTGTTTATTAATATTGTTTATTTTATTTTCATTAATTCAAGCTGCAAATTATTCAAAAAGTATTAAAATAGCATTTAATTATATGTGTTTTTAGGATACATAAAATACTATACCTACGAATTACACCTTGGCAAGACAGGAATCTACCATTTTACTCCAAAATTCAGTGTCACTACACAATGTTATTGAAAATATCATTTTAAAGGTAGCTGAAATGTAAATCAAATTTTCACTGTGGTGAAAATGTTTATATTAAGGAAAATGACAAAAATAAATGAATTCTCTTGTGTGTTTTTCCACTTTTGGATATGGTTAGTAGAAAAATAAACTGAGATTGTGAAATGTGTATTTTAAGTAAGTTTATTTTCTAAAAGTGTGAAATGCCCGTACTGAGTGCTGAAACAGCTAAATCTGTAGTTCTGCAATGTCCTGAGTCAAGGAAATGTAAATGTTTCAATACAAGACAACAGCAGACATGTGCATACACACCTGAACCACAGCGTACTCCACAAGAGAGGCAAAACCATACAGCAAACAGGCAATCATCCAGATATCAATGGCTTTCACATAGGAGACCTTAGGAAGCTCAGATGCTAGAGACATAGACTCGGATGACAGTGACAGAACAGACAGAATACCTAAAGAGAGACAGACAGGACAGAAAGAAAGAAGACTTCCTCATGTATTTGCATACTGTAACTTCATTAATCACTATACTGTGCCCTGATCTTAAGCAGATATCTTGAGTTCCCTATCAGTCAGTCATGTTCGACGTAATGTCAGTGTGACTGACTAATGGGATCTCGCCCGAGAGCCCAATCACCTTCGAGTGTTAAAAAAAACAAGCCAATGACAGTTGGCATGCGTGTTTCGCCACGCACACCCCGCCCCGCAGCGCAGGTATAAAAGGAGAGCGCGTGCAAATGCGCATCAGCTTTTCGCTTTGGAGCCAAGCCTTTCAGCGCGAATCTCCGAGAGTGTCTACAGACAGCTACTCCTGCAGCCCTCCTGCAGCCTCCACCTCCGCTCCAGCTCGGCCCCAGCAGCAGCCTTCACAACGGCCGCAGCGTGGAGCTGGCCGCAGGAAAGCGGCGCAGCCCGCCTCCGCCCCTGCCAAGCCCGTGAAGCGCCAGGGCAGGCGGTGTCCCTGAGACGGGCGACCCGGAGTCTCTGGATCCTGCTCTTCAGGAGATGGTGACTGCACCACTCCTTCCCCCGGAGGAGGGCCGGGTGGAGAATCTTTTGTTTCCTTTTTGTTCTGTTCCACCACTGGCTCCCCAGCCAGTGGTACACAAAACCTCAAAAAAAGAGCAGTTTCCTTTTTCTCTGGGTCCCAAGAGGGCGAGGATGGCAGTGTACGAGACCCAGTCTCCACACTCCCGTCCCCCTCTCCTTTCGCCAGTGGGCAGCAGGGTCCGGTCCGAGGACGCGATGCCTTCTCCCGCGCCCCCTGCCCAGCCATGGAGCCAGGTAAGTGTCGCACCGCGCACTCAGATCCCACTTCGGAACGCGCTGCCTTCCAAGTCGGACCCTTGTGCTCCACTTCGCTGCCCCACCGCGGGTACATCTGTGGCTCCCCTGGTCCCGCTTGTACGGTCTCTGGTGGCCTGGCTAGCGCTCTCCAGGCCGTCTCGCTGGCTCATGAGAACCATCAGACTCGGCTACGCGATTCAGTTCGCCCGGCGTCCTCCCAAGTTCAGGGGCATTCGATTCACCTCTGTGTTGAACAAAGATGCCCCTGTCTTGCGTGCAGAAGTCGCGGTCCTGCTGGCGAAGGACGCGATAGAGCCGGTTCCTCCAGCCGAGATGAAGTCAGGGTTCTACAGCCCCTACTTCATCGTACCCAAGAAAGGCGGTGGGTTACGACCAATCTTGGACCTGCGCGTTCTGAACCGGGCCCTTCACAAGCTCCCATTCAGGATGTTGACGCAGAGACGCATCTTTCAATGCATCCGTCCTTTCGATTGGTTCGCAGCAATCGACCTGAAGGACGTGTACTTCCAGGTCTCGATCCTCCCTTGACACAGACCGTTTCTCCGCTTTGCGTTCGAAGGACGAGCATATCAGTACAAGGTCCTCCCCTTCGGCTATCCCTGTCGCCTCGTGTCTTCACCAAGGTCGTGGAGGCAGCCCTTGTTCCATTAAGGGAAACAGGCATTCGCATTCTCAACTACCTCGACGACTGGCTCATACTGGCCCAGTCTCGAGCGCTGTTGTGCGAACACAGGGACACGGTGCTCAGCCACCTCAGCCGGTTGGGGCTTCAGGTCAACTGGGAAAAGAGCAAACTCTCCCCTGTGCAGAGGATCTCTTTTCTCGGCATGGAGTTGGACTCGGTCAACCTCACAGCACGTCTCTCAGTGGAGCGTGCTCAGTCGATACTGAACTGCCTGGAGTCTTTCCAGCGCAAGAGGGCGGTTCCACTGAAACACTTTCAGAGGCTCCTGGGGCATATCGCATCCGCAGCCGCTGTCACACCGCTTGGATTGCTTCATATGAGACCGCTTCAGCGTTGGCTTCACGACCGGGTCCCGAGATGGGCATGGCGACGTGGCACGTACCGGGTCTCAGTCACCCCGTCCTGCCGTCAGACCTTCCGCCCGTGGTCGGATCTTGCTTTTCTTCCGGCAGGAGTTCCCCTAGTGCAAGTATCCAGGCATGTTGTTGTAACAACAGATGCCTCTGCCATGGGCTGGGGAGCCATGTGCAACGAGCATGCAGCTGCGGGGCTCTGGACAGGGCCCCGACTGCAGTGGCATGTCAATTGCCTCCAGTTGCTAGCAGTATGGCTTGCTCTGCGCCGCTTCAAAACGCTGCTACACGACAAGCATGTACTGGTCCGTACGGACAACACTGCGACCGTTGCGTACATCAACCACCAGGGCGGTCTACGCTCCCGTCATAACTCGCCCGCCATCTCCTCCTTTGGAGTCAGAAGCATCTGAGGTCAGAAGCATCACGGACACGCTGGCACACAGCTGGCCTCGGGGCCTACGCAAATATGCGTTTCCCCCAGTGAGCCTTCTCGCACAGACCCTGTGCAAGGTCAGGGAGGACGAGGAGCAGGTCCTCTTGGTGGCGCCGTACTGGCCCAATCGGACTTGGTTCCCAGAACTGATGCTCCTCGCGACAGCCCCTCCTTGGCAAATTCCTCTGAGGAGGGATCTCCTTTCTCAGAGAGAGGGCACCCTCTGGCTCCGGCTGGGCGACACCTAACACGTTTGCGAGATTTTATAATCTCCGTGTAGAGCACGTGTCCTCCCGTGTACTTGTCTCAGATGGCCAGTAACACTGGAACCAGCTCGGTGTCAATCACGCTTGCCGCACCATTCCCCTCTACGGACCGGATACGTGCGCTTTTGTTGCTTCTCAGTTCAGTTCCCTGTGGCGAACCCTTTTGAAGTTCCTCCCGCACCCTCGGCAGTCAGGCATGGCGGAGCGCCAGACGCCAGGTCCAGCACTCGTGTGTTTGCCCAAGGTCAACCCTTGTGCTGGGCTAGGTGCCCGTGTGTAATGATTCCCCTTCGGGTGATCCCACATGTGTATTATTCCACGATACGACTCCCCTCACGGTGAGCCCGTGTCTTTCCCTGGCAGAGACCTTCTGCCGTCTCTGCTGTGTAGTTATCTCACCCCAGGCTGGCTGAGTCTACCTCAGAGACTTCCATATGTAGTACTGCCCCTGACCAGTCCATATGTGTAATCTCCACATGGTACCTCCTTTACGTAGGATGTGGCTTCCGTAGCGTTGCCTTACTTGCGGTACGCTTTCCCAGTGTTATCCATACCCACTGTACGGAACAGCAGTGGCTGTCATCTCTGCCTAAGCCCTGTCCTATCTTTCGTCCCAACTGGTGTGGGGGGAATTGTCGGCTTCCTGCAGGGCACTGGAGGGGGTCAGCAATAGTGGCGTTTTCCAAGGGATCCCATTAGTCAGTCACACTGACGTTACGTCGAACGTGACTGACTGATAGGGAACGTCTCGGTTACGCATGTAACCCTCGTTCCCTGAAGGAGGGAACGGAGACGTAACGTCCCATCACCATAGTTGCTGTACCACCGCTGTACGGCCGGGGCACACAGTCTCGGCTCCTCAGTGAAAAACTGATGTGCGTTTGCACACGCTCTCCTTTTATACCCGCGCTACGGGGCGGGGTGCGCGTGGCAAAACACGCACGCCAACTGTCATTGGCTTGTTTTGTTAACACTCGAAGGTGATTGGACTCTCGGGCGAGATCCCATTAGTCAGTCACACTGACGTTACGTCTCCATTACCTCCTTCAGGGAACGAGGGTTACATACGTAACAGAGACGTTTCTTCTCACTTGACCACAAGATATAAAATTACCTATGATGCTTTAATGTTAAAACTGACCTGGGAGTAACAGCCATCCCTGGAATGGACAGATGAACAAATGAGAGAAAGGAATGAAGGAGAGGTGGAACCTATGAGAGGAGGAATATGGAGAGATGAGAGAGGAAAAACGGGTTGGACTTTGGGTAATCATGGGAATGATTGATGGACGAATTTCCCAGTGTAAGTGGAAAGATATCTCTCTTTCTTTAACATTTTTACCCTTTTGTGTGTCCAGATGTTTCATATATATTTCATTTAGAAATGTTTATAAATAAATAATCCTAAAATGATTTCATTTTTAAATAATTATCAAAGGCTTCATCAAAAATAGGAAAGATTTTAATTTCAGTACATTATATTCAAGCCATTTTAATGCAAAATTATATTATATAAGAATATATAGAAAGGCTTTTATAAAGGTGTTTCTTCTTCTGGGGATGAGTATGGATAAATTAGAGAGACTGAAAAAGAAGAGAGAAGTTCAGGACTGGGTGACTTGCTGTTATTTTTTTATGTTGCCCCTCTAGAAGTTACTAGTTGATGCTGTAAACCAGATGTGGCTATAGGATATACATCTAGGGCAGGGGTTCTCAAAGTCTACATTCAAAGGTCCAAATTTGAATTTTCATCAGTGTCAAAGGTCCGGAACAATTGGTTATTACAAAACTTGTTTTTAATAAACATACATAACATGCATAACAAATAAACATAAAAAAAAATAATAATAAAGTGCCCTTTGCATTCAAAATATATTAATAACAAGTGCAAAAGTGGCAAAACAATTAATTTAAGTGTCAGCAATAGAGGTCGACCAATAAGGGTTTTTCTCTGGCTGATGCCGATATTTAGAAATCAGGGCAGCCGATGGCTGATATATGATGCCGATTTTTTTGGCCGATATGTTTGCCCGATTTTCTTTTTTTTTCCCTTTATCTCATAAAAGAGAGTAGAGTAAATGTTTATTGCAGGGCACAAGATGGTAATAGTAGTAGTAGAAGTAGTAGCCTAATTCATAGTAATAATACATGGCTCAAAACTTAAGCACCTTCTCAAAACCGTTCTGAAGCATGCTTTTTGTTTATGTTTGTTGACAGACACCAGTGTTTCCAAGTACCCCAGAGTGCAGCCTGGACGATGGGGCAGGGCGACACCTGTCCCACCCCCGATTCACGGCAAATCTTATTGGTGTAGACCCAAGCATGCGCATTCCTTTGCATACGATTTTGTAATTGATTTGGCCATATTACAGAAATATTATTCATAGGTCTGTCTTAATTATTATCTGTTTAGTAACCATGGTAATTTTAATCAGATGAAGTTATTTTTTACAAATAAACACTTGATGACGGCACCTCTGGGTTCTTTAAGTTGAATAGTGCTTTCATATTTCCTTGAGGATTGGCGGATCAGCACAAAGTTGGGATTTTACAAGCAAATGATGATAATTTACTGTATTTTTAGTAATGGACAAACATGAACATAAGCGGCTGATTTTACGTTTTAAAGCACAACCGTTTTTTTTTTTAAGAGATGAGTTAGCCTACATTGCTCAATGCGTCACAAACATTACTTTGTATAAAGTGCTAATAAAATGTTTTTCATGGCAAAGAAAAAAAGTGTTTCCTTGTTTACATCTTATTAAAATATTTGAGCCTATATACAGTATATTGATTCTCTTACAGTTTTTAAAGGTTCCTATCTTATAGTAAGTGTCCATGTGACATCAGATATTAAAAATCCAATTATTTATGTATCCACACCCTCATTGTGTGTGCGTGTTCTAATCTGTGTACGGGATGAATTTAGATTCAGTTATTAACACTCGATCATTGTAGCCATAAAGACCTGCATAACTATCGAATATTAAATCACTCAGAGCTGTAAATCTGTGCACTTTTAAGGAGTAAACGAGACCTTCACTGTGATTAATATTTTATTAAAGACTATAATAACTAGACTAATAAAAATCTAAAATGGGTATTCAGTAAAACCTATATAGTTCTATTTTACAGTGATTCCTGGTTCTTTTTAAAGGATTGAGCCACAAAATCAGTCATTTAATTTGTGCATAGCCTACACATAAAAGTTTAAATAAAATATAGCAGAGAAAATATATGAACATTTATTGCTTAAATACGCACTTAAGCACATTAATAATATTTGCTGTAGATTTAATAACAGCTGTTTTAGTAAACAAAAACATTTAAAATGCAAAAATATATTGTTTCAGCAAGGTTTTTACTCTTATTTTATGAAATAAAACCAGAATCGCGTGTTTGTCCGACGTCTGAAGTGCAGTGAATTATCATCATATCCTAAGTTTGTGCTTATCCACTGATCCTAATGTAAATATAAATAATAAAAATATATATTATACAAAACAGCTAAATCTCAAACAGTGGATAATTTTTATTAATATATCGCCCAGCTCTAATGTTAAAGCATATGTCTGCTTCGTGTATTGTGAAAAGCTAAATAAAATCTGACTTCATATAACGTGCTATATATCGTTCCCCAGACTTAATTCGTGAGCCGCACATATTACACAGCTCTGTTCTGTCCGAAGTACTCAGAGATGCAGTCGCCAAGCGTTTGATTGTAACTTAATCTAACTAATTTGTCTTAAGTTAAAAAAAAATAATAAAAAATTGCCAATTGATTCTAACTAAAATTGCTGTGGTTAGCGCTAGGGATGGGCGATATCTTATCGTTTGCGATATACCGGTAAAAATTCTCCCCACGATAAGAATTAGTCTTCCCGCGATAATAACGATAAAGTCTAGTTGTTGACATATTTCTGTGTGCGACCGTGTGGAGCGACATCGCGGAAGGCAGACGTGAAACTGAGGTGGAGTTTATCGCTAAATGATGAGCTCGAGCTCCTTTTACAATCTGTAACTGGTTTGGTTAGGGCTGTACAGTGCACACAAAAAAATCGGTCTGAATAAATGTAGTACAGTATGTGTGTGATACAGTTTTGCATGTGTATGAGCCTGTTTACAAACCTGTTGTCCAACAAAGATAATTTATTGACATGCTTTTTCTCCAAATTAACTTAATAACATAGTCGAGTGTTTGAAATACTTCTTTTTGTGACCAGACGTAGTTTCATATTACAGAATGATAGTATTATATACAGTGATAAAGGCTATGTCGATTAGCATTGCATTATAAATAGACTTTCCTTATAAAAATAACCAAGATTGAAGAACACAGATAACCATATATTTTGTGCAATCGTATGTTTGTCTTCAAGTTTCATCAGTTAAAATTTCTCTTATCTCCGTTGTGCGTTTTATTCAGCAATAACTGGATACCTTCATGGAGCTTCGTCAGTAGTAGGTTATTACTTCTGCAATGGATATGTGTAGTTTCTGCGCAAGAGTGCCCTCCGGCTTCCAGTATGAATGAAACAGTCATTGCATTAAGTGTGTACTCAGTAATGCTCACAACACCCTATTTGGGGTAAAAATAGGAAAGATAATACTTTTCTCTAAAGAACCAGGATTCCCTTAATTATCGTCATTGATATCGTTATCGCAATAAATACAAGAAATATCGTGATATATTTTTAAGCCCATATCGCCCATCCCTAGTTAGCGCTTAATATTTCTGAAGTACAGCCAAACAGCATAGATCATTCATAAAAACGTATATAAAAGAATGTGCATGCTCAAGCGTCTACACCAATAAGCTCTGCTGTATTATAAACCAATGAAATTGGGGATGGGCGGAGCGACACGTGTCGCCCCACCTTAATGTGTCGCCCCGCCCCATCGTTCCAGGGTGCACTCTGGGGCTACTCAGTGTTTCCCACAGACTTGCAAATACAAATTCATTCTCTGGCAGGAAGAGGCGCTGTTGGACCCGTTTCCCCGGTAACAACTGTAATCAAATCAGCGTTGCGCTCATAAGCGCTACTTTATCAGACATTACAGGAAAGACGAAATGAAAATGAAATCGAAGCTTTTCTGAAGATGGTCGGTCCTTTTCAAAGATACATTGATATAAAACACCCGAGCTGCATTTTAATTTTGAAACGTGCAGTGCTCAGTTTATTCAACCATAAGCCTTTTGGAAAATTTACTTGTGGCGGTCAGTTTTGATATTGTGACGAGCTGCCGCAAATAACTCAATGTATGGGGAACACTGGACACTGCTATAAGTCAAATGGCCATAATCTAAGTGATAACAAAACTAAAATAAAAAAATGAAATAAAAAAATTACTTAAATTAGCGGTGAAATGTCGCTCGATTATGTCAAACGTCCTACGCTCACTGGATGTCATGACAACAAATGTCATGAAGGAAAAGTTTCAATATCTTGACGTTTTCATTTCGGACCATCTCCAAAAAGACATTAAAATACCAAACAAATGATTTACAAGTTTAACATACGTTTATCAAAGTAGGAAATATAATTAGTGCTCTTGAAATATGAAGTGGAGGCGGGTCCGGATTGAATTCCCGATCCGGGTCCGGACTTTGAGAAGCACTGATCTAGGGGCTCACACACTAATCTGCACATTTTTTATTATTATTATTGTTATTATTTAATTTGTATTTTTCTTATTCTGAACAAATATTTTATTATTATGACTATTATAAATTATTAGTTGTAATTTATTAGAAATTGATATACATTACCATTCAGCAATATTTTTTTTTTTTAAAGAAATGAATATTAAATAATGAATATATTCTGCAAGGATGTGTTAAATTACTAAAAAGTTACAGTTGTTACTTTTTGAAATTGTAAAAAAAAAAATCTATTTCAAATAAATGTTCTTTTGAACTTTTTATTTATCAAAGAATCCTGAAAAACATGCATCACGGTTTCGACAAAAATATTATGCAGCACAACTATTTTCAACATTGATAATAAAAATAAATGTTTCTTGAGCACCAAATCAGCATATTAGAATGATTTCTGAAAAATCATGTGATACAGTAGACTGAAGAATTGGCTGCTGAAATTTCAGCTTTGCCATCAAAGAAATGTTACATTTTAAACTATACTGAAATAGAAAACAGGTGTTTTAAATTGCAATAATATTTCACAATATTACTTTTTTTGCTGTATTTTTGATCAAATAAATGCAGCTTTGGTGAGCATCAGAGACATTTTTTTCAAAAATATAAAAAATGGTAGTGTATTAGAAACATTATTTGTTAATTATTAGAAATTGCTATTACGAAAATCTGCAGATTTTTTTCAGATGCAACGCCTGTGTCACATAAAATCCTATGACTTATAAATCATTAAATGGGCAATACAAGAAAGACTGAGCTGTAGCAACTCTGATAAGGGTCATCAAACACAACACTGCAATTCCAATAACAGCTTGCTACTGTGGTGTTCTTTTGTTTTAACTGACAGCTTCATTTGAAGGCTGACTCACCTAAGGGGACTCGAGCTGCACTGGCGTCTGGGTTGATCCAGAAGGACAGCCATGATGTGACGACAAGGAGCAGGGTGGGAGCATAAACACCCATCATATAAAAGCCCACCTGCCTCCTGAGAGTGAAGATGACTTCCACACAAGTATAATAACCTATAGATTTTGAGAGGGGGAAGAAGAGAGAATGCATTAAAATTATATGAAATTCTTGGAAGTGTTGAATCATTTATGTTCCTACAAAATGCTTTTTATGTACTGTATAGTGTTTTATTGTTTTACCCTAATCCCAGATTCAGACTTTAAATCTTAAAATATGAAAATCTCATAAAAATATTACATTAATAATGTTAACAAAGTGAAATTAACAAACCATATAAATGCTTATTGTGTAAACTATTTAATCATTTTTTACACAAATTACAACAATATAGCACAGTATCATTTCCACAACAATTAATAATGTTGCTCCTTACAGATTTCTTTTTTAAGTAACTGTACTTGGTTACCAAGTAGACAGCAGTGTCAGTGGAGAGCTTGAGATGAAATATGAGATGACTGTGATGTGTGAAGAAAATTCAAGATATTGTAAATGTCACTTGTGAACAAAATATTTTTTTATTGCATGTCATTTCCAATTAAGATATCATTTAGTCAAAACATTCAAGTTCAATTCTGTGGATTTTTAGGATACTTAAAATCCTGGAATAAAATTAGCCTTAGTAAGATTAGCCTTAGTAAGACAAAGGAGTCTTCCATATTATTCCAAAAATGTTTCCATCATTGTCATTTCCACCATAGTTATCAAGCAAAATACATAATTTTGTGTGAATGTGGTGGAAAAGACATTTGTTATTTTAGACGAAATTACTAAAATAAAATAGTGAGTTTGAAAAATGTGTTTTCTACAAGTCCACAGGGCCAAAATTTGTCCATAGTTGAAGAAACACCTATCTATCCAAACTATTTATTCACTAACACATTCACAGTAGACATTCTTAGTCCAGTGCCCATGTGTCTCTATATGTGTGTGTGTGTGTGTGTGTGTGTGTGTGTGTGTGCAGATTCCATAAGAGGAGTTCGTCTGTCTCCTGGGGTCACTGTGAAATCAGTGTTAAAGGGGTCATATGACGCGATTTCAAGTTTTCCTTTCTCTTTGGAGTGTTACAAGCTGATTGTGCACTGATAAGATCCCTGAAGTTGCAAAGACTAAAGTCTCAAAACCAAAGAGATATTCTTTATAAAAATTAAGACTCTGCCACGCCACCCTAAAATGGCTAATTTAAACACATTAAAGTACTTTGTTTGGGCTTCCAAAAGAGGACACAACTAAAAATCAGTGGTTAAGTTGTATTTACAACACTGTTCCAGAACAGTTCAAACCAAATATTAGAGTGTGTGCAGCGCATTTTACAGAGGACTATTTCCTGAACCTGGAAGAGTAACATTAGCCTACAATGCTGGCTTGCACAAAGGCTGTTTCTAAAAAGTGGGGCAATTCCAACTTTGCAAGGACAGTCTGACGCTTCTGACTCACAGCCTGTAAGTACAGCTACTGCTACTGACTATTCAAACGTGAGTTTTGAGCAGTGTAAAGCAGTGCTTGCTATTTGTCATTTCTCCGATCACAAATGAAGACATGTTAATGTTTATGTGGCGCGATGCAACGCGACGTGTAAAAAAACAGTATAAGTCATTATAATCAGTAATTATGGATGCAACAAATGCCTCATTTATAATGGGTTTTATTGTTTTTGTGTCGTCGCGCCGGGACACGGCATCACAATACGGCAAGGGGCGTAACATTTCCATCACACGCTTGAGGTATTCGGCCAATCACAACACACTGGATAGCTGGCCAATCAGAGCAGGCCTCGCTTCTCAGAAACGATGAGCTTTGTAAAAATCGATGTGTTTCAGAAAGGATGGGCATAGAGGAGCAACAATAATGTACAGTATGTGGAAAATAATGTGTTTTTTGAACCTTAAACCGCATAAACACATTGCATTACACCAAATACACAAAATAATGTTCTTCTTAGCAACGTCATATGACCCCTTTAAAGGGGCCATCGGATGCAAAATTCACTTTACAAGTTGTTTGAACATAAATGTTTGTTGGAAGTGTGTGTACACATCCATCCTATAATGCTAAAAATCAAAAAAAAAAATTTTTTAAATCTCTATTTTAAAATCCTCGTTCTCAAATCAGGCTGTTCTGAGAGCCCTGTCAGAATGACGTAGTTCTGCGCAGGCTGCTCCCAAGATAGCTGATTGACAAGACCGTCTTCTTACCTTAGACCCGCCCTGACTGAACTGAGAGCTGTCTGCCATTGTGTCGACTCTGGTGCAGGGGAAGACAAGATGTCTCCGATTAAGCGATTGAGGTGTTTTGTTGTTGGATGTAATAATGAACATAGCAGTAATCATTTACTCCCGACATCTGAGCCGCTGAAGACGCAGAGGATTAACGTTACTTTTGTTTTGAAGGGAATGCGCCGATCCTGATCTTCCTAAATGCGTCTATGTTCATGCAAATCATTCGTGATCCAGCTTCATCTACAGAAGAAGTGAGTATAAGGTTTTTTTATGAATATTTGCAAATCGCCTTTCCTAATAACGTGCTAGTTAGCCAGTTTCGCAGCTAAAGTAAACAGTACTGCTCATCACCCCACGGAAGAGAGGGGCGGGGTCAGCAGAGCTCATTAGCATTTAAAGCAACATGGACTAAAATGGCTTGCTAAAAACAGAGCTGATTTTCACATGGCAAAAAAAGCTGTTTTTTACACTACTATCGAGAAACTTTAACCAAAGTATGTTATAGACTTTTCATTAAGACCCTAAGGAATCATATCAACTTAAATCAAATGGGCATCCGATGACCCCTTTAAACACTGAACAAAAACCTTATATAAAGTACAACAAAAACAAAACAATGAAAAAATTACACTGAATAAATCAGATGAGCACAAGCTCTATTTCACTACATTAAGTGGAGCAGAAATTATTCCATTAATGTCTATATTTAGATGTCTTACACATAATTATTCTAATATGAACATACTGTGCATACAGCCATAAATATTTGTTCTTTTGCAATTTATATTAATAAGTTATTTTAAGTATACAATAATAAATGATGTTGAATAATATACAGCAACTTCAGTGATCAATGAGCATATACTGTATTTCAACATATAAATTTCAAACTGCATGAATAAATTATACATGATACACTATCCAAAATGTTGTCAAAAACTGTTTTTATAGTTCATTTACAGTATAGGCACCTTAAATATTCACAGATGGACAGAATAGGGGTGACTTTGTGGTTGCGGTGGGCTTAACATGTTAGCCAGCACCCCCATATTGGGAATCACAGCCGAAAATGACTAACTAACTTAAAATGGTAACAGTTCCTGACTTCAGTGTGCCACACACACAATTTTGGTGTCTTTGGAAAGAAGACCCTTTGGGCTTTACTATCCATCATCCAGAGTTGATAATGCTCAAAAATATAAAAAGTTATAGACACTGAAGTGCCTTGAAAAAGAATGTACCACACTGAATTTTTTTATTTCATATAAAAATACATGAAATCAGTCCTGGAGCAATCCAGAAAAGTAATGGGTTGAAAGTCACATGTCTCATGAGTTTATATTTCAAATCTGATACCATGAAATATGAGATTCCTGCAATTATATTTCTGAGACTATGTCTAGTCCCCCCATCGTATAAGTGATTTATTTTAGCACTAGAAAAATACAATAAGAATAATTTTTGAGTGATGAATAAAAAAAATAACTTTGAATGTCAAGTACATATTCTGATTTCCTGACATACAGATAGCTGCTCATACATCAGTAATCATATGCTGACGATCATTCATACAGATGGTAATCATACAGATGGCCGCCCATATAGTCAATAATCACATTATAATGGCCTTTTATATAGACTGCATTCACACTGATAGATGTCAACAGTCAGTAATTACACGCTGATTATCAGCCATACAGATGGTAATCATACAGATACAGTCACATTCCCCACAAAACACGCAAACATATATGAAAAATGTAAAAAAAAAAAAGTTTTTTCACGCGCCGTCACGAGAGCGCACCAGAATTCAAATAAACAATCTTCTGCGTATCTTTCACTTTTTTTTTTGGATGATCTCATTCTGTGTGTAACACTGTATGCTACAAAAAAGTGTTGTTTTTTTACCACCAAGATGCTGTTTTTGAGTGTAATTTATTCCATAACGGACACAAACAATAACTCTCCTGAAGAAATTAAACGTAAACAAAGGAATTACCATCCAAATTACAACATTATTGTTTCGTTGGACTAAAAGTGCTCGATGGAATGTTGTTCCGTGGACCCTTACCTCTATAACTAAACCGGGATTTACAGCAGTGGATGCCTTTGTGACTCATTATCAGGATTAATCTGGTATGTAGCTCTCCTGTAGCTCAAATGGTAGAGCATGGTGCTAGCAATGCCAAGATCATGGGTTCGATTCCCAGGGAAAGCAAGAGCAGATAAAAAATGTAAAACTGTAACTTGAATGCAATGTAAGTTGCTTTGGATAAAAGCGTCTGCTAAATGCATAAATGTAAATGTACTGCATTTTTTTATACATGTTTTGATGTGTACTGCTTACACAAATTTAGCAAATACATTCCTTATAAGCTTTCCATCGAAAAACAGCGATCTATCGTCGATGCTTGAGGCTTAGACCTTCAGAATGATATATAGTTTGTCAAGATTAACTTTGTCCCATTTCATTTAATCTATTCCTAAACAATGACATGTGCAAACAAAGAGTGTTCAGTGCGCTGGCGTCCTGGTGCATGTTAACAGGTTTTAAAGGAATAGTTCACAGAAAAATTCAAATTTGTAGAAAATCTACTCACCCTCAGGCAATCTAGGATGTAGATGATATTTTTTCTTCATCAGAACAGATTTGGAGAAATTTAGCATTACATCACTTGCTCAGAAACAGATCCTCTGCAGTGAATGGGTGCCGTCAGAATGAGAGTTCAAACAGCTCATAAAACATCACAATAATCCATAAGTAATGAAACCAAAGAGCTGTGTTTGTAACAAACACATTTATCATAAAGGCATTGTTTTAAGGCAACTTTAAACCAATGCTTTTGGACAAATACCAATAGTCCATAATCCATAATAACACTTCTTCGAATGAAAAAGTCCAACCCCTGTTTTCCTCACACATCAAAATCCACCGGCATGTTTGTTTAAAACGGTTTTGGTCTGTTTTTGCTTATAAACAGTGCTTGATCTGTGCATATTTCACTCCTGATTCAGACTATATGATTTTTTCACAGGAAAAAGCTATTTTGGATAGAGGACTCAAAAGCAATGGTTTGAAACATCTTAATGACGGATTATGTTTTGTTACAAACACACATATTTTTGCTTCACAAGATGCTAATTGATGGACTGGAGTTTTGTATATTATTTGTGGATTATTGTGAAGTTTTTATCAGCTGTTTGATCTCTCATTCTGATGGTACCCATTCACTGCAGATGATCCATTGGTGAGGAAGTGGAATAATGCTAAATTTCTCCAAATCTGTTCCAATGACAAAACAAACTCATAAACATCTTGAATGACCTGGCTGAGAAGGAGAAAATTTTCATTTTTGGGTGGACTATTCCTTTAAATGAATGATGCTTATAACAGGGCCAGGATGCAGATAAACAAAGTTGTGGGATAATTTATGAATTTATATTTATTTATAAATGTTCAGTAAAACATTTATTACCTATGCGTAATAGGTAACACAGACACTCATGATTACTCTTAGAAACACACACCGGAAATCTAGTGTTCATTTTAAAGCAGTATCATCACTCACAGAAATGAAGAACAGAACTGAGCATTTAGAAACAATTTACAAACCATTTTACAATACAATTGTTAAAGAGATCATTAAGAGAAGGCTACAGATGTTCTTTTTATTGTCTTGTTTATGGTGAGACTGTGTTTGATCATTTATATGAAAGTGTGTGAAGGTACTGCTGTCTATGTCTGTAATGTTAGCAAGTTACGCTCATGCTGTTCTGCTCTCTTACATAAGCAGTGAATACAGTATTATGTAATACATTCCCACAGGAGAAATGCACTCCAATACTTCTAAAGCTATACTTTATGTTAAAGGTACAAATGTGAGTATGTGTGTTTATGAGGGTGGCGAAATGAGGGATAATATATAGTCAGCAGGTTCCAAAATAAGTTGGGGTTTTTTTATCACCCTGAAGGGATTTAATTTGCAATAATGACCCACTGACTATACACTATCCCCCTACATTTAGATAAATGTATATGAAATTATCATGTGAGAACAAAGAGACACCAATGAATCCTCTGCAGTGAATGGGTGCCGTCAGAACGAGAGTTCAAACAGTTGATAAAAACATCACAATAATTCACAAGTAACCAACACGATAACAGTCCATCAATTATTGTCTTGTGAAGTGAAAAGCTGCATGTTTGTAAGAAACAAATTCATACATTAAATAAGGCATTTTAACTTTTTCCAATTCTGGCCAAAATACAAGTCCATAATCCATAATAATATGTCCTCCAGTGAAAAAGTCCATTCCCTGTTGTCCTTTCACATCAAAATCCACTGATGTTTGTTTAGAACCGTTTTGGACTGTTTTCACTTGTAAAAATGTGCTTGCTCTGTGCGTATTTCTCTCCTGATTCATACAACTTTTTTCACTGGAAAAAGCAATATTATGGATAGAGGACTTTTCTATGGCTTGCTGCTTTTTGCCTCACAAGACATTAACTGATGGACTGGAGTCGTGTCGATTACTTGTGGATGTTTTTATCAGCTGTTCGAACTCTCATATGACGGCACCCATTCACAACAGAGAATCCACTAGTGAACAAGTTGTGTAATGATAAATTTCCCCAAATTCTGCTCTACATCTTGGATTGCTTGAGGGTGAGTACATTTTCTGATAAATAAAATGGGGGGGGGGTTAGTCACGTGACAAGAGTGATGCGAGACACTATGATCCAAAAGCGCAACTTTTGTTAATAAAATTTATTCGTTTAAGATAAGCGAGTTTGTCTTTATTGTTGCTGTTTTCATAAAGAAAAATAAATAAAACAATGAACCACAACGCATTTGTTTTAAAAGAGAGAAAATACCTTATACAACGCAAGTAGGCTATATCGGTCTTATTCATTTTGTTAATAAAATTAGATTTTTAATATAGGCCTATGCGAACTTGCCATTGTACTATTTTATGGCTGATGTGTTTTAATTAATAGGCTAATAACGAACCACAAACTACGATCGTTTTAAAGAAAGGGGAAATCCATAGACCGTTTACAGTGTCCTCCACTAATATTGGCACCCTTGGTAAATATGAGCAAAGGCAGCTGTGAAAATAAATCTGCATTGTTTATCCTTTTTATCTTTTACTCAAAATTCACAAAATTCCAACCTATCATTGAAGTAAAACAATTGAAAGTGGGGGGAAAATCTCATTGTGAAATAAATGCTTTCTCTAGTTCATGTTGGCCACAATTATTGGCACCCAATTATTGCAACGTCCTTTTCCCAGCACAACAGCTCTGAGTTTTCTCCTATAATGCTTGAAGAGTTTGGAGAACACCTGATAAGAGATCAGAGACCATTTTCTTCATACAGAATCTCTCCAGATCCTTCAGATTCACAGCTCCATGACGGTGCTGCTTCTCTTCAGTTCACCTCACTCATCTTCTACAGGGTTCAGGTCAGAGGACAGAGAGAGCAATGGTAAAAGATTCATTTTGTGCTCCGTGACCCATTTTTGTGTTTATTTTGATGTTTGTTTTGGATTGTTGTCCTGGTGGAAGATCCAAACACGGCCCATTATAAGATTTCTAACAGAGGCAGTCAGGTTTTGATTTTTTATTGGTATTTGATAGAATCCATGATGCCATGCATCTGAACAAGATGTTCAGGACCTCCAGCAGAAAAACAGGCCCACAACATTAAAGATCCAGCAGTATATTTAACGTGGACATGGGGTACTTTTTTATCCCTGTTTGTACTAAACTCATCTGGTGGGTTTGCTGCCAAAAAGCTATTTTTTCAGTTTCATCTGACAATAGAAGCCAGTGCCATTTGAAGTTCCAGTCGTGTCTGATAACTGAATTTGCTGGAGTTTGTTTTTGGATGAGTGAGGAGAATTTTTCTTGAAACCCTCCCGAACAACATGTGGTGATATAGGGGATGTTTGATTTTTTTTTTTTTAGGTTTCTGACCCCAAGAGCAACTAATCTCTGCAATTCTCCAGCTGTGATCCTTGGAGAGTCTACTCAAACTCTCCTCCTCAGCGTGCATTAGGACGATATAGACACACGTCCTCTTTCAGGCAATTTTTAACATCTTTATTGATTGGACCTCTTAATTATTACCCTATGGTGGAAATGGGGATTTTCAATGTTTTAACTCTTTTCTTACAACCACTTTCTATTTTGTGAAGCTCAACAATCTTGTTCTTTACACAGAAATATATTTTTTGTTTTTTCTCATTGTGATGGATGATTAAGGGAATTTGACCTTTGTGTTCCTCATATTTATATCCTGTGGAACAGAAAGTATGGCTGGACAATTTCATGCTCCTAGTCACCCTGGTGTGCTAAAAAATTTAAATATGAATGGGAATATACTTCAGAGATATTTTACTCATAAGAATTTCTAGGGGTGCCAATAATTGTGGCCAACATTCATTGGAGAAAAACAGTTATTTCATCATGAGATTTTCTCCCCACTCTCAATTGTTTTACTTCAATGATAGGTTGGAATTTTGTGAATTTTTTGAGTGAAAGATCAAAAGGATAAACAATGCAGATTTATTTTCACAGCCGCCTTTGCTCATATTTATCAAGGGTGCCAATATTAGTGGAGGGCACTGTATTTATTTGTGTTACAATGCGGGTAAAACATATTTCCCTTATTCATATTGTTAATAAAAGTTCAAAGTTTAATATAGGCCTAAGTGAATTTGTCATTGTACTGTTTTATTGTAGGCTATAGCCTTTATTATTAATAATAATAATAATGAGCCAAACTAAGCATTTGTTTGAAGTAAGGGGAAAATCCAAAAACCTTTTATTTATTTGTTACAACGCGGGTATGTCTTATTCATTCAGTTAATAAAAGTTGTATGTTTAATATAAGCTACTTTGTCATTGTATTGCTGATGTTGTGTGTGGGATTTTTTTTTTCATTAAGAGTAGCCTAATACCGAATCAACCTTAAGCATTAATTTTGTTCCAAGAATAGGAAAGATTTAACGTTAAAGATCAAAATAAGCGCTGCAGATGCGAGAATGCGAGATTGGTTGCTGCTGAGGTAAATATACGCTCTCGATCTTTCTCTGCTTTGCGATGGCTGTAGTATCATTAATTCTTGATTTGGGTATGGTGCAGGTAATAATATGATCAAAAAGTCATGGCAACAAACGACTTCCTAAGTCAGTTTAAGTTGAAACGACTTTCACAATCAATTTGATTCAAATTAATTCATGTTTTACTGTTGCTTATTAGGCTTAGGCTTCTTTTTTTCCCCATTAATTTTAATGAATATACAAATTAATAACATGAGTTTTATTTATTTTCTGTTACAAAATTTTCATTTATTTATTTTTTAACACCGCACCCCCAGCACCCCCATTTTTTCTTGGGTTACACACCAGGGGGTGCTGCAGCGCCCTCAGCACCCCTACTTCCCGCGGTAATGCTAAGTTCCTTTTAAAGAGAATCCACTATAATGATACCTTACTGATAATGCGGTGGGGTTGCATACACTGTAGTAGTAAAGCAAGGTATTCACACCATACTCTGCGATGGCAGAGAGAGCTCAAAGCGCTGCAAATGAAAAAAAACAAACAAAAAAAACCCCACATGCAAATAGAAAAAACAACTTCATCAGTTTGACAACACATGCGCTACAAATACTCACGATGCAACCTACTACAGAAACACGCTGCAAATACTCACAGACCACATTGGAAATGTTTAAGGGAACTGTAACAAGTGACAAACCTGGCTGGGACATGCTTAACAATGTCTACTCTGAAAGGTGAGATTTTTGTTTATTTTAGCATCCTGATCATATGATTCCTTAGATTTTTTGGATATTATTAGCCTAAATAAGCTGACAAAATACACAATTACTGTAACTGTGAAACGCTATGTAAACTATGTAAACTTACTTTTACAAATTCCTTTAAGAAATTTAACCTTGGTTTTACTATTAAAAAAATGGTTACTATATTTAAACCATGGCAACCACAAATTAACCATGGTTTTGCTACACTAACCATAGTTTAACCATATAGTCTTTATACAACTGTGGTTATACAAATGGTAATCAATATACCAAAAACATGGTTATTATTATAAAACCATGGTTAATTTTCATAAGGGTTGTTGGGGGTCCCCTTGAAACATTTCCATTGTGGTCTGTGCTACTTGTAATGCTTTTCTGTATTTGGTCACGTTGTGCGTAGCGCCTTTCAGTATTTGGTTGTGTTGCGAGTATTTGCAGCGCATTTCTGCCAACATTTGGTTTTCAACCACTGAAAATGGGAATTATACAACAGTCTGAATATGGGGCCTCATTGAGGTCCCCATATCTCTGGGACTGAATGATACAGAACCTTGAAAATAAAGATTCCAAAAGAAAAGTTTATTAAGAACTAGAATCTAATATTATATTGTGATATCTTTAAGACTTCTTGAGTTATAAGCACACAAACGTTGGAAATAAGAATACTTATGGCACTCAGACAGGTAAATGTTCAATGCAGTTGTTTTGACAGATGGAAACGAGATACATTTCTAGTTTCAACATTATTTGTTCTTCAGACATTCCTCTTTAAAAGAAAATAATTATCATATTTTTGCAAAGTGACCCACATTTGGTTTTTGACCACTGAAAATGTGTACAATTTATCGATTTACTCCTGGAGCCATATTGAAATTCCATTATCACTGGAACAAGTGGCAACCTACCGGTCTCCATCTTGAAACCAACACGGAAGTGACTTAAACTGCAATTCATCGACTGGCCGCTAGAGGTTGGTTCCAAAAGGGAGTCAGTCCCATAGACTCCCCATGTTAAAATGCCCAACTTTACAGCAGAAATGTTTACAGCCTGGTACAAAAAGTGGTTTTGGTCTATATCAGGGGTTCCCAAACACGTTCCTGGAGCCTCCCCAACACTGCACATTTTGCATGTCTCCTTTGTCTGACACACCCATTTCAGGTCTTGGAGCTGCTACTAATGAGCTGATGAGTTGAATCAGGTGTGATTGATAAAGGAGACATACAAAATGTGCAGTGTTGTGGAGGCTCCAGGAACGAGTTTGGGAACCCCTGGTCTATATAGTAGGGCTGTGCAATTAATCGCATGCGATTCTCACGTGCATCTCGTCAGTAAAGCCGGTTCCGTGATTGGCAGTAAATCTCTATCACTTGCTTTAAAATGGAGCGGCAGTTAATACACAGAGCCGTAGTTCACTGACAAGCTACGCAATATCACGTTCATTATCGCAGATGAATCGCATCCGATTATGAACGCGATATCGAGTAGCTTGTCTTGTCGCATGCAATTAATTGCACAGCCCTACTATATAGCTAATTTTGCCCTTCATGACAACTGTGAGGGGGGTGAATTTTTTTATAACTCATCTGTTTAAATTATATTAAGCCTTAAATTTCTGCATAATTAAGGGTGTGGCCACTTGAGTGACAGGTGGATTGTCACTGCTGTCACCACTGTTGTGCTAGGCGGGCGTGGTTTCAGCAACCAGCTCCACCACACGTCCCGCCTTTCTGCTCATTTTCGATTATCCGGGAGTGATGCGCTGCCAAGATGGCGACGGCCATCTCCGCGCACTTTGAGCTTCAAAATTGCTCTTCAGAAACCTACGGGTGACGTCACGGACACTACGTCCATTTTTGTTTACAGTCTATGCTCTGGAACTGAATAAAGTGCCTTAAAAATGAAGATGCCAAAAGAGAAGTTTGTTATGACCCAATATCTAAAAGGGCATTAAGATATATTTAATACTTTTTGAGTTACAGGCCTGCAAACTTTGGAGAAAAAACTTGAAAAGTGCTCTTTCCCCATTTTGAATGGTCACCATTGGCACATAATGCAACAAAGATTAATAAATTTAACAGATTTTACTAATAGACCTACCAATCTCTGTGTAAAAGTAATTTTTACCCCCCTGTAATTTGGCTCTGAATCTCAGGTTTTGACCCCCCTCAACAAAATAGTGGATTACTTAGTAAATATTCATCCATGACATTTAATATTTTGGCTTTCATAACTATACATGTTTATCTTTCTTCAGAATAAATATTAGCAAAATCAAACATTTTAGCCGGGGACCTCTGGTTAAGTTGACACGGAATGACCCACAAACATAACTACACAGATCACATGGCAAACATGCTGTGCACAGTCTATAGCAACATTAACAGTATCATTATCTAACATCTCAGCCAGCTTGCCTCAGGCTCAGAATGTAGCAGCATCATAGATACTGTAGCTATATCAAAGATTTGTGAATAAAGCAAGAGACCAGCTACGTTCAGAATGAAATACTTGCATACTGTTGTTAGATATATACACTAGAAATAGTATGTAAAAAAAACGGTGGCAAATGTTAAGGTAACTTTACAAGGTTTCATAAGTTCAAGTTAGATAATGCATTAACTAACATTAATTAACAATGAGCAACAAATTTGTTACAGTTTTAATTACCTTTGTTAATGTTAGTTAAAAAATACAACTGTTCATTGTTAGTTCATGTTAGCTCAGGTTCATTAAATAATATTAAAATATACAACTTTTAATTTTAATAATGAATTACTAAATGTTGCAATTAACATTAACTTAGACTAATAAATGTTTTAGAAGTATTTTTATTGTTAATTCATGTTAACTACTGTAACTAGTTACTGCAGAAATGGCATGGGTGGTATGGTAGTATGCTATTCCAATCATAGCTAGGGTGTGGGAACAAAAAGGGAAGTGGATGGGAACATACAGTTCCCGCACACAAAAAAATGGATCAGGTGTTTAGAGCTTGATGAGAGAAGAGAAGGTGCTCAGGCATGAACATTTATCATTTAACAAGATACTTCACAACCATAACATTCATTAAAAAAGAAACGCATGATCATTCTAAGTGTTTAATGCTACAGTAAGACTCTGGCTCTAATACCGAGGTCGTTCTGCCAAGCTATCCATCCCAGAGGTATTGATTCATTTGAGTTTGAATAAGGAGTGTAAAAGAGGTATGAGGTCAGCATTTTCTCACTTGCGTGTGTGTGTGTGTGTGTGCTATTCTTGAGCTGTTGCCGTCCTGAACACTATGTCCTCTTTCTGTGTTGCCCTCCTTTAATATGCATGAAAATATAAGTGTCTATTTATATGTCAATCCATACCTGTTCCTGGGTAGAACTTTGTGCAATTTCCATACTTAATGTCCTCTTGCCTTACATCAAACTGTGGCAAAGCAATCTCATCCATCTGAACAGGGTCTCCAGACTGCCACATAAACACCAGATCCTTTGTGGTATAGCCATCTACATACACACACAACCTTAACATTAACATTAACATGTCACCTCATCCTTATTTCCATCTCTTAAAATAAAAATAAAATTTCGGTAGTTTCGTCCTATTGCAAGAGTACCAGTTTGTGTGGTTATGTGTTTATTTCACTTACAGCTCTCTAACTGCATCTTGCAGAACTGGGTGTCCATAGGAAACAGTGTTAGATCCAGAGGGCAAGAAAGAGTGACAGACAACCTGAAAAAAAGAGAATTTACTTGAATACAGTTTTTTTAGAATTTAGAACAGACGGTATGTGTGTGAGAGAGTATGTGAAGACACACACACACTGTAAGGTTCATTAGTCTTGGGTGCATGTGGAGCAGCAGTAGCAGATGAGAGAGAGAGAGAGAGAGAGAGAGAGAGAGAGAGAGAGAGAGAGAGAGAGAGAGAGAGAGAGAGAGAGAGAGAGTAAAGAAGGCTGTGGGGTGACATTCTCACTCCAAGGCTCTCTCACACATGCACACACACATGGAAAAGCAAAGATGTAGCATATTCTCTCATCTGCCACAAAGACCCTTTCAGCTTGAGCAAACAGCCGCTTCAAACATCCTGCTATCTAAATATGCTGCGGTTAAGGATCAGAACAGAATAAATAGCAAGAAAAATAAAAAGATAAATATATAGTGAAAAAGTGTCAAATGATAAATGTGAATATGAGAAGAATCATTTCAACAGCTCTTTCAGCCAAACAAATGTAACAAGGACACATTGCCAGAGGTGCAATAAGCATGTCATATCTGTGAAATAAATAAACTCCAGGGCCAGATTTGAAATGGAGGGAAATAGCACTTTAAAAACTTGAAATGTAAACGTGACACCCTTTTATGTTTCTATAATAAAAGCAGCATGAACAGTTTTCTTCATATTAATCTCTTTATATAGCTACGCTGTTTAGGGCTAATTTTAATCTACTGCAAACCATCCGGTGAATAATGCATCAAGCACTAATATTCTTTGATATAAAACTATAATCTCTCTGAAACATCATAAAGAGATCAGATAAAAAAATCTAAAGATGGTGACTACTTTAAGACTGCTTGGGAAGCCTGGCTAACTTTAAAATTTAATCACAAAATGCAGCAATGTCATTCATCTACACACTACCATTCAAAAGTGTAGGGTCGGTAAGACTTTTTAATGTTAAATTCTCTTATACTGACCAATGCTGCATTTGTTTGATTAAAAATACAGTAAAAACAGCAACACTGTGAAATATAATTGCAATTAAACATAACTGTATTCTATTTTAATATATTTTAAAATGTAATCTGCTAAATGACTAAATAAATAAATAAATAATTAATTCCTATGATAGCAAAGCTGAACTATTCAGCAGCCATTACTCCAGTCTTCAGTGTCACATGATTCTTCAGAAATCATTTTAATATGATGGTTTAATACTAAAGAACTACTATGTTGCTTGGCTACTGTAAATGGCCTCATGAACTATATTACATGGTGGATCAATTGATTATTCAGATTAGTATTATTAATAGCAAATAATTTAGGGAAAACTATACACTGTACATTGGTGATTTTATTATTGAATAAAACCGTATTATTGAAACAATAAACTGCATTACGCATTTTTATCTAGAACATCCAGAATATGAACAACCCCTATATGTAATAACGCAGGTCTCTTGTGGCTTATTAACCAAAACAGCAAAATAATTTTATTTTCATATACAGTATAATGCATTTTTTTGTATGTTTGCATATTTGCACTATCAGGTGAAAAGTTCTTTCTTTTAATGCTTATACTAGCTCTGTTATTTTATTTTATTTTTTAACAAAACTGTGAAATATTGACCATGGATTACCTCATGCTGATGAGGACGTCTCCATTACGGAAAATGAATAGGAGTATGTTCTCCTGTGTAACGTCGTGAAAATTAGCATTTTTTTCATTGGCGAAAAACAGATCTGGTTTCCACAGGCACTGGAACATTTTTGGATCAACGGTCAATGCATCCGACTTAAAATCAGCTGGCAACCGTAGCCGTGGGTCATTCCAGCGCTGGCGCAGGAATATATTAACACGGTAATCCTGGAAATGAAACATACAACTTGTCTTGGTACAACATAGTATAAAAACAGACAAATATATTTTAACATACAACATTTAACAAGACTGTGTGCATAAATGACTAATACAAAACAAAAAAAAAATGCAAAGAAAAGATATGTAAAAACAGTTAGGCAGGTAGAATAAATGGATAGTACATTGCACACACATACTAATTTTTTTTACAAACCATTGTTGTCTCCATGATTGACCCAAAGCTGTTGATGAAGATGTTCACCTTATCCTCCACTGGGATACCTGCAAACACATGATAGCATGCCTTTCAGAGGAATAAAATCATGGACATCAGCCATGTGTGTAGGATAAAAGATGTGTGCTATTCTCAGATTCACCAAAGTGCGAAATAAATACTCTCAAATGTGAGCATATTTTGTGCTCTGTTGGATGTGAGAACTCAGGACCGTAGAAGATGCCCATTGATCTAATGGAGTTTTGTTCTGACATATTCTTATTCCACTGGGTTCAGAATGACACATTCTAATTCCACAGGGTCTTGTGATCCTCAGCAGCACCACGGAAGAGAATTTCCAATTACTCTGTACAATACACACTCTGCCATTCTCTGACACTGTGATTAAATTATGATTCTAATGAGGTCATCCATTATGTTATTTGTGACTTTTTGGTGAAAAAAGAGCAAGCATTGAATTTTATAGCTCTCTTATGAACTTGCTAGAGGTCCGAGAGGTTTGATAATCAGGGTATGACACGAATACTAAAATGCTTCACTAAAGTATGTGTATATATATATAAAATATTAATATATTTAAATATTGATATATTTAAATCTAAATAATTGATATATTAAAATCTAATTAATCTTATTTACAGGATATTACATTTAAATTTACTTAATTTTTATTTTGCAAGTTTTTGCACGCATATTTTTTAAGTAAAATTTAAATACGGAATTAAGTAAAATGTACTTAACTAAGTTTGGTAAAATTAGCAAAGGAAATTTACCCTGCAATACTCAAGTACATTTCACTCAGTTTGTAAACTTTACTCAAATGACATAACATTGAACAACTCGTTATTCATTTTAAAGTTTGACTCAATATAGTTATTAACCGAATGAACACAGAGACCTGAATACTTGGCACATGATACACAGTGAAGGTGACAATCAGTGAATAGTGTTTGAGTATGTATGGGTCATTTTGAGTAAAAAAATTTAACTCCAGATGTCACAAAACAGCAAATTACTTAACCTAACAACAAAAGCAACCATAACAGTGTAAATACATCTCGAAAATAGCCAAAAAAATGTTTTACTTATTAATTATTCATGCCCAAGTGCATGATGGGAACAATGGGATCATGACGTTGATATTTGCTTAAATAATCTTTGTAAAAATAACAAACAATTCCAAGTAAAATATACTCATAAGTTCAAACTTTAAATTCTACAAGCTTAAATTGAGTACTAATATTGAATTTACTCTTTTTTTACTCTTGCCTGAACTAAATTATTTAATGTAGAAATTACATTTGTTTTTCTGTAGTATTTACTTCACCACAAAATCATTTTTATCAGTGCTAGTGTATGGCGTTATTTTACTGCCAAATGTCGAGAGCGCATTTTTGTAGCGTGAAAGTAGATTAATATAATGAGCGAGCGCGAATCTCCCTGCTCGCGCGCGGATTTCCTTTGCTCTCGCACAAAACCTAACGCGTGCGCTCGGATATACGCTACTCTCGCGCAGAGAGAGTGCGCGCACTTAAAACGTGTCTCTCCTCTCGCTCAAGTGTGCGTGTGCATGCTCAAACTTTGTCCTGTGCACTCTCACATCTCTCCGTGTTCTTGCACTAGATATTAATTATTTTCACACCTGGATTAAACGTCAAAAGTTATCAACCAATCAGATTTTTCTACGACTGACCCGATGAAAATACTAGGCCTACGTGAAGAGGGAACTGATCCTGGAATTTCTCTACAATTTAATAATATTTAGTCATATCAAATGTATATTAGAAATGGCTAGGAATCGGGTGCTTGGATGATTTATAAAAAATAAAAATAAAAACTTGTTTGTCTGATTGTTTCGGTCAAACATCTCTGAGCGATTTATCTACACAAACAAAAAAAAAGTATATGATTCTTAAAGTTCAATACTTATTTCACTCATTAAAATGCAAATCAATTTATAACTTTTTTGAAATGCGTTTTTCTGGATTTTTTTTGTTGTTATTCTGTCTCTCACGGTTTAAAATTATAGACTGATCATTTATTTGTCAGTGGGCAAATGTACAAAATTAGCAGGGGATCATTTTTTTTCCCTCACTGTATTTTGTACATTGTCTATATGGATATTATTCTTTTTATTATCTGTGTCTTGTCACTGTCATTCTGTTGCACTGTGGAGCTTCTGTCACTAAAACAAATTGCTTGTATGTGTAAACATACCTGGCAATAAAGCTCATTCTGATTCTTATTCTGATTATATTTTTTTGGCCGTAAATGTGTTTAATATTTTTGTGTATTTTTCAGTAAATTATTTTGGTTATTCAACCACTATAGCAGGGTTTATTTAGCAAGGAAAATGACATAAAACATTTTTGTAAAAAAAGAAAGTATATCAAGGTAGTATACTGAAATTTCAGTACCTTTGAAGTTTGGTCGTATTCTTGAATCATAGGTCATCAACAAGCGGTTCAGTATGTTGCTGGTTGAGTTGGCTGGGACTCTGTCCAAGTCTTCTGCTGATAACTGACTGGCAATGTAAAAACAGACACACACACACTATACTGGCAGTACATCACTAATCAAAGACATACTAGGACATAATTTGCCCTGGCAAAGAGTCAAAGCCTTCTCAGATTCAAGAACTATTCAACAAATAATTTTTCTGGAATTAGGGCTGGGCGATATGAGCAAAAAATCATATCTCTGTATTTTTTTGGCTGATTTGCGGTATAAGGTATAAATCTCAGTCTTTTATATGCTTTTGCATTTGGATTAAAAAAATCTGTATTTTGCATATTATATATAAATATATATATTAAATAATTAAATATTATATTAAATATATATTATATTTCACATCCTGCCTAATGTTGTCCAACAAAACAATGCATACTTCTGACAGCAAAATGGAAACATTTCCATGGCTTTCTAACATTTACAGATAGAGAATATACCTGTGAAATGTAAGTTATATATTTAGGAAAACAGCACATCTCAGACACATTAAACAGCTTGAGTAGTGTCTCTGTACATGCAGCCTTTCTGTCAGTCAGAGCATCTGACGGGGCGAGCCGCTTTAAACTATACGAAACTATAAACTATACTAATTAGGAGTTTTTTAAAGCCCTTCATAAAAAGCTTGTCAAATTTTTTTGATTAGATTATGCACTTTCTCTGCTAGATATTTTTCAAATGTGCATATCAAACTACTGCAGGCCTATATCGATATAAACAGTATTGCCTCAAACCGTATCGCTAATAAAAATATATCGATATATCGTATAAACTCGATATACCACCCAGCCCTATCTGGAATAATGTCTGCTATTAGAAAACACAGAAAAAAGCACAGACACTTATTCATGCTTAGTCATATAGATTTGGACCACTGGCCCTGTCTATGGCCTAAGGCCAGTTTAACTGGATCTGTTAGTATGCAACAGAGAGTGTTGACAAGGACACAGCTGGTCCTGGACCAGTGCTAACAGAACCATCCAGTCTGGCAGGCTCCAAAATTTATCGCCAGACTTTCACTCTGCTTAACAGCACTGTGAATCTTCATGACTGACATCCATGCATCCTTGGCAACCTTAAATGATAATGGAATCCGCACACATATGTGTGTAACTGCCTGGGAGACTTACGAGGGGCAGACGACTTGCTTGCCCTTTTTCCCCTTCTTGGGTTTGCCTCCTTCTTCTGCAGAGAACTGTACCAACAGCAACAACAAGATCAGCCCTTTGAGAACCATGACTGCACACCTGCAACTCACACAGGCACATTAGTCAGCAAAAACACTTTTGAATGTAACGGTGGCATTAACTGAACTATTACATGAATGCCACCAAAACATAAAACATAAGGTCAAATCTGGAATAAAGGAATGTGAAGATATTTATTTATTTGTTTGTTCACCCAATAATGAAAATTAGCTGAAAATGTACTCACCCTAAGGCCATTCAAGATGTAGATGAATTTGTTTCTTCTTTGGAACAGATTTGAAAAAAATTAGCATTACATCACTTGCTCACTAATGGATCCTCTGCAGTGAATGGGTGCCGTCAGAATGAGAATCCAAACAGCTGATAAAAACATCACAATATGACTCCAGGTCATCAATTATCATCTTTTAAAGTGAAAAGCTGTGTGTAGGGTTGGGTACCGAAACCCGGCAATTAACTGAACTAGAACCGAATCAAAACGCAGATTACATGATCTATTAAAAATGCTCCAAAACCAAAACATAAAACATAAGGTCAAATCTGGAATAAAGGAATGTGAAGATATTTATTGTATTATTTGAAATATTTCCATGGCTTTCTAACATTTACAGATGGAGAATATACCTGTGAATTGTAAGTTATGCATTACGGAAAACAGCAGACACATTAAACAGCGCGAGAAGCATCTCTGTCAACACGCAGCCTTTCTGTCAGAGCATCTGTGAGCGCGAGCCGCTTTAAACTGAAACTATAAACTATAGCTACTGCCAGGTTTTTTATAGCCCTTTATATAAAGCTTGTCACATGTTTAGATTGTATTATGCACTTTTCCGCAGTTCAGTCTTGTCTTCTAGATATATTATCAGATGCGCTCATATCAAACTACTGTATATCAATATTAACTGTATTGCTTCAAAAACGTATCGATATAAAGAATATATCGATATATCGTACAAACTCTATATATGCCCAGCCCTAGCTTTAATTAAAATGCTAAAGCACTATTGTATTCGTGTTTTTGTTTAAACCAACAAAATAGAACATTATAACCTTTTTAGTCCACAACACCAGTTAAATGCTTCCTTTTGTGATCAGCTTCTTGTCACAGAATAAGGCAGAAAATATGTTCCATAGGCTACTAATGCATTGATTAGCAATGATTTTAAATATACTTAATTATTATGAAAATCCATAAACAGACAAACTGATAAAAACATCACAATATGACTCCAGGTCAGTGTGTGTGTGTGTGTGTGTATATATATATATATATATATATATATATATAAAATTATCATCTTTTAAAGTGAAAAGCTGTGTGTCTGCGAGAAACAAATCCATTGATTATTAGTGCATTTTAACTTGTCGCTTCTGGCTGAAATATGAGTCTATAATCCAAAAATCCATCCCCCTTACATCAAGATTACATTTTTCATTGGAAAGGGGTGGCGGTATTATGGATAGAGGAATTTGTTTCTACAAACATGCAGCTCTTCTCTTTATGAGATGTTAATTGATGGACTGGAGTCATTTGGTTTACTTGTGGAATATTGTGATGTTTTTAATCAACTGTTTGGACTCTCATACTGATGGCACCCATTCACTGCAGATGATACATTAGTGAGCAAGGGATGTAATTATCAAACTCACCTACATCTTGGATGGCCTGAGGGTACTTTTTCGGCAAATTTTCATTTTAAGTGAACTCTTCCTTCATTTATTTCATTTGAACAAGTTAATGCTTAACAGACATAGAATGATATCACCAGTTATGTGTGATGTACAAAATATCAATGCATGTTTTTAAAGATGGAAATGTAACAGCATAGCAGGGTTGAATAGAAAGTGGGGGACAAGACAAATTCAGAAATTTCTCAGAAAGGTTTATATAAAAAATAAAAAGTACTAGGGAAACGTATGGCTTGCATTGTTTTATATTTCTCCCACAAATATAGTCACTTATTTTCATATAGGAGACCAAGGCTAGTTGTTGAGCTATTGAACATTTCGACTATGATTTCCCAGGAAAATAGAAACAGTCCACTGAACACACGTTCACCTGGGGGCAGGTTGTCATAGTTTTTATGGTCTTGGTTTTCACAATGAAACATTCAAGTGCCCATTATATGCTTTTCAGCTTAGATAGATAGATAGATAGATAGATAGATAGATATATAGATAGACCCAATGTATGAATTAGTTTTGAGCTACATGCTTGTAATATACGTACAGGCAGTGTTGGGCAGTAACTACGGTAGTTACAGTAATAAAATTACTTTTTGCAGTAAATAGTAGTGTAACTAATTACTAATAAGATTTCAGTAATAATATTACAGTTACTATCCATAAAACAGCTAGTTACTTTCGATGCATAATTTCATAATTTTCACACCTTGCACAGACACATGAAATCACCAGCGTAGCAGGCATATGGAATATGAAAAAGCTTACATTCAGTGGATGGAAATATTGCCATTACATTGATTTTGTCAGGAGAAAATATGTTCTGAACACTGATGTAAGTTGTGGCATTATGGAAGCTGTGGCATTACTTTACTCTGGCATTACATGGCTTGCCCACCCATATCCCTCTGATCCTGATAGAAATTGTATAAAATAATTTTAGAGAATGAAACATTTTCTTATGAAGTTATATGATTTCTTCTTATAAAATCATGGAATATAATCGTATATGGGTATAACAGAGAAATTATAGCTACAATTAGCTTCAAGCTACACATGACAATTAATACACTTTTACTTAAACGTTACTTTTAATCACTACTGAGTGTTTTTAATAACTTCTGACTGCGATCCAATGTGGATTTTGGTCAAAAGATGAGGCAGACAAATATAGTTAGTAGCATTTTAGAATAATTTTATGGGGAAGATTTATGTGGGGAGTGAAAGAAAAGTAATGTAACTAGTACGTAGTAGTGTAACTAATTACTGTTGCCAGAAAGTAATAGTAAATTAATATTACTTTTGAAAGGAGTATAAGAAATGTATTAATTTTTTTGAGTAACTAGCCCAACACTGCATACAGGCCTATATTAAAGTGTTTGGTTTAGATGAGTATCATAAGAGAAACGTGTCTTGCTTAAACTCATTAACACATTATCTTACAAAACCCCTGGAACAGTTTGATATTCGCTTGATCAGACCTTATAATGTGCAGATTAATTAGCCTAACGCTGAAAAACACCCGGGACCGAATCCAGCACTAGAGACCCGCAGTGGAAACACGAGAGAACACTCTTCTCACCGCAAAACACTTCCAGACCGCCCGGAGCAGACGTATACAACAACATAAATAAAGACACTCGTAATAACTCACTCTGAGAACTTGTGAAATCATGTTGAACCGAGAAAACCGCGTGTCAATGAGATCATCTGTACACACGACAGTATAAAGACACGCATGACTTACCTCATGAAGAAAACAGCTGATGTTAGTGTCCCCCGCTCAAACACACGTCTGTCACTGTATGTACACACACTCGGGCTCAGTGTCGGTGTGTGTGATGGATTGCGCGCGGATGAACTGTCCCGCTGCAGTGAGGCTGCTGCTGCTGCTGCTGCTGTGCTCTCGCGTGATGAGGGCATGAGGCACGCGCTGTCCCGCACCGGCGTCACTTTCTCCGCCTGGATTTAACTTACGAAACCTACTGTGCTACTATAGCCTAACATTAAGTGATTCTGAAGATATAAATGACCTGTATTATGCAGAATCAAGAGTTGAACAAATTAAAGCTGTTAGCAGCACATAAAAAGCATAAGAGTAAAAGCAGCCCTCTCTGATTATATTAAGCGAGAGAGGCTTAAGAATTCACGAGATGTTAGTGGTTTTGGAAACAGCTCCTCCTCACCTCGATTTGTCCTTTGTGTCACATTAAATCACAGCCCTCTCTCTCTTAACAGATTTACACTGAGCCCACAGAACTAAATGAGGGCATGGGATGGGCTCGTGTGTGTGAGTGAGTGAGAGAGAGAAAGAGAGAGAAAGATAAATGATCCCATGTGAGAATGGGAATAAGAGAGAATAAGATTCACACAAACAATATGAAGGTACACTGAGAATAAAATGAATTATATTTAAATATACCATTAATTTATTTAAGATATATATGATACATTTATGTAAAAGTTTAGAAAAAAATTAAATCTTATTTAAATATAAAAATATATATAATATATAATTGATACAGAATATACTGATTAAATATAATTCAGTGTTTTTATATATATATATATATATATATATATATATATATATATATATATATATAGTAAATAGCATATCAATTATATATTTATGTATAAACATATGAGGTATAATGACCATGTGTGTTTGTGTGTGTGTGTACCAGTCATACAAATTCATCTCTGTCTCTCTCTCTATATAGAAAATAATATTTAAATAATCTTTTTTTAAATATATTATTGATAGGTTTATGTATAGTAATATAAGATACACTGATCAAATAAAACTCATCTTATTCTCTCTCTCTATACATACATGAAGTAATAGCATATACAACTTTGGTGCATAGGTGTGTGAGAGAACCCAGTACATATACAGCACAGCTGGGAAATAAAACAATACAACTGTGTTTCAGAATTTGTGAAGCCATTTTGCTCACAGCGTGGCACAACGCCAGCATGCTGCAGAGGAGACACACACAAACTCTCACTCTCTCTCTCACGCACACGCACACACACACACACACACACACACACACACACACGACAGCTTCATGATGGTCTTTACGAATGATAAACTTACCTCAGCATTTCAGATGCTGTAAAACATCAGCTTTCACTCCTCTATCACACACACAATCTTGTGTCAGATGTGGTAATTTCACAGGCCAATTATGCTTTAATATTACAATTACAGAGTGACTATCATTCTTATAAAAGTGATCATTACACAACATCATCCGCTCTGATAATACAAAACAAGACAGATGCTATGCCAAATATGGGACATGCATTCATGCTTTCTACACATATACAACACACACACACACACACACCATCTGTCCAGGGCTGACAGGAACACAATTCATCTTCTACTCAGGCAAATTTGACCACTACAAATGAAGAATGGAGCTCACTTTTTGGATGCCTTGTCCAAAGACAGAGCAAGGGTGTGTATTTTTAATATGTATTAAATATGACAACATTTGTGCCCTAAGAGTGTCGATCTCATTTATTGCTTTCACTTGCCATACTCAAAAATACATTCATAGACAAATCTGTCACACTAACAACACAGAGACAACTAAGCTAAGATGCAAGGGCCGATAATACATGTTAAAGGAACAGACTCACCCTCATGTCATTTCAAACCTGTATGGGTATTCTTTCTTCTGCAGAACATTAAAAAAGAAATGTCGAGGTATGTTACTTTGTCTAAAAAAAATGGAAGTCAATGGTCACCAACATTCTACAAAATATCTTTATTTGTGTTACACAGAAGAAAGGAAGTCATACTAGATTTGAAATGACATGAGGGTGAGTAAATGATGAACTATCCCTTCAAAGCACAAACTTGAATCCTAAAGCAAATATACCAGCAAATAAATCAGGTTTCACAAACTCCATTAAGTACAATTACACTATTTTAGTCCATTAAACTTATTCAAAATGAAGAACATTTGGCCTAAATCTCAAAAGCAGCAAGGTGAAGGTAAACTTTAAAAAAAAAACAAGAGTCACTGACTTTAAATCTCTATTTTCCAAATTTAAGGCCACATGTAAGGTGAGTGGACAGTCCAGCTCAACATAAATGTCAGCACTTGGGTGGTTAGATTAACTGTCTTTCTCCTTTCATTAGCTCACACTGCAGTGCTGAACTCTTGTGGTCAAGCTGTAAAACAGCAGCACAAATCACTAGGACTACAGCTGATGTGTCATTTTCTTCTTTACCAGTTTAATGTGCGAGACAACAATCATAGGTTGATGTTCCTCAAAAGTATAAATGCTGTGGCTGCATTGTTTTCAACATTGCTTTGTGAGTTTGAGCTGCTCAACATGGCAACATCGACTTAGCCAATGAGTTTGACCAATGGCAGATGGAGGAGGGTTTGGGAGAATTTCATATGTTTTCATTATTTTAAATGCTGCTAGTTGCCCCTAAAAGTATACACTTCACCTGTAAGACACTGTAGAAATACAGTTTAGAGTAATTTTACAGACATCTATAAACATTTACAATGTACAAAAAAAACTCATACATATTTTCTTTTTTATTCTGTATTTTAAGATTAATATACCATGATTGCAAATTGTTACAATATTGATAAATAAATAAGAAAAATATTTTTGTATTTTCAATAAAAGAATATCAGTCCTGGCTTCTCAAAATTCTGTAAACAGGAAACATAAGGGGCACAGTTACACAAATCATACACTTTAGTTTTGTCCACAAAAATAATCACGAAACAATAAGTATTTAACACTGAATTTCCATTTCAGTAAGCAATAAAATATGGGAGGCTGTGCCTTTTTTAATAAATTACAGTTGTGTAAATATACACAACTAAAGGACACGACAATTACTACATTAAAATATTAAGGACAAGTATTAAATATTAAAACATTTTTCATCAAACATTTTTATTTTATTATGCAAAAATAAGTGTTAGATAGAGTAATTTCTGACATATAATGTAAAAAGAAAGAGCTGTCGAAATTATGTAAAATAAATAAGAAATATGTAAAGGGAAATGGCTATCTTTCTTCATAAAAGGAGGTATTTACCCTTTCAGGTCCCTTTTCTTGCTCTCTGGATCTCAGCGCTCCAGTTGGTCCTGCTGCAGATATCTGGAGCAATCCGAAACTTTTTTCACCTCACTGACATTTAAAGTCTCAGAGCACATGGGGCAAACCGACTCGGTCTCTAAGAGCCTGAAACAAACATACAAATACAGAAAATCAATGGATGGGTGGGTGACTAGCTAGGTGGATGAATAGATGGACTATGGATGGATGAGACTTACTGGGTGAACTGTGAATAGAGAGCAGGGAAATCACAGTGTGGGCAGACACACCAATCCTCCTTGACCAAGTGACGACCCTGAAAATAATGACACACACATCTATCAGACAAACTGTGTAACTGTGTGTGCCTGCATATACACACCAAAAGGTCAAGTCAAGTTTATTGTCATTCCTCTCATTACAGCACAGACAAGTCAAGAATGAAATATATATAGCACCTAGAGAGGAAGCTAAAATAGGGCCTGGGTTTCTGGCAGTTCTCTGTGACGTTTACAGTGGAACTGAAGCTTAGGTCGCTCCCTCTGAGCAAAATCTGCTTGTGTTCAGGCAGTGCAGTGATGCAGTAGATTAAGTTGTCTGTACTCACTGTGGCGATACAGTAGGGCAGATTGTTTTTGCAGCCGGGACAGAGCAGCTCACAGTCAGGCAGGCTGAAGCCGCAGTAGGGACAGGGTGAGCTCTCCTCCTCCACCTCAGAAGTATCTGGACGACTGATGCAAAACAGAAAGGGTCACGGCAATAAGAGCAAATTCAATTTAAAACATTTGTGCTGCTTTTGTACAATTTCAGTGCAATTTTGTTTACTAACCATCTGCAATCCTGTTTGAACCTGTGGTTCTAAACAAGGGGGTCAAGGCCCACAAGAGGGACATGCGATGACTAAAAAATCTAATTAAAATAAGCTAAAAAATATATTGAATTCTTTGAAGCACCAGGTTTTGAACTGAAACTGAATTTTGAGACATTGACACAGCTTTTTGGAAAAAAGGAAAAAAAAGGGTGGAAAGAGGGGTGAGATTTGTATGAAAGCCTGTTTTCGCCACTGAATAAAAAATATAAAAGGTAATTGCGACTTTTTATCTCACGATTCTGACTTTTTTCTCACAATTTCAAATTGAAATATCGCAATTTAGATTTTTTTTTCCAGAATTGTGCGATACAAACTCGCAATTCTGCCTTTTTCTCACAATTTCAAGTTTAAATATAGCAATACAGATTTTATTTTTTAGAATTGCGTGATGTAAACACGCAATTGACTTTTTTTCCCTCAGAATTGCGTGATACAAACTTGCAAAGCTGACTTTTTTTTCTGAGTTTGTATCTCGCTAGTCTCGTGTAGCCAGACGTTTAGACTGATGGCAGAAGGTCTGAGAACCTTGGCCTCTTTGAATGACCAAGGCCCGCCCAAGAGGCTATATGTCTGACAGGTAGAGCAACTAATCATGTTTCGTTTTGTGCCGCGTCATGTTTATGTCCGTGGAAATATCACCACAATAACAGACTGGTGTGTAAAACTCTGACATATTTTAAAGATTCTATGCTGTGAATTTAACATTTTTCACATACTTTTGAAAATCCAGCATTTAGTTGATCCTGATATATTTAGTTGATCCAGATATAAACTCGCAGTTCTGACTTTATAACATGCAATTGCGAGTTTATATCACAATTCTAAGAAAAAAGTCAGAATTGTGAGTTTGTATCATGCAATTCTGAGAAAAAGTCAGACTTGCGAGATGTAAACTCACAGTTGCGATAAAAAAAGTCAAAATTGTGAGACAAATAGTCGTAATTACCTTTTTAATTATTTTTTTATTACTTTTTATTCAGTAGCGGAAACGGATTCATAGATTTGAATATTGCTGTGGACAATGGGGGACAAAAAGTCAAAGTCAAAAAGGTCGAGAACTACTGGTTTAAACAGAACCTAAATGCACTGAAATAGCATTGTGCATAAACGTTGCTATTAATTGGAGCATTTAATTCTTATTATATTTCCCTTGTGTGTCTTACCGGACCATGGCCTCTATCTTCTTCTTGTATTTGAGATCAATCTTGTTACGATACTCTGGTCTCATCAGCATAGAGGCAAAACTGAAGGCAGAGTTCCTTAGTCCAGCACGATGACATTCAATAACCGCTGATGTGAGGATGGGGACGATGTCTGTAGGTCATAAACACACACACACAGCTTTATGCTACATTAAAGGTGGATCCAGCGCCTCCAAAGTTAGTTAAAAAAAGCCTAATGCTCAGGGAGACCACAAAGACTATGAAGAAGATGCCTCAATACACTGAATAAATTGCTTTTGTGTGAAAACAGCTCATTACTCATCACTGTCGTAAAACTCTTAAAGCGTTTCAATGATGTCAGGGTCATTATATAATTAGCTTACAAGGCACAAGAGATCCAAGTGATCTATTATTTATTTTTATTATTTTTTTTGACTGTTTATTTCATGTAGAACAAAGCCAACATACATGGATTTACAATAACTATATACAAGCCAGGGTTTGCATTAAAGGAAAAAAAAAAAATATATATAATAATAATAATAATTAAAAGAAAACACTCTAGGGGTGACAAGCCACATTTATGCACACCTGAAACACCATCTATTTATCTTTCCCCATATTTTAGTCTATCTAGTTATTTATAAGAAAGTTTCTCAATAAATTCATGACCATGCCCTAATTGTTCTAGGTTTAGCTCTGTTAATTCTTGCTGTTGAACACTCTAACAGTGCAATATTTTTTAGTTCTATAAGCCACATTTTGTCAGCCGGGAATGTGGGTTCATACCAAATTTTGAAAATTACCTTCTTGGCTGCAGTTAGTGCGGTGTGCAGTATTCTACGATGGTAAACGCTCAAATTAAGATCAGAATCATCATTCAGCAAACAAATATTGGGATGTTTAGAAATAAACTATCGCAAAGTTCTGAGACCATAAGAAACACATTATCCCAAAATTTGCTGATAAGTGGACAGTCAAAAAACATGTGCATATAGGTCCCCACAGTATTTGAATTACACAATGTACATAAAGGAGTAGGCAATCGCTTCATTCTGTGTAACACATATGGTGTTGCATAGGCCTTGTGAATCAATTTAAAGTGTATAAGTTGATGGGCAGGATTCTTGGACACCGCAGGAATACTTTCCCATATCAGTCCCAATTAGGTTTATAGGGGGCCAGTTCCTTTTCCCATATTGTAGTGATGGGAAGTGCAGCAGAGCCATGATTAAGCAGTTTGTTATAAATAAATGAGACTGCTCCACGTGTCTGAGAAAAATTCACACAGTCCATCAGTGGATGAATGTCCAGGTTACAGTTCCACGGTACTCCATATGCACGCATTGCACTTCTCAACCTTAAATACAGAAAGTAGGAATGTCCAGGAAGATTGTAACATTCTTTCAAATCCTGAAAGGACCTTAGGCCTTGATTATTCAAAATATCACCCAGAACAAATACACCTTGATCAGACCACGGCTTAAAGACAAAGGGCTTTTTACCAGATTGTATATTATGATTATTCCAAATTGGGGACTCTTTTGTAAATTTGCTAGAGCATCCAATGAATTTACAAACATCGTACCAGATTTTAAGAGAGTTACCCACAATTTTATTATCAAACTTTAGGGCTTTCTTAGATAAACCAATAAATAACATATTCTTGTAGTCGATGTGGATGCACCGCAGATGCTTCTTCTATGTTACGCCAAGCAATCTCAGAGTTTACCTCCAACCAAGTCTTAATAGAGTGCAGCCGACATGCCCAGAAAAATATAGGCGCATGTTAGGAAATGCCAAACCTCCTTTGGCAGGACTTCTCTGTAAGGTTTTAAGTTTAATTCTTGGACGTTTGTTGTTCCAAATAAATTTAGTTATAATGGAGTTAATTTCTTTGAAAAAAGTTTTATAAGGAGAGAGAGGAATCATGGAAAATAAAAATAAAAACCTAGGAAGAACATTAATTTTAATGATTGCAATCCTACCTTGCAAAGAAAGTAATAATGCGTCCCATCTCTCTAGGTCTCGTCTAATATTATTGAATAAGGAACTATAATTTTGCTTGACCACAGCCTGAAGTGAGGGAAGGATCTGAATTCCTAAGTATGTGAATGCATTACTAACTGGGATTAAGGAGGACACAGATGCAGTATCGCACAGCACGGACAGAGGCATTAGTACTGATTTCTCCCAATTCATTTTATAACCACTTACTTCACTAAAATCATTGAATATTTTAAGACATTGAGAAATAGAGGTAGAAATGTTAGACAAATACAGTAAAATATCATCGGCGAAAAGAGAAATGTGGTGTTTAAAGTTGTCTATAGTAATAGGGGAAATTATATGATCCTGACGAATTGCTTGTGCCAGAGGCTCTAACGAGAGGGCAAACAGCAATGGTGACAATGGGCAGCCCTGTCTTGTGCCTCTGCCCAGTCGAAAAACATTTGAGCAACTCACTCCCTGTCGACACCCGTGCAGAAGAATTTGTATAGAGAGTTCGTACCATATGTATTAAAATGGGGACCAAAGCCAAAACACTTCAAAAACTGACCAAAGATACATCCACTCGACCCGATCAAAGGCTTTCCTCTGCATCTAGCGAGAGAATAGCACGTTGATCGTCAGTCGGATTGGGCGTGTCTATAATATTCAAAAGACGTCGAACATTATCCATAGCACAGCGTCCCTTAAGAAATCCTGTCTGATCATAAGAGATTAGAGAGCCAGCAACTTGATCTAAACGACGGGCTAGAACTTTAGCATAAACCTTAGTGTCCGTGCAGATTAATGAAATCGGCCTATAGCTAGAGCAACAGAGAGGGTCTCTTCCCTTTTTTCAGAATCAGGGAAATAAGGGCAGTGTTCTGATCTCTGTGAAAACAACCAGTCTCTATTGCAAAATTTAAGGAATTAAGAAAGAGTGGTCCAAGCATATCCCATACCACCAAATTACAACTCTGGGGGTAGACCATCCAGGCCAGGGGCCTTACCCTTATTCATCGATTCTAGAGCTTCTTTTAATTCCCATAGTTCAATTGGAGAGTCAAGAAAATTACATTGCTCGTCACTTAGGTGAGGGAGATTCAATTTTGATATAAATTCAATTCTCTGTTGATCCTCCAATCCCACCTCGGAACTGTACTGTAAAGATGCTCATAAAAGTTCTTAAATAAAGCATTGACCTCATCCGGGGCAGTATGAAGGATGCCCATACTATCCTTAATGGCTGTTATTGACGACATTGCATCGTTATGTTTCAGCCTTAGAGCCAGCAATCTAGTGTGCCGTTCTCCATTAAAATAGTAATTTTGTTTAGTGCGATGGATCAAAAATTCCGCCCTTTTTAGTAAGATTGTGCCTTACAGTCAGATCTTAAATTTCCTAAAATCCTACTCTTCTGTTCTGTAAATTTTTCTTTTAAATCCTTCTCTATTATTTTTAATCTGGTCCTCAAGACGATTTAATTCTTTTACTTTAGATTTATTATCGTAGGAGGCAAAAGAGATACAGTTTCCTCTCAAAAAACATTTAGTTGTTTTCCCATAAAATCTGTGGATTAGCAGCTGAACTGGAGTTCTCTGAAAGGAACATAGTCAAACTGGCCCCGTAGCTGTTTAATAAAATCATCTTTTGATAACAAAGTTGTATTGAAACGCCATCTTTTTGACCTTTGGGATCTAACAGGAGGAGACAAATTACAAATTACCGCCGAATGATCTGAAATTAACATGGGAAGGAATACCAATACTGTTTACACACTGAATAAAATCCTTTGATATTAAAAATATAATCTATTCTAGTAAAAGTCTTATGTCGGGAAGAATAAAAAGTGTAGTCCCTACAGTTTTCATTCTTCATCCTCCAGATATCACACAAGTCATTATCCACGATAAGATCATTAAGAGCCTGTGAAGCCTGATCACCATATACCGTGGACCAAGTGATCTATTATTGACTGTTAAACCAGTGATATAGATGCAGAGATTGTCATCTCCTCTCTATATAAGAAAATGTCTAGTGGATTTGACAGCTATAACAGTACTGAAGTATGTACTGTATGTGTGTGTGTGTGTGTGTGTGTGTGTGTGTATGGGTAGGTGTACAAAAGAGGCTCACGGGATGGGAATTTGCTGATGTTGTTGGACACACGGATAAGCATTCGTGCCCCCTTCAAATGATCTCCTCTTTTAACATGGATCTGAAAAAAGAATGAAAAAACAAACATTTAAAACCTTACAGAACAGTGAATATCTTATGAGTACATGCACATCAAATCACTGGACAAACTGAGAAGAAAGCTCCACAGATTTCTGTAGAATATGAACATTCATGTTTGTTTATTTGGTTTTCTTCATTACATAAATATGAGAAAAAAAAAAAAAAAAACTGGGGCCGCAAAAAGAGTTTGAACACATTTTGGTCACTTAAACCACACTTTGTATGTTTAAAATATTAGATACAAAACATCAAATCAAGTGATGAACAACCAACTGGTATCTAGGTGATTTTTTGTGAAGTTAGTCTCCCCTCGAGTTCACACACGTGTCTTTGCAGAGTAATCACAGGTGTATTTCATCACATTAATATTTGACAACCAGAAAGTGTCATAATACTTTTATCTTAACAATATGTTATAATTTATAACTGAAATAAATTATATATACTACCGTTCAGATGTTTGGGGTCGGGAAGATTTTTAAAATGTTTGCATTTTTTTGATAAAAACACAGTAAAACAGTAACATTGTCAAATACTTATTATTACAATTTAAATAACTTTTCTCTTTTTATACGTTTTAAAAATGATTTATTCCTGTGATGGTAAAGCTGATTTTTCAGTCCCAATTACTCCATTACTTAAGTATCACATCATGATCCTTCAAGTAATCATTCTAGTATGTTGATTTGGTGCTCAACTTTTTTTATTATTATTTTGTTCATCTATTTTTTCAATTTCAACATTTCTTGTTATTAACAATGTTGAAAAGAGTTGTGATGATTAAAATTTTAGTGGAAACAATGATAGAGAAAGAACCAATGAACCACATTTATTTGAAATAGACATTGTGACAATGTAAAAATCCTTACCTTCACTTTTAATCAGCATACATACTAAATAAACGTTTGGGGTTTTAAAAAATTGACCAACACCAAACCTTTGAACAGTAGTAATTTGACACTTGGATTGACATTTTGTAATATAATGCAAAAACATTCATTAATTTTTATCATAATAATTTTTTTTCTATTTTTCTTCAAATATTATATGTGAGAATGTGAAAGTGCATTCAGCAGGCATGTGTTTCCCACCTTCACTAGTATGTAGCTGTGCAGGATCATCAGGTTTGTGGCCATCTCTGCTGGGATCTTAATGTGCTGTGTCTGAAGCTCAGCGTACATGCTGAACAAAACATCATGGGCATTCCTGTAGTTTCCTACAACACATAATACACACACAAACACAGGCCAGGAATTCCCTAAGAATGTATTATCTTCTTATTTTCACACTTTGAGTCTGCAATTTACACTGAACACAATAACAGTGAATGACAATCTGTTTAGTAAACTCACTCCATAGACCTACACTACATGGATAACCAAAAACACTGAAATCAGACCTGCAGATTGCTCCTCTCTGGCAATAATAATAGCAGTTCTTGCTGCCTCTCTGTACTGTTTGAGAGCCATGTACAACCGGAACAGATATTTTGCATCCTAGGAAAGAGCAGAACCAACAAACATTATCTAGTCGAAACACTATTTCTGATAACACACTTCTGATGCTATATACTATATTATATATATGATGCAACTAAATAAGGTAGACCACTCTATACAAATGATTTGCTCTGAATCAAACTATTTTCCAAACTAAACAGTTCAAATAACTACAAAACAAACACACATAGTCAGAATTTTAAGTAATAAAGAAGAGGAATTGAAACACAAACACAATTTCACATTGCACACTGACACACACACACACACACACAGAAGTGCCTTCTGCTGGGTCACCACAAAGAGAAATACCAGCAGATGCAATGAGCTACTCACGGCAAGAGACTACACACATGCAGTGATACGCAAGAGAGAGAGGATGAGTGAGAGATGATGAGTGTACGGACAAAAGGAACCAATCAGATAATGAGTGAAACAACATATTTACAGTACATAATTGCAAATATCAATAGATCCTTGTTTTAAATGCAGACACTTAAAGGGTTCAATGCCCAGATTTTCTAAAGAGGACCCACACATTTACAAAAGAAAAACCTGATAATAAATGATAAAGTAAAAGTCAATGTTACAGCAGCCTGGAGCCACTAGATAATCCTCTTGTGTCTAATTTAATCAAATATTAAAATAATCCTATCCAGTAAAAGTCCTCAAGCAATAAGTGGTGATGAACCCAGCAGGGTCATGGAACAAACAAGAAATAAGCATTTATGGATTCCTAATTCAGATGCTGTGTTCAGCTATAGCAACACAACTACGTATATTAATATTTTGTGTGGTCTATACAAATGCAGCAAGTTGCACTACTGTTCAAAAATTTTGGGTCAGTAAGACTTGAACAAAACTACAATACAAACAGTAATACTTTGAAGTATTATTACATTTATTCCTACGATGCTGAATTTTAAGCAGCCACTGCTGCAATCTTCAATGTCACATGATCCTAAATATGCTGATTTTGTTCTTAAGAAACATTTCACTCAACAGTTGTGCTGCTTAATATTTTTTTTTTGTAGAAATCATGATACATTTTTTTCAGGATTTTTTTAAATAAACAAAGTTCACAAAAACAGCATTTACTTGAAAAAAATGTTTTTTTCTGTAACAATGTAGAATTGCATCTTGCTAAATAAAATAATCTTTTTTTGTAATTATTATTTTTAAATCCATCTAAAATGAACTAAAATTAATGCATTAAATGCCACAAAATTCCCATCTTATTTTAATTTTTGATTTAATTCCATATGATACAGTTTATTTTTCATTTGCAGCTCTATTAAGATCTGTGTTAAGTTTTCAATACCTTTGGCATTCCGTCACTTTCCCCCATCAGGTAATCAATAAGCTGATTGGTTAGAGCTTCGTCCTTGGCTTCCCCGACCTGTTAAACAGACAGTAATAAAATCATCATCATCATCACAATAACAACATAACAAAAAGCAATAGCAGCTTACAACTAGACATAATCACCATAATTCTTGCCAAACACAGGGCATCAACACAGAAATGAATTATAATTATTTGGCTACACTATAACTATAAAAAAGTAAAAATTAATAAGAAAGGAAAAATGATACAAGTGAATTCAGGCATCAAGCAACATTACATTGTGCAGTATGTTTTCTAGTATGTATGCAGATGTTTATTTCTGGTCTTTTTAAACCATTAAGTAGAGATGGGAATCAGAAGGGATCTGGTGATATAATTGATTTCTGGGTTATAATACTATTCTTTGCTACATCTCACAGTCTTGATTTGAATTGTGAATTGTGGTCTTCCAGTGGAACATTTAGAGACAATCCTGACATACTTTGAGCTAAAATATCCCAATCGTTTGAAAGATCCCTTCCAATATCAAAGCACTGATTTTTAAAAACATATACAGTATAATCATTGCACATCTCCCTTTCGGATAAATTATGTGAATTGTAGTGTAGTAAAGAGTGAAATAGCAGCTCCCCAGCTGTACTCACTGTCTCAATGGCCATCTCTATGGCCAAACTGTCATCAGAGCTAGGACATTTCAAAAAGTGCTTCAGCGCCTGTGTGTGGACAGACAGATACAAATACATTAATAAGCATTTAATGACTGATGTAATTAGCACAGTCAGTTGAGCAAAGAATCCCTTTGGAGATAATGAGCAAAGAGGGAAGACCAACCAAGCGTGACGAAAAGTGAGAGCTTAAAAGACAAGAGGAAGTGCACTCAGGCATGGGAAGGAAGGAAAGAAAGAAAGGAATCTACACTAACAGCACACACAATTCTCGTACCCTGCTGTACTGTCCACACTTCTGAAAGAACTTCCCAGCCTGAAGATGATTCTTCTCTCCCTCAAAATACAGCGCTATGCTCTGATAGTCCTCTATAGTAGCCTCTGAACCTAAAACTCAAATATAATTTTGTTGAATAAGCCTTATAAATGGTGCTGTGTAGTTAAATGAAGTAGGTCATTCCTATATGCAGCACTATGCTTTTGTGCAGTAATTGAAGGAAGTATTCTTATAACAGGGTTTACTATATTTTTAGAAATACACTCTGCATAGTAGGAATGACCCAAGTGTGAGATGATCAGAGAGATCACCGATGATGTCAGCGTAGACCTCCATCTGCCCATGCTGCTGGGCGAGCTGAAAAGCTTCATCACTGCAACGCGACAAAACCAGGAACTGGATCGCTGAGCCGTAATCACTCAAACGCAGGAAAAACCTGTGCAGACACCGAACATTTATCACACTAACAGAACATCAAGATGAGCTAAGAACTTGAATTAAGGACAGGTGCTTAACCCTAATAATCTGGAAAGTGAAAAAAGGGAAATGTTATAATTTAGTTTTCTTGGCACACAGATTTTTGGTGTTTCTCTCTTTACTCACCTGGCCACCATTTTGGCTCCTTCGATGGACTGAGTTTCTCGTACGATGCGTACAGCCTCCTCAGGGTTGTTAAGATGCTCCAGTAGGATTCGAATTACGTTGTCCCAGTCTCGTGCACTTTCATAGGCCATTGCTGCCTCTTTATATCTATGCATATACACAACATTTGTAAAGTGGCACGTGGTTGAACATGGTTTTACAATAGTGTTCATAACACAAGGAGACACATTTTCCTCGATAAACACTGTCAACACTGTTGGAGTGTGTTTTCTTAAAGGACTCTTTGCATTTTGCATTTGGTACATACTTGCCATCCACCTCCTTTGACTTGGCGTACTGCAGGTGAATCTTTGGGGAAGTCACATGGGGCAGGAGCTCACCCACTTTTGCCCTGTGTTTAGACATCAATATTAGTTACAAATTATCTACAAAATCACAAATTTGCTTCCATTGCACAACACTCAATTTTGTGATGTACGTTATTATTTACTGTTGTGAAGTTGTATTACCAGTTTTTGCAGCGTATGTAGACGGAGGCAGCTTTGTCATAGTACTGGCCTTTTTCATACAGTTGAGCCGCTTCTGAATATTGCTGCACACAAAATCATTCAGCCAAACGAAATTCTGAATCACAGCTGTCTAACAGAGGTAAATCAAAGTGATTTGTATTTCAATGAACACACATAAACAAACAAACAAACACACACAAACCTTCATGCTTTCCAGAATGGCTCCACAGTCTTTCTTCAGAGCTCTGCTGGGGTGTTTGATGGCCTGGTTGGCTCCTCTACGAATATCACCCATACGAATAGACATACGAGCCACTCCAGCCAGACAGCTCTCATCATGATCCTGGAACTAAAAACACACACACATCAGGATCTCCCGCCAGCGATGATCAATGAATGAGCGATGCCTTGTTCCATCACAATGAGGCACAAAACTTTCACCCTCTCTGCTCCTCTCTGGTGGAATCAGATTGAGGCCTCCACTGAAACTGCTGTGACCATCATAATAACTTTTTCATTTAATTTTTGGATGAGAAGTCCCTTTAAAGTTGTTGATCATCATTTTAACAAACAGGTAGACACTCACCTTGTTGTTTCCGGTTATGCCTTTCTCATAGTGAGCCAGTGCATTCGTATAATCTCCACTAGAGGGCAACACAACATATGACATTACATAATCAGTGATAACACAGTCAGACATATCCAGCACAGAAAACAAGTCCATGTCACTTACAATCAGATACAGTAAACTGTGCATAAGCATGTAATGTCTCCAAAACAGATGTAATTAACTAATGTAATGTAGCTGACTTACACAAATTCCAGCTGTATGGCATATTCTTTAGAAATAAATGGGATCTCATCAGGGTCCAGTCTTTTAGCCAGCTGTAATGCACTGTCCCAATGCTGTAGGTCCCTTCTCATCTACACATACAATAGCTCAACTGCTACAGTAGTCAAAGTGACTTGGGAAGTATAGATGCATACATGTACACTTTCATGAATGTGTGTGTGTCTATTTTACCTCCAGGGCTGCCATAGGATACGAAGAAGTCAGATACAAGTCCTGGGCTCGGTTGTAGTCATTGCAGAACATGGCCAAATGACCAGCCAGCAAATTCTGATCTTCTATTCCCTACAAACACAGTTAAGGAAAAGCACTTAATTATGTTAAAGAGTTCAGTTTTCTTGTATTACAGACAAAAATGGCTTTGTTTCAAAATTTTGTGAGCTGATTTGCTGCTTACTACCTGAATGGAGTCTTTTCTCAGACTAATAGCATGTTTTCACAGTTACTGATATTGTATTTTTTTTTCTAACACTATATTTTGTTACATTAACTAGGCATAAAATTACAGAAAACTAATTAAAGCTGCCGTGTGAGTGTTTCTAATACATTGGCTGAAGGTGTAATGGCAAATTTGACATCGTTCTTCTTCTGACCAATGTAATCAATCTCTCTATATTCTTTTTTCTCTAATGGAATGTCAAAGAAAAGCTATCATGAATTTTGTCTTTTGTACTGGAGCAAACGGGAAAGCAAAAAATATATATATATATTTGCTGCAGTTTCTACTATAGAAGTTTACCCAAAATGAAAATGTGAAAGAGGTCCATACGCTGCTGCCTCCTATAGAAGTATCCTAACTGAGATTCTTATAACTGATTCCATTAGACCGTTATTCTGTATCATATAAAAGTACTCCTTATGTGAAACACACAGAAGACTCGACAATGATTTCAATACAGGTTACACAATAATTAATAACTACAATATACATAGCGCACACAATTAATTATTTTTTTTACTAAATATATGCATTTTATTTCATTATGTAAAAAAAATATCAATACTTGTCAAGACTGAATTCATTTTTTATTGTATTGTGTTATTTCTAATCAACATTTCTTTTGCAGTGCACAATGATGGATTTTTTTTTCACATAGGTTGTTGTGATGAATTATCTTCTTCTTCTTTTATTTATTTATATAGCACTGTATAAATACAACTAAGTTGCCCAAAGTGCTTTACAAAATAGACACAGACAATAATACCTCAACATAATGATAGTACAAACATTAAAACTAATTCATTCGTAAAACATAATCCATTTTAAAATGCCACGGAAAGTAAATTATTTTTTTTAACTTGGATCTAAAAATAGCCAGAGTTGGTGCCATTCTAATCGCTAGTGGCAACTAATTTCCACAGATTTGGACCGATCACCACAAACGCCCGATCACCCTTGTGCTTGGATCTGGTTCTGGGCACTGTTAAAGAGTGGCAGATCACTGGATCTAAGTGATCTAGAGGGAACATGTCTTACAAGGAGGTCTGCCAGATAAGATGGAGCGCGGTTATTAATAGACTTAAATACCATTACCAGGATTTTGGACTCAATTTTCTATTTTACAGGTAACCAGTTTAACGAGACCAGAATGGAAGTGATATGTTCATATTTTCGTGTCCGGGTCAGAAGTCTAGCAGCAGCATTCTGGACTAGTTGTAGCTGATCCTGAATTGACTTATTAATACCGCAGTAGAGCGAATTACAGTAGTCTAGGCCGGAGAATATCAGGGCGTGGATGATTTTCGGAGTATCTGAAAAATTAAAAAATGGTTTAACTTTTGCAATTTGACGTAAATGAAAAAAACAAGACCGAACCACAGAATTAACTTGTTTATCCATTTTAAGCTCGAATTATGGCATTACCTTCTCTGTAAGGGATACATGCAATGGTTTTAATTTAGGGGGAAATGTAATGAAATGCCCAGCTTTTGAGGCTTTGAATCAGTAGCGTAAATATGATGCCTTAAAAGTCGCAAAGTAGCATCAGGTCTTTTCTCATATTGTGAGTTTGTGACATATCCAAGTAAAATTATTTATCAAAAAATAATACATTGGTTGTCATTTGGATGGAGGCAGATCTTAATGCGAGCTTGCAGTTGAATGTAAGAAATGGGCAGGGTTTATGCTGACAAAATAACTGGAGAGAAGTCTGTTGTTTCATAACATTTTGATAAAAAATTACAAGGTCAGTTTTTTTAAATGAAACATATGCATGGATGAATTACTCACAATAAGATCAGTAACATGCATTTAGTATGGTGAATTTCCATTTTATGCCAGCTTTAACATGCTGCCTATTGAGGCAAGAGCTAGAGACACGTGGTCACACCTTGATATCCTCTAGGGACATGACCATGCCGACGTTTCCCATCATGCGGTATACTCTGATGGCCAGTTCCACCTCCATGTGATGCAGACATGCCCTTCCCAGCTCACCCCACGCCTCTGTTCCGTTCAGAGCTTTACAGATATTCCACGCATCAGAAAACCTGCACAAACACAAACATACTGTAATGAATGTTGCTGAAGAAATCTGAAGTGCTGAAGTGAAATCATTGACACATTATGCATCCAACAACCATGCTTTTAGAAGCATTTAGGTTTGTATTATTTGGCTTAATTTAGTTAAGCCACCACAATAAACTACCAAATCAAACTAATGTAGTATGAAAATACCTTTTCAGCATAATGGCCTGTTGCAGTAACGGCTGGTGTTTGTCTTTACTGGTGTCACTGTGTGGGTTGTTGAGGAATGAATGTGTGTTCAAAACCACACTATTAATCTTCCCACTCTGGGTCTGACATGTCAGCTCCCCATTATGCAACAGCAAGGGCTTATGGGAAAATGGCAACTTGGTGGCACCAACTAGAATCACTTTAGAGCCTAGGGGAAAACACATACAAAAATAACACAAATAAACTAAAATTATGTACCAGTAAAGTCTGTTTCATTGCCCAAATAAAACAAAATGTCTAGCACAGGGCACTGATGATTAGGAATGGAATTTGAAAATGTATTTAACCAATTACATTTTTAAACATTGATGAATATGTTTAACCAAAGTTCTGGAGCATCTGCATTCTTCCACTGTACTAAACAAAACATGTATAAGCATCACAACCATGAACTGATTTTCTGCTGGCTGTGTATGTGAACTTTCTAGCATGTGATTCTCTGTTTCTTGCAATAAAAAAACATTTTAATACCATTTTTCACATGCAAATGACATTACTGTTGATAATATCATAGTTTGACAATTTGAGGCTTATCTCTCCAAGGCACTGTCCATACTTTCTTAAAACCGTTAAAGGAATGTCTAACAGACATTAGTTTTACCCTGTATGGTGTCTTTGTGGAAGGCATATGTGTAGACTTTGTCCTCCTCATACGCCACAAACACACCCTTATTGCTGATCCAGTTTTCCCACAATACCCCTTTAATGGCAGGAGAGAAGTCTGGGATCTCAAACACTGACTCGTTCACCTGTAGGAAATACAGACTTCACTTGGTTTAAAGTTTGAAATGAGTCTCTCAGCAATGTCATATTTTTACTACTGGTCATTAAAAAGATAGTCCATCCAAAAGTAAAAACTTGATCACCAAAACTGTTTAGTTACCAACATTGTTCAAAATATCTTATCAAAATATCTGAAAATTAAAGCCACACATGTTTGGAACAATGTGAGTGTAAGTCGTTGTTCGGTGAACAATCCTTTTAAGAGCGGAAATGTGTTTGTTTGTATGTACCGGACAGTATAGGAAGCCGTCGCTTTTTTCATCAATAAAAACGAGACGTGTTCCATTGTGGTCTGGAAAGACTTTGCGTACACCCACTGTATGGCGATACTCATTCACACTCTGCCAGTCTTCAAAATAAAAACACTGAATCAAGCCGGTCTACAGAAAGAGAAAAACACAAAGAATGATACAAATTTAGGTAATAAGGTACATAAAGCCATGTTATATCATGAACAGTCACACTAAAAAGCTCACATTACTCACACTTTAGTACCTTATTGCTTTTATAAAACTATGACATGACATAAACTTTTATTAAAATGTTATTTTAATAAGCATCCTTTGCTAGAAGATATACTCTATACACCATATCTAAATAACAGGACTATTATATATTATTAACAGAAACCTGGGAGTGTCGATATAGGTAAATTAATTAACCACAATTAATTTTGGTATTCCAGAAGTTTCAAGAACTGTAGGTTCTTCAAAAAAAAACTATAGTTATTGAGGGGGAACAGGAAATACTGTGTGATTTCAGTTTACATCTTGACTATACTTTTTTAGCATCGTATTTAAATTAAGTTAGATTGTTTTAATATTTTAATAATTTAAAACTAATACTATCCACTATGCTGGCATTGGCATGTGAACTATGATGTAAAGCTGTGTCACTGTTCCTCGTCAGTTAATGAATGTGATGACTCTGCTCCCGTGGCCTCGTGGCAAAATAAAGCGTCCATTAGATGCACAGAATCTGAATCTCAGCAGAAGGCCATCTGGGTATCTTTCATCTAATTTTTTATGAATGCTGCATGTTTGGACATGTTACTCGTTTGATGTACTAGTTTTTGCATACAGTGTAGTAAGGAATTAGGTGTTTTATACAGTTATTTTAACACAAACCAATCAGCATCCAGGACCATAACTATCCATTTAATAAAATGAGACAAGTGAAAAAATATGTACAGATGAAATACTCACGTCCGTCCCATAATACAGAAACTCAGAGGTGAGAGCATGACTGAGGATGCGGTATTTCTGATCGGGTTCTGGAAACAGCTTTGTCTGTCTATCCTCCTGAACAACTTGCTCATCTCCATCAATCTTTCATATAAAAACACACACACACACACACAAATTAAACCAAAAGGCAGAAAAAGCTGACAGTCATATTCTATTTTTTTTACACATGATTAGATTCTTACCACATGCAGCTGGATCTTCCCCTCAAACAAGGCAGCAGCATAGTCACAGTTCAGACACATGCTGGCCACTGTCCCTAAATACTCAGTGTCTTTTACACGCTCCATACCTAAAACATACACAAGCATACTTAAATGGTCAGTTCGCCCAAAAATGAATATTCTGTTATCATTTACTCATTTATATCATGATGCTCCAAATACCCATGAGCCTTTCAGTTTTTTTAAACCTGACAGCTTTCTGTCCTTCCATTGAAAGTCCAAGAAACCAAAACAAAGTAATAAAGTTTTTTATTCACATATACACACACATGCATAGAGGGCATCACATTTGGTAAACACCATTTAACAGCTTGTCATATGCTAGAACAAACCTCGTTGGTTCTTTTCTTGTGCATCAAGCACACACGCTTGAGCTTCCGTGTTTACCGTACGTGAAGTGCTATATGTATGTGTGTCAATTGTTCTTTAAACTTAAATAAATGGCTAAATAAAATCTGTTCATCATATGAAGCAATCATATCTCTTCACAAGAATTGGATTAAACCACTCGATTCACATGGATTCATCTTATGACACCTGTATAACTTTTTTGGACCTTCCAAGTTTGGTTACCTGGACTTTCAATTAAAGGGGTCATATGACGTTGCTAAAAAGAACATTATTTTGTGTATTTGGTGTAATGCAATGTGTTTATGCGGTTTAAGGTTAAAAAAAAACATTATTTTCCACATACTGTACATTATTGTTGCTACTCTATGCTCCGCCTTTCTGAAACTCGTCGATTTTTACAAAGCTCATCGTTCTGAGAAGCGAGGCGTGCTCTGATTGGCCAGCTATCCAGTGCTTTGTGATTGGCCGAATTCCTCAAGCATGAGACGGAAATGTTACACCCCTTACCGTATTGTGATGCCGTGTCCCGGCGCGACGAGACAAAAACAATAAAACCCATTATAAACGAGGCATTTGTTGCATCCAGTGGGGACATAATTACTGATTATAATGACTTGTACCGTATGAATTACATGGCGCGTTGCATCACGCCGCGTAAACATAACACCATGTTTGCATTTGTGATCGGAGAAACGACAAACAACAAGCACTACTCTACACTGCTCAAAACTCGCGTTTGAATCGTCAGTGACAAATTCTTTAAATAAGAAAACGTACTTACAGGCCGTGAGTCAGAAGCGCCAGACTGTCCTTGCAAAGTTGGAATTGCCCCACTTTATAGAAACAGCCTTTGTGCAAGCCAGCATTGTAGGCTAACGTTACTCTTCCAGGTTCAGGAAATAGTCCTCCGTAAAATGCGCTGCACAGTGCACACACTCTAATATTTGGGTTGAACTGTTCTGGAACAGTGTTGTAAATACAACTTAACCACTGATTTCTACAGGGGCATCTCAATAAATTAGAATGTCGTGGAAAAGTTCATTTATTTCAGTAATTCAACTCAAATTGTGAAACTCGTGTATTAAATAAATTCAACGCACACAGACTGAAGTAGTTTAAGTCTTTGGTCAGGGCTCGAAATTAACTTTTTTACTTGGCAGCACTGGTGCTCCCAACTTTAAGAAGTTAGGAGCACCAAAAAATTTTTAGGAGCACCCACTGAATATTAAGGAGCAACACAACTGCCAAATGAGCGGAAGGGCTGGCAACATCCTTCCTGATGATTAAAAATCTTCATCAATTGAACCTGATCCTTAAGCTGCAGTGCTTTGTTTTTTATACATGCAATATACAGAGGCAAGATGAGAAGAAAATGTAATTTAAACTTTTCTCAAAACAGTCAGTTCCCCTCAGAAATACATTCATATAAACCCCCACTCCCAATTCAATATTTAGGATTTCCCTTCCATATTTCGCATAGTGAACGTCGAGCTTGCTCAGGCTGCTACAGTATTTTCTTTTCTTTGTGTCAGTCTTCAGCGTTAATGACTGTTTACACACTTGGCCATATTTCCACACAAATGAAATTTTGGAAAATTATTTCAATGCAGTTTGTGCAAGTGCGGTCACAAAACCGGTCAGTTCCAAGTAGGGGTGGGCGATATGGCAAAAATATATCAACATTTCATGATTTTATCACGATTCTTTGTCATGTTAGTTTTACTATTTTGTCTGAGCTTTATGGCCAGACTAATTTCCCTATTATAAAAGACAAAACCTTTCAAGGTAACAGAATATAAAAAAGAATGGTGGATATTTAGGCCAAAGTGGGTGAAGATAAAAATCTTTGTCGTTATTTTATCTTTGTTATTAAAAAATAAGAACAAAGATACACATTACAAATACACATAATATACAAATAAAATAAACAGTGTTTTATTTTCAGGTACAACAGGCATATTTAGCAGGAGCATTCAAGAAATTGAGTGAACAAATATAAAATAATCACTATATTGATTTCGATTCCTATTAAAGTAACTATTATTTTTTCAGTCAAGAGTAGTTAGTTATTTCTTTCTCTTTGTGTTTTGTTGTTTTAACATTAAAGAATAAAAATTATGTCATCTGTCTGTCGATTCTGTCAGTGTTTTATAGTTATACCATCATTTACTCACTCAAAATTAGTTTTAAACCTGAGTTTCTTTCTTCTGCTGAACATAAATGCTATTTAAACAGTTGCTGGTCCATAGTGACTTCCATAGTATTTTTTTTTATCCTACAATCAAGTGAACCAGCAACTGTTTGGTTACCCACATTCTTCAAAATATCTTCTTTTGTGTTCGGCACATGAAAGAAATTAATATAGGTTTGGGACAACATGTGAGTGAGTAAATAATGACAAATTAAATTTTAGTGTGAACTATCCCTTTAATGACAGTCGGCTACATGTTTAGTTCTGTCCCTTTAAGAGCTGCACGCATCTAATATACAGGCACGCATCCGTTCCTCTCAGCTGCTTACTTTTATTTTAGACATAACTAACTGAGTCTATATGTAAACCTTGTGTGTTTTGACAGTATTAGCTCAAAAGATAACTTAGTTCAGTAATCAGGCGCTGTTAGACAGGCTTTTTAGTTCGCGCGCTTCAGGTGCACAGGCTCAGAAAAAGCGCACGTCAGACCAGCGCGTGAATGAAAAGCTTAACCGGCAAGGCTTTAAATCACACGCAAATAATGTACTTTTGTGATTGTGAACAAGTGCAGTGTTTCGTGAGTGTAACTCTACCGCTGAGTTAACACTGAATGGATGTGGCGTTGTACAGTACATACAGACGGAGGCACCAGAACTGCAACTGAAAGAATGTGCGCTGTTGCACTATACTACAATATTTCTTCAAAAGCAGATCGTGGAGACATTTTTATCGTCCACGATCAAAAATCATTATATCGCACACCCCTAGTTCCAAGTTAGCTCCCTGTCACGTGGCACATGCTGTGCAGTAATTCGCGAACGTTTAGCAGAGAACTGTAACGTTAGAGGTCGCACCACAACAATTATTTGCACTCGCACAAATGCTCCCAAATATATTTTGGAGTCGCACAGATTACATTTCAGGAGCATATGCGACCAAAATGGTCGCAATTTCGAGCCCTGTTGGTTCTTTTAATTGTGATGATTTAGGCTCACATTTAACAAAAACCCACCAATTCACTATCTCAACAAATTAGAATACTTCATAAGACCAATAAAAAAAACATTTTTAGTGAATTGTTGGCCTTCTGGAAAGTATGTTCATTTACTGTATATGTACTCAATACTTGGTAGGGGCTACTTTTGCTTTAATTACTGCCTCAATTCGGCGTGGCATGGAGGTGATCAGTTTGTGGCACTGCTGAGGTGGTATGGAAGCCCCGGTTTCTTTGACAGTGGCCTTCAGCTCATCTGCATTGTTGGGTCTGGTGTCTCTCATCTTCCTCTTGACAATACCCCATAGATTCAGGTCAGGCGAGTTTGCTGGCCAATCAAGCACAGTAACACCATGGTCATTGAACCAGCTTTTGGTACCTTTGGCAGTGTGGGCAGGTGCCAAGTCCTGCTGGAAAATGAAATCAGCATCTCCATAAAGCTTGTCAGCAGAAGGAAGCATGAAGTGCTCTAAAATTTCCTGGTAGATGGCTGCGTTGACTGTGGACTTCAGAAAACACAGTGGACCAACACCAGCAGATGACATGGCAGCCCAAATCATCACTGACTGTGGAAACTTCACACTGGACTTCAAGCAACATGGATTCTGTGCCTCTCCACTCTTCCTCCAGACTCTGGGACCTTGATTTCCAAATGAAATGCAAAATTTACTTTCATCTGAAAAGAGGACTTTGGACCACTGAGCAACAGTCCTGTTCTTTTTCTCCACAGCCCAGGTAAGATGCTTCTGATGTTGTCTCTAGTTTAGAAGTGGCTTGGTAGCCCTTTTCCTGAAGACGTCTGAGCGTGGTGACTCTTGATGCACTGACTCCAGCTTCAGTCCACTCCTTGTGAAGCTCTCCCAAGTGTTTGAATCAGCTTTGCTTGACTGTATTCTCAAGCTTGCGGTCATCCTTGTTGCTTGTGCACCTTTTCCTACCCAAATTCTTCCTTCCAGTCAACTTTGCATTTAATATGCTTTGATACAGCACTCTATAAACAGCCACACCTTTCAGTAATGACCTTCTGTGACTTACCCTCTTTATGGAGGGTGTCAATGTTCGTCTTCTGGATCATTGCCAAGTCAGCAGTCTTCCCCATTATTGTGGTTTCAAAGAACAAGAGATACCCGGAATTTATACTGTAGGGATGGTCATTAATTGAAACTCAAATGTAAATATTCTAATATTTTGAGATACTGATTTTTTACTTTCATGAGCTGTAAGCTCTAATCATCAAAATTAAAACAAAAAAAACTTTTGAAATGTTTTACTTTACATGTAATGAATCTAAAATATATGAAAGTTTCACTTTTTGAAATAAGTTACAAGAAAAAATGAACTTTTTCACGACATTCTAATTTATTGAGATAAGCACCTGTAGTTGTGTCCTCTGGAAGCCCAAACAAAGTACTTTCACTTTCACAACGAAACAGAGCGTCTCCAGGACATGGCGCCGGCGGCAGCAACAATACTACAGCGAGAATAATAGTTCCGCCTTCTTTCTTTGGGTATACATTTGGCCGGTGTTTTGCAAATCTTCCCACACCATGACGTAGACATGTTGGGGCGTGTTTAAATGAGCCGTTTTAGGGGGGCGTGGTCGAGACTTAACTTTTATAAAGAATATCTCTTTGGTTTTGAGACTCTAGTCTTTGCAACTTCAGGGAACTTATATACTGTATGCACAAACAGCTTGTAACACTCCAAAGAGAAAGGAAAACTTGAAATCGCCTAACCCTAACCCGTTTAAGGGACAGAAACCTTTCTGGTTTTATAAAAAAAAAAACTGAATTGGAAGATTACTTTGAAGCTTAACCAATGTCTTATGGGTTTGGAACTACATAAGGGGGGGGAGTAAATGATGACAGAGTTTTCATTTTTGGGTGAACTTCCCCTTTAAGTACAGAAAGTCAGTTTTACAAGTCAGAATATTCCTTTTTTTCCCTAAAATGAATTCATATTGTTTTTCACTTACCACTGTCTCCTAATGCATAAAACCACGCTCTGTTATTCATGCCCACAGCAACATGATATGGTCCCACAGCTATGAAACTAGGCTCCACCTCCACTGCAACAGCAATAGGGGACTCCTTAGAAGAGAGAAAATACATCAAATTATATTATTACAATTTCTATGAAAAACATTCTGGTATAAACACACAAACAATAGAAAGGTGTTGTGGGAGGGAGTCTTTCTGAAGGTCTCGTTAGATGATTTCTAATGTGTTCTGCGCGGTTGCTAAACGTTTGCATAATGGTCCAGCTTAAAAGAACCTTCTGATATGTTTTTTTTTTTTTTTCAAAGTGTAATGTGTCAGCTCCTCACCCCTTCCACCTGGTTGGCAACCGTAACCTCCAACAGGGATGTAAGAAAGGCGATTCTAGTGCCACTGCTGTCTCCCAATATGGGCAGCTTGGTGAGGAAGACATGCAAAGTTCCCTGCTGAGAAGATACAGCTAACAGCTGCCCATCATCAGTCCAACACATCTGATCAAGGCCTGAGAAACACACATACAGAACTTAGAACTAATGCTTTTCACACAAATACAGTGCATCAATATGTATCAAAAAATATTTGATACCTTTGGTCTCCTCATCCAGAGTGACTATAGCATACATTTCCTTCAGATCAGTCAAGTCATGTATCTTAATACTAACAGAGAGATATAATAGTGTTATCTTAAAACACAAGATGAAAAATTCATTTTCAATGAGTGGTGGATAAAACTGTCATGATTGGCAGAGAAAAAGGTGGAATGTGTGTCTGAGAGCTGAAGGCGAGTTGTAACTGTAATAAGCAGGCCTGAGGATGATATAGCTTTGATATAATGATTTTGTAGGGCTGGGCTTTATGGCCTAAAATACTCTGTATTTATTTGGCTGAATTGCAATATAGAGTATCACAGTATTTACTATGTTGTTGTTTTTTTTCTATTTGGATTAAAATAAAAAATAAAAACTGTATTTGTTATTTGTCTAATGAAACAATGTTCATATTTAAGGCTATGAAAATGCAGTGAATGTAACCATGTGCGCTATGGAATATATTATGTTCAAATCTAGGGTTAAAATCACATAACATTCTAACATTGTAACATAACATTCTAAAAACAAAAATAATGCTTTTTTTAAAGCAGAAGTTAAATTCACTAAACTAGAAATGAAAATAAATGGAAAAAAATAAAACAGACTGTTTTGTATTAGGCTATTTAGATTGCCCCATTACAGTCACATTACAGTTAGTGCTATCATAAAAATACACTTATAATAGATAAGGCACATTTATTATCCGACTTTCTAACATTTACAAATGGAGAATATACCTGTGAAATGCACCACATCTAAAACACATTAAACAGTGCAAGTAGCCTATCTGTCAGCACATGTACAGTATCTGTCAGAGCATTTGACTGGGTAACCACTTTAAACTACACGTATTAAGTTAACTATACCTTACGAGTTATTTTAAACCCCTTAATATAAAGCATGTCTCATGTTTAAGACAAATTGGATTATGCACTTTCCCTGGAGCAGCTCACTGTGTGACTGTCTACCTCTATTTTTCAGACGCGCTCGTATCAAATTACTGTATGTCAATATAAATGGTATTGCCTCATTCCATATTGTTTACAAAAAATATATTGATATACCATACAAACTCGATATACCGCCCAGCCTTATAACTCTGTACATGTAAATTGGTTTTGACAACTGGCCAACAAGTCAATCTGCCCACTGGGAAATGTGGCATATGGCAGCATGCAAACATCTATTGTAACGACACATGCATACTAATGAACACTTACCAGTTGTCCCCACAGGATGCAGCCTTGTTTAGAGACTGAGATATAGTGATGCTAGTCAGGCTGTCTTTATGATTGTGGGCTTGAAACAACTCTTGGCCAATCTCACGGATATGTGTGGAAATGACTACAAAGTAGCCATGTGAAAATCCAATCATGATATAGCCATCCCCATACCTAGAGAGAGAAAGGAAAATATGCAGTATATAAAAAACACACTGAAATGAATGATTTTCTTCTCTTTGTATTTTTAAGTGTTATAACTTCAGTATAAGAAATGTACATTCTAGATAAAACATTATTTTGCACGATTCATCGCATGTGATTGTCATGTGTGTCTCGTCAGTAAAGCCGGTTCTGTGATTAGCAGTGTTGGGCAGTAACTAATTACTAGTAATTTAGTTACTGTAATAATATTACTTTTTGCAGTAACTAGTAGTGTAACTAATTACTAATAAGATTTCAGTAATAATATTACAGTTACTATCCATAAAACAGCTTAGTTACTTTTGATACCTCAACCCCGCTGATTTAAAATCTTAACAATCAAATAATTCCTAGATTTATTTTAATAATTTGCATGTGATGTCCCCAGTGCAGCAGGCAAGCTTAGAATATAGAAAAGCTTACATTCAGCAGATAGAAATATTGCATTATATTGATTTTGTCAGGAAAAAAGATGATCTGAACACTGTTGTGTAAGTTGTGGCTTTACTTTACTCTGGCGTTACATCCCACCCACATCCCTCTGATCAACATGTGGTACATTATATTACTATAATTAAAAATATTTTTGGAAAATTAAACAGTTTCTTACAAACTTATGTGATTTGATAAAATACATAACGAAATATAATTGTATATATGGGTAACGGAAAAATTACTTCAAGCTACACATGACAGTTAATGAGATTAATACAACACTTCTACTTGAATGTCACTATCAATCACTGTTGAGTGTTTGTAATAACTTCTGACTGCAATCCAATGTGTATTTTGGTCAAATGATGAGGAAGAAATATGTTATTAGTAACATTCTAGAAGAATTTTATGTGGAAGATACACAGTTAAAACTTCTGTGGGGCATGAAGAAAAAGTAATGTAACTAGTAGCGTAACTAATTACTGTTGCCAGAAAGTAATAAGTAATGTAACAATATTACTTTTGAAAGGAGTAACTAGTAATGAGTAATATATTACAGTCTTTGAGTAACTAGCCCAACACTGGTGATTAGTAGTAAATGTCCATCACCTGCTTTCAAATGGAGAGCCATTTACTACACAGAGACGTAGTTCACTGACAAGCTACGCAATATCGCGTTCATAATCGCAGATGAATTATTTATTATTCATCTTTTATGAACGCGATTATGAACGCGATATTGCGTAGCATTTGAAAGCAGGTGATGGACATTTACTACTAATCACAGAACCGGCTTTACTGACGAGACACACATGACAATCACATGCGATTAATCGTGCAGCCCTAATATTATTATTATTACTAGCTAAAATTGCATGGCAACCAGGAAGTTTATTTATCACATCCTTTTTATCCAAACTTAAAGTTAACAGTTCACTGAAGGAACAGTCCTTCAAACTGTGGTTAAACATCTTGTTTATGCACAATGGTTAAAGAGCAGGGCAGTGACATGCTAAAACTGTTACTACCACATACGTATAAGTACATCTCTGTCTGTCTGTCTGTCTGTCTGTGTGTGTGTGTGTGTTTGTACCAGCGGTAGGAGATGATGTTGCCGTAACGCTGCTGAAAGGCCAGTTCTATAGGGTTATCAGGGTCATTTAGATTAAACAGAAACAGGGTCTTCTTTCCTAAAGCCACACTGACCTGCAAGTTAAAGATCATTTAGTCATCCTATAGATATATTTACATTCTCATGAAACAATGTGAAAAAGCAGAGCTGGGGTAAGTGACCAAGCTGTTATCAAGGGATGCTTTTAAGCACACCATGAAGCCGAGGTGAGATTGATATGGTTGGCAAACAATGTTGAAACTAGCTGGTTGAAAATAGAATTCAACTGATGTGTAGTCACAGGTTTCAAAAAGGCTTCAAATGCAGCTAATCCTTTCAAAATTACAAATAGGAAATGTTAGTGTTGTAACAATGTTAGTGTCACTGTTTATACAGTGATGCCAGACTCATAATTAATTTGTTTTGAAATTGTATTTTTATTTGCATCTATAAAGTTAAAAAGAAAAAGAAAAAAAGTAATTCACTGCATAATCCCATATTCTGGTTATTACAATGCAATAAACAATAATGATGATCATATTTAATATTTTATCATATTTTTAACTAGATTTTATATTTTACTAATGTATTACTGTAAAATTGCTGATGTACCAACGCAAGAAATTGTGTAAAAATATTATTGGAATATATGATTTTACTCTTACGTTGACCTCTACCTATATAAGTAAGTAAAAGTTTAAAAGTAAAGTAAGATGAGAATGTTAACCTACAGTGCTTTCTCCTGGAGATGATCGCTCATCTGTTTTCATCACTGAGAACTGAACATCTGCAGGATCTGCTCTCACGGAGGTCTGAAGGAGAGAAAAGGAGTGGTAAACAGCATGTCAAATTATGCTATTTATATGTCTGCATCAACAAATACAATATAAAGGATCTTGTTCTGACAGACCCTCATGTACCTGTCGAATAGTGTCTCCCTCATGGTTGCTGATTGTTATGCTGCGGTCTTCACTGCCCAGCGCCAGGAGGTTCTGAGAGCTCCAACAGCCACATGTGATCTTCTTTGTGTGCTTACCTACATGTACACATGTGTGATGTGGAAACTACTCGCACAGAATTTTATAAAAATTTTTTTTTTTTTTTCAATTATTGAATTTAACCCAGAATATATAATAGAATAAAGAGGAAATTAAAGAGAAATGTATATAAATAAATAAAAGAGAAAAGTATATTTTATGAGGATTACCAAAACCCCAGTATTTGAATAGTAATCATTCAAAATCATATTTTGTCTGCCCAAAATATATGGGAAGCACATTATAAATATAACTTGTTAATTGAAAGTAAAATATTTTTTAATAGAAATATATTCATTTTCATCTCATAATTCATTTTTATTTATTTTTTTAATTGCTTAATTTTACCCAGAACAGGAATCTTGCGTGAGGTTTGCTGGTTGTAGATGAGCAGGTTTCCTTTAGATGTGCCAACAGCCAATAGTGGCCCAGTTTTAGACCAGAGCAGAAAGGACATCTGATCTCTGAATCAACCAAAAAAAAAAAAAAAAAAAGCAACCCAACGACATTTCAAAAACAATCCAGTTCAAGGAGTTTATTCTCAATGTTCCGTCATCACATCACTCACCTCATGCCACTGTCCAGCTGTGAGGTTTTGTTAACATTTGCATCCCACAAGTAAATGGAGCTGGACTTTTCAGCAATCACAGCCAAGATATCGCCATCTTTATCCCAGTCAAGAGATATGCAAATCCTGCAATAATAATAATAATAATAATAAAAGTAATTAAATAAAAAAAAAACATGAAAGTATGAGCAATAACAGAAAGAGAATGTCGGTCCAGCAATATTCTTACTCCTTAGTTATGCAAAAACAAAATCACACAAAATCTTTCTCTCTCAATTATAGTCTCAGATAGACAGAACATGCATGAATGCTCACTTACCCAGGCAGATTCAACTCATTAACCTTCTGTCCATGCCGATCAAAGATTTTTACAAAATTGTCAGGGCTGTGGATCAATAAAATATGACATGCATAACTTTTAACTCAAGCGTTGCCTAAAAAGATTTACACTTAAAGGCTAAACTAAGAAAGTGCAGGTACTCACCCTGCAACTGCAAGATAGTTTCCTACAGTTTTCTGCCATTTGTATTGCAAACATGACCCAGACCAGGACTTTTCTGACAGCGTGAAAACACGCTGAAAACAGACAAAACTCGTTTCAAATCAATACACAGTTCGCTGATAAATTGAAGTCATGATAAAATTACCACAAAACGACATAATAACCTTACTATAAAAAAAGATAAAGTAAAAACAGTCCAGCCCTTTAGGTCAACATTTTGTTTATTAGGAGACACGCAAATATGACCAAGTTAATCAATATTTCCCCATTTATAAATGTTATTTACACGCTTTTATTTTCTCTGCTAAAAGACATGAACTGCTATTGAGCTAACTAGCCATCGTGCTAACGCTATTCGTGATGCTCCTAAAAGCATGCCAACTAATTCGTCTTAGAGAAAGCACATGTGCACTTCAAACAGCGACATTCCACTTGACATACAATGGGACATTAAATAGTTTATATATGTAAAAACATACGTGCCTTCATTTTTGTATGTCGAAAACGTTACACTTCCCAGGGTGCTTCACTCCGACGCGTCTTGGTCTCTCTTAGCAACAGCCAGTCAGCGTTCAGCAAGACATGATCACTGACAAAACGAATTTATTTGTTTAGAGATAGATAGATAGATAGATAGATAGATAGATAGATAGATAGATAGATAGATAGATAGATAGATAGATAGATAGATGATAAATAGATAGATAGATAGATAGATAGATAGATAGATAGATAGATAGATAGATAGATAGATAAAATAAAGTAAAATAGATGAAGAGTAACGTTACCTAATCTCAAAAATTTGCAGAGATTATTCCATACATACATACAGCATATCATATTTGGTGCCTGTCTAAATATATAAAACATATTATAAACTTTTGTTACAAATAGCATGGTTGAAATTAATATGAATATAAAGTCTCCTTTGTTTTGTAATATAGTTAATATTTCGCAACTATATTACAAAATGTGCAACAGGGATAAAATGTTTCAAGGCAGAAGATTATTCAACAAATCTGAAACTTAGATCTTTAACTTGAAGAGTTACATATTTCTGATAAAAAATCCTGCTGGTTTGGACGCTGTATAATCGACAGATATCAAAAGGCGCCTGTCGCCCTCATGTGGCACTGAGATGAATTGCAATCATGGTCACATTGAACTTAGTAAATAAAGGTGAGATGCTATTGAAATGCACAAGATGCTCTTTGGAATATTCTCAAAGAATGCTTGATAAAGGCAAAAGGGAGAAAAACAAAAGCATTCTTATATTCATGTCATATGTTTACTTGTTTCAGTTAATTGATTTTTATCAATACTACAAGAGGTGATCAGAATCAGAATCAGAAAGAGCTTTATTGCCAAGTGTGTTTGCACACACAAGGAATTTGTCTTGGTGTTAGGAGCTTCCAGTACAGAAGTACAAACATAGTGCAGACAACATATAATTAAGGTAATAAAAACACTAATAATGAAGAGAATAGACAATAAATTACAGGTGCATCTCAATAAATTAGAATGTCGTGGAAAAGTTCATTTATTTCAGTAATTCAACTCAAATTGTGAAACTCATGTATTAAATAAATTCAATGCATACAGACTGAAGTAGTTTAAGTCTTTGGTTCTTTTAATTGTGATGAATAGTTCACCAATTCACTATCTCAACAAATTAGAATACTTCATAAGACCAATAAAAAACATTTTTAGTGAATTGTTGGCCTTCTGGAAAGTATGTTAATTTACTGTATATGTACTCAATACTTGGTAGGGGCTCCTTTTGCTTTAATTACTGCCTCAATTCGGCGTGGCATGGAGGTGATCAGTTTGTGGCACTGCTGAGGTGGTATGGAAGCCCAGGTTTCTTTGACAGTGGCCTTCAGCTCATCTGCATTGTTGGGTCTGGTGTCTTTCATCTTCCTCTTGACAATACCCTATAGATTCTCTATGGGGTTCAGGTCAGGCGAGTTTGCTGCCCAATCAAGCACAGTAACACCATGGTCATTGAACCAGCTTTTGGTACCTTTGGCAGTGTGGGCAGGTGCCAAGTCCTGCTGGAAAATGAAATCAGCATCTCCATGAAGCTTTTCAGCAGAAGGAAGCATGAGGTGCTCTAAAATTTCCTGGTAGATGGCTGCGTTGATTGTGGACTTCAGAAAACACAGTGGACCAACACCAGCAGATGACATGGCAGCCCAAATCATCACTGACTGTGGAAACTTCACACTGGACTTCAAGCAACATGGATTCTGTGCCTCTCCACTCTTCCTCCAGACTCTGGGACCTTGATTTCCAAATGAAATGCAAAATTTACTTTCATCTGAAAAGAGGACTTTGGACCACTGAGCAACAGTCCTGTTCTTTTTCTCCTCAGCCCAGGTAAGATGCTTCTGACGTTGTCTCTGGTTCAGAAGTGGCTTGTAGCCCTTTTCCTGAAGATGTCTGAGCATGGTGACTCTTAATGCACTGACTCCAGCTTCAGTCCACTCCTTGTGAAGCTCTCCCAAGTGTTTGAATCAGCTTTTCTTGACTGTATTCTCAAGCTTGCAGTCATCCCTGTTGCTTGTGCACCTTTTCCTACCCAAATTCTTCCTTCCAGTCAACTTTGCATTTATTATGCTTTGATACAGCACTCTGTAAACAGCCACACCTTTCAGTAATGACCCTCTGTGACTTACCCTCTTTGTGGAGGGTGTCGATGTTCGTCTTCTGGATCATTGCCAAGTCAGCAGTCTTCTCCATTATTGTGGTTTCAAAGAACAAGAGATACCCGGCATTTATACTGTATGGATGGTCATTAATTGAAACTCAAATGTAAATATTCTAATATTTTGAGATAATGATTTTTGACTTTCATGAGCTGTAAGCTCTAATCATCAAAATTAAAACAAAAAAACTTTTTAAATGTTTTACTTTACATGCAATGAATCTAAAATATATGAAAGTTTCACTTTTTGAAATAAGTTACAAGAAAAAATGAACTTTTTCACGACATTCTAATTTATTGAGATGCACCTGTATATATATATATATATATATATAACAACAGTAATAAAAATATACAGGAAAGAAAAATGTTCATAGACAGAACTGTGAATGTGCATGTGTCCTAGTGTATGGATGAAGGTTTGAGGAGTTATTTACAGATGTACAGTACTGGGGTGTGTTATGTGTTGTTCAGGTGGGATACGGCCTGGGGAAAAAACTGTTCTTGTGTCTGGCTGTTTTTGTGCTCAGTGATCTGTAGCGCCGGCCAGAGGGCAGCAGTTCAAAGAGAGAGTGAGCTGGGTGTGAGGGGTCCAGAGTGACTTTCTTAGCCCTGAACTTTTCCAAAGATCTTGGAGGCTGGGCAGAGGGGCACCGATAATCCTCTCAGCAGTCCTGACGGTCCGTTGTAGTCTTCTGATGTCTGTTTTGGTAGCTGAGCCAAACCAAACAATTATAGATGAATACAGGACAGACTTGATGATGGCAGAGTAGAACTGTTTCAGCAGATCCTGTGGCAGGTTGAACTTCATGTGTAAAGTAAATAAATATTAACATTTATTACTAGAGACACTTGCATAACATTTATTCTAAGAGAAAAAATCTATACTTCTTTTATACTTACTATTTCCTTTGCAAGGACACCATATTTGTGTTGGTGTGTATGCGTGCGCACGTGCAGTTATCCATAACGTGGCAAACTTTGTGTTTTAGATACCATAAAGATAAACAAACTGTTGTGTGGCAATGTATTTTTTTTTTAATGTAATACAGCCATTAATTGTCAGCCACACTTTCTCTACAGATATGAACCACAAGAAAGGTAGAATGTGGCTTTCAGACAAGTACATTTCAATGTAACAAGGAAATCCACACGATGCAATCTAAAGTATCAAAAGATTTTAATAACATTGCTTTTAACAAATAAGACAAGATGAAACAGTCAAAAAAACAGTATCAAATGTCATCTGTGAAATAAAGAGGGCTTGTGTTAAAGGTATGAGGAAGTGAAAGGTATAATTAACACTCATAAAACAAGCACATAAACATTCACTACAACCTTTTTTTAGTTCTCAGTTTTTGTACAAGAGGAGATTCCACATTCCACTGCCTGGGCACTGGTTTTCTGTGGGGGATTAATAAAAATATAGTAATGTTAAGCAATAAACCTTAGATAGATATTTTGATTTAAGATATTTTGCTTATTGATGTTTATGTTAAATTAATTGAAACATTGTAAATTCATCTTAACTCATCTGAAATGTATAAACTTACTGTTGTTCTGGTGACAGGAGATGCAGAACACTCTCTTCTTCATCCACAACTTTGCTTCCTGTAACCAGATAGAAATTTTATTTAGTACTTTTGCAGTTTATGACAAAATCATATACAGTATGTTTCAAAAAGTAATTTTAGGTTTCCAACCTATAAAAAAGCTTTACAATATAAAATGTCCAATTAGAAACGGCTATTACATTATTTTATTCTATTGACAAAAAAACAAAAAAAACAAAAACGTGAAGGCTTTTGTAAAGCTGTCACTTTTTAAACTTTAGATGTGCAGGCTGCAAACTATGAATTATCAATAGACCTGGGTTATGGTGTCATAACTGAGATTTTTGACCCTAAAACTTAATCTAACAGATTATATGAGAAAGAAAATTTGAAAAACATACCTCTTCCAGATTCACTGCAGATGGCACTGACTTGCTCTCCAAATGTCACTTCATTGATGCTCGCTTTAAAGAATCAGAAAATAGTTTATTTAAACTGAATCCCTTTGCATTCCTCAAAGGAAAACAATATCTGGGGTTTTACTAGCTCATTTCAGCACAGGTACTTTTAAAATCTTTAAATTGACATACAATAGCATACACAATTTTTACTTCTATAATGTAAAATTGGGGTGCCATATATATCAAAGCCATTCAACACAATGCTTTTTTGAATTTAAAAACATGAGATGCAGTGCAGTGGGGGAATTTTTTTTTTTTTTTTTTTTTTTAGTTTTTAACAAGCACCACGTTTTTAGATTGCGGTGTCATGCCTTGAGACACTGCCAAAAAAAACACAAATGTGATCGTCAAACACATCTGTTTAGCACATGTGATCAGCCCCTAAGGGTTGTAACTAACTAATTGTAAGTTTGTAACTAAGGGAGACATTCAAAAGAATCTTACCTTGTGGAGTACTGATGGCTCTCCCAACCTGTTTTCCTCGTCCTGTCAATGGAGAAAGACAGAGAGAGGAGAGAGAGAGAGAAAGACAGAGACAGAGAGAGAGAGAGAGCGAAAGCGCGCACTTACAGTAAAAAATATTTTTAACCGATAATACAGATGTTCTTTATTAATGTACACAAAAAGCAATGCATTTTGTTTTATTGCCGCCAATGCTTTTTTTACACAATTTTTAATTTTCCACCCATAACGGAAGCGAAATACGCCTTGGAATGGTCAAAGTTTGTAACCATAATTGTAATTTTGATAATTTCTTATTAATTATGCAGCCCTAATATAAGGTACCTTTTGTTTGAAGACCAGTTTGAATTTAAAGAGACACAGAATGTGAAATCTATCTATTTGTTTAATCTCAACTGATTTGAGATCTTCATTTTCATTATTTTCATTAAAATGAGTCTTATATGAATATGGAAAACATATTATAGAAAATAAAATTAAAATCTAAAATTCATTCGAAGACGTGTAATTAATTAAAATCAGAAGTATTTAAAAAATAGCATTAGAAATAAACGATATCTTTATTGTTCTGTATAAGCAATATTATTGTTCTGTTGTTGACAACAGAAAGGCTGTTATTTGGTTTACCTGTTGAAAACACTGTAGGGGAAGAATGGGTCCTGACTGGAGTTGCCATGCCAGCATAAGTGCGACGCCTGAAAGAAAGAATAACTGTAAATGCAACATATCTATTCATACAAATAATCTTTACAGATAATGATTGCTGATGATACTATTATTACACTGATATTATACTGGCAATGTCCAATTATCTGTTGTACTGGGATGTGGCTCAGTTTTACCTGAGAGCAGATTTAGGGGTTTGTGCAGGACCTTTAGCAGCGTGAGGATTTCGAGGGGTGGCAAAACCTGTCTGCCCCCCAACGTTTGCTGCCTGGGCAGGAGAAGCCACAGCATTACCCTAAAGAGAGCAAGAGAAGGAAAAACAGGGGAAGGAAACAAAGTCATCAAAACCAGCAGTAACACTTAATGGCTTTGTTGCCAAACTTCTACTTTCTGATGCAGGTGTATGTTTGACTCACGTTTCGCCGGGGTGACAGTGCGAAGTAGGCCAGTTGGTTCTCCATCTGCTGTTGTTCTTGTTGTTTTTCCTTTTCAAACTGCTTGAGGTTATACTCCACTTCTGCAGCCAACTGTTCATCAGCAGCAAACAGCTCCTTCACCTCTGAGCGATAGTCCTGCATGGTCACCTGTAACACACACATAAAAGGCTAGAGTCAGAATAAATGTTTGTTTGGGGCAAAATAATTGTTTGGAATAAAGAAGTGTTTCAAATACACATGGTTAAACTACTACTATGTAATAGAGATGGGTATGAATAACAGATTACGCATAAAATAACAATGATCAATTTTCTCAGCTTCTCTTGTGTTTTTTATGTATGAGTAAATTATGGTCAGTGGTTAATATAATTACACTTTTCAATTTTCTGTTGCTTAAACAGTTGCAAAAAAAGTACTACAACTAAAACAAAGATGGGTTTCCATGTTTGATGAATCAGACACGTGTTCTAATGGACACCTTTCAGACTGTGTTGACACATTTCCACAGTTATTAACATTATAAATCTAGTCAAGTTTTGTAACACTATACTTTGTGTTATATTAGCATAGCATTAAATTAACTAGGACTAGTTAACACTGCTGCCGAGGGAGTGACAGCAAATTTGAAATCTTTTTTCTTGTTTCTGACCACCAAAATCAATCTCGACATTTTTCCCCCACTTTCAGAGTCACAGAAATGCTAGCATGAGTTTTTTTTCTTCTGCTTTTGGAGAAAATGGGAACATAAAAATTATATTTGTTGTAGTCTCCTGTTCACCACTAATAGGAATTAACCAAATTACGCTGATTTCTGTTTTTTTTTCTTACCGTTTTGACTGAACAGCTCTACTGCATGCTTTTTGCAACTAATAAGAACCAAAGTCAGGGGTCCTGAGATAAATTTGTAGACATTTTCAGCAGTGTTTTAGAAAGTTTAACTTGACAGTTGTCAGCTCTTTAAAAAATTACACTCGTGGTGTGAGGTGATGTCTGTTGTGTATATGCATAGAGAAATAATTAAGAACTAAATTTATATAAAGAAGTATGGAAAAAAGCACATCCCTTTTATCTAATCACATCTATATGCATCACCTGTAGGTAGGCCATAAGGTGTCTCAGGACAGGTGAGTGTTGCTCCTCCAGCATGTTCTTTAGACTTATGATGATAGGAATAACATTCTCCACAAAGTTCCTCTTTTGGACCTGAACATAAAACAGACGGGAAGTTCAACAAAGATCAGACAATAGTTTTTTGACTGCCTTCAGAATCCACCTTCAGGATGTTTCCTCACCTGTGAGACCAGCTTTTTCTGGGCCACCTGTAAGACAGCTTTAGCCATGGCCATCTCATCCTCCTGAGGTTCCTCTCCTGCTGCTGGGCCGCTCATGGATGTCAGTTTCATATCTTTCAGTGACAGGATGTCAAATGTATCTGCAAGCAACTCTGACCCCTCAGAATCCAGAGGCAGCTCATAGTCCGCAAAACTGGCTGGAGAAGAGAAGAATCTGTAAGGATAACATCTATGTATCCTTTTTTGGATGAATTCAGACTCAGAATTTGTTTCATCTTTGTTTTGCTCTTGGTGTAAAAAGACCATTCGTTTCAATTTTACAATTGATCATTCGTTTGTTACATAATTTTCTAATTTGATGATTTGGACTTAATGAATATAAATTTACAATTATAATAGTTTTATTATTAACAGCTTCTCCAAATTTCGCTTCCAAAATCTGTACAAACCCTGCACACTGCAAACACCACAGCGAGCAGTCAATCACACACAGCTCTTACCGAGGATGTCCTGGCAGATTTTGGTAGTGATATTGAATCGTTGTTCATCAGTAAAGTTTTTCAGTAGGAACCTGTAGATCCTGAAACGTTTGCCTTGATTCTGTGGTCCTTTCAGAGAAAACTTGCTTTTCTCACTGACAGAAAACATACAAACAAACACATTTTCAGAACTCACTGAATTTCACAAAGTAGTTTCTTCCCATAAATTGAAGAAAATTAAACAGTATTTTTTGCAAACCACTGCAAAAGCCATATCCAGGTTCATATGATGAATCGTTTTAGAATTTACCTCTCTGTTTGAGGGAATTTATTATATTTCTTGTGTTTTTCATAAGAGTTGAAGTGGAAAATGCATTCGATGAAATGCTGGGAAAACATGAGGGGACTCTTCTTAAGCAGGAGGTCAACCAGGCAGTACTCACAAAGACTAAACAACAAAAAAATGAAATCACATCAAAACATTAGATTAAATGGCAAAAGAAACTGCACCATGATAACGGTCACGTTTCTTACTCTGCAATGGTAGGGTCTGGGTCCACAAGAGCAATAGCAAAACGGAAAAACAGTGCACCTTTCCATTTCACATATTCTTCCTGTTAAAGAGCAAAACATCAAAATGCAGAACAAAACTGACAGCAAGATAAAAACTGATTATCTGAAGTTTAGATTGCAGGTTTGCGTGTGTACCTGCAATAAGTTAGTGAGCATAATGAGGGTCTGCTCTCGGACGATGGGGTCTTTGTCTCTCAGACAAGCAGAGATATTTGGGATATATCGGGTCACTGTGTTAGTGTAGCGCACGCAAAGATCACACATCACCACAACCACGTTACTGCGAACGGCCAACTCTGTGCCCACTTCCAGCTCCCGCGCAAACACAGGCAGATACTTCAACATCAGTTCCTCGTGCTGCAGACACAGCTTACCTATGACAGACAGAGAACAAGACCAAACTCAAAACAGATATCGTCACATTCTGCCTGCTGGGTTTTTTGTTTAAAGTAAACAATTAGTTTGTAAATGTTTCAGACCTAATGTGATGACAGCATGTGCTCGCACCACTGTTGGCATGGAATTGGGTTTGAACTGAGACAGAGGCTGACTAGCAGGCAGCTCATCTCCTTCAGCAGAAACTGGAAGAAAACACAATAAAAAAAAAATGTTTTTGCTAAATTTCTCATGACCCTAACACTGACATCAGGTGTAAATCGCTTAAAACTGTATATTAGTCTGGGCAGATAACTACAACAGTTTTCTGAGAAGCTCTTGGTTGTCTTTTTTCGGCTTAATACTGACTCATGCACATGATAAGAAAACTGGGATAGATGCACATCCATACCAAGCAAAAAAAAGTTGTATGGACAAACCTGGCTGCTGCTCTGAGGGAGTTAGAACAGACTGAACCAGAAGGAAAATTCTCTTTCCCACTTTAGAAGGGCAATGGAGAGAAGCAGCACCCAGTGTATAAAGATGTTTCACCTGAAAAATAGGTCATGGATTGGAAAAAAGGGAACAAAACTTTGCCATTTAAAAATGCAAAATGTAAATAAAAAAAATCTTTAACTTAAGAAGGATCCTTCACAACCTGTTTAATAGTAAGAGTCAGAGAGGGTGTAAAATAGTCATGTAAAACTAAATTAAACTTGTTTTCGTTGCATAAAAATTCTATGTTATAAGTAGGCCTTAAAAATGTTGGATTTGCCCCCTTTAATAAAATCTTGGTCTATACCAGCAGGTCTTCATTGATGTTTTCAGCTCCCTTCTCTTGTAGAATGACCCCAGACAGATAACTCTCACACACAGAGACCAGCTCTCCACAGAAACGATCCAGGAACTTCTAACACACACACACACACACAAAAAAAGTATTAGAATATAAATTACACATTTTACTAAAACCATACTGGCAATGGTATGATCTTACCAATGTGTCCTGAGTGTCGTCTGATCTTGCAAATCTGACCAGAGTATCCACACAGGAGCTGATCACCTCTAAAGGCAGGCTGAAAGTCTTCAACCAGCTCATCAGATCGTCTATACAGGTAAAATGTGCACATTTGTAATGTACTTGAATTAAGATACCATTGCTAACAAAGGTGTATTGTGAAAGCGATAGTTTAACTGAATTACCCATACCCATCTTACTCAAACATCCAGTAGGTAATTAAACGGACTACCTATACACTATATAAATGTTTCGGGTCAGTAAGATTTTTTTTTTTTTTAAGAAATAAATGAATAATTTTATTCAGTAAGGACACATTTAACAACAATAAAAAGTGACATTTATAAATGTCACAAATGATTTCTATTTCATTTTGATTACTAAAAGAAATGTTTCTTTAGCACCAAATCAGTATATTAGAATGATTGCTGAAGGATCATGTGACACTGAAGAGTAGAGAAAAGGCTGCTGAAAATTCAGCTTAGCCATTACAGGAATAAATTACATTTTTAAATGTATTAAAAGAGAAGGTATTTTAAATTGCAATAATATTTCACAGCATTTCTGTTTTTACTGTATTTTTAATTAAATAAATGCAGCCTTGGTTGGCATAAGAGACTTCTAAGAAACATTTTTTTTTTTTTAAATCTCATCAACCCCTTAGTAGTGTGCACCCATCAACCTGAAGTACAAATGGCACAATAGCATTTCTCAGTTCATCTGAATCCAACCGGACTATAAATGACTTGTGGTTCAGTGAGTAAGATCAATAACTTTTGAGCGCAAGACACATTCATGTTAAAACGAACTGCCTCACAAGACCAACTTGTTTGCTCCTTAAAGATGTAATTACTGCCACCTCACTAGATCAATTATTATGAAACCACATCATTTGTCACCAATGGGAACTATTTTTAATTATAATAAATAATACTCTTCTGATGAATTTGCGATCATATCAGTCACATTCTGAAGTCCTGACAAACCATACTTACCTACTATTCTGGTTTTGGTGTCATCATTGAGATTAGAGGCAATGTCACCCAGAACGCTCAAGATATGACAGGTCATTGTAACTGAAACAACTGGTGATCTATTAATTAAAAAAAACAATAATAAATTAAAAAATCATGAAAAATATTTTGAAACAAGCAGTCAGCTTTTACACACTGTACATCTGTCAAAATCTAAATTATTAGAACAAAACAACATTCTATGACCTTTTTCCTTTATCAGGGGTGCAAACTCGTCAGGGGTGAATAAGGTGACAAACTAAACTAGTACCCCCCTACCCCGCGCAATTCACGTGCGCACACACACACACACACACAATATACATACAAGACAATTGAAACACATATTCCTTTCCCTTCACATCACACTTTGATTCTAACTTCAACCAGGACCAGCTCCATTTGCACCTGACTCCAGCCTCTAGTTGAGCCACAGTTAGGGCATCTTCCTCCTAAAACTCTCTCATTCCCTCACTCTGAATTTTTTTTTGAAGTGGGTGAGTGGTAAAGTTTGGCTACCTGACTAGTTAAATGCCAATGAAGGTAAAGGCAAGTTAATTCACATAGCACATTTCACACACAATGGCAAGTCATTTACACTTATGCATTTAGCAGACGCTTTTATCAAAACAATTTACAGTGCATTCAGGCTATACATTATTTTATCAGTATGTGTGTTCCCTGGGAATTGAACCCACGACCGTTTTGCGCTTCTAACGCAATGCTCTACCACTGAGCCACAGAAACACCAAGTCAAACTGCTTTATATGGAGAAAATGTTACACACTGCAAAAAATGCTTTTCTTACATTTTTTGTCTTGTTTCCAGTCCAAATATCTAATAATTCTTAAATCAATTTTTTTTTTTTTTCAGAAAAAAAGTCAAAAGTCAAAATCTTGTTTTCGGTTTGAAATAAGATTATTTTGCTTACCCCATTTGCAGATTATTTTGCTTGTTTTAAGGAAAAACTTTTGACTTATTGACTTTTGACAATAATTTTTACTTGTCTAGAAAACGCTTCTTGATTTAAGATTTTTTAGATATATTTGGACTAGAAACAAGACAAAAACTCTAAGTAGGAAAGCATTTTTTGCAGTGCACCATTCAAGGATAAACACCTTTATATAATTAAAAGACGTTTGAGCGACACCTACGGTCTACAATCAACAAGGATTGTTGTTAAGATGTTACATGAACTTAGTCAGGGCAAATAAACCACTGCAAATCTTCATTTCAGCACTCAAATTTTTGAAGCAGCTGACGGGCTAAACGCGAGGTGTTTCTCCGTCTTGAAACAGGCTGTTACAAGCTGACACTTAGCGCTGCCTCCACTTCAGCTGAGTGATACTAATATTACTGTACATTAAACTGTATGCTTTACTTGTAGGTCAAACAGTTCTCAAATCGACTTCATGTCAGAGTAATAGCTTACTGATATGTGAGACAAATGTTAAGGTCGAGACTGAGGAGCATTTTTGCAAAGGGTAGAAACTTACAATCTTCATAGCTATCACAACAGCAGCCTCACGCAAAAAAACCCCACAAAAAAACAGCAGCCTCGCGTTAATCGCCATTTAAACTGGAACACCATAATTTACAGAAGATACAAATGCATTCCATCCGAAATATGGACAGTTGCCTGCAGCGTCTAAAAGTTAGGCTTCAGGAGTGAGATTGGTTGGATGAGGGAAAGAATATTAAGGTAAGCCAATCAGAGGCAGAGTAGGGCGGGTCCAGTCCTTTGCCAACAGGGGAAAAAAACGCTACAGGTGACGTGACAAAGATGACTCGCAGATACGACGACGACACCCCACCCCTCAATTTTTTTTTTTCCAGATCTACACGATTCACGTGAATGACCTATTTCAAGATGAAAACGGCGAATTTCGCCGAAAGGTGACAAGTTTGCACCCCTGTTTATACTTTAACTGTTTGTACATTTACTATGAGGTTCAAAAAATAAATAATTCCCGTCACTTCCTTAGCTGTTCTCTGACCTGATAGTATTCTCCCAGGTATCCAGTATGGTGCCATAGTTCAGTTTAGGAGAGCAACTGGCAATTTTAGCTAACAGCAGCCAGGCAGCAGCAGCCCTCTCTCCCTCGGTATGAGACAGCAAACCATTCACAAAGGCAGGAGTGAACTTCTGCTGCGGAGCCCACACGCTGAAAGCCTTGCTGAAATACCGGCTACAGAAGAGAAAGATGCGGAGGATGACAGAATTAAAACGATGAAAGAAAAGAAAAAACAGGAAACATGTCACACCCCACTAGTCACAGATGGTTAGGACACGTGTTACTGACCTGAGGTCTTGACACTTTTCACACATCAGTCCCAGTAATTCCCAGGCCAGCTTCTGAGATGTGTCACTATCCCGATATTTGCCTCGACTCTTAATGTGAGCAATGATGACATGGTTCAGACACTCAAGAGCTTTTTCTTGCACAGAGCTCTCAGAGTCCATGACAGCCGGTAACACTCCTCTCAGCCAGGCCTCCTGCACTTCTTTATTCTCAGGCAGAGCCTGGAAACATAATCATTGAAAGGAAGAAGTTTACAAGATGCTGGAGACACACTAAACCAGCGTAGTAATGTGAAAATCTGCAACCCCCTTATAGCAACCCTCCAGTGGACAGGCCAAAAAAAATGTATACATATATATATATATATTTTTTTTAATAGTGCAGTTAGGAGTAAACAAATATGATTGATACCTTATTTGTGAAAGAAAGTGACCATACTGTCTGACTTAAATTGTTCATGAGAAAAACAGGACAAATTCCAAGTCTTTAAAAAAAAAAACCTAGTTAGAATTAAAATCTGGCTTTGTTGGTAACCATTACAATGCTGAGGCACAGGTAAAAGTTTGACTGTTTTGACTAGCTATTATAATATTATTGGTCATAACAGATAGACATAGTATTGTGAGGTTGGGAGGGGGTGCTCACAGCAAGGAGATCCATAAGGCACTGCACAGCTTTCTTCTTCACTGAGACAGCAGGATCCCTGCAGCGATCTGACAGAATACTCAGATTCTCTGCACTGCATGAGATCACCCCATGCTTCAGCAGACTCATGACGGTCTACACAAACACATGAAAGACACACAATTAGTTATAGCTGCTTTCTTTATACTAGTTTGACAATGAAAATAATGGTTTTGTTGGAAAAGATTTTGCAGTCTATCCCAAAAATGAATTAAAAACAACTTTTAAATGTGCATGGCTACAGCAGCAGTGCAACTTTCTCAAAAGGGTCTTATCTTCCTAACCTAACCCTGCAAATCATGTAATAACTAAAGTAAAGCATACAAATTAAAACACCACCAATGAACATAGACACACAAAAAAAAAGAAACTCCAAATGAACTAGTAGACCACGCAATAAGTTGACTGTTGGACAACTTATCGGCCATCGAGATCTAACCCTACAGTGAGCTATACCAATATTCAAAGGTCAAAAGTTTATCAATCACAAACATTTATTAAGTAATTTAGCAAAAAACACCTTTTATAGATTAGAGAGGGCGGAAAGTAAAAACTAAAACAAATAAAATAAAGAAGTTTAGTGGAAGAAGCCTTGACTTGAATATTAAAAGTTTCTAGGAAAAACATGAAATGCTTCAAAGTGTAGAATGTATTTCATACCTCCAGTGCACTTTTTCTAGCATTGGTTTTTGGATCACTGACATGTTTTTTAAACAGAGTCATAGTTTCCTCATCTAAAAGTAAATAAAGAAACATTAATAAAGAATTAGTCAGTCATGCAAAATGTTCAACTTAAATGACAAGGCCTATATGAGGAGAACTTACTCTGTAAGGAAGTATTCATGACGCTCCTGTGGGTCGTGGTAATGCTCTTGTGTTTTGTAAGCTCAATGGTTCTGAAGGTCAGAGCGGTTTTCTGAACAGTCTCTCTACTTTTTAGAGTTTCTGAACAAAAAAAACAAAAAAAAACTCAAATTGAACCATCACCGTCTATAAAAACGCCTCGCGCTAATTTCATTTTAAATACCGGAATATGATCTTACGCTCAGAGCGACCTGACTCCAGCATGGTCTGAGCACCTGATGAGAAAATAATTAACTTATTTAGTATTCAAACATATCGTTTACAACTAAATAATATAAATCACTCATATACAAACATTTCATACAGAGCTGTACAGTTACTGTAGTAATATACATACTGTTGGAAAAGAGCTCATGGACACATTTTGTAGCATTCTGGGAACCAAGCTCCAGACACCGTGCCAGGCAGTGAAACGCGTGACCTCTGACTGTTGGGGAAACATCATTACGATGATTGTAGATGATGTTGTGCACCAGAAACCTGTGAGGCAGGAACACAGCCAGCTCAGGGTCCACTGTATCGTCCACATCCCTCTCACTCTGCTCCAGCAGGACCATGGCAACATCAAGCGCAAACATTCTGAATGCCACCTGAACAGAGGTTTTCATTGGTAGTCATCAGGAACAGACAAGAGCATTGACAAATATCAACTAATTTCTGCACATGGTAAATTGTGCTTAAATTAAACTAGTCATGGGGCTGTGACATGACGAGTCACACAGTTTACCTTGTTGTTTCGGGAGTAGCTATAGAGCCACTTAACAATGGCTGCAAAATCCTGACACGGCATCTTAGCCATCAGTTTCCCAACAGCCTGTGCTCCACTGGCTCGATATTCAGACTTCTCCACCATCTAAAACAGACACACACACAAACACAGAGTGACCTTTTTGGATCTTTTAAGTTTAAGTTACCTGGACTTTTAATGGAGGAGCAGAAACCTCTCAGGTTTCATTAAAAATATTAGTGAAGATTAACAGAAGTCTTATGGGTTTAGAATGACATGAAGGTGAGTAAATGACAGAAATATCCCAAAAGATTTGTCGTTGTTCCAAATTTGGATGCTGTTTTTTCCTGTAAAACTCAAACACAGAATCATATAGAATCGCCACTCAGGTCTTTGATGTAATAATGTTTGGTCTCAAGATATTTGATTTGAGAGCTGCATATTGAATGTATTTGATAGTGAATAATTACATAAATCTCTGTCTGGTGTTTTAAAAAACATGGAAAATAGCACACAGTTATATAAACTACTTTTATAGAACTTTTTATGTATTGGACAGCTGTGGTCACATAAATGTAATAGATTCTTCAAAAATGTCCATGTTCCATGAAAAGAATAACAACATACAGGTTTGGAATGACATGAGAGCTGAGAGTCAATAATGACATAACTGGAATAACTGAAATGAAGCAATTATTTTTAGTTAAAATTCTATTTTAAAATAAAATATACCTGATGGCAGATGTGTTGCACAAGGATCCGTAAAAGTGGCAATGTGGCCTCCCTCTGCTCATCAACAATATGACTAGAACACAGGACACACATAATTCAGATTTAAACAACTCACAGAATCAATGCTGAACACACAGCATGGGACAAAAAAGGTTTAGAAATTGCATGTAATTTTAAAAACAAAAACATAAATATTCCTACATGAATTATTACTGGAATTTCAGGAAGAATGGAATAAGCAGTCACTAACCTAATGAAAAGTATGGCCTGGTCTCTGGCACCGCAGACAGTCTGAGATGGAGCAAGAAGACATGGCTTGGACCTCTCTTGTGTTTTCATCATTATAATAACATAGAGTAGTTTGCGGAACACTCGGCGACGGCACTGTAAAATACAACACCCATAAAGATCAAGCAATGTAATGTAACTCATGCAACTAAAACGTAGTGGTCTTTTTGGAGTAACCCCACCCACCTCATCTCCTTCACCATGAATGGTTGAGCAAAGTAGCCCCAGTCCATGGTAGGACAGCTCAGGCAGACTCTGTAATTGGTCGACACTCCTTGAAAACACACAAAAATCATTTGTGTGAAAGTCTCTTAACAAATGCATTATTGATATTGAGTTGATATTGTTAACTAAAACTAAAATAGTTTGATCTAAAAGAATAGTTTAGAATAGCTTATTATAAAATAGTTTAAGATGAATATAAATATTGGGTGAAAAAAATCTAACTTGAAAAACAAATGAAAATTAATAAGTTTAAGTTGAAATGCTAAAATTACAAAAAACTAAAACTGAAATAAAAACAAATTAAAGCTAAATATCTATATATTTTTAAATGATATAACCACAAAAAATAAAATATAAAAATAAAAGCCAATTCAAAATATGAATAAATAATATCTAAACAATACTAAAAGTATTGCTGAAATGCATTTCCTCATCTTTCTCATTTTCTTTTGCATTTACCTTTCCTGAGAGAATGACATATCTCCAATGATTGGCTCAAACTTTGTAAGTTCAGTGAAAAGCTGAAAGTAAATGGAAATAATATCAAAATCTCAGCATTCTGTAAATATAATTGTAAAAATAATACTTTTTTAAAGGTTTCAAAGGTTATTATCAATGTGTGAAAATGTTCAACCATATTCAGATCTATACAAAAACATTGCTTTATATGCTCCGTGAGAACTGATTATCTAACGACCTAATCCATCTCATGACCACTTGACAATAATTGTGGAACACACACTATTTATTCACTTATATACTTATTTATCTAACACACATAATTAGTCTACATTTCAACTTGCACATAATATACCTGTACATACAAAACTGTCTATTGTAATATACCTGTACAAACAATTGTCAATTTGTATATTGTTATTCCCTATTTACTTGTTCTATTTTTATTATTTTATTATCTGTGTTTTTGTTCTGTCAATGTCATTCTGTTGCACAGTGGAAGCTTCAGTCACGAAAACAAATTCCTCTTATGTGTAAACATACCTGGCAATAAAGCTCATTCTGATTCTGATAATAGTCTCAAGAATGCAAAGAGGGTCAAATTGGCTTTTTAAATAGAAAAAATGAACAGCTGTACCTAAAACTACTTTAAGATTTACACAAATCCCCAACACAATCACAAGTAGCACACAAGTGCTGAGTGAGGAACTTACTGATCATTCAGTCATCATTGACTGACCTGAACACAGCTGTCAGCACTCTGAGGTTTGTCTCGAAGAGAAAATCTCTCAAGCAGTCTCAGAAGTGTGCGAACCAGCAAGACAATGCCCTCTCTTAGTTTCAGCAAATCCTGTGCAGAAAAGTACACCGCCTCTTCTTCGTCATCTTCATCATCATCAATCTCCATCTGTTAGGAAACAAAACACCAAAATACATGACACCACTGTCACACTGACAAGAGTAGGAAAAAACGCTTTTAAAGATGATAAGTGTAAATGTCACATATACAAACAAACAAAATCAAAATGCTATACCTCTTCAGACACTTTCTTTGGGGGTTTGGATCGTTTTCCAGTTTTGGGATCACCTTGAGTGCTTTTCAAAGAATCTTTCTTGCGTTTTTTGCCAGAGTCTTGAGGCCAGCATTTCAGGGGCATGTTCAGACAGGTATCAAAAAGAATCTGATGGTACACTTTATTCACAACACTCCCTAAAGATGGCCAAAAAGAAAAACATCAAATAAACTCACGAGGGCCTAACAACCTATTCAGTGTCATGCCATGCATTAGGAAGGAATTCAGCACTGCAACCAGATGCAAGGGATGGAAACTGACCAGGTATTTTTAGCAGCAACAAGTATAGAGAGGCTGCCTGTAGACCACATAGTCTCTGTTCAAGACTGGGACTTTTGGTTTTAGCAGTAAGGATGAAGTAGGAAAGGACAGCCACCAAAGTTTTTGCAGAGACTCCATTCTCACCAAACACCACCCAGACACTCTGCAGGGAAAAATACATCATAAGCAAGTTACATTTACACTGCCTGCATCACAAACAGATGTACTATTTTGCGGCGAGAAGCACAAAGAAATCACAGCATCATCACGTTATACCTGTGTATTGTCATCATCCTCATTGGAGAAGGGCAAAAGCTGCATGTAAATTGTTTTGAAAACATCAGGGTCTTCCTTTATCTCCTCCTCAATAACAGGGTCAAGAGGGTCTGTGTGTGTGAACTCGAAATCCCACACAGCATCCACCCAGGCTGAAACATGTCAACAATATGTACACTCTCGTTAATAATGCCCAAAGATGCTGCAGGCTGCTCATTAAGTTGACACAGACTGTGATTATGCGATATATATGTAAGTTAGTATGACTATATAACGTGAGTGATATAACGTAGTCACCCTGATTGTGTTCACTCTAATTATAAACACTATGGCAGTTTGAACGGATAGTTAACGTTTCTCTGCTATGGTAAAACAAAAAAGTTTTGCGTTAAAATCTCACATATGATATAATAATCCATAAACCGACACCAAAACAATCCCCCGAAATGACAGCGTCAGTTGCAACTCAACATATCTCGAGGTTTACTACAACAAAACACACTGTGGATCTCAAAAGTCATTTAGCCATTGTTTCTAGGACATGCTGGTGACAAAAATTAAACCATACCTGTAGACACACTGTTTAATTTTAATAACTGCAGCGCATGTATCAACTCCATACTTCGTTCAAAATAACCCGCCAACAGCCGCTGTGCTGGGGGATAGCGATCCCGGCATGCTTAGCGACATACGCAGGAGATCTCATGAATATTAATTAGGTAAATACTTTTTTTTCGTTTTTATTAAACTTTAATAACACTACAGTACATTAACTTGCATACATAGTATGAATCTACAAAAATATAACATGAAAACAATTAGACAAAAAGACAAAAATAACGTCAAAAAACGACGAGGGTGGGTGTCGACTTATTAATATTCATGAATCAAAGCAGTTCCGTTTCGCGCTCGGTAAATCCGGCGCATGCGCAACGGTTCATATCTATGACGCGCAGTTACGCGCGTTCCTCAAAACAGCGAAGAGATGCTTCAGACTGTTAATGTACAAAAACAAATTAACAAAAGACTACACAAGGAAGAATACAAGTAAGCGACCAAACTAGGTGTTGCACTCATTATTTAAATGTGTTCTTTGTACAGGGGCTGAATATATAAATATCATAGAATAACGTTACATTTGTTATAACCTGTATGTTTTATATCTAACGTTACTGTCTGTCATCCGAAACCAGTACAATTGAATTTCTCTCTCTCTCTCTCTCTCTCTCTCTCTCTCTCTCTCTCTCTGTCTGTCTCCAAATTTATTGATAGTTAGTATGCACACTATTCATATAACAGCGTGATAATATCCCTGTATTACAGAAATCTGTTATGATCTGCTGTATCAGAAGCCTTCACTGTGTATTTTCTGATGGACTTTTATTTGTTTACAGGTGACATAATTTCTCCTGAGCTCTTTACTGTCCTCTGCTGATCGCATCACAGAGCATGAGTGAGATTTAATCATACTTAAGTGTTTTGAGGCAAGGATGACAAAAGAAAAATGGCAGGACAGGCTGAAGTCTGTGGAGCAGAGAGCCTCATCTTTTCAGTCTTCTCCTCTGAGCTGTGCGTACAAGCCCCGTCTGTCCCGGCCATGGCAGCCCTCCTCTGTCTGGAGACTCTTCCCACGGCAGAACGCAGCCATCGCCTTCACTCAGCACATTAAACAGGTCTAGACAGAAGCTGTTGGATATCTGTTTAAATTAGGTATAACTTCGCTATTTTTAAAGTGTTTGGCTCTTATTATGTCTTTATCAGGACGTGCATTTATTTTCAATGGAGAAGGAAAGCAGTGATGCTGGACAGAGGATTTTCCTAGTGACCAGCTACAGTGAACTTTGGCATTATTACAGGTACCTGCGACACATAATGATATGTATAAATCAGTTTTAGGAAAGTTACTTAAAGAAAGTAATCTGCTACAGATGAGGAATTTTATAAACCTGTAATCAGTAGTAATTTACTTTTACTTCACTTTTAATACAATGTGCATTGCTGTAGTGAATGAGAGATCTTTGTCTCTTCAGCTCTCACAGACGGTCTCTGATGCACTGCTATGAGGTCATTCTGGAAGCGGCCGTCTGCAAACTTTACTTTGACTTAGAGTTCGACAAAGCCTCCAACACACACCTGGACGGCAAGATGATGGTGGCAAAACTAATTCAGGTAGGTATACACTACTCTTCAAACGTTTTGGGGTTGATTTCAAATTATTGCAAATAAATGCATTTTCATTCAAGATTTTCTGTTAAATATCAAGTTCAAAACATATCTTTTTAAAAATGTATAATTGTTTCCACAAAAATATTAAGCGGCACAACTGCTTTCAACATTCATAATAATAAGACATTTTTCTTGAGCACTAAATCAGCATATTAGGATGATTTCTGAAGAATCACATGACACTGAAGACTGGAATAATGGCTGCTGAAAATTAAGCTTTGCCATTGCATGAATAAATTACATTTTAAATTATATTAAGTTAGAAAAAATGTTACTTTAAATTGTAATAATAATTCACAATATTACTGTTTTCAGTGTATTTTTAACCAAATAAATTAGGGCTGTCAGTCGATTAAAATTTTTAGTCTAATTAATTACACGATGTTTCGATTAATTAATCGCAAAAATAAATTTGACTGTGAAAATACCCACAAAAGATTATTTAAACAGCTATTTTTGTGTTTCAAGTAGACATTAACAAATTGTAGCTTTAGAAATATTTTATTTGATTCAACATACAATTTATTACACATAAACATTTAGGCTACAACGGCCTAGACTATGGAATATAAAAGAAGATAATTTGAGAAATATCTCAGTATTTTTTGTTCATACAATGAAAGTCATTGGTAACCAAAACAGCTTTGTTACCAACAGTCTTCAAAATACCTTCTTTTATGTTCCACAGAAGAAAGTAAGTCATTGAGGTTTGAGTAAATGATGACAGAATTACATTTTTTGGGGTTAACTATCCCTTTAATGTTTTATTATTATTATTTAATTAAATGATTACATTTAATTAAATGAAACTCTAAATAAGAACTGTAAATAAGAATTAATCTGCCAGCAGGTGGCGATAAATGTCTTCATGAGTCATCGAACGGCTGATTCATTCAGGAATTAAGTAAATGGCTCTTTTTATGAAAGGTCTTTGAATCAACGGTTCACACGATTCGTTCAAAACACGGATTCATTCAGAAACTAAACACCGCTGGGTAGCTCGGAGACGCACAACAGTTCTGCTGTGGCTTTAAAGGTAGTTATGTTCTCTGCAAAATTGAGCAAAAACACATAATAACCTGTTTAAAATATAACACAATATCATCTTCTTATTTACTGAACTGTTGTATAAAATCACATTTGCACTCAAAAGCGCCACTCATGTGATATTGCTCTCGCTGCTTGTGTGATATCGCTTATATGGTATAAATGAGACAAAAATATGTGAGAGATATGAGATATACAGGGGCATTTTTTTGCCACAATATCTTGAATTTTAGGGCATAGCTGCATTTATGTAGTTGTTGCCCTGCATCATATGTGTCAACAGTCAACTGTATGAAATGTAAGATGATGTACAGGTCTGGGGGCAGTGCAGTACAGTACAGTACAGCATGTACAGTGCGTTAACTGCGTTAAAATATTTTAATCGCCTTATTTTTTTCATGACTAATTAATCAAGTTAACGCGTTAAACTGACAGCCCTAAAATAAATGCAGCCATGGTGAGCTCAAAATATCTTTTTTTTTAAAAAAACAACAAAAATTCTTACTGACCCCAAACTTTTGAATAGTGTGTTATACAAAAAAATAGCTGATTTTTAGGAATAAAAAATGTTCGTTATAAGTGGACATCAAAAACAATGGTTTTCAAAACTTTCCTCCATATACAATAACAGCATGTGTGTGAGAAGCTAGAGGAGGTTTATGGTCTATGCTGTTCTGCAAAAGATGTCCTTAATCTAGACTCCAGCACCTCTGAGAAGTTTAGTCGCCATCTTATCTTCATGCTTCCCAGTGCTGCATTCAAAGACAACTCTCATGTAGGTGAGTCATTGTCATATCATCAACATGTACTAAGAGGGATTACATGGTGGTTGTTCCATATATACAGGTGCATCTCAATAAATTAGAATGTCGTGGAAAAGTTCATTTATTTCAGTAATTCAACTCAAATTGTGAAACATTGAAATAAATTCATTGCACACAGACTGAAGTAGTTTAAGTCTTTGGTTATTTTAATTGTGATGATTTAGGCTCACATTTAACAAAAACCCACCAATTCACTATCTCAACAAATTAAAATATGGTGACATGCCAATCAGCTAATCAACTCAAAACACCTGCAAAGGTTTCCTGAGCCTTCAAAATGGTCTCTCAGTTTGGTTCACTACGCTACACAATCATGGGGAAGACTGCTGATCTGACAGTTGTCCAGAAGACAATCATTGACACCCTTCACAAGGAGGGTAAGCCACAAATATTCATTGCCAAAGAAGCTGGCTGTTCACAGAGTGCTGTATCCAAGCATGTTAACAGAAAGTTGAGTGGAAGGAAAAAGTGTGGAAGAAAAAGATACACAACCAACCGAGAGAACCACAGCATTATGAGGATTGTCAAGCAAAATCGATTCAAGAATTTGGGTGAACTTCACAAGGAATGGACTGAGGCTGGGGTCAAGGCATCAAGAGCCACCACACACAGACATGTCAAGGAATTTGGCTACAGTTGTCGTATTCCTCTTGTTAAGCCACTCCTGAACCACAGACAATGTCAGAGGCGTCTTACCTGGGCTAAGGAGAAGAAGAACTGGACTGTTGCTCAGTGGTCCAAAGTCCTCTTTTCAGATGAAAGCAAGTTTTGTATTTCATTTGGAAACCAAGGTCCTAGAGTCTGGAGGAAGGGTGGAGAAGCTCATAGCCCAAGTTGCATGAAGTCCAGGTGTTAAGTTTCCACAGTCTGTGATGATTTGGGGTGCAATGTCATCTGCTGGTGTTGGTCCATTGTGTTTTTTGAAAACCAACGTCACTGCACTGCAAAAGAAATTTTGGAGCACTTTATGCTTCCTTCTGCTGACCAGCTTTTTAAAGATACTGATTTCATTTTCCAGCAGGACTTGGCACCTGCCCACACTGCCAAAAGCACCAAAAGTTGGTTAAATGACCATGGTGTTGGTGTGCTTGACTGGCCAGCAAACTCACCAGACCTGAACCCCATAGAGAATCTATGGGGTATTGTCAAGAGGAAAATGAGAAACAAGAGACCAAAAAATGCAGATGAGCTGAAGGCCACTGTCAAAGAAACCTGGGCTTCCATACCACCTCAGCAGTGCCACAAACTGATCACCTCCATGCCACGCCGAATTGAGGCAGTAATTAAAGCAAAAGGAGCCCCAACCAAGTATTGAGTACATATACAGTAAATTAACATACTTTCCAGAAGGCCAACAATTCACTAAAAATGTTTTTTTTATTGGTCTTATGAAGTATTCTAATTTGTTGAGATAGTGAATTGGTGGGTTTTTGTTAAATGTGAGCCTAAATCATCACAATTAAAAGAACCAAAGACTTAAACTACTTCAGTCTGTGTGCATTGAATTTATTTAATACACGAGTTTCACAATTTCAGTTGAATTACTGAAATAAATTAACTTTTCCACGACATTCTAATTTATTGAGATGCACCTGTATTTGTTGCATGCAGTCTGTGATAGTGATGTGTGTGCATGTTTGCAGGGCGATTTATTCATGATATCCTGAATCCTGCTCTAAAAAGTCTTCAAAAAAGGTGAGATGACAAACATTGGAAGCTGTAACCAAACTCAGAACTTAAAACTGAATCTGTTTCTCACAGACTCATCTTTTACATTTTTGCAGTGTTCTACATTTATACATCCTTCTGTTTGTGATATAATATCATAACGGTTTGATTTGGTTTAAAGCAACCCAGAGGCACCTACAACAGAAGATTGTCCAAGAGAGAACAGAGTTGATGTGGATGGTTCTCAGGCCAAGAGAAGAAAGTATGAAGAGAAGGATCTTGACTTTCTTATAGTGAAGAGCAAAAATGGACAAGAACAACTTTTTGTTGACCTGGGTAAAAATTAATAGGTTGTTCTTTAGTCTACAAAGTCTTGAAAAATTGATTGTTTCAATGACACAATTGACTTTAAAGGACTACTGTTCACTGCAACTTCTTTGCTGTTGATTAAATGAATAAGAGTACTTATTACATAAATAATATATTTTAAAAATAAAGGGTGAACAGAATGTAATGTTTTCTGACACTTAATTGCATGTTATTTACAAATAAATGAAAATGCTTTTAAAATTTAAATTGCTTTTATAAATGCTTTTTAAATTTAAATTTCTATAAAATGCAATTAGTTACTTGACTACCTTTTAAATTCATAATTACTTCTATTATCTTTGAAATATGGTTAAAGTAAAGTACATTTAATTTATGGTAATTTGCACTGCAGTATACTATATATATATATATATATATATGTAATTTTATGTTGTGTATTTAAATATATTTGTAATTTTATTTACATTTGTAATGATGAACTTGCAATTTAGTACATTTAAAATACTTAAAATGTAATTTTGAATAACACAACAGTTAAAATTATAATCAAGTACTTTATGTGTGCTTTATTATATTAGTCAACACATCAAAGTCAGTGTACTTCTTTAAATCAAGACCATTTTTTTTTTATTAAAACATTATTTAAAATAAAACATTTAATTTGACATTATTATACGGTGTACTTGACTGTGTTTAAAAAATGTAACCATGAAAGTGTACTCTCTTTAATTACACTTAATGACACTTCATTAAAATTATATTATCGGAATGTAGTTTTTAAAATATATTTTTATGATTTAAAGCGCACTGCAAGTGAAGGTAAGGGACAAGAAAATTTGAATAACATTCTCTCCTCTTTTGAAGGTGTCTACACCAAGAACAGAAACTTCCGTCTCTACAAGTCCTCCAAACTAGGAAAGAATGCAGCCTTTTGTGTGGCGGAAGACAACACGTTTCTCCCAAAGCCCCCCAAGCACACCACAAAAGAAGAATACATATTTTTAGCTTCCTTAATCACCAATATCAGGTTATTTGTATGCATCTTTACATCTTTGTGTAAACATGTTGTCCACACTATGGTGGAGCCAGCTTTTTTATGATTGTATCTTTGTTTTAGAAACACACTAACACATATCTCTTTTGCATTAGTTTCACAGGACAGAGGATTTTGACTTTTGATATGCCACAGAAGAGTACAGCTGGATCTCAGTGTTCGACACTTCAGAGAGAGTCACACAGCTCTGGTAATGAGAATTACAAATTAACATCCCCAAGTGCTATCAGTGGTTTCTAAGAACAGGGTTTGTGAGCAAATTAACTCAGAATTAACCATCTCAAGTCAGTGCTGCAATGTGGTTCACTTAAAATGTGCATTTACTGTATAAGTATGAAATTGAAAAATTGACAAGCCCTCTGGCTGTTGGGGAAAAAAGGTAATTTCCCACCCTGCCTGAATGTCATGCTTTACTGTTCACATCATTGACAGTTAACTACAAGTAGACACTTCTCACTCTGTCCTCTCCATATACTGTAGATCTTTTGGGTGAACAGAAGCCGTCTCCTTTTAAAGAGGTGGATGAATTTGTGCTGACACTTGTGTGCAAGGATGGCATTCAAGGAAGTAAGGGACAGTAACAAAAAGAGATGGTGCAGTGCTTTCATTGTACCTCAGTTTCTTTCAAATGATTGAAACTTGTTTGTCCCTCATGTAACTCAAAGCAATTTTTCACAAAAGGAATCATTTTAGCTGAAAGCTTTGTTAACTGAATGTCACATTTAACCCAAACAGGCATCCGGCGATGGAACTACTTTGCATCTGAACAGCTGTTGGTTTATGATATTGAGAAATTCCGCTGGTGCCACAACGTGAAGCGCTTTCACAAGAGCAATAACATCATGTGAGTCTGTATTGCTGTGATTTGCATTACTTTACATTGTCTGTTTGATGGTCTGTAACAATTATGGATGCTCTTTATTCTTCTTTTTGACAGAATTGTGGTGGATCTCAAAGAAGAAGTGTGGTATCAGAAATGTCATGACCCTGAGTGCAGGAGACAGAACTACAGATCCTCCAGTACGCTCCACAGAATAATAAATAACACTATATCTAGCTATTATATAGATATAGCTTTACTACTATAGCTTGTACTGCCAGTAGAGGTGACAGTTTGTTTGCTATAGATGATATTGCTTCTAGATAAGAGTCTGTTAAGATGTAGTGTTGTTATTGTTAACAAAAAATATCATATCATTTTCTGTAAAGCTGAAATAAAATATGAAAATTAAATGTTGCCTTAGCAACTAACTCATAGGTTCAAGTTGAAGTAGTAAAATGACTAAAACAGATATAAAAATAATTTAAAAAAAGAGATAAAAACTAATAAAAATTACAAAAGAAAATCTAAAACATTTAAGTTAATTCAACATAATAATAATTGCTATTATAGTATATAAATAATGCTAAAATAACACTTAAGATGTGGCTAGATATGGAACATTTGTGGGGAATTATATAACATTTAAGTAGGTTCGATTGTAATATTATGGCATTTCTATGGTTTTACAGGCTTCCCACTGCCTCAAGAGGTCTGCATGAGTCACCTGCTGATGGAGGTCAGTCAGGATTCAATTCATCTGGAGAAGCACCTGTAATTTACATAACCATATATTAGTTTGAATGTATGTTTGTGTGCTGACTTGTACACCTTTCTTTACTTAAGGATGAAGAGGATCAGGCATATTTAACGGATGAACTGGGGAACATTGAGCTTGCCCAGAGCTCTGTACCCAGGACTGATTCAACAGAGTCCACCTCGGCTCCTCAGGCTGAGAAGGCTGAGGATTGGGGAGAGTGGCCTGATGACCCTGCTTACCTGGAAGCTCTGCAGGAAGTAGAAAGGGCCACTGAAGAGGTACCTGATGAGCTTCTGCTCCAGGCAGTGACTGAGTGTGAATGATGGCCTTGTAACCTAAAAGTTTCTGGATGGAGGATGTCATCTGGATGTCATTATTAACAAATGGGTGCAATACCTGAAGTTCTTTCTTTCTTTGTGTGTTCATTAAACTGTAAAATATTGTCTTAAATTCTGTTTTTTAAATGTTCAAAGATGATTTATTTCCATAAATTATTTTAGATTATATGACTTGGGATATTACAAGTTTGTAAAATTTATTAGATTTTATATACATGGATGGATTAATTTAGAAGCACAATACTTGTTAGCCTGAGTAAATAAAAATGAGAAATAATACAAAATAATCTGTGCACAGGAATTTGTGTGTATGTATATATATATGTGTATATGCGTGTGTGTGTATATATATATATATTAATATATATATATTAAACATCTAATACATTTTAAGTCATCCTGTATACATTTAATGCTGAGAAATTTTGCATGTGCTAAAGTACATTTCAATACACCTTATAAATTATATAACAGCCAAATTGGTCTGATTGTGGACACCTTTGACCCCTTTCAAGATCTTCATATGGATTTGATGTAATTTGATGCAGTATAAAGATTTTAACCTACTAAAAAGAAATCTTCAATTTTACATTTAACTGTTGCTTTAAATTAAACATTTGCCATTAAGTAAAGTAAGTGTTGCCAAAATTCATTGTACCTTTTCAACCACTTTAATTTAGTTTAATTTTGAAACTGAAAAACCATAAAGCAAGTAAAAATTACAAATTAATGTGACAAGTTAAATGGATGGAAAACTGATTTTGTTACTTTTCCGATTCATAGAATCACAGTAAAACAATAAAAACATTTTTTATTATCAAATGTAGCACAACAAACACATGATTTAAAGTGTCCTGTTTCCTCCACTAGAGGGCAGCAGTGGTCTATTACTGAGCAGAGACAGTGGAAGGGCTGTCTAAGGGAAATTATAAGGGAATAATGCACAGGGCTGGAAATATTGTGTGTTGGAGGTGGGTTTCCCCAGCTGAATCTTGCTTCTTCCCAAGGAAGCATAGTTTTTCATTTCTCTGCAAAGCTGCTTTGGAACAATGTGTATATGAAAGGCCAAACATGCTTTTTATTTGTGAAACTCTTTTGTGTGACTGTACATATGACTGAAATTTAAAAATATTTACATATGCAAACAAATAGAAATTAAATATAAAATCTAATTCTATCTATCTGTCTGTCTGTCTGTCTATCTATCTTTTCAATGGAAGAGTGTTTTTCTGTATTGTTTCCTATATTGGGATGTTTTCCCATAAATCCCATATTGTTATTAATGCGTTACTATTATTAACAATAACAACTTAATTAATAATAGACTTTATCATCTAACAAAGAAATATGGGTTCATTCTATTCCCATTCAGCACTGTATATATAGTTGACAAATAAAAATTGGGCTGTCCTATGGTCTGACATGGTAAAAATGTGGGGAAAAAAACTTAAATTACAAATAACATGAGAAACATGTATCTTCATTCTTACAGTTACAAATAGCATGCGAGAGGTTTATCTTCAAAGTTAGAGGGGTTTTTTTCTTTCACATTTTTCCGTCACACCATAGGACACATTGATACGTCAACTACCCATATATACAGCATTTTAAATCTCAGTCTCAGTGAAGTGACGTGTCTTTTCTACATGTTAGAACTCGCCTTCAGCATCAAGTTTTGTGTCATTTTTGTAATCTCAGGTCAGTGTGAGAGGTGACATTCTAAAGCATGTATGAATTGGCAGGCAGGTCTGTTGTGCTCATACTGAAATGGCCTTTTGAAGGGGTCATATCAGAAAAAAAATTGACTAACTATATGGATATATGGACTTCTGGAAAAATGATTGAAAAGTAGGATCACCCCAATACCAGAGAAACAAACTTTTAGATGTAATATTTAGAAAAATACTAATGATTTATTGTGTAAAGAGTTCATTTAGAATCTTTAGATGTAAACTATCAGACATTTAAATTACCATTTTTACCAATTTTGTCCATTTCTGTCATTGTTCATTTTTAGACATTACTCAATATGATAAATGAAGTAAAAGAGGCTTGGTTGTTTTTATTTGCAATAAATACTCATTTGCTCATGGAGCATTCTCATTTTGTGTTTTTTAAAAAAAAAAAGATGGGCAGTGAACATATACTGTAAGTCTTTGAACAGTGATGTCATCTCAGGGTCAGATTCATCTGAAAACAGGTGCGGATGATGCCATGATGAGACAAGGACATCAGAACTCAGGAAAGGAAAGCGGAGGTGTCAAGAACCAGCAGATCACCTGATTCTGTGCAGTGTGTCTCTCTGAGTGACCCGAGAGCATGATGCACAACATGTGGTGCGATAGTATGAGTACACACACAAACGGGCCTGGACTACCACCACACAGTTATAGTACAGATCCCTGCAGGATTCATCTACAGAGAGAGACACAAACAGAGAGATATCTTAAAGGTACAGTTCACCCAAAAATTAAAATGATCATCTCTCATCATCATATAATTCTTTCTATAATAAGAATATGTAAACCAAATGAAAAAACTGAAAAATATACAGATGATTTGGCATTTGATCAAATCGAGAGATTGTGAATAAGATTCGAATTGGGAAATCTGTATCGATACCTAGCCCTATTGTGGAATGACATAAGTAGATGACAGAATTATCATTTTTGAGAAGGGTGTATTGTAAAAAAGTAAGAAAATCATACCAATCGGTAACGTGCAGGTGTGTGTGTTACAGTTCTCCTTGTTTGCAGGTTCAAGAGCAGGATCACAGTCATGGCTGGTGGTCAAATCATCTTGCAAACAACGTACCTCTCTCACTCGAAAGCCTCCGTCACAAGAACGAGAACACTGAGGCAGTTAGAAAGATTCTTGTTAAATAAGTCAGTTGAAATAACTGGATTGAACGTTCCACTGTGTGTGAGAAAACCTTACTGAGCTCCACTCCGTCATGTACCACTGTGATCCACAATTCTTCAAAAAGCAGGTCTGTGCACTCGGAGGACGGGGCAGATGAGAGCAACGGTCTTCTGGGGTGACTTCTAATTGGCCGCTGTTTTGGGCAACACAGACCACACCTCGACTCTGGGTACCATTGCCACATTCAGATGAGCACTGTGACACACACATACATATTAAACCTCATGTTGTGATCCAGTCATTTTGACCTGGAGAGGATTTTCTTTTTTAATTTTTGTGCTTTTTTGGGGTGTTTTTTTCCCCAACTTTTTTACACTTGTGGTGTTCTGGGTCAAAAATGGCCAGCCAACAAAAAAATAGCTTTCTCTTTATGCTATATTATTACCAAACCTTAGATTTTTAGATCTTTTCATCAGCATGTTTTCTTTCAATTAGCACAAGTCTTTTTGGAACTTGCTTATCGTAGGCCAATTATAACAATTTTCAGTGGACATTCCCAAAATTATCCACAAATAATGCTTTCTTCACTCAAAATCTGAAGTGCATAAGCTCAGATCTTGAGGCCTACGACCATTCAGTTCCAAAAAATAAATACAAAACATGTGCTATACTTGAAAGAAAACAGGTTGCCAGAAATATTGAATCTGAGGTTTGGTGATAATATAACACAATTGAGAGATTTACAAGCAATTTTTAAAAGGCTGATCAACTAGGTAATACAGTGTTTGACATTTCTGCATGCGTACGTGTGTGTTTGTTCATGTACCTGTCCCCACGGTCCTGTGTACCACTCCAGATGCTGTGTGCAGGGTCCCAGGTCACACGGCACGAGCTCGTCAGGTTTATCCTCATCATCACAGTTGTCTAGTGGCAATGAGTTGGTCTGACTCATCATACACACCACCGACCGGCTGCGACTTCCTTCCGCACAGTCTGCAGAACACTGCAGAGAGACATAAACAACTGTTTTAGAAGTACTACTGCAACATACCAAAGAAAAGCGCACAGATTTCTCACCCTGTCACTCCAGAGAGAGTAGAACCAGCTGCTGGCACACACTCCTTTGTCACAATTCTGCAGGTCCTGTGGGCGAAGGGCCATGTTGCATTCCTCATCAGCAACAATGTCACCCAGGTTATCCACACACACAACTTCTCTTCTACGCTGACCTACTCCACATGGCACCGAGCACTGATAGAGAGAGACAGAGAGAGGTTTATCTATAACCAGTGTTTTCTCTGAGCTCTTTATATTGATTGCTGTTGATCTCCAAAGACCATGATCTGGTGAATATGTAGCCATAATATATCGTCTATATAATTTTTATCATAAACAAATATAATGTTGTACATCTTCTATTCTTTTCCACATATATAATACCATTCAAAATTTGGGGTCAGTAAAAGATTTTGATATTTTTGAAAGTGTCTTATGCTGACCTAGTCTGCATATATTTTATCAAAAATACAGTAAAAACAGTAATCTTGTGAAATATTACAATTTAAAATAACTTTTGGAAAGTATTTAAAATGTAATTTATGTCTGTAATGACAAAGCTGAATTTTCAGCACATGATCCTTCAGAAATGATTCTAATATACTGATTTGCTGCTCAAGAAACATTTATTATTATCAATTATAAACAATTGGGTTGTTTGATATTTTTGTGGCAACTGATCTTTTTTTTTTTTTTTTATGAATAGAAAGGTCAAGTTTTACTGTCAAGTTTGGTTAATTTAATAGGCCTACATACATTAAAAAAAAATTATTTCTTTAAAAAAAAAAAAGAGAGAGACTTACTGACCCCAAAAGTTTGAATGGTAGAGTAAGGAGAGAGTGAGGTAAGATGAGCCACCATCTGTATTTACAAATATTTAGGAAACTGAACAATTCATAAAGTCGTAATCATATCATAATGTGACCCCAAGAAATATTTTACCTGAGCCATATTTAACTTTACCCAATGCAATGAAATGAATACATTTTTGATGAAGCTCGTATATAAAAAAACACCCTTCATATCTATCTTTTCAGTCTGTGATTAATATATATATATATATTTGTTAATTTTGTTTGTTTGGTAACACTTTATTTTGATGGTCCCTTTTGAACATTTTGTTGACAATAAGTAACCTTGTAATTACATGTCAACTAACTCTCATTAGAGTATTAGTAGACTATCTGATTAATATCTGCTAACTCTTTATTGTGATCTCCAAACAGACATTCTACTGACTATACATAACTTTGCAAGTACATGTCAACTTAATCTAACCCTAACCCTACCAGTCTACTAACACTCTACTAACACTATAGTGAGAGTTAGTAGATATGTAGGTGCAACGTAACTTGTAGTCAAAAGAATGTGTTAAAGGAACCATCAAAGTGGAACTGTTTGTTTGATTGTTTTTGTTTATTACTATTTTTCACAGCAGGTAATGAAAGAAAGAAAAAATCACATGTGAATAATTTACATAAAGAATGATTTGTTCTTATATAGCGTTTTTTAGTATTATACTAATTTTATATTTATTACTTATATTATTGTTACAGATGGCTTCTATTTATTTCAGGTGATCAATATGTCATGAAAAATAATTATGAGTATTAATTTCATCTTACCCCAATGTCCCCTACATACTCAGACACATTCACAAACCTCTGTCCACTCTGAGCGGATCTGCCACTCACTGCAGATCTTGAGCTGGCACACGCTGGTCGTCTCTGGCATTTCTGTGTTATCGCAGAGGCTGGTCGCCACAATGACTGTGCTATTGCCATGGTGTCCTTGTGCCTGCTGACAAATCACCTGACGATACTGAAACCCTGGACCACAGGTCTTACTGCACTCAGACCACTCCCCAACATCCCAGCTACACACAGACACACACACACACACACACACACACACACACTGATTGAAGAACAACTGCTTGGTTTCAGTTGCATGTGCTTCTTATTTGCACCATTTGGAAATCAACCACATGGACAGTTTTTAGATGTTTTAAGATGTGCAGGCATGTACATCTGCTTGTCATGTGTTGTGTTCAAATCTACCCTTAAAAAAATGTTTTTCAAGTGTTCTATTAGCATACTTGTAAACTAAAAATTACAAAGAGAGCATACTTTCAATGTATTTTTAATGTAGGGTTATACAAAATTATACTTGGCTTAAACAGACAAGTGCACTTTGTAATAATGTCAAGTTTTAAAAGCGCATGTAAGGTACTTATTTTAACTGTAGTGTTATTTGATATTATATTTAAAGTTAATCTATTTAAATGTATTAAAATGCTACTCCAGCATTAAAAAATACAAAATGTTTTACATACGTGACATACAAATTTAAATAGAAATGGCATTCAAGTATATTTTAGTTTATCTTAAATTTGTCAGTACATTTGTGAGTACTGTTTAACTATATTTCAAAGAGTTGGCCAGAAAAGCACCTAATTAAGTTCACCTAATTGCATTTAAAATAATTTTTTAACAATAATGCATTTTCATTAAATTGCAATTACATTGAGTTCACACTTACTATTTTCTTTTAAAGTGTTTGATTTCTGAAATAAAAAACTATTAAACAAGTAGATAATTGACAACACTTTATGTTCACTTGTAGCATACTGTAATTCACAGTATAGTTGCAACACACAAAAACTATATAAGCTAAAATGTGGCTGAATTTAGACCCAAGAAATAGGCCTATATTGAAAAAAATACACATACAAGTATAATACTAGTACATTGATATACTTGACCTTAACTGAAGTTAACATACCAACACAATAAAGTAAACTTAAGGTAAACTTATACTTTTCGGGTCCCTCTTGAACTAACTCAAGTACTGGTTTGTTTGTTTTTCTAGGTGTTTTTAGAGTTTAGTGTCTGCAGGAAAAGATTGTGTATGTTCACTCACAAGGCCGGGCAAGGCTGCGATTGACACTCTTCTACCTGAGGACCAGGATGACTGGTGAAGCTACAGAGGTCCCCTGGTACAGTAGTTTGAGTGGCTCTTTCCACACAGCCGAAAAGAACCTGACGACTGCCTGATACACACACACACACACACACACACACACATTAGACAAACAGATTAAACAGACAGACAGGAAGACATAACATTGTCATTGTGATGTCTTACAAGTACAGTGTCTGCTGCTGGGAGAATACCAATCTGTTTTAGTTTTATTTGCAGACACAAAAGTATGGTTACTCTGGATTTGATTTAGAATTTAAACAGTGAGGACATTTTGAAACCTCTGCAATGGCTTGGAATGCATGAATGTTATCTGTCACCATTTTATAATACAGAACACCATTTATTAGTCACAACAATGTGTTTATTATATGTCTCAGTCCAAAAATATTGAAAATCTAACATTTTTTTTTCTATTTTTGTCTTCTGGGATATTCTAGGAATCTTTTAACAGACCGCTTAGTTTACCCAGACCAAATTAAACAGGAAGAAAGAACCACAAACACATATTAATGTAAGATTTGTATAAACAGTGTAATGACTAACAACTAAAGTATACCCGTTCCACAGGTGACACTGCAGGGTGTTGTTGTGATGGCAACCCAGCTGTACAGAGGAACTGGTTCAGGGGTTATAGGGTCCGATGGGACTTGGTTAGGATGAGAGCTGCTTAATGACTTTTCACTGTCACTATTGCCAGGATCCGGAAATATTCCATGACTCTCTACTGTAGGATGAGAGAGAAAGAGAGAGACAGTTGCTTAAGATTTTAGAACATGTGCAAGATAAAAACGTAAATGATTTTGATAGAGCAACACACATTTCCTCTATTATCTAGAAATTATTGATTTAAAAAACAATTTCAATCATTTCCCAACATGGAGGGAAACGGGTCACTGGAGGGTAAAGTGAAAGTTAGCTAAACAGAAAGGAAACAGTCATATTAATATGCAACATTCTGGTTATTTTTGGGAATTTTGTTCATACTCTTTGTAATACATAACTGTTCAAAATTTTGAAGTCTGTACGATTTTTTAATATTTAAGTCTCTTTTTCTCACAAAGGCTGCATTTATTTGATCAAAAGTTCAGTAAAACTGTAATATTGTGAAATATTATTACAATTTGAAGTTTTCTACTTTCATATATTTTAATTTATTAATGGCAAAGCTGAATTTTCAGCAGCCATTACTGCAGTCTTAAGTGTCACATGATCCTTCAGAAATAATTCTAATTTTCTGATTTGGGGCTCAAATATTTTTGGGGCTATTTTCTTTTTCTTTTTATTATCAGTGTCATTGATCAATGTGATGTTATGTTAATGAATGTGATGTCATTGATCAATGTGATGTTTATATAAAGTTATGATATTTCAATTTTCTGTGTTTTCTATCTACTATGAATGCAATTCTATAAAGATGAATTACGTTTCTGATTGTGATTTGTGATGATGTGTTTATGCATCACAGTGTTTGGTCATGTGTTGATTTTAAATTGTATTGTGTTGTAAGAGTTTGTTTGTATATGCCTGATGAAGGTCATGGGACAGAAAAGTTGAGTATAATAAAATCACTTTTTGATACTTTTGCAAGTACTGATAGTGTGTGGGATTTACTTATTTTTGTTGTGATTATTATCAGTGTCGAAAACAGTTGTAATAATTTTGTGGAAACAGTGAATTCATGGGTGAATAGAAAGTTCATAAGAACAGAATTTATTTGAAATAGATGTAACAATGTAATAGCCTTTACTGTCACTTTTGATTAATTAAATGTGTCCTTGCTGAATAAAAGTATTAATTTCTCTAAAAAAAAATAAACTCAGAACTTTTGAACATTTGAACGCTGTCTTCCACTGATTTCCATAGTTTTTTTTTCCATAAATCGATGTCTACTATCAACTGAACATTCTTCAAAATACCTTCCTTTGTGTTCAGCAGAAGAAACTCATACAGGTTTGGAACTTAAGGGTGAGTAAATGTTGACAAAATGACTTTCTGAAAATACTTACCCAGAGGTAGTACACTAGAGTATGAATATGCATCTGAATGACTGTCGGTAATGGGGTCTTTAGGTAGAATGTATTCATAATACACCGCTGGATTGGGTTGCTGATAAATTACCTGCAAAATATGGAGTATAAAACTGAAAATCCACAGTCTTAGTATTCATACGAACTTAATCAGAAGTTCATATCATCATAAAATTCTGTATATACTTCCTAACTTTCTAAAACAATACATCACATTGTAGAAAAAAAAAAAAAAAAGGTACTGGTCGTTTTCTGCCAGGATATTATATGTTAAGTTATGGACATTTCATTTAACCCTAATACACAACACGTTGCAATGCAACACTTTCTATATGTATCTTTAGTCAGGGCAGTTTTGTGATATCATACAGTAGGAGTGGTCTCTCACAAAGAGATGCAGCTCCTGATTGGTTGGGCCAGGAGCAGTGATGGATTCTCCCGCTCTGCTGCGTATCTCGTTGGGCCGTTTGTAAGTGAGCTGAGTACCCACAGAGTAGAAATGTCCTGGCCTGTCGATCACCCAGTCACAATTTATCACTGAGTTACCAGTCGCTGTCCTGAGAGCTTGAAGAAACAAAGAGGGGGAAAAAAGATGATGGATGGAAGGAGGACACCTAGTGGTTCCACAGCACACATTAACCCTACTGAAAAACCAGGCCACACCAGCTGCTGTCTGGAATGTGGTAACTGTTATTCTGCTAGTCTAAAGTGGTCTACCAGCTTGGACCAACTAGAAACCATGTACAGTAAAACCAGCTACAACCTTTTTCTTTTTTAATAATTGGAAAGAGATAGGAGGTGCTTAAAAACTAAATATTTTAGGAGCTGTTTTTTTTCTATTATTCATTCATTCATTCATTCATTCATTCATTCATTCATTCATTCATTCATTCATTTATTTATTTATTTATAATTATTTTTTTTCAACCAACAAACATATTCAGATTTTTTTGTTTAACAGAAATGACAGATGTAGTCTAAATTAAGTTGAACAGGAACAAAATGTTGATTTGTAATTATTGCTAAACTTCCAATTTCCAATTAGGCACACTTCCGAGCAAAAATTTGGCGTTGGTAATTTTTTTTTTTTTTTTAAAGAAATTCATATTTTACTCTGCAAGGTTGTATTTAATTTCTAAAACATTTCTAATGTTACAAAAGGTCTATTTTACATAAATTATTATTATTTTATTTTTTTTACTTTATATTAATCAAAAAGTCCTGACAAAAATATGCATATCAAGGTTTCTACAAAATAGTAAGCAGCTGTTTTTGACATTATAATAATGACTATAATAAGTCATGTTTCTTGCGCCCTAAATCAGCATATTAAAATGATTTCTGAATGATCGTGTGACACTGAAGACTGGAGTAATGGTTATTTTGCATTGTAAAAAATATCATTTGTTTAGTGTTTTTTGTTTGTTTGTTTATAAAAAATACATTGATGAGCATAATATACTTTTTCAAAAACAATCAAAAATCACACCGATCCAAAACTTTTGAACGGTAGTGTACATTATTTGTTTGATAATTTGAACAGCTGTGGTCAAATAGTAAAATGTGTGTTAAAATTAACAGAACTTCAAGAGTTCTCGAAGCACAAAACATGTGTTGTCTTGAATGCTTAATGGGATGCTAAATTGTACCCTATTTACGGAACGTGCCATGATAATGATCCTGCAGTAAATTAAAAAGAATTAAGAGCCTGCAGGGATTCAGTTCAATTACCCAAGTAGTTCCTGGTCTTCTGCGTTTCCTGTATTTTGATTTGTTGAGCTCCAGAGGGGATGTCCAGGATCTTGTGGTAGCCAACAGAGAGCACAGAAAGAAAGAGTGTCCCGCTGAACAGCTCACATGTGCTCCCATCTCCTGCACACACACCACAAACATCCACCTGGAAACCCTCACAGCCCTGCGGGATAGTAACAACAACAACACACACGACTTTACCTCCAGAGCAGATTCAATCCTGAGTAATGACTCTTTCACCGCACAGACCAAAACAGGGATTTCACCAGTTCAAATGGGAGACTATCTGGGCAGATGTGTTTGCTTGAGATCTTATTAATAAAAAGATTAAAATCAAAATTGAACGGCTAAGATGATTTGATTTCAGAAAATTAATCAACATTGGCTGTCTTATCTGGCGAGAGTTAATCAGAAAAAGCAAACACATGTAGCTTTGCTGTCTTTCACTCAAAACACACTCACATTTGGCTCACACTGAGCTGTATATATGCCTGTATTTGAAAAAATGCTTTCAATTGTTTATAATTTATATTAAAATGAGATTGAAAGCACATTAGTGCATATGCGCTGATTCATATTTCATAAAAAAATTATGTAAATCAGCACTCAGTATATGTAAACACTGAAGCCAACATTTATCCACACATGAAGATAAATACAGAAAGAAACACATGAACTGATCGATGAGGAGAGAGATTGTTTGTGTTTAAGATTCACAGATTTGGAAACAATGCTACTATAATCTAAATAATTTATTGTTAGCCGTTTCCTAAAGCCTTTCTCATTCACAGCATCATCACTCCCTCTTAGTAATAACACTGTAATGAGAAACACACACATACACACACACTTTATGGTCAGACAGGGGCCAGGTTGTTTCATGATTCAAACTTACTCACACTGCAAGCTATCGAATGCAAATTTCAATCCGTAAACAACTGTTTCTATTGTTAGTTCAAAGAAATCTTTAAGAACTGGGATTGATTAAGACTAGGAAAACACACACACACACACACACACACACACACACACACACACCTTGTCTCTCAGTTTGTCAGACTTACAATAAGAAACAGATTTAGTTTTAAGAATATCATACTAGACAGACTGGAAAAATTCAGCTTCCTAACACCAACACACACACACATGCGTATACATAAACGTGTTTGTTTTTCTATCATGGTTGGGACTTTCCAATGACTTATTTTGTTTTTATTTTGAGTTCATGATGTTTTCTATCCCCTAACCCTCACATAAACCTTTCTGCAATTTTTACAATGTTATTAATACGTTATTTAGTATGTTTTTAAGTCATTTTCCTCATGGGGACCTTTGGCTGATCCCCACAATGGATGTGATTTTGGGTTTTACTATTCCTGTAGGGGCATTTGGTCCCGACAATGTAGGCAAAACCTGCCCTCAGAGCCCCACACACATGCATCCACAGTGGTTAGTTTTGCAATGGTTTATCCCCCAGCTGATTTTTACAAGAGCCATCAATGTTTCCTGCAGTGTTTACTACACTAGACTCAGAATGAGTAATCTGCTCACATGACATTCTCACAATTATGACTCAATAGGGTAAGAATTAAAGAAATATTAAGAATTTTACACATTTTACACTTAGAGTTTTTTTTATCCAGTAACTCATAATAAATAGTATTTCTTTTTTTAAATTAAATAACATTTTTAAAACTTTAGCTTTTTGTTTTGTTTTGTTTGTTTGTTTGTTTGTTTTTTGTTTGTTTTTGTTTTTTTTGGGGGGGGGGGGGTTGCTTTTCTATGCAATACATAAGGTTTACAGGAGTAATCTGAAGTAACTTTGAAGAAACATCATAATGATGGATGATATATTTTTTTAAAATAGATCAACATATTGATTTCTACATGCAGATTTCTACATATTATTATTTTTTCTTTTTTATACTCAACCTTCAGAAATTGTTGCTGTAGTTTTACAGTACAATATATTTCTTGTTTTATAATGAGTACTCTGTACTTTGTTTGTTACTGTATTTGCAACCATTTTCATTTATTTAAAAAATATTTTAAAATTATCTTAAAATTCTGTAATGTATACTGCCTGGAAATAAACTTTCTGAAAATATACCTGGACATTTCTATATTTTATATTTTTTATTTTATATTTCATGTCATATATGTATATTTCTATATATATAGATATAGAACTTTATACTACAGATATTGAATACTTTTATTTTTTCGATTTTTTTTTACAAGTATATTGCTTATTTATGTATATTTGTACAAATGTATTAATGTATTCTAATTAAGTAGCACTACAACATGCTATAAAATATTGTTCTGGGTAAGCATGGTTTGCCTAGAGTCATTTGTATGCATTCTAGTTCTGCCAGCTGGTATAATTTGTCTTTGTCTGTGGTTCTTACCTCTCCAGGGCTGCTGCTGGAGCCGTTGTCCCAGGGAACAGGCTCTGTGGGTGGGCACAGGAGGGAGAGCAGGAGGGTCATCTGGAGGAAATGCTGGATGAGTCTCCAGTGGTGTCCGCTCCAGGTCGGCAGTTGCATCCCACAAGCCATGAGCAGAATAAGACAGTTAATATGTGTGTAAATATGTGTGTATGTCCAGTCCTACTAAGAAGTACAGTGGTAATGTATGTGAATGGAGATGTGTGTTTGTGTGAGAGAATGTTTTAGTGAAAGGGGGTTTCTCTCTTTGGTATTTAAGTGTGTGTATGTGTGTGTGTGTGTCTCTCTCTCTCTCTCTCACCCCCAGACAGCGAGTCATATGCACACTGGCACACATCTCCCTCCTCTCCTCTCTCTCCTTTTTCACGTTCTCTTTTCTCTTTCCACTCACCCCATTTTTTGTTCTTTCATAAGCAGCAAGATTTCCTTCCAAGAAATCTCTCTGTGAGAGAAGCTGTAAAATGCTTAGAATTACAATCACTTTCTGATGGACAGACACAGTCTCTCTATCTTTCTTTCTAGCACTCAGAGAGGCTTATTCCAACCTAACCAGAACTAAATCAGAGAATTAGAGCAAAAAAACTCTTTCTCTCTCTAAAACTCACTAGAACAGAAAAACAAATGTAAAACAGGCCCATTCTGTACTGCAGTCCCCAGGCTTCTCTTTGCATACTTGAGTGTGTCTTGTGGTGTGTAATTTTGTAGTAATGAGGGTGTATGTCACTTGTGTCCAGATGGTGTGTGTGTGTTTTTCTATGATCTGCACACCTTCTGGAGGTCACATGATATTCACCTCGTCAAACGGTAGAGTAAAGGAGAATATCAAGATATCAGACCTGAAGGAAAAACAGAGCAAACATTCAGAACTCCTGTGCTGAAACATTTGGTCAATTTTGTTCACAGAAAATATTTTCACGGACATAAACTACTGGAGCTCAGACAGACACGCAAAGGAATGTTTCTTGTGGCAGTGGTTTTGTGTTTCTTTATTCCAGGTCAATAATGCAAGCGTCTTACAGTTTTTCCTTCATTGCAAACACATTCAAACCGATACTGTTAGCATTCAAACCCAGAGCATCACTTTAGCTCTCCAAGACATAGACACATTCTCCAATACTTTAAACTCTATTCACCTGTTTTCACACATGTTCCAATTTATTCAATGTTTCGGAAAAAATCCTTACAATGATGCTCTCATGCTGCACAGATTAACTATGCTCTTATTTAGGAGACTCAAGCACTCAATATAATTCACTCAGGATGTCTCAGTTAACACACACACGAAAAATTGTTCACATAAAAATCGAATTGCAGAATGAATAAGTAGGGACACAGGTGAGCCGTGTTTAGAGGTAAAGGACAGAGACCAAGAAGAAGATGAAGGGACAGTTGTCTCAGATGAAATCTTTTTTTTTTAATGATAATATAACATGAAACCTGGTCCAAATCTGAGCCGTTTCACGAATGCGGCTATCCCTCAAACTTAACCTGCAAAAACCAGGATGAATGCGAAGGTTTAGGTCATGGTGATTTGACTTTTTCTCAGAGATGTGTTATGGGAATCTGTTTGAAAAAGAAGTACAGTTTAGCGTATACTTTTAAAAAGAATACTAAAGAAATAATATCAACTGAAAGAATATACTTAAGTGTAAACTGAATGCAATGTTTTGGAATACCTAAATGCATGTTCCTTGCAATTATATGAATATGTAGTGTATATTAAATGCAAATAGCTAAACGTTAAGTGTGCTTTTTTGAACCACTTAAGTAGAACTTAAGTACATCTGTATAATTACTTATATTGTCTTTTAAATAAGGTGCATATTTAAATATAAAGTGAAATATTAATATTGAAATATTAAGTTTGGTAACAATGGTGAGCCCTACGGTGGCCCAGTAGTGCACAACACAATAAAATTGCCACAACACAACGCATAGGACTAATTTTATTGTGTTGTGGCTTGTTTCAGTTGTGTTGTGCTCATTTCGTTGTGTTGCGGCTTTTTTCCATTGTGTTGTGCCAATTTTCCATTGTGTTGTGTGGCTTGTTTCCATTGTGTTGCATCTTGTTTCCGTTGTGTTGCAACTTGTTTCAGTTGTGGCTTGTTTCCGTTGTGTTGTGGCTTGTTTCCTTGTGAATTCAGTGTGTGTGTCTTGTGTGTGTGTTGTGGGTTTTTTTTGTTTCATTTGTTGTGCCGTTTGCTGTGTGTTTGTTTCAGTTTCTGTTGTTTTGTCTTGTTGTGTGTTGCAACTTTTTCTTGTTTCCGTCTGTGTTGTTTGTGTGGGTGCTGCCGCTTGTGTTTTTCTTTGTCACTGTGGCTTGTTTCCGTGTGTGTTTGGCTTGTTTCCGTTGTGTTGTGTCTTGTTTCCGTTGTGTTGCAACTTGTTTCAGTTGCGGCTTGTTTCCGTTGTGTTGTGGCTTGTTTCCGTTGTGTTGCGACTTGTTTCAGTTGTGTTGCAACTTGTTTCCGTTGTGTTGCAACTTGTTTCAGTTGCGGCTTGTTTCTGTTGTGTTGCAACTTGTTTCAGTTGCGGCTTGTTTCCTGTTGTCCCTTGTTTCGATTGTGTTGCGACTTGTTTCAGTTGCGGCTTGTTTCCGTTGTGTTGTGGCTTGTTTCCGTTGTGTTGTGGCTTGTTTCGATTGTGTTGCGACTTGTTTCAGTTGTGGCTTGTTTCCGTTGTGTTGCGGCTTGTTTTAGTTGCGGCTTGTTTCCGTTGTGTTGTGGCTTGTTTCCGTTGTGTTGCGACAGTGGTTAGTTTTGCAATGGTTTATCCCCCAGCTGATTTTTACAAGAGCCATCAATGTTTCCTGCAGTGTTTACTACACTAGACTCAGAATGAGTAATCTGCTCACATGACATTCTCACAATTATGACTCAATAGGGTAAGAATTAAAGAAATATTAAGAATTTTACACATTTTACACTTAGAGTTTTTTTTATCCAGTAACTCATAATAAATAGTATTTCTTTTTTTAAATTAAATAACATTTTTAAAACTTTAGCTTTTTGTTTTGTTTTGTTTGTTTGTTTGTTTGTTTTTTGTTTGTTTGTTTTTTTCGGGGGGGGGGGGGGGGGTTGCTTTTCTATGCAATACATAAGGTTTACAGGAGTAATCTGAAGTAACTTTGAAGAAACATCATAATGATGGATGATATATTTTTTTAAAATAGATCAACATATTGATTTCTACATGCAGATTTCTACATATTATTTATTTTTTCTTTTTTATACTCAACCTTCAGAAATTGTTGCTGTAGTTTTACAGTACAATATATTTCTTGTTTTATAATGAGTACTCTGTACTTTGTTTGTTACTGTATTTGCAACCATTTTCATTTATTTAAAAAATATTTTAAAATTATCTTAAAATTCTGTAATGTATACTGCCTGGAAATAAACTTTCTGAAAATATACCTGGACATTTCTATATTTTATATTTTTTATTTTATATTTCATGTCATATATGTATATTTCTATATATATAGATATAGAACTTTATACTACAGATATTGAATACTTTTATTTTTTCGATTTTTTTTTACAAGTATATTGCTTATGTATATTTGTACAAATGTATTAATGTATTCTAATTAAGTAGCACTACAACATGCTATAAAATATTGTTCTGGGTAAGCATGGTTTGCCTAGAGTCATTTTTATGCATTCTAGTTCTGCCAGCTGGTATAATTTGTCTTTGTCTGTGGTTCTTACCTCTCCAGGGCTGCTGCTGGAGCCGTTGTCCCAGGGAACAGGCTCTGTGGGTGGGCACAGGAGGGAGAGCAGGAGGGTCATCTGGAGGAAATGCTGGATGAGTCTCCAGTGGTGTCCGCTCCAGGTCGGCAGTTGCATCCCACAAGCCATGAGCAGAATAAGACAGTTAATATGTGTGTAAATATGTGTGTATGTCCAGTCCTACTAAGAAGTACAGTGGTAATGTATGTGAATGGAGATGTGTGTTTGTGTGAGAGAATGTTTTAGTGAAAGGGGGTTTCTCTCTTTGGTATTTAAGTGTGTGTGTGTGTGTATGTGTCTCTCTCTCTCTCTCACCCCCAGCCAGCGAGTCATATGCACACTGGCACACATCTCCCTCCTCTCCTCTCTCTCCTTTTTCACGTTCTCTTTTCTCTTTCCACTCACCCCATTTTTTGTTCTTTCATAAGCAGCAAGAATTCCTTCCAAGAAATCTCTCTGTGAGAGAAGCTGTAAAATGCTTAGAATTACAATCACTTTCTGATGGACAGACACAGTCTCTCTATCTTTCTTTCTAGCACTCAGAGAGGCTTATTCCAACCTAACCAGAACTAAATCAGAGAATTAGAGTAAAAAAAAAACTCTTTCTCTCTCTAAAACTCACTAGAACAGAAAAACAAATGTAAAACAGGCCCATTCTGTACTGCAGTCCCCAGGCTTCTCTTTGCATACTTGAGTGTGTCTTGTGGTGTGTAATTTTGTAGTAATGAGGGTGTATGTCACTTGTGTCCAGATGGTGTGTGTGTGTTTTTCTATGATCTGCACACCTTCTGGAGGTCACATGATATTCACCTCGTCAAACGGTAGAGTAAAGGAGAATATCAAGATATCAGACCTGAAGGAAAAACAGAGCAAACATTCAGAACTCCTGTGCTGAAACATTTGGTCAATTTTGTTCACAGAAAATATTTTCACGGACATAAACTACTGGAGCTCAGACAGACACGCAAAGGAATGTTTCTTGTGGCAGTGGTTTTGTGTTTCTTTATTCCAGGTCAATAATGCAAGCGTCTTACAGTTTTTCCTCATTGCAAACACATTCAAACCGATACTGTTAGCATTCAAACCCAGAGCATCACTTTAGCTCTCCAGACATAGACACATTCTCCAATACTTTAAACTCTATTCACCTGTTTTCACACATGTTCCAATTTATTCAATGTTTCGGAAAAAATCCTTACAATGATGCTCTCATGCTGCACAGATTAACTATGCTCTTATTTAGGAGACTCAAGCACTCAATATAATTCACTCAGGATGTCTCAGTTAACACACACACGAAAAATTGTTCACATAAAAATCTAATTGCAGAATGACTCAGTAGGGACACAGGTGAGCCGTGTTTAGAGGTAAAGGACAAAGACCAAGAAGAAGATGAAGGGACAGTTGTCTCAGATGAAATCTTTTTTTTAATGATAATATAACATGAAACCTGGTCCAAATCTGAGCCGTTTCACGAATGCAGCTATCCCTCAAACTTAACCTGCAAAAACCAGGATGAATGCGGAGGTTTAGGTCATGGTGATTTGACTTTTTCTCAGAGATGTGTTATGGGAATCTGTTTGAAAAAGAAGTACAGTTTAGCGTATACTTTTAAAAAGAATACTAAAGAAATAATATCAACTGAAAGAATATACTTAAGTGTAAACTGAATGCAATGTTTTGGAATACCTAAATGCATGTTCCTTGCAATTATATGAATATGTAGTGTATATTAAATGCAAATAGCTAAACGTTAAGTGTGCTTTTTTGAACCACTTAAGTAGAACTTAAGTACATCTGTATAATTACTTATATTGTCTTTTAAATAAGGTGCATATTTAAATATAAAGTGAAATATTAATATTGAAATATTAAGTTTGGTAACAATGGTGAGCCCTACGGTGGCCCAGTAGTGCACAACACAATAAAATTGCCACAACACAACGCATAGGACTAATTTTATTGTGTTGTGGCTTGTTTCAGTTGTGTTGTGCTAATTTCGTTGTGTTGCGGCTTTTTTCCATTGTGTTGTGCCAATTTTCCATTGTGTTGTGTGGCTTGTTTCCATTGTGTTGCATCTTGTTTCCGTTGTGTTGCAACTTGTTTCATCTTGTTTCCGTTGTGTGTGTGTTTCCTTGTGTTGTGGCTTGCTTTCCGTTGTGTTGCTTGTTTCCGTTTGTTTCCGTGTTTGTTGTGGCTTGTTTCCGTTGTTGTGTCTTGTTTCCGTTGTGTTGCAACTTGTTTTCAGTTGCGGCTTGTTTCTTGTGTGCGGCTTGTTTCCGTTGTGTTGCTTGCTCTGTTTCGTTGTGTTGCAACTTGTTTCCGTTGTGTTGCAACTTGTTTCCGTTGTGTTGCAACTTGTTTCAGTTGCGGCTTGTTTCTGTTGTGTTGTGGCTTGTTTCAGTTGCGGCTTGTTTCTGTTGTGTTGTGGCTTGTTTCGATTGTGTTGCGACTTGTTTCAGTTGCGGCTTGTTTCCGTTGTGTTGTGGCTTGTTTCCGTTGTGTTGCGACTTGTTTCAGTTGCGGCTTGTTTCCGTTGTGTTGTGGCTTGTTTCCGTTGTGTTGTGGCTTGTTTCCGTTGTGTTGCAACTTGTTTCAGTTGCAGCTTGTTTCCGTTGTGTTGTGGCTTGTTTCCGTTGTGTTGCGACTTGTTTCTGCTGTTTTGTGTCTTGTTTCCATTGTGTTGTGCGAATTTCATTGTGTTGCAACTCGTTTCCATTGTGTTGCGGCTTGTTTCATTGTGTTGTGCAAATTTTGTGTTGTGGCTTGTTTCGGTTGTGTTGCGACTTCTTTCCTCGGTGTTGTGTCTTGTTTCCATTGTGTTGTGCGAATTTCATTGTGTTGCAACTTGTTTTCATTGTGTTTCCTTTGTGTTGTGGCTTGTTTCCATTGTGTTGCTGCTTGTTTCAGTTGTGTTGTGCTAATTTTGTTGTGTTGTGGCTTGTTTCCGTTGTGTTGTAACTTGTTTCTATTGTGTTGTGCTAATATTGTTGTGTTGTGGCTTGTTTCCGTTGTGTTGCAACTTGTTTCAGTTGCGGCTTGTTTCCGTTGTGTTGTGGCTTGTTTCCATTGTGTTGCAACTTGTTTCAGTTGTGGCTTGTTTCCGTTGTGTTGTGGCTTGTTTCCGTTGTGTTGTGACTTGTTTCCGTTGTGTTGCGACTTGTTTCAGTTGCGGCTTGTTTCCGTTGTGTTGCGGCCTATTTCCGCAACCTGTTGCCGTGTCTACACCGGACACGACAGTTGTCATGTCGCGCCGTGCCGCAACAGCTAATGTCTATCTACACTGGGCCCGACAAAGCGACCGTTGAAAATCATTTGAAATTTGTCTCAATACGTCATAAATATAACACGGCAGTAGTTTACTGTTGGGGATTTGTCATGTCGTGCCGCGGCATCCAGTGTAGACAGCATCACTGATTATAATGAGTTCTATAGTGTTTTGTCGCGCCGTGCCGCTCGCGTCCGGTGTAGACACGGTGTTACGATAAGGCAAGAAGTAGGACCCATGTAAATATCGGATCAGCTTTCCAGCACCAGAGAGAACTCAAGGAGCAGGAAGGCCTGCGATCGGACGCCGAGGATGCTTTGTTTCTTCTCGATAGGTGAGTAACATTGGTTTTTGCTTTGTTTCACAGAACTAATCGTTGCCTGGGTTGCGTACGTATGTGTGGGGCGGAGCTATCAAAATAGGGGCGAGAACCTTTTGGGGTAGGGGCGTGTTTGTTTTGTTGATTTGAAATATTAACATTGGCTACCAGAAATCACTTACCCCACCTTTAAAGGTAGGGTAGACTATTTTGAAAAGGCTAGCGATAGCAAGTTAGCTTTGAAAGCAAGATCCCCACCTTCCCTGCACTCTGCAAAGCCACGCCTTCTCCAAAACACATGAACGTGATCTATCACGTGACCCTTCGACGGCGATGCAAGCTTAGTCTTTCGTTCTGCTCACTTTGCCACATATTGTGTAATCCTGTCAGTAAATTTTAAACCACTCTGCATTGTACCCATCATGAGTGCTTCAGCAGACAAAGGGAATCGGAAAATTCGGGTGTGGCCTCGGCAGTAAGAGATGCGGTGGACTCTGTGCTGATTCCAGCATTGCGCGAACTGCGTGAGGACATACAAGCGACCAACAAGTCTGTTAAAGAGCTAAGAGAGGAGCTTAGCTACCGCGGCGAAGCAGACACGTGACTTGGTTGATTCTGTTCAGGCAGAATTTCCCCCTGAATTATATATAGAAATTTGGGATTTGGTAGGGATACTTATGCTTAATTCATTTAATTTTGCAATTGAACATGGGGTATTTCATAGAGATCAAAAAACTTCCTTGATATCATTACTTCTTAAAAAAGGGAAAGATCCATTAGATTGTTCCAGCTACAGACCGATTTCGCTTATCCCATGTGATCTAAAAATCTATGCTAAAGTTTTTGCTTCTCGTATGGAGAAGGTAATTCATAGTTTGATCAAGGAGGACCAAACCGGCTTCATCAAGGGGCACAATGCAGCTGACAATATGCGTCGACTCCTTCATATTCTTGACTTTGCGGACTCCCACCCGACCCCTTGTGCGGTTTTCTCACTGGATGCAGAAAAAGCATTTGACAGGCTAGAGTGGAACTATATGTGGGCAGTTCTGCAATGTTTCGGCTTCGGTGAACACTTCATTTCTATGATTAAGACATTATAAAACTCACCTGCAGCATCAGTCATAACTGGTAATATTATTTTCCCCCCATTCCCTTTACAGCGGGGAACGAGGCAGGGATGTCCGCTTTCCCCCTTATTGTTTTGTCTATCTCTTGAACCCTCAGCACAAGCCATCAGGATATCTGAAGTATCGATTAAGATTCATGATCATAATCATAGTATTTCATTATACGCTGATGATATTATTCTATATTTAGACCACTTTGATGTTTCAGTCTCTAGTATAATTAAGGAATTTGATAATTTTAGTAGCTTATCAGGATATAAAATAAATTGGAGCAAATCTGCTTTAATGCCAATTAACAATGTTAAGGTTAATTCTTATATTCCCTCATTTATCCCTATTAAGGAAACTTTCATCTATTTGGGCATTACCATATATAAAAACATTCATAAGATTGCCAGAGACAATTTTAATAATATTTTAGTTAAGGTCAAAAATGACATTCTAAGATGGAAGAATCTTAAAGTCTCTCTCCAAGGAAGAATCTCCACTGTTAAGATGATTTTGTTACCTCGGTTTAATTTTTTTTTTCTCTATGCTACCACTTTCTCCCCCTCCAGGTTACTTTAAGGAGATCAACTCCATAATTTCTAAGTTTATCTGGAATGATAAATGCCCCCGAATTAAACTTACCACATTACAACATACTAATAGCGCAGGAGGACTGGCTGTACCAAATTTTGAACTGTATTATTGGTCGTTCCAGCTTAAGGCTCTTCATAATTGGGTTGATCCTCAATCTACAGCTTCATGGAGGGTGATTGAAGCTGACAAGGTTAAACCAAATAGACTTCAAGATATTTTATTTACTGGCACAGGAAAAAAAGGGGATAATTATAAATTTGGTCCGGTTGTGGCTAACTCTATTAAAATCTGGAAAACGGTTGAACATCGGATAGGAGGACCCTTCAAATTCTGTAACAGTACACCTTTATGGCACAATTTTAATTTTGTATGTGGAAATCGTCCATTTGTCCAACCTTCTTGGTCTTCTTTAGGTGTAAACACATGCAGTGATATATATATATATGATAACCAGGGCCTCTGTTCATTTCAGACATTAAGAACCAAATTTTGTCTACCAGCTTCCGCATATTTTGTCTTTCTTCAATTACGTTCTGCTCTCAAAGCGTATGGCGTTCCTTGGTCTTCTTCCATTTCCTCTCATCCTATGTGGGACTGGATTGCACCATCTGCTGGTCATTAGAAAATTATTGATTGCATTATAAAACCTCTTTCTATTAAAACTATTTGGAATAGGGAATTATCTGACCTTAATTTATCTGTCGACTGGGAGAGAGTGTGGTCTAATCTCAGCTTAACATCTAAAAATTTGGCTCATCGTCTTATTCACTTCAAAGTCATTTATAGAGCATACATAACTCCTTACAAAATATTTAAAATGAAACTACAATCAAATTTTAACTGCCATATATGTAATACTGCATCAGCAGGCACTTTTCTTCATATGTTTTGGGAATGTCCTGTCGTCATTAGTCTATGGACACATATAAACCTGGTTTTGTCATCCTTACTGCGAATTGATTGGTCTGTTAACCCAAGTTTGTGTCTTCTTAATGATGATTCTGGTCTCTGTATTAGTTCAATGCAAAAGAGAATGTTGTTTGCTGGTTTTACAGCTGCAAAGAAGACAATAATACAGAACTGGTTTACACCACACATGTGTAGAAAAATATATTGGATCCGTAGCCTCCTGCAAATAGTGACGTGTGAATGTACAACAGCGTGAGTCGGTGGGGCCAGGCCTTCGACCATTGATGCTTGGCAGTGTTTTTTGTTTGATATACGTGATTGTATGGAGGAGTGACTTTTGTGTTTTTGTTGTCCTTCCCTCTCTCCCTCCCTTTTGACTGGACTTTGAGATGTTGAGTATGTGTCTGTTGTTTTGTTTTGTTTTGTTATATTTTGGATGCTGTGTTGTGTTATGTGTGAAAAAAAAAAAAAACGTTGATAACAAAACACATGAACGTGCTCAGTCAGACTGGAGACTAACCTGCGGTACAATGAGAGACGACGTTGGTGGAGGATTGAATGCAATGCTGTCAGATTACCTCATGTCTCATTCACCACTGAAAAAACAAAGTACAAAGTGCATAATATTACAATAATAGCACATTTCATTCTCGCTGGAACTCGCTGATGACGTATCATATCTGCGCGAATAGGGTGTGCAGAGGTATGCAAATATATATTTGACAGACAGGCATGACAGCCTTTTGTAATGTTCGGACCGAACATTTTGATTGGACGAACATTTTATGGTCCTACGCCTTCCACTGACGATATAAATACATCTAAATAAATTTAGACCACTTAACTTAGTGATTGCTATCGGGATATGAAGAGACTTTCAACCAGCAAAACAAAAACTGTTTTTGAACCAAATCACCTACACTGCCTTTAACATGTACTTTACTATGGTCAACATATCAAAATAAAGCGTGCCAAAAAGTTAAACATAACGATTTAAAATCTACTTTAAAGTAAAACATCCAATTTGACATTAATACAAAGTGCACTTTTAAAAAAGTGTTTTAAGAAACATGAAAGTGCACTCTAGTCACCTTTTATTGCATTAATATTCTATTATCTGTGAGTACAGCTGCACATTAAATACAATTATGTGCACTTCTTTTTTACAAGGGAAATGTGGATTAATCTCTGTATTTGTTGGGTTTTATGTTCCCTAGACCGTTTTGGGGTCATAACAGTCATCTCAAGCCAAAGTTTGGTTGCGATGGAAGATAATCTGATATTGAGTTACAGTAAGACTTTGAGTATGTCTGAAGTTTGAAGTGTGTACAAAAGAAAGTGAAGGAGAGTGGATTATATCCTTGGATGTGATTTAAGACCAAACATAATTTGTCTAAAGTGCACATCATCATTGTGAGCACTATTAAATTAAAAAACTTCACTTACTGGCAGTGAAATTAATTCAGTGCCATTTTTATTAAATCTACTTAGACTGAGTGACCACCACTGACATTGTTTGTTGTGTTCTGCAATGAAAGCACTCTATGAAAATTAATTTTTGCTTGGAAACTACAGTATGAAGCACTGGTTGAGGAGGAAGAAGGGGTATAGCGGGGCTTTGCTCTGATTTACAAGCATACAATGGACACATTCCCAATCCGCACACTGTCGACTTCACACCTGTTGCAGAGCAGTGATTTAGATGACATGTATCCGTTCATGTGTATGCGTGCGGATAGTGTGGTACATGGTCACTAGTCATATTTGCTCATCCTTCTGGATGGTAAATAGACAGAAATCTATTCCGTGACTGTGAGTCACGTTAAATGCAGACAAGGCCCTGACAGTCTTCGTAAACAGTTTTTAAGACAGAAACAGACAGCTAGAAACTCGACAGAGACTCATTCAAAAGTATGGGGATTTGGAGAGGAATGTCAGTACTAAGCATACTTAATAACAGCTCTGAGCCCTGCATTCTGCATGCCCGCTGTGGATTAGTATGGACAGTAAATAACATAATAGCGGTGGATGTCTCCCAAGTGTACTAAATCAAACAACCCAAAATCTTTTTGCTAAAGTACTAAAGGTGGAATGACACTGGTGAGAGGATGCAATTGCAAAATACAAACAGCATTGTAAACAGAGATCACAGCCTGTGTTACAACATTAGCAGTGGGACACCAGAGTTCATAAAAATGAATTTTCATAACTTTTTAGACAGATTAAAATGAATTATACTAGAGTACAAATTAGTGTGCAAATATCTCCAATAAGACCATGAACAGACAGACGAGACTGATGCTATCACACTAGCTTGAGGGCAAGTTTACTCTACACAAGCACTAATGTCTAACTGATGAAATACTTGAGAGAGGAGCATAAATAGAAAAAAAAAAGCTGTATAGCAGTGTTAAACTTTCCATGATATATCCAGGCCTGGAAATCAAAATTGTAATATGCTATTTTCAGGTTTTCCATGGCCGTGGGAACCCTGTAACTCCTGTCTCTCTCCCACTGTGCAAATATTCATACTTCCCTATGCAAAATGCAGTGTCAAATAGTAGAAGGATGTTGGAATATACAGTATTCGTGATACAGTAGGAAAACATATCTGGAAAACCTACTAACCTCTGAGATTTGTAAAGGAATTGTTCACCTAAAAATAAAAATTTGATGAAGATTTACCCACCCTTTGGCCATCCAAGATGTACAGTAGATGAGTTTGTTTCTTCATCTGAACAGATTTGAATAAATTTAGCATTACATAATTTGCTCACCAATTCACTCTGCAGTGAGTGGGTGCCGTCAGAATGAGACTTCAAACAGCTGATAAAAACATCACAGTAATCCACATGACTCCAGTCCATCAATTAACGTCTTGCAAAGCAAAAAGCTGCAATTTTCTAATAAACAAATGCAACACTATGACAAATTTAACTTCAAACGGTTGCTTGTTTGAACTCTCATTTGCACCCATTCATTCCAGAGGATCCATTGGTGAAGTGATGTAATACATTTGATCTGTTCCGATGAACAAACAAACAAAATATACATCTTGGATGGCATGAGGCTAAGTACATTTTCAACAAATATTCATTTTTGAGTGAACTATACCTTTAAATGTATAGCCATAGCAGTAAAATGGCAAAGAACTGCAAGTTCAGCTTCTCTTTTCAAGTGTATGTGCTATAGATACCAAGAAAGTTGTTTCTAGTGGTTGATCAAACTATTTTTTGCAGTCTTTAGTACTTCATAGGTCAAAGAACTTGCAGACACAAGCTGATAAAAAACGAGTCCCAACAAATATAACTTCATGCTGTGCAGATCACTAAAAGTCTTAGTTCACTTGGGTGCATTAAAAACCCAGACCTTCTTTTTATGTGTATTTCTTTACTAGGCAGAGAAAACATAAAATTTTGACATGACCAATGTGATTTAAGACTGATGCAATAAAGGCTTCGTACTACCAGCATTTCTTCCATTTCAAGGATGCTGAAAAATGAATCAGTTCAATTTATGCCACATTTATATCTCACTCGAGACAACTGAGCAACAAACACATATAACGTCCAATAAAACAGAAGAATGTATCATCATCCCAGCCATCAGGATGTAACATATATTATATTATATTATATGAAAGTACAAAGATTTTGGAAAAAAAAATATTTATTGAGTCATGATTATTATACCTTGACAAAAAAGCTATACTTATTTTGCTGAAACGTTGGTAACTAAACAGAGCTTAAGGGAGTGTGCAGTTACATTTTTAATTTTTTTTAACTTGCACCACAAAAAGGTGTTTGTTTGTTTACTTTATTGTATGGATTGATTATCTGTTAGATGTTTTGAGGGGACTGAGTTTAAAACAATAATTATGACCAGCATCTATAATTAATAATTTGTGATTTCAGGTCAAACTACAGAACAGTGTTGCTAATGTTAACTAAAACTATTAAGAATGTCTTTTTTGTTTTTTGGAAATTAAAATAAAATGAAATATTAGATGATAAATTAGATGATAAAATTACTAAAATGAAAATAAAATATATTAATAAAAAAATCTAATAAAACTAATAAAAATGGCTAAAAAATTAAAAATGACAAAAAATTATTAAATAATAAAAGCTCATTCAAAATATTAATGAATACTATAATAGTATATATATACTAAAACAACACTGCTATACAAATGTTTGGGGATCTCAATTAAATTTTCAGTTCAAACCAAAAGTTTTTTTTTAAATCATACTCCATTTCTGTCATGGTTTCCATAAACTTAGCCATGCTCAACACTGAATGACATTTTCTGGAAAGCAATCGGCACATATGCAGGGACCATAAAAAGTACTGTAAAAAAACCATCTGAACATCTATTGTAACCACAAACTTCCCATTTTTCATTCTTTTATTACTTTCATGGGTTTAAAGCTATTTTCATAGACATATTTATATGCTTTTTTAGCCTGTGCCCATTTATATATATAGATTTTATTCAGCCCTAGTTGGGCTGCACTGAGAACTGGACTAATGAAAAAGACATGTCACATACAGAAATGGACCACAGTGGTGGAGGCAAGATTCAGACCTGCAGGCAAGTTTAGTTTCAAGAGAAAACTAGAAAGAGTACTTACTAGCTTGACCTAAAACAGATTTTACAGGCAAATACTGTCCTTGAAAGTGAAATGGTTTTCAGTATGGTTCATTAATTACATTTAAGAGGATGACTGTAAATGTTTTGAGGATGATGAGTCAAAGTGCTGGGAATGTGTTGTGGCCAACTATACCAGTAAAAAACCTGATTAATCACTTCTAAAGAATTAGTCAGAGTAAATCAATGTGAGTGATCGTGTGTGACTCAGTGATTGCATGTTCCTTCCCTCACATCGCACTGTATCTCTCTTACACATGTCAGCCAAGCCCTGGGGGACCCTTGAGTTTACATACTGTCTGCAAGTCTTGAGAAACAAATCTGATTTTTCTTTCTGCATGTGGTCTGGACTGCCATGTTTGGTGTTGGATTTATATTTGGCTTAAGAAATCATCTCTTTTACTGTTGAAAAACGTTTCAGGCAATAAAAGCCTGATGGCACACACTTTCACATAAATGTCCACACACACACACACGGAGAGAGAGACGGCCCTGCAGAGCAGAACAACATTACACGCACTCACAGAACAATTGAACAAATCTGGACTATTTTAGAGCTCAAATATTGTTCTTAGCAAAAACACAACCCATGAAAGCAAAAAGAGAAATTGTATGGAATAAAGAGAAGGAATGTGGGATCTTAAAAAGTGAAAAATAGGGAAAGCGAAGGAAATGGCAACGGTTTAACCACTTAACCAGCTGTTTGCTGTCTGTCATTACTTTAAAGCTGAACAGCCCTAAACACAACACCTGGAGCCCAAGATAATCACGGGAAAGAGAAAGGTGGAGCACATATTTTTGTCTGAAAGTGAGATTTTAGTTCAACAGACAGCTTTTTAATAGAAATGAAATCAAGAGCATGGTTGCGAGTTCAATAAACATTATTTTATCTAACCTAACATGAGCATAATATCTATTTTGATACGCCAACAAAATCAGTTCTAAACAAAGCCAAAGCAGCATCTCCGAGCAAAAGACTGTAGTTGAGTTTCATTTCTGAATGAATCAGTATTGCAAATGATTGAATGACTCATAAAGCATCAACGTAATATTAGTGCACATCCTGTCTGGAAAACAGAAAGAGACAAGCACACAATTTCTGTAATTTGTTTTTAAACAAAAATGCAAACAATGTTTTTAAACTGGTTTCCACGCCCACATCTGCCATTAGTTGGCCAAACTGATAGCCCCGCCCTCAAAGTCATGCCATTGGTTGTGCTGGTGGGATGCTAAAATAAACAGAGGAATGCTGTTATGGTGCCACAGAGACAGTGTTCATGCTTTTTCATAGCATATAAAGCTGGGATTTTACATATTTTACCTTAAAATAAAGCTGAATATTCATAAAGGTTAATACAAAAGATCTCAAACAGGATATCAATACAAACAGACTTTAATTTAATCGCAATGTTACAGAAGTCAGCATGTGCATAAAATGGAAAACTCAATACACTTGTCATGTACAAGCAGGACACCTGCTTTTAAAATCCCAGAATTTGATAAACATTAAATCTTCCCCAAAATTATGCACTTTTTTTATGTCAAATTAGCATATGAATAACATTACATAGTGCAGCCAAGCACTGAGAAATTAACTGTATTTGGGTGAGAGGGTCTGATTTGCGTAGAATTTTTCTTCCAAGAATAACCTAAAAAGCCGTAATACTGTACACAAAACCATGCGGATTGGAAGAAGATGGACTAAAGTCAACCACCAGTAGAGGATGAATCAGCGGACAATCCTTTCTCTCTCATGTGAATCACTTTACGTCCCATTCACACAATTTGCCTTTTTTAAATATATCTTCATACCTTTCTTTGCTTAATCAGAAAAAGGTTTTCATCGGAGGGATACATGGAAGAGTCTTTTGCAGCTTTTCGTTCTCTCTTTTGCCATTTCCTCTCCTTCTTTTTTGTTATTTTGTCCTTTTTATTGTTCTTTTCCATTTCAAAGGGCTTATTCGGCTTCACTTTGGCTTTCCGAGGTGATGAAACATCTCTTGTCTTGCGAGGGCTCTTTTTGTAACCTCTAGGAAAGTCTGCATCTTCATCTAAAACAAATTCAGATTGTGTTTTCTTTTTCTTCTTTTTGACTTCCTTCTGGCTTTGCTCTTGTGGTTTAAACTTTCTCTTAGGGGTGTGTTTGCTGTGGTTCCCTGGTGTTTCGGAGTTCTGCTTGACATTGAAGTGTGTGTGTTTGGGTGTGTGTTTGGGTGTGTGTGCGACACGTCTCTTCGGCGTGTACTGGTTGTTGGTGTGAGTGTTGTATGGGTATGGAGACCATTTGTGGCTGTTTTTTTGTTTCTTCCAGGGCGGTAGGGGGGTATATGTAATGACAGCTCTGTCAGGTGAAATCAATCCAGCTTGCTCAAGTTCTGAAAGAGACGCACATCGTTAGATCTTTAGGTTTCAAGTATGATCAGCTTTTATCAATTCAACTTGTCAGAAACAGTCTAACAAACCTCTGGCCTGCTTTTTAACTCGAATTTCACGGCAATGGAAGTCATTATTTGTGTCGTAATAGGAAATAAATGGCAGGGTGGGATACGTTCCGTTGTACATTCTCTTCTCTGAGCATTCCTGCAGAAAACACACACTTTAACATCTCAAATCATGGACATCAGTGAAGGCACATCTCTCTATCACAATCTCTCTTATGCCCACCAAGGCTGCATAGATTTGATCCAAAATACATATTGTGAAAAGTTATTAACTAGTTTCCATTTTAATGCTTATATTTAAAATGTATTATATTCCTGTATTATCAAAGCTACATTTTCTGCAGTCATTCCTCCAGACCAATGATCCTTCAAAAAACATTCTAAAATGCTGAATATACTGCTTCATATTTTTGTGAAAATTGAACAGCATATGTTTTTAAATAGATTTTTTTGTAACAATGTAGAATTCTTTACTGTCACTTTTAAAGACCTTCAAGCATCCTTGCTGAATATAAGTATACAAAGATACTGTATGTAAAAAAACAAATCCCAATCTTCTGAATGGTAGTGTATATAGCTGTGCTTCATTTAGCATGTTGTGCATGAATATAAAATAATGGCAAAAAGATTTGTACACAGAATAAGATTTGTGAAAAATCAGACTGAAGTGTTTCTGAGTTTCATAATTTCGAACAATTTGTTTTCAGTTTGACAAATAAAGCAGTCTGAAAGTGACAAGGACCAACATAGAAGTCAATGAGGGAATTCTTATTTTTTTAGCATGCGTGTGGAAATGTGGTATTTAAAATATTTTTCTGTTGCGTTTGTTATCCATCGTGGAAAGCAACCAGCTATGTGACACCCATGGACGAGGCTGAATCACTTACATGGCCGAAGTGTCCTTTCTTAGAGCAGTTATAACAGTACGCAGGTTTCCTGCAGGCCTCTGGATCCCTGGCTTTGAAGAAGGGTCCCTTACTGGTCTACAAAGAAACAAAAAGACATGGATTTAGAAAGGAGACTAATTACCAACTTCTGAACTACTAACATCGCAGAGTCTGACTGCCTCCTTTGAGAAAAAAAATGCACCAACATAAAATCATATATTTAAAGTCTGTCAAAAGAAAAATAGTGAACCAGTTCCGGTCAGTTCAGAAAGTTTGAGAAGCCCTAGTGAGCCCCGGTCCCCGGGCTGGGAACCATTCATTTAAAGGGATAATTGACCTAAAAATGAACATTCTGTGATTATTTACTCACACTTCTCACACTCACACAAGTTTGTTTATCTTCTGCGGACCACAAAAGGATAATTTTAACAGAATGCTGCAGCTGCTCTTTTTCAACAATGGACTATTATCATACTTTAATGTGCATTTTTGTCCATTTTTGATAGTCCCTGGTCACTTTATGCTTTCATAGTGTGAAAAAGAGCAGCTCTGACATTCTACTAAACATCTTGTAGCAGGCTATTCTCATAACAGTAAAGGTTGATATGCCCATTTGTAGCAGAAGCATCTACTGTGTGACAAGTTAAATCAGTAAGATCAAGAAACCTCCAATTAGGGAGACACAAATCGGGGCGCAACCAGTACCAGAATACTCTCTAAACACACACAAGAATACAACTCCGCTCATGTCAAGTGTGTGAATGCACCTCGGTCCCTCAGCTGTGCCCTTTGTGTGCGCGTATGTCAGCCGACTACCTGCGTTATATTCCTCGACTTCACTCAATTCCTTTCACTCTGTTCTGTTATTATAAACCTCACTTACATTTCCCATCTCGCTAGTAAATGATGACCCCCATTCACACTCTCTTTCTCCCATCATCCACTCTGTCTCCTCCTCCCACTCTTTCTCACAGACATTCATATAATCTGTATATTTTTCTTTTCTTTGAGGTGATATAAGGGAGTGATTACTGAGGGTATCAATAAATCCCAGTAATGCGCTGGTGATAAGGCCGCCTTTGGAGTGTGTGTATGTGTGTGTGTTTCTCCATCTGGTCCCGGGGAGCCCAAAGGCGTTTCACGCTCCATCGCCCTCCGTAAATACAGCACGATAAAGAGGGTAAAGCCGACTGGTGCGAGCGTGTTTGCGTGCACGTGTGTGCGTGGCCGAAAACTACACACATATTGTCTTTTAATGTGTCCTCAAGGGGGCGTCGAGACATACACACACTCATATGCGTGCATTTTCAATAAACCAGGACACACACGGTCCCACCACGTCATATTTTAAACATATCTTCCTCCATTCCACATACTCACTCTCTCTCTCTTTCTTTCTGTCCGTTTTCCGCTTGAGTGGTTAAAGGGTGGAGGGGTGAATGCTATTAGAACCGTTGGTCATTATCAGCTCAGCGCTGGAGACTGTTCCATCTCCATCACAAAGACACCACCGGTTACCCCCCAGACACCCACCCTTCTCTCTCTCCGTCACTCACTCACTCACTCTTTCTAGCCCCCAAACTCAATGCAAGGTTTGCCATCCACTGTCGTTTATTATTAGTGATACTTGCTAATCAAGTTAATACAGAGGTTACTGATTTGAACAAGTGTATTGAACTTCAGTGCAACTTGTGCTATGGACACAAGTGACACCAAATCATTCCACTTGTTGAGGAGAGATATGCCGTTAGTGACTGCCTGGTGGATGCTAAAATGAGTGAAAAAATCCCATACACACTGAAGGAGGGATCTAAGCCGTATCTAAGAGCTGGAATATCATAGAGAAACTTGTATGCTCTTTTGACTTGGGCGACTAAGCAAGCATCTAGAAACCAGCCAAGAAACCACCTAAGCAACTTGGGATGAGAATTTATAGCACCACTTTATATTAGGTGGCCTTATATTTACATCAAAAAATAGGTACAATGTACTTATTGTGTTCATAATGTATTGCAAAACACTTTTGCTGCTATTGAGGTGGGATTAGGGTTGGGTATCGTTTTTTTTTTTTTTCTCCATACCGGTGCCAAATCGATACTTTTAAAACGGTGCCAGTGCCTAAACGGTGCCTGAACCGATACTTGTTATATATATATATATATAACACACACACACACACACACACACACACACACACACACACACACATACTGTATATGGAACTAATGAAGCTCCAGGAAATCCCCAAAGGCATTGCTATTCCTGTAACTGAGTAAACAGAAGATATTAACGTTTTGAATGATAAAACAGATACATTAAACACTCGACTACGACAATATATAGTTTGTCTGTGTTATTCAAGTCATCTCTGGTATTTTCATAATAATTAAATATATTTAAAATCCATTGCTAATCAATGCATTAGTAGCCTATGGAACATATTTTCTGCCTCATTCTGTGACAAGAAGCTATCAGATCACAAAAGGAAGCATTTAACTGGTGTTGTGGACTAAAAAGGTTATAATGTTCTATTTTGTTGGTTTAAACAGGTTTAAAAACGCGAATACAAGAGAATTTTAACTTTAGGCATTTTAATTAAAGCTATGGCTGGGCGGTATATAGAGTTTGTACGATATATCGATATATTCTTTATAATCGATACGTTATTATGAAGCAATACAGTTAATATTGATATACAGTAGTTTGATACGAGCGCATCTGATAAAATATCTAGGGAGGACACAGACTGAACTGCTGCGGAGAAAGTGCATAATACAATTTGTTCTAAACATGTGACAAGCTTTATATGAAGGGCTATAAAAAAAACTCGTAAGATACAGTAGCCTATAGTTTATAGTTTCAGTTTAAAGCGGCTCGCGCTCGCCCCGTCAGATGCTCTGACAGAAAGGCTGCGTGTGCCGCTGACAGAGATGCTTCTCGTGCTGTTTAATGTGTTTGCTGTTTTCCGCAATGCATAACTTACAATTCACAGGTATATTCTCCATCTGTAAATGTTAGAAAGCCATGGAAATATTTCCATTTTGCTGTCAGAAGTGCGTGAGCTTTTGCTTTGCGATTCTCTGCTAAACTTCACAGACTTCATTTAGAATAAGCGCCGCCGCGCGCATGCGCGACAAACAGACGGCGCGCAATGAAATAGGAGCGCAATAACTCTGACTATATACATTTTGCTGAAATATTTGTAGTTGTAGCCTGTGATGCTTCTTACGTGCGTTTCGGAGAAGCAAAGGACAAATATTTGAATCGATCGCTCAGGCATGGCACCGAAATGAGGCACCGAAATCTGCGTTCTGATTCGGTTCTAGTACATACCGGTTACATAGGTACCGGTGCCATATTGGTACCGGGTTTCGGTACCCAACCCTAGGTGGGATATGGGTAAGGTTGGGACACGTTTGGTGCTGGTAGGTTTAAGAGTGGGTTAAGGTGTAAGGGATGGGTCAACAGTGTAATTATAAATTAGAATGATAAAATTAGAAATTAATTACAAATGTAATTTCATGCAGGTATTTTTAAAATATAAGTACAATGTAAAAACATGTATGTACACAATATGTAAGTACATAATAGTTAAGGCCACCTAATATAAAGTGGGACCGAATTTATTTACATTCATATATCATCTGCATGCAACACTTAAAAAAACTAAAATAAATAATAAAAAATTTGAATCAATAATTAGGCCTAACGCAAACATAATAGTACATAGTTCTCTATAATTTTGCGTTAGGAAAGAAAATTTATGACTTGTGGCTCAGCGAGTCACAATAATCTCCTGCTGATTCAGTGAGTGAATCACTGGTTCAAACAGATCTCTGATGAAATCCAGAGTCTTTCCAACTGATTCATTAAAAAGAATCCACTCACATGAGTCATTTGTTTCACCTAGACCATACTGGTAGCAGCATTTGACTCAAAAGAAAGACGTATATTTTTTATTTTTGTATTATTTTGCAGTTTCTCTCCTATCATTATCAATTCAGACTGAAATTACAACTAAGCTAAAACTGATTTTTCCTGCAGACTCAGGACATGCTGTCTAAGTATTTTAGTATGATGTTCCATCCACATCTGTGGAAGAATGCAGACACTTAAAAACAGTTAAGAGAAGATCCGGTTCTCCATTCCCAGTCCCACTAACAACTACACATCAATGTGCTAAAAACCACTGACAACCACTTACTATAGCAATCACATAACGTAACAACTGTAGCACTCATATTTTCCTATGAAAACGTAAAATTTCTTCATTTGGCCTCATTTATTTCCAAAGCTTCCCTTTCTCCTTCTGTATTTCTAATGCTCCTTTCTTCTTACTACCTCAGAATCTTTCTGTGGTTCATGCGTCTCTTTGTCCTTTAACCTCTCTCTTTCTTCATCTCTACTGTACCTTCACCCGTCTATCCATCAATTTTTCTTTCTCTACACTTTTTCATTCTTGCTGATATCTCATGCAAATTGGTGTGTAAGAAGACCCTCCCTCCATCACACATACCCTGTGCCCCCCTCCCTGACCTTGAGCTCCTGTTATCACACTCGTGCTCAAATGTCACGGAAAAGGGAGGAAGACTGACAGGGGTAACAAAAAAAAGGCAACAGAGCGACCCCTCCTTCATCCGATCCTCTGTGCATAAGAGCTGCTCTGTGGCACTATTAATTACCTCTCTTTAGTGTGTGTGTATCACCTCTATCTGAAAGGATTATCGGGGCAGAGGGTGGCCTCTGATATGTTTGTGTTTCAGGGCCAAGAGTCACAGAGCATATTCTCTCTCTCTCTCTCACACACACACACACTCATATGACCTTGTGCAAAAAAGCATTTGAGGACACAAATATCTGTACATTGCACCATCTTTTTCAGCTCAAAAAATTTAACTGAAAAAAAATGAACCTTCAAATTAAATCAAACTCAAGTCAATTTGATTATTTTGGTAAAAAAAAAAAATAACATTTAGTGTAAAATTCTGATTTTGATTTAATTGACTTTTTTGGAGTTAATTGAACAGCATTCACCTTACCCTATCAACAAGCAACCAAAACTAAATGTATAATAAACTACAACTACAAAACAGTTTGACCCATTCAGGCTGATTTACGGACCAGTTGCAAACATGATAGGTGGGCATTACTGCATTGAGTAATAAGCCAATCATAGAACTACGGAGGTACTCTCACATGACTTCTCGACTATTTCTCCCCTCTCGTTCACACCATGCTTCAGGGCTTCCATGAGAACATAAAGTGCTCCAGGGAGGCCAAAGAGACACTCCTCTTTCTGAAAGCTCATCTGCTGGTGTTGCTTTTGGAGAGCGTTGATTTACAAAGATGAGTGCTTTACACAGTATTACTTCTCATATTTCGTAATATTTCTCATTTTATTACTGTAGTGTTGATTATTTTCTCATCCAATGTTTTTAAGAGACACCGCCTCCCTTCCCTCCTCAAAGAAAACAGCCATCGTTCTCACACAATCACATGTTTAAGCAAATAAAACACACACACACACACACACACACACACACACACGCACACTGCATCCTGGCAACAGTACTTCACACCTTGGCTACAGGCGGACACAACCTTAATCCTTAAACCCACATCAAATTCAAACTGTTTCCAGTGTAATCACAATTCAAACATGCACACACAGTGTAAACAGTCTTTGTGTGCTTGGTGGATTAGGGAGAGGTGGGAGATTTGGGGTGCATTTTGCATACGTAATAGAAAACTCTAGAGAACCCCCCAGAACGACAGGAAATGGGTGGGGGTAAAGAGAAATCATTTAAAGGCATTCACCATTTTCATCCAGACTTGCATTCAATATATGATGTTCCACCAAAATCACATAACTCATTAGACAATTAATAAAGATTATGGATTAAGAAACCATCATTTACCTACAATATGCCTCTTTAGAGAGAGCGAAAGGGGGAGAGAGTGAGAGAGGAAGATGAACAGAAGCAGATCAGGGTTTAATATGCAATCTTCTGGAAATAAAGAGGGATCCAGAACCTCCTGAACTCCCATTCACTTCACAATCTAAAATGATTCCAGAAAAATCCATCGTAATATTTCAAATGTTGTGTATAGGGATGTATCTATCAATCTATCTATCTATCTATCTATCTATCTATCTATCTCTCTGCATATATTATATACACACATGTAGTGCATCAGTGTATATAACCTCCAATATCCCAATATCCAACTTGCAACAGCTTATATAAAATATACATGCAGTGACAAGACCTGACATGCACTGTAAACATGGATACCACTGTATTATGGTTAAAATGCACATCTAGTGTTGATTTATCTGCGCAGACATTTTTAATATCGTACAGAGGTGGCCTATATGAACATACACAGTAACACAATCACAGGAAACAATGTATCACGCTCAAATGCTGATTGTTGTTTCTCTGCACAAGGGACAGAAAACAAGACGTGTTGTGATTGACATGACAGAGCTGCTGTAGCTCAGCGGAGCCTTTGCCAGGTCAACTGCTTTCCTGTGATGTGATTTACAAACAGAGCTTTGAACGGAGGTGTGGGGCGGTAGGTTTACACTGTGCCACTGCACATACACAATGTTCCACTCAAACCACACACCCCCATGATTTTTTTTTTTTTTTTTTTTTTGTATAATATTATTAGAAATGGAGCAATTTAGTCTTGCTTTTTTACTATTTACATGGTCACACTTTATTTTAAAGTCCAATTCTTGCTATTAACAAACCATTAACTATGACTTTTGCCTCAAACGTTCATTTGCTGCTTATTAATAGTTAGTAAGGTAGTTGTTAAGTTTAGGTATTGGGTAGGATTAGGGATGTAGAATATGGTCATGCAGAATATGTGCTTTATAAGTACTAATAAACAGCCAATATGTTAATAATAGGCATGCTAATAAGCAGCTAGTTAATATGAGAGTTGGTCCCTATACTAAAGTGTTACCATTTACATTAACCTAAAGGGGAAGGTTATTTACATTAACCTAGGGGAAGTCGTGGCCTAATGGTTAGAGAGTCGGGCTCGTAATGCAAAGGTTGCGGGTTCGTGTCTCAGGTCCGGCAGGAATTGTAGGTGGGGGGAGTGAATGTACAGCGCTCTCTCCACCCTCAATACCATGACTGAGGTGCCCTTGAGCAAGGCACTGAACCCCCAACTGCTCCCGGGGCACCGCAGCATAAATGGCTGCCCACTGCTCCGGGTGTGTGTTCACGGTGTGTGTGTGTTCACTGCTGTGTGTGTGTGTGCACTTGGATGGGTTGAATGCAGAGCACAAATTCTGAGTATGGGTCACCATACTTGGCCACATGTCACGTCACTTTCACTAATGCAAGTTATCTGGAATCTTACCACCCCTGTGCAATCTTAAAAACAGGTTCTTTACTGGCATTGATGGCTCCATGAACAACATTTAGCATCCATGCTAAGCTTTCTAGTGGAAAAATGTCCTTTTGATTATGGAAATTTCCTTTACATTTATGAAAAACACTGCTATTTTATTAGCTGTCAACTGAAAGGTTCTTTGGGAAACTCAAAATGGTTCTTCACCACCGCTGTGAAACCCCTTTTCCTAACCTTTATATTTAAGAGTGTGTAGTAACGCCATGTCAACACACCTGATAACTTAATCTATTTTCATGTTTGTTCCACGCAAAATATTCCATAAATGAAAAGATGCAAAGAAATGCTATAAAGGATGCTCTGACCCATTTCTGGTCTCAGCTGCAGACCGTTTACTCTTCTGTCTTTCTCAGTTCAGTAAGAAGTGTGTATACGTAAGGCCGAGAGAGGCTAACAGATAAACATTTTTCTATTTTCATGCCAGCTCCCCTTGCTTTTGTAATTCAAATGCAGACACAGGAAACTGGCAGCCAAAAGGCACACACACACACACACACTCTTACACGGATGTGCGGCCATATACACACACGCCTTGTAATGCTATCGACCCCTGGCCTGTCATGCAATGCCACACACACCGGTCTCTCTGTGCCTGCCTTCCAACTGATAACCAGAAGCCATCCTCCAGACCAGCGGAGGAGTGAACGACTGTGTGTGGGTTTGTGAGTTTAAGAGAGAGACAGAAATGGAGGAAAAAGAAAAAAAAAGCAGAAGAACTGTGTTTGTATCAGTGATCGGAAAGTTAGCTTCTAAAAAGGTCAAAATATCATGATTAATCAAATTTTCCTGGGGTGATTCTCACTAAACTGGTCAAGATTTTATATATATATATATATATATATATATATATATATATATATATATATATATATATATATATATATATATATTTCACTCACAAAATCAAAAGAAAGAAAAGAAGAAATTCTATTTTGGTTTAAAAAATAAATAGGCTCGATAAGATTTTTGCATTAATGCATTGTCAGATATACTCCCAACCCTTTTTCTTCCCAATATTACCAGTTGCATTTTCACTTTCCTGTCTGATAAACAGAAAAAAGCTCTTCATCTCACAGCTGGAATAAAATAATCAGTTTATAAACGAAGCGCTAACAATGTCTTCTGCTTAAATGAATACCGCAGTTTCAAAGAGCATGACATATGACTCAGAAGAAACAAGACATAACAAGAAAGAAAAATATTTGCCTAAATCCACACAAAGAGATGGTATGACAAAGCGAAAACATCACAATACTGCTACAAGCCCAAATAACAAACATCTACTAAAGTATTTTGAGGTTTTTCCCCCAGGTGGCGACAGCACACAACATTCACACAGCATGACCACACCGATCAATCACAATGGTCACAGTTCATCAACAGAAAAGCAATATACAAATAAAATAAAAATATGAAATATTTATAGAAACATTTTTCTGAAAGAAAATATTCAGCATGGATGCATTCAATTGCTCAAAAATTGACAGTAAAGACTACATTGTGACAAAAGATTTATATTTCAAATAAATGCTGATCTTTTGAACTATTTTATTTATTAAAGAATCCTGAAATAACATATCATGGTTTCCACAAAAATACTAAGCAGCACAACTGTTTTTAACATCGATAAAGCTTTCCATTGACATATGGTTTGTTAGGATTGGACAATATTTGGCCGAGATACAACTATTTGAAAATATGGAATCTGAGGGTGCAAAAAAACTAAATACTGAGAAAATCCCCTTTAAAGTTGTCCAAATGAAGTCCTTAGAAATGCATATTACTAATCAAAAATTAAGTTTTGATATATTTACAGTAGAAAATTTACAAAATATCTTCATGGAACATGATCTTTACTTAATGCCCTAATGATTTTTGGCATAAAAGAAAAATCAATCATTTTGACCCATACAATGTATTTTTGGCTATTGTTATAAATATACCCCAGCAACTTAAGACTTAAAATAGAAAACAGTTATTTAAAATTGTATGAATATTTCACAGTCTTACTGTTTTTACTGTATTTTTATCAAATAAATGCAGCCTTGATAACTGATAAATTGAATGCATTCAAATTAAATCCTCGATTGAAGCTCACAAGCACACTTTCATATTAACTTCTCAACTGATTCAAACTCTTTTTGCCCTGAACTCTGATGTCTTGTGCTGACAGCTCCACACAGGCATCACACTCTTAAAAAGCTCAGCAGCATAACATCAGTGTGAGAAAGAACAGCTTTATCTGAGTGCTGTGCTTTGACATTTTCACTGAGCTGTTCCCACAGGAGTCTAATCGATATAAACACTCTAAATAAACTGTGTCAGACGCTTCTCTCTGTGTCACGGACAGAGCACCTCTTCACTATATGAGAGAACAAATCATTACATTCACACAAATGTCAGCGCTCACATTCACAAATGTCTACCTGGCAACAAATGAAAACTTACTATTGATTTATACTCATTACAGATAAAGATAGTTGCAATTACATTTTTACATTTATATCTTAAATGGCCCAGATCAAAAGATGCAAAACCCTCATAACTCGCTATGATATTCTGATTGCTTCAAATGTCTTGTGCCCTTTTTCAATGCAAGTCTATTGGATTCTATTCTTCCGTCCATTTTATATCAGGCAAAATCTTATACGGGTCATATCATTAAAATGCAACAAGAAAGAAAAATACCTAAAAATATAAAATAACATTTTATTGCCTTAGCTTATAAATCATTTTTCTTCTAAGAGGATTTTACAGTAATATTTGTCCTTGAAGTACTGCTGTAGTACATCCTCTATATCAGTAGATGGTGCCGTGTGTCTATCACACCAACACATATGCATGTAGACATTTACAAACTATATATTTGCTCCCCATTTAAACATTTGCACAGGATGATTCCAGACCTTTCCATCTCCCAATGGCATAACGATGTAACTAAATGTACATCTATCTGCAAAATATAATTTACAAATTTTCCAGCTAACGCTGAATTTATCATTAGGTTTTTGGACCATATTTGGCTTGGTCTTACTGAATAATATTCAGAAATGTTTATATTGACAGCAAAACCATTTCTCTTTATTGACGACTTTCTTCTAAAAATCACTTGATCGTTTTGAAGCCATAAACTGTATGTCTCTCATACATTTCACTTATGCTAATGATTCAATTAATTTTCATTACAGTGTAAAGGATTACTAGGCTGATCAGTTTGAGGAAAAGAGGGATTTTAAAAAGTAGTTTTAAAAATGGTAATTGCTCACCAATATCCTCTTAAAAGGTTTGGAATCCGTATCCCCTTCAGACCCGTAATATCTGAACCAAAACATAAAAGCTCTGTAGCGCGTTGCTAAAAACACCTAGTCACCACAAAAATTGACCTAGCTGTGTGTGTGTGTACAGAACATGCTTAAAACTGTATTTTACAGAGAATATTTGATGTAACTTGTCAAGTAAGTTAAGTCCTTACAGACGTACAACAGTTGCGTTGAAAATTTGGCCCAGACACCACATTTGTTTTGTAAAACTTTCACTCTTTGCATAGCTTCTGTGAACACTCGCACTTCTTTCTGTCTGTCTCCTTTGGGTTTTGTGGCAAACTTAGTAGAGTTGAGTGGTTGTTTGTTAGTGAAGACAGGTGCAAGCCTCACCCACCCTCTCACACACACACACACACACACACACACATACACAGTAAAAACAGACCCAGTAGAAAGGGACTGGTCTGACAGAATGCCTTTTCACACCTGACTGGGCCTAGCATAGGGCGACAGGCCACAGCTCCCAAAGCACAACACACACACACACACACACACACTCACACACAGGGGTATCTGTACTGTATTTAACTTTGAGCCCTCTAGACTCCAGGATAGTTTAAAGGCCTTAAAGACCGTCTGTTGAGGGTGACTCAATTTAAGTACCTACACACACAAACAGAACCAGGGCAGGACCCAGAGGATGAAAGTAATGCACAAGCAGATGGACTCAGCCCAGCAGAACCAAGTGGACCCGCAGGAAACCATCACACGCTATTTTACGCCATTATAAAGCCTACAGACTCACGAATGTCCACATATGTCATCCACGGAGGCGCAGGGTGCCGGACAGCAATTCACTATGACAGCAAATGGTCTTTTAACCTCGATTTAACTATTTTTTTTGGGTGCGACAAAATAGTTACCACTGATTATAACAATGATTTCAATTACACTACTGTAAAATATTTTATACTGGATCTCTTTCAAACTGTGTAAATCACCCTGCATTCTTTCTGTTTTTTCTTTTTCTTTCTTTCTGTGCATCTCATCTTGTTTTTGATTCAAAATCAAGATTTTAAATTGGACATCACATGCACCACAATTGTACCAACACAGTATCAAAACTGGGTTGCACTTTATTTTAAGGTGACGATGTTACAGTCTATTATTAAACAAAAAAAGTATATATTTTTTATTAATTAACTACATTCTCTTACTATAGGGTTAGTATTAGGATTAGTTGCTGGTAATTATGTATTATTTATTATTTTTACTATAGTAAGTACATTTAACTATTTTATCTTACAAAAATTTAAATGTCAAAATATATTAAATATATTTCAGACAGGCATTAATATTACCGAGCATAAGCCTGTCAACATAGAAAATTATCCACATGCTGAATATGAAAATTGGTATTATATTATATTAAACAATTATAGTAAAACAGCAGCAGAAGCTAATATCCAAGCCTGTAAAACTAAATTACACAATTTGTGTTTAATTGTAGGAAATTATTATTTTTTTATTATATTTTATTTTAGTGAATTACATTTTTTTTTCTAAATTGTATTTACTTATTTTTCACTTTTTCCTTGCAGTGCACATCCTTAAGAATAAAACGGTGACCCACCAGAACCACTGGCATCAATTTACCACAGTTTTACTGTACAAACAATAACTATAATAACTATGGTATTTTGACAGAAACAACAGATACCATGACACGCTTTTCAAAGAGGGATAATAATAATATCCGTTTCCTTCTTTGTGCCATGAACTTAATTGGTACAAACACTATTTTTATTCAACACTGAGGAAAGAAATCAAAAAGCTCAGAAACAGTGAAAGTGAGAAAGCTTTTTTAAAAGACTTTTAACCCCCAATGCAGCTCTTTAACAGCCCTAGAGGCAACATTTTCTTTTCATTCCACCTTTCTTTTTTCTCTGTCTCCACTCCGCCACCCCGCGCACCAGGCTAGCGCTAACGATCTGGCCTTTTCATTAGGAAGCCTAGCTAATTAGACTGTGTGTGTGTGTGACGGGTCGAGTGACTGCTCGGCGCAGCGCGATGCTGGCAGCCCATTTCATGCTTTATCACGTCTTTTAATTGACAAACAACCTGCTCTTTTCTCTTAGGCTGAGGTCTATATTCCAGGAGTCTGAGCGGATGTGTGTGTGTGTGTGCAGATGTTCCAGCGCGCCCCTTGACGTTTAGCTGTGTGTGTGACTGTCACATGCCTTCTCACCCTGGTGGATCTTTGGGGAGAAAATGCTCAGTGAGTTTGCCAATTAACCACTTTCAGATTGTTCTGTGACAAAACACATACACACAGATGCAAATACTGAGTAAAGCACACAGCGACCCAATAAAACTCATGTAAACAAATGTTGTCTATTTAAATAATCACAAATATCTCGGAGACATTTTTAAATTCATTGTATTGAGTGACTTTACACACTTTAACACAATTCTAGTTTTTAAAGCAACCCTTTGTGGTGATTGAAAGCTGATTTCTCCTCCGCTTAGACACACCGTCAGGAGTCCACCATTTATACACGTTCACACAAAGGCAAAACCAGCAGGACGCATGGAGCCTTTTCTCTGCAAGCCACAATCATGACTAATAGTGCTCATGATGAATCTGTGTGTTTATACATGTGAGGTTTTATTACATACAAATGCGTGTTGGCTTGACTTGCTTTTGTCACAAATTACTATTATTTGAGATGTTTAACACATAAGGTCACCTGGAATTCCCTCAGGCAGACTCTATATGAATTCACACATAACTTGTCCTCACATTTTATATGAGAAACAAAGAAACACATGGAAGCTTACCGTAATGTGATACTGTCTCCAGATTTCTGGGCAAACCTGTTGAGAACAGAAAAAAAGACATTGAGAAAACCCAATATTTACATGAAATGAAAGTCTGGCAGTTCAGAAACACAAGTAAAAATAACCACACAAAGGTTTATGATAATTAGAAGAAAAAAATAATAATCTATGGAGTGCTTCAGACATCCATTAAGACATAAGACATTCCCCTTTTCTTTTTAGCGTTGTTTCTTTTCGATATTGATCTACTATATTTCCAAGCTTTGTTTTTTTTTTTTACCTTTGATTAAATGTACTGCAGAAGCAAAAATTGAAACCTTTTAGAGCCTATTTGGAAAATATTCACATAAACTCTATTTATAAAAGTAAACCAGTTTATGAAAGTAAATTTGCAAATATAATATGAAATTGATAAGGAAGATATAATAAAATAAGAAGATGAAGATGAGATGAGAAGAAGTGGAGATTAAATAAGATGAGAGAATGAGAGAAAAGACAGGAAGAGAAGAGAAGAGAAGAGAAGAGAAGAGAAGAGAAGAGAAGAGAAGAGAAGAGAAGAGAAGAGAAGAGAAGAGAAGAGAAGAGAAGAGAAGAGAAGAGAAGAGAATGAAAAAAAATAAAGGAACAGGAAAACAAAAATAGAATAGAAAAAAGACAAAGGAAATGGAACAGGGAAAATGAAAAAAGAAAAATGATAACTGAAAAGGAAAGGACAATAGTAGGATAAGAAAGAGGTGCAGTGCTGACAGCTCAAGCCGCCTCAACAGACACCGAGCGAGGGTGTTTAGTGCATTTGCCCTGTGAGCTTCCTACATCTCTCTGAAAATTGAAAGTGCTGAGGGCACAGCAGCTGGACTCATTTATACAGTTAGCTTTTCATTTAACCCCACCTGAGAGCCAGGCAGAGGCTTCAGCACCCCCTGTAGGGTTTACCTGCTGAGTGTATTGAAGGAAACATTCAAATCTGCTTTCCTTTCCCTCACTCGCTGTGACAAGATCATACAGCAGTGAAGCTATTAAAAACATATCTATACTGCCAAATACCAAAGATGTTTTTTTTTTTAACTTCCAGACTTGTTTTATTATTATTATTATTATTAATAATTAAAGTGACTGCCCTTATGGTGTTGTTCTTTTTATAAGGATGGTTTACTGCCTTATTGGTTGTCTAAAACCATAGGAGCTTTGAAAAAATTACTAAATTTTTATAAACCCAAATATAGGGGGTGCTTTGATAGTGGGAAAATAAAGGTCTTTTGAATACTAAGGAACATCAGACAAATATTGAAATCAATTTGAAGCAAGTTCATATTTTCACATCCAAATGAGCTTTGTGGCAAATTAAACACAAATAGTGTTTACAAGGGAACATGTTATCAGGGTGATTAGTGTTACAAGTGTTACAAAATTGCCAAACATGGAAAAAAAGGTTTTAAAATAGTTCAAAGTAATAAAATAATGGGAAGAGTGAAACCATATAAGGAGAGAACATAACACTGAAAAAAAAAACAGTCATGCAATAATTTTGAGCTGAATATTTGAATATTTTTGCGTCTGAATATTTGTTCAGACTAAATTCAGTGCTCGACATTTTCATACCCTAAACATGTAAAAAATATGTAAATATGAAGAACTGAGGTCATTCATTATGAAGAAGTATGTTACAGTGAGTCAGAAACCGTAAAGTAAATGGACTGATATTTGTTAACTCTCAGAGTTCATTAACGAATGCCACATAGCGGTTTTTGAGACTGGTGTAATTATAGATTATAAGCATAATTAAAAGTCATGTTGTGCTAGCGGCTGAAGAATTGTTTGTTCAGCTAAACAGTAAGATTAACTAGGGTCTGCATTCTATATTTACTGCTTACTCTAGATTCATAATCAATTAGAGGTCTTAGAGGGATGATGGCCACTGTGATTGTTATCATGTGATGTGAGAACTTACTGAGCCTAGATAATCAGAAAAACTTCTTATTTTGACTAATAGAATGCAGCAGAATATCTTGAGGCAGCACTGTTTAACTGCGCCCAAAACCTAAATGTGTTTGTTTGTCATGTTATGCATGAATGGGGCCAATTTCGTTTCAATTAAAACTATGCCAAAATTATATTAAAACGGTTTCCAAATCACAAGACAACAAAAGATGAACAAACTCAACTAGCTTTTACGGTGAGGGAATGTGTTCTTGTGTTCAAAAACACCATTGAACAGAACACAGGGCTACTATTTTTAACTGAATCTTATCTAAAAAAAAATCAACGCTCATTGCGTGAGATGCTGAAAAAAAACAATGCAAGACCAATGGTCAAAGAAAAAAATAGTTTACTGCACTGATCCTGACTCATCTCTAATTATAAAACATGTTTCTGACCTTTGTTTTAACAAGATATATATCTTTTTTCTTTCATCTCTCCTGCAGTTTCTAAAAGTATCATTTTGACTTGTTTCTCTTCCTCCCCCATTTCTGTCTCTCTCGTGGGGTTGTTGTTGGGGGTGACGAGTGGAGCGTGTGTCCCACTCACAGCCTGTGAAGCGTCTGTCTTAATGAGAGAAAGAATGGCCCAGGAGATAGATGCACACACACAAACAAACAAGCAACACACACAATGCAACACAATACACTCCAAACCCAACACACACACACAGAGACACATCTCAGCTCCATGGTCCACACAACACCAACACATACACAACACTACTCACGTCAAAGAAGTGTCCGGTCATGTCACAGCGGTGGCAGCGTTTGTGCCAGTAAGCTCTCTCCAGACAGTTATCACTGGTGTGGCCGGGCAGCGAGCAGTTAGAACAGTAACGGTTCGGACAGATCCTCACAAGGTGTCCCTGAAGCCCACATAATGAGCAGCATGGCACCTTCTGCTCATAAACACACACACACACACACACACACACTCCAAGTCACAATAAGGACTACTATGACATTATAAAGTTGGCATATGACATTGTCTTCAAAGAATTAAAACCAGAAAAGTTTATTTTTAGGTTAGATTTCTTTTTTTTTAAGAATCCTAATGTGTCTTGTATCATGGTGAATATCAAAGATTTGTAATTTTAATAATAATAGCAATACAATTACTACACTAAATATCCCAGTTTCTACTGCTATTTTGTGCAAATAAATAATATATAATATAACAATGTTTAAAACAGGAGTATCAAAAGAACAAAGAACAAAACAATCCTCAAATCTAAAAGACCACTTTACAAACTTGTTATAGTTTATACCAGGGTAGTTTAACCTTCTAGCCTAAAGGACCATGCTCAATTTTTATAGCATTTTTTTTGCTATAAAAATATTTTTTTTTTGCTTCTTTAAGGAAGTAGGCAACAGTATGGTAACAGTATATATCACGATATTCTGAAAGAAATTCTACTTCAAATATGAATGTATCCGTGCTGAATAAAAGTATTAATTTCTTTCTTAAAATCTTATTGACCCCAACATTTTGAATGGTATTGTATTAAGTAATTGCTAATTATAACAATCCAGTGAATTAAAATTATTTATGCAACCGTTCAACACTTATCTTACACAAAAACTTTGATCCAAAATGCATTGTTAACCATTTTTTATTTTAATCCAACTGTCTAAAATTCAGTTTTGATTGAATTTTGATTAAATCAATTGCAGCATTTTGTATAAGTGGCTAAATTTAATAGTTGACAGTTTTGTTGGGCTAATGTGTACTATAGGTGTCAGCAGTTCAATGAGTGGAAATAAAGGGATTTTGATCTTTGCTGTGGGGCAGGTGACTATAGTGTAGACAGAGTGACGGGTGGATAATGATGTACCTTTTTTGTGGGGCAGTTTTTGGAGAGATGGCCGGACTTTCTGCAGTTGTGACACGTGATGGATTTTTCAATGTAGTAACGGTTTGAAACACGCCTCGGGCCAAACCTTTTATTAGAGATCTGAGCCTACACACACACACACACACACAGACAAAATGGTAATCACCTCCTATAACAAGACGATCCTTAAAAATACCAATTATTTTCTGTTTAAATGTATGTTATAACATTTCTGTATTATTTTTATTATATCAGATTTGACAAAAAAAGCAACATTACCTCTTTATCCTTTTCTGATACAGCCCAGATCTGTTTATTCTCTTCATCATTTGCATGTTCTACAAAAAAAAAAGATCAGTACATGAGAAAAACAAACTGAAACCATCAACATGAAATTAGATAAAACTTCAATAAGAGATTGTGTGTGTGTGGATGATAAAAGAGGCCCACTCCCCTAATTTGACCTTTTTTTTTTTAGCTCATTCTCAAGAGACAGAGAGACAGTTACTACAGCAATACACAGCTGCACATCAACACACACTGCATTAAAATACACCACACACACATACATAGATACAGAACACTAACAAAAACTCCACCAGAGTCCAAAGTAATGAAAATACACAAAATATCTTGCAGGGAGCTGACCAGGGTCATCAAAATCAGCATGATACCAACAATTACTGATGCTAGTTTAGTGTGTCACATTGCACTGAAAAAGTATACTGATTCATGAAAGCAAAATTTGAAGTCATATTTTCACAGGCAAAAAACACACACGCACACAATTACAGATATCCACACTTACACGCAAAATAATTAAAATGGTTGTTATGAAAACAAACCATATACGTTCATTCATTAATGTGTTTGCTTTTTTAAATCTACACACCCAACACATCCCAACAATGCCCCCCAAACATCCCCGAGGACCCCCAGTACAATAAACAGGAAACATTTCCTTTAATCCTGATGTCCCCCCTTCTTTCTTCTCTCTCTCACACACACACACACACACCTCCGTGTCTCTACGTGGGGGAAATGCCTCGTCAGTCACGGCCCAGCAATCACACAAAGCCAGAGAAAGGAGAACCTCACTATGGTAATCCTGCCAGGCCTATTCACAATGACACACACACACACCCAAGATACTATAATGTACTTCTCATATGAATATTAGGAATATTTTCATAAATCCACCCAGTTTTCACATCAAATCCCCCTTATACACTTAAATAAAACAGTATGTGGAGTTTTTCCAAATGGCATCCACGATTCCACACACAATATACACCACCACCAGAGGGGGCGCTAGAGAGTAAGCCATATTCAACATCACAAAAAAACCTTTCGCTTTCCATACAGCGAGACCGAGATAGAAGGATGAAAAGTAGAGCAAGGGAGGGGGGAATAGTGGAATAGCGACAGATGCTACTTGTAAGTCTCATAGGTATGCTAATTAACATAGAACCAACAAATAAAAATAAGAGGTGTGCGCGCAGGGTGCAACTTCATCAGTGTGTGTGTGTTTTAATGAATTCCAGCTGACTAATAGTCTGAGAGAGAAGAAAGCTGGCGTGCGCCCGGCCACCAGCGTTGGGTCCATGGAGAACAAAACGGATGTGTAGGAGAAACTAATTAACCATGAACACAAGCTCCCATTAGAGAGAAAGAGACTGAGACACTATTCTGACTTTAAGAGTACTCTGTGTATAGGGAACAGGCCATGTGAAGGCGTATCTCAAAACACAAACTGTCTGGGACTCTCTGAGTGTTTCCTCTCACAGCTGAATCACGGTCCTGAACTAAACTGCTACTAAAACTTGTTAATGGGATCCTCATTGGAAAATTCATTTAGCCAGTTCTGAAGTGAACAAGAGGCCACAAAGAGTATCATAGTCAATATACAGAACCATTCAGAATTTTTTTTTTTTTTTAAAGCAGAATCTTATGCACACCAAGGCTGCATTTATTTGATCAAATACAGAAAAAATGTTTTCTATTTTAATATACTCCTGTGATAGCTAAGCCAAATTTTCAGCAGACTTTACTTCAGTCTTCAGTGTCACACGATCCTTCAAAAATCATTTTAATATGCTGATTTGGTGCTCAAGGAACACCTGTTGTCATTATCAATGTTGAAAATAGTTACTGCTTAATATTTTTTGGAAACTGTGATACATTTGTTTTCAGAATTCTTTGACAAATAGTAAGTTCAAAAGAGTGGCTTTAATTTGAGATATAAATATTATAAATTTTACTGTGAAATTTTACTGTGATTGTTAATGACTTTAATGCATCCTAGCTGAATATAAAAGCATTCATTTAAAAAAAAAAAAACCTTTCTGAACCCAAATTTTTGAATTTTTATAATATAATACAATTTTTATAATATTCATTAAAAGTGTGCAGAAACAAAGAATTATGGTTCATCATAAATTATTGAAATGAGGGTGGTGTGGCATAGTGGTTAAAAACTTGGTCAGGTTGTAGGTTTAAAACCCACGTGATCCAGAGCCAATTGGTGCTGTCATGTCACATCCTTTGATTCTAGTGCCATATGGCATTTCGGTTAAGGTGATTGGCCCAAAACAGATCTGACCACCCATTAGCCACCATGAGCAAATATGGCATATTTGAAATTGCATACTTCTATGGGGTCAAGCAGCAGCCGATCAAGAGCCTTTGACATTAACATGAATGTTATCTGATAATTTTCTCTGGCAATTATATGGACTTGTTTAGACTGATCCATTAAATACCAATTTTTTTAGGCTCACTCAGCCAGACTTCTGACTATTGGCCTAAAATTCAGTCAGCTTTGTTGTTTACAGCTCACCGTTTTTGCATGCACTATGCATTTGAGGCTACCACGATTGAGCAAGGCATTTGTAATGAGACATATTTCCAAATGAAGCAGAATATTCAACGAGGGAAAAAAGGTTGAGCAGGATGCTATTGATTCATTGGAACTGACTGGATCATGAAAAGCGGGCTTTCAATAGCATAGCAGACATAGATCTTGATGTTGAATTGCAATAAATGGTGAAAACACTACACCCAAATATGGATGCTGAAGATCAAGTTCACCCTCAAGAGCATCTACAAGTATATCAATGACTTTTTCAAGTTTCTTGGTTATTCACTGTTATTTTACTATTAAGTGGCATTAATCTGCATTAACAATCAGATTTTAGAGAGGCTAAATCACCTACATCAGTAGCTTAAAAATGCTTTAAATACTAAACGACTATGTGGCTATTCATAATATTTTTCCTGCTCATGTGGCCTAGGTGACTTCGGCTGAAATGCTAAGTCATTTTAGAGGTAGAGAATCGTACTACATATTGAAACAATATTGAACAATAATGATAAAATACATTTTCTTTTCTTTGGAACAACGTGCATTGATCCAGAAAGTGTATTAAAGGAATAGTTCATCAAAAAATAAAAATTGTAATCAATTACTCACCATCATGTTGTTCTCATGTTGCATCTTTGGAAAAAAAAAAAAAAATCCCTCAAAACTTTCATGCTCCAAAAAGTTTATAAAGGCATTGTAAATGTAATTGATATGAACAGTGTCTAGCAAGCAGGTTTGAACTTATGTTTACCATATTTGAAGTGCTCCATTAATCATTGTTTATATGTAAATAAAAGCCTAAATTAAAACTGTTCATCATACAAAGCATTTGTCTCTTCAGACTCTAATTAAACCGCTCAAATCATATGGTCTTCTTAAATCATGAAAGTTTTTGGGCAATGGACTAATGGGCAAAGCACATGACATCCCATACCAAGCAGGGACACACGCATCCATCCTGAGCACCTCTCTCTGCACTCGTCTCCCTTAACAACCTCCCTCAAGTGTAACCATTTAGTCTCCTCTAGCAGACTCCACAGCACCGGGAGGGGGAACATGGGACTGAACCCTAAAAAAGCTGATCAAAGCCTCAAGCAGGCCCCGCCGTTAACCAGTTTTGCAGGCTCTTTGTGCGGTGCTGTTGACTTCTGCCACTGGGCTGGCAGAGGGGACAAAGAGAGCGGAAGAGAGGCCAGCAGTCAGATTAACACAGCCATACATAACAATGGAGCCAGAGTGTGTGCGACCCCATGTACCTTTGTGTGTGAGGGTGTACGTTTAAGAGAGGGAGAGAGGGAAAGGAGAAGTTGCTCATGTTCAGTCCCATTTTTTGGTTCTTATTGCAGGACTAAACAATATAGATAGCCCGATGACCTAGGGTCAATGTAAAGGTTTTGGGACAACTCACTGAACCCTCATTTGGGTTATTTGGCAAACATATTATTACTATTCAAAAGTTATTTTTATGAAAGAAAATTCAGCAAGGATGCATTAAATTGATCAAAACGGACAGCAAACCAAAAAAAAAAATTCAATTTCAAATAAATGCTGTTCTTTTGAACTTTTTTATTCATCTAAGAATCTTGAATGAATAAAAAAAAAAATGTTTTGAGTACCAAATCAGCATATTAAAATTATTTCCGAAGGATCATGTGAAGACTGACAGCCTTGGTGAGCATAAGAGTCAAAAACATTACCAATCCCAAACTTTTGAGTGCAGATGATGTTTTATCAAATTTCTAAAAATAACAGTTGTATCAAAGTTAAAGTATTAAAAACAGCTCAGTAATATTTTAAAAAGTATGCAATACATTTTTGTCTTCATGTATTCATTCACATCTTTTAGAGCTACTTAAAGTGTCCCTATTGTGGATTTTTGCAAATGACCTTTCATGCAGTGTGTGATAGCTGTATATGAATGTAAACAGTCTGCAAAAAAAATGTTGCTGTAATGTTCTGTTGAGCATGCAAAATATGTAGTTGTGTGTGTTGTGTTGTGTATACACTCAATGCAGCTGTAGGTCACCACCTAACTCGCGTTTAAAATTCTGCTAATCAGCTGTTGGCCCACTATTGTTTAGAAATGTGTTGATTAATATAGAATGTCTGTCATTCTTATTGCCTGCATGATAAAGGATGGAGCAATATGTTGGTTTACAAACTGCAGTGATATATCTGTGCTCCAATGTCTGTGTTCAGCTAACGCATATACCCTTATTGTTTGGGTTTTTACTATACGTTCCGTTTCCGACAGACTGGGTCATCAGACCAATCAGAGCAGAGTAACCTCACACAAAGGAGGGCTTTGGAAAGATGAATCTTTGAATAAATAGTTTGAGAGTCGGTATATTTAAATGCATATTATAAGAAAAGGAAAGTGTTTTTTTGACCTTGCATACATGTAAACCTGTTGTTCCCAAAACCAAATTATGAACCTTTCAAATAGAATAGGGGCACTTTAAATATAATTTAGAACTATTAAATACTATGTAAATATATAATGTAAACTAAACATAATATATAAATACACAATAATAAAAAAATACCTCAAATTTTGTGGTAGAACACTCTTAAAAATAAAGGTGCTTAAGGGTTCTTCACAGCGATGCCATAGAAGAACCATTTTTGGTTCCACAAAAAAAACATTCCATCTCTTTCTTACCTTTTATGATCTGAAGAACCTTCTTTCACCACAAATAACCTTTTGTGGAACAGAAAGGTTCTTCAGATGTTAAAGGTTCTTTATGGAACCATTTAGACAAAAAGGTTATTCTATGGCATCGTGAAGCACCTTTATTTTTAAGAGAGAACCAGTCAAAAAGTTGGGCAAAAAAATCTGAACTAAAAACTTCCTTGTTTAGCGTTGTATTGTGCAACTGATTTTTCAAGTTGTATGCAAACTAGATATAAAAGAACATGGTTGGAAATAAAAGAACATGGTTGGAAATAAAAAGAACATTGTTGGAAATAAAAGAACATGGTTGTAACTAAACTTCTACACAAAACAGCACTGGTGCATAAACAGCAAGATGCAATGCAACAACTATATACACGACTGGCTCAAGTGCTTTTGAGGAACAACTAATCACTTGATTCACAAAGGTTTGCCAAATTAGTGCCATCAAATATTTGAATGATATTCAGAGATTGCTTGAGGCACTTAGTAATAAGTTCACAAGTACAACTAAATATTCCACTTTATATCCAGTGTTTTCCATATAACCCATCATAGAAACTACCACAGCGTTATTTTAATTACTTTTTTGGCCACTCTGGTTTAATCTATTTTGGATAAACCCGCCTCCAAATGGCATGCAAAACGAACTATGGCTGGTTGCTTTCTCTTCCTGTCTAAGTGGGCGTTTCTTGGCTAGAATAAGCTGCAATGTGGACCAGACTCTTCGCCATTTAGTCAAAGGTCTGGATATGCGAGACCAGCGATACAGAGAAGGGTAAATGCCCCACAGAAGGGCAGACATGGGGGGTCAGCAGCCCTCACAGACCCCCTGACAAATACTTGACATGGACCACAGAGCAAATGCATTACGTCCCTATTCACCCTGCCTGGAGCAGACCTTAATCCAATCAAACAGTGATCAAACACACACACACACACACACACACACACAGCGTTCGCGCCTGCTTGACCAAAGGCATGTCTTTCTCTCCTCATGGCCTCCATTCTCCTGTTCCTCCACTTCCTTCATCAGCTAAATAATCTCCTCGCTCATTCTCATTTCCTGTCAGAATCCATCCCTCCAAATCACTTTCATACCTTCTGTGCAGCCCTTTCACTCTCTTCATTATTTTTATGGCCTTTTTGACAGTTTTATGGAAATGATAGTAGAGAAAACAGGAAATGAATGGGGGAATGCAAATAAGAAATGTTGCGAGCTGGATTCAAACATTTATCTCCCACAAGAGCACCATATGCTAAACCACAACTCTGTCCTCTGTGTTCCTTCATGCCATTCTATATTCTTAAAACTTTGAATCAGTCTTTGTATCAGAAATGCCAGATTTACATCCACACGGGCAATTAAACTCTACTTGACAGAGGAGACGGAAGGCAGAATTCAAATGAGCGGTGCAGTGAAATGCATCATGGTCCATGAACAGACCACAGTGAGTTAGGTGAGCAGTGGTGAATGTGAGTGTGAAAACCAAACAGTGTGTAACAATGCCACACTTCAAAGACAAAACACACACACACAAGGGTACCTCACTACAAGAGACTGGAGATACGCGTGCTTACAAACATACTCGCTAACGTTTCACACTCGACTAAATTCAAGCATCCGGTTGGACCACAAACAGAACATGTTGTAAGAGAGGACCAGGACATGAAATCAAGCAGAAAGAGACAGACATGTTGAGACAGAGATGAAATGAGAGAGATAGAGAGAGAGATCTCCCTCTCGGTCAATACATCATGTACAGGTCGATTATGGATTACAGTGGCACATTTCATTTCATTTCATGCTCAGTCTTCATGTTTGCAGCACTGCTGTGGAGCCTTGCAACATGGATTACACTGATATCTCTATTGGACACATACACACAACTTCAGCACCAAAAACCACCTTTGGAAAACACACACATACACAAACAGTTTCACTGTAGTTTCTGTTACTGTCATGATATGGTTTTTAAAGGGAAATTTTATCCAAATCTGAATTCTGTCATTAGTTATTCACCCTCATGTCATTTCAAACTTGTATGCCTCAATTTTACCAGAGAAACATAAAAGCAGAATTTACTAAATAATCATTACGCAACTGTTGTTAAAGAAGAACCATTCAGTGACCAAAGGCTGTGAAGTTTTTCAGTTTTTCTGTGAAAAACTACACTCTTAAATATAAAAGTTCTTTATTGGCATCTATGGTTCCATGAAGATCCTTTCTATTAAAAATGGTGGTTTAAATTGGAAAAGGTTTTTCAAATAATTAATCAAAGTTCACTGAAAGGTTCTTTGGGGAACCCAAAATAATTAATTTATGGCATTGCTTCAAAAACCTTGGAACCTTTATTTTGAGTGTATTAAAATAAAAGTAGTCCATATGTCTATATTGCAATTCTTCTGAAGGCATATAATAGCTCAACGTGACAAAAAGGCCAATATTTAAATAATTATTCACAAATGAAAACCTGGAGTATGCTGTTATAAGTATGTAATAAGTAAGTACAGTATGCATGATCATTTTATGATCCCTCTTTTAAAGATCTTGCAGATTTTGAGAAGAGCTGTATAATTTGGGGCCAAAATTTGGTAAATCAACTTTTTTTTTACATTTATTGTAAAAAAAAAAAAAACACTTTTAAAGGTTTGAGTTAGCCGGTAGAAATTCTAATTGGCTTTATATGAAAATGGAAAACAGAATATGAAAAAAAAGTCCTCAATTGGACAGCCAGGTAAACACTTGTCAATGAAGATGTACAGTAAGCACACCCCCCAAGTCTGCCAAACAATCTGACAATCAGTTCATATTACACCAACTCTGCAGGTACAACATGATAGTGGGGCATGTGGCCAAAGCGGTGCCCCCTACCCAAGATTCGGCATGGTACACGGTACGTGCTGCCACGCTCCTGGCATTCCTGACTCCCGGTTTAAAGGGGGAGGTGGGGCAGGTGGCCAAACCTGTCTGTCAATGTACCGTTGCCTCTTGCAACCCAGAGGGGGCCCAATTACTGCCCAGCGGGGCGCGGTATGGCAACAGCATGGCAACCACACGGCAACCATACGCTCCAATCAGAATGGCAGACGGGTAAGTGACAGGAGATAAGGGAAGAGAGTCACATGGGATTGAAAAAAGCACATGCACACACTCAACATGACTCTTTGTACTTGGTAATCTGATGTCAAGTTAATGAAAAAACAAAAACAAAGCCTTCAACCATAAAAAAAAGATACAGACAGTCCATCCAGGAGTTCACCAAAATTAAATTCTGCCATTATTTACCCTCATGTCATTCCAAACTTGTATGACTTTCCTCCCTCCGTGAAACACAAAAGAAGGAATTCTGAAGAATGTTGATGCTGCTCTTTTCAGAACAGTGACCAAGGGCCTGCCAAGCTCCAAAAGGGACTAAAAACAAATCCATTTGTTCCAACTCAAATATTTTCTGTGAATAAAAACTTTCAGTCTGCTCTGGTCTATTCCTAACACAAAGCCATCGGCTTCAGAAGACTCAAAATATATTGTGTTAATTTATTTTAATGAAATAATTACAATAAAACACTTAAGAAATAATTATTATTTTTAAGTCTGGACTAGTTTTGTGTTGATTTTTTGTCAGTTTTAGGAGCTTGATAGCCCTGCAAGCTTTTGTTTGCATGGTCAAGAATTGTCTAGTTTGTGTTCCATGAAATAAAGTCATAAGAGTTTTATAATAACATGAAGTTAAAAAGTAAATACAAAACACATAATGCACAGAATTGTTATGCACTGTAAACATTCACAACTCATCCATTTTCAAGAGTGATTACAGAAAGTTATCCGAATCCTGTAATGTTAGAAAGAGATAAAACAGGGGGGAAAAAGAATTTAACAACAAATTAAGATACAAATAATGTATATTTGGTTAAAGGAATGTACTGGCAGTCAGGCTGCACGTGCATCGATAGAAACTGCTTGTGTGCACATGCACATCTCCGTCTCGATCAGTCACTCGTCACTGCGCTAGTCTGTGACAAACCTGCTTCAAGAGCCCACCAGAGAAATATGACCACAGCTTGTCCTGCCATACAAATGATAACAGCACTAAGACACCATGCATATGTTTATATATGCTAAATATTATTGATTTGTCACTGCAGCAACTTTGGAGCTAGCATGGGATATATATTAGCCTGTTACTGAATATGCAAGATACAGAAACAGCATTACTAGTCACCAATCTGTCAACATGTATATTTCAAAACTGGCATTTCAAATGCAAATTGTCTGTAATTTTACAGTGTGCTGCTTTTGCTGGTGCATATAGTTTAATGTTTGTAAAAGTGTGGTTAAAGGGGCACATAAATGAATATTAGATATATTCCACATTACAGTTCTCAAATTACATTCATGTTTGAAGCACATTTCCTTGAAGAAAAACTTTCGGTATGTTTCTGTCTATACCAAATGCAAAGCTCAATGTCAGAAGAAGATTTTGAATATATCATTACTAGTCACCAGTGTCACAATGTCAGTTCGATATTTATTCGAAAACAAAACTGTATGTAAATTGTGCATTTTGCTGGCACATCTGGTTTGCTATTTGAAAAAGTGTGGTAAAAGGGGCTCTTAAATCGGATCAGAATCACTGCGGTATTAAAATATTGGTGTATCTTCTATATCGTACCCTTTACCTAAAAGAAAAATGAATACTCAGACTCGGCCTTTAGAGTCTCCACAGCTTGCGGTGTGTTTTAAAAAAACATTTTAAATTGAAATGACCCTAGAAACATCCCCATCACACAACAATCTGACTTAATATTCCAAACCTTCAGTTTTTCTTCTGCGTCCATGTACGCACAAACATACGAGAAGGAAAAATGAAATACTTAATAAAACCAGTAGCTTGCGACTTCAATTTCATTCTGATGAAAATTGTCCTCTGGGAGAGTTTTTCTATCAGGCTGAGGGGCAGATCGACTTTTCATGATTGTTATTATATGAAAAGAGATAAACACCATCATTAATCGGCTACATTCCCTTTCCCTTATCACCGTGATAGGAGGAGAGGAGGGCTTTTCTTCCTCCCATCCAACCCACACTGTAATTAGGCGTCCCTTTCATTCACTCACTCACTAAAACGTGAACGCGCACACACAGACACACGCATAAGGGACGCAAGAGACAGCCGTGTTCAGTAAATTAAAAATTTGTCATTAAGTGGAATTTACCATAATGCTGTTTTATCTTCCAGCGGTTGGGGGGGCTGATGAAGTGTGTGTGTGTGTGTTTGTGTGTATGTTATGGGTCTGGGGTGTTAGGGGGTGTGTGTGGGCAGTGGGGCTTCTGTAAATTGAAAAAGCAGAATAATCCTGCCCTTTCTATCGCCCTCTTCAGTCACACACACACACAGCAAATCCATAGCCATTGGGGTAATTAAATAATAGCGCTTTAAGATTCTAATTTTTTTTTTTTTCTTTTCTGCCCGTAGCCCATCATTGGACTTTAGGAAAAGTGGTAACAATATAGGATGGATATAAAACAGGTGGGAACAGAAGACACACACACATACGCATTAAATATAACCACACAAATTAGATTAGGAAACATAAAGCTGGCATTATTAAAAACGATATCTCTCAGTCTTGAATTATAATGAAAGACAATAGGACTTATTTCTACTCTTCCCACAAGAGATCCGAAAAAAAGTCCACGGGGGGGTCTGGGAGGCCTTCACTGTTCAGCTCGGACAACCTGGAATAAAATATGAGTTTGGGTGGGGCTCAGTTCCACCAGATTGACAGCAGGCAGCACGCGTAAAAATAACCGTTGCATTGAAACAAACACTACAAATGTGGCGTTTCCACAAACGGTGCATCAATGAATACTTCAACAAAAATCTAAATCCCCTGTTGGTAAACAGGAAGCATAAAAAAATACATTTACATTTAGTTTTTATTTCCTATAAAGTTAGAAAGCAGAGAACTAGTTATTGGAGAAACTGAACTAAGTGATCATAAAACAATAATTCATGAATAGTCGCCACAGTTTATTTGTAGTAAGACCATAATAGCCACAGATATATTAAATAAATAAATAATTAGGATGGTTAATAATGGAATGTCCCTGGTTAAATACATCATAACAATTCATTCTTGAAATTGTAAACAACGCAACAAAAGTTGACAAAACCCACTTACAATAAATGTCTACCGAGAAACAATGTTAGTGTGCCCCTCAAACGTACACAGTAAATGCATAATTGTCAACACCTACTTTTATTTCTTTATTTTCAGAAGTAACTGTTGTAGTATTTTCTGTGTATTGAACTCAGAACATTCAAATATTAAATCTTTTAAAAATTTTAAATTGTTTCAATAAAAATACAGTTTTTCTTAAGAAAATACTAAGCTGAAGTGTGAATAAAACAAGCAGATTCTCTCAGTTCCCTAACAGATTTTTTAGTATGAACATTTCTGTCCAAATACCATTATTATTTAGTGTTACTCACTGTACTAAAACCAAGGTAATTTTTCTAAAGGGTGATTTCAGTTTCATTACTGTAGCTTAGCGTTACTAATAAACGCAGACTGAGACGATATGTCTAATTTTTAAACAGTCACATTAAATTCCATCAAACAAAAAGAGATTAAAAAAGGCTGAGATGTCAGGCGCGGAGGCGAAGGGAAGGGGAAAGACAGATGGCGGGGCTATGGCTGGGTGAAAGAGGGGTAAAGGGGGGGCCAAAGGAAGCGACAGAGAAAGAGAGAGAAGGTGTAACGAGAGGGTTTGCCTGTCCATCTTCACCTCACTCTCTTCCCCAGGGCATTCCTCCCTTTCCTTCTAGCTCATTCTCCCGCTCGTAATTCTCATTTATCGGGTCTTCCCTTGTTATTCCGAGCTCTTGTTTATTCATTATGTTGGTTCGCCCATTTCAGCTGTTTTCCTCCAATACAGTCAGACTATGCAGATTACTAGAGGAAGGCTTCTGTTTGATGTTGTTTTTTATTTAGCATCCTTAAATGTTCAGGAAAATTTCACAACATATACATCAATTTACAGTAATAATTAATGCATATTTGAAATTAAAGGATAAAATGGTTTGCATACGATGACAGGCAGGACAAAATGTACTCCTCAGAAACCCTTCATCGCTCCACCCATCCATCTCTCACTCTAGTCATCCCTCCATCTGACTTTGTTTTTCTCAGCCTTTGACAGGTAATAACATCCAAAAGAAAACCCAACTGACAAGCCCATTTGAATGCGTGTTTAATATGATAACGATAGGTCCTCAGACCTTATACCTGACATCACAGCATCCTGCTCTCTCGCCTATATCCATTCTTCCAATGGAAACCCTTAACAAATCCTTTCAAACTATTGAATTACAATGTTTCTAAATAAAACACAAAGCAATCTATCTGTGGATAGTTCAACAAACTTGATTTTGGGGACTTTTTTTCACCTTTAATATTTAAAATTCAGTGTATCGCCCATTAAATACTTGATTAATTGAAATGTTACTACAGTCTCTAAACCCATAAAAAGATGGGTACAGAGGAGAATATTGACTTTATATTTTTAAATATCTCGAGCCGTATGTAATCTGTTCTTTTTTTTCCAAATTGTGAAATTTGCATTGGAGTTATCTTAACTTTAATCATAAAAATGCATGCCTAATTAATTGAATTCATAAAATTTGAACAATAATAGGGCCCTATAAAATGTGTTCTATTTTTTCACAAATTCTGGTTCCCCAGGTTGGGAACCACTACCCTATTGATTCAGTGTTAGATTTCTTACAGATGCTCTCTTTGTTGTCTTGGCTTTATTTCTGTCATAATTTCTTTAAGTTAAACCAAACTTTTATTTTGGAAGGATGCAGTGAAGACCTTTGAGTCTGTGTGTACATGACAATAGCTTTTCTCAAATGAAACGGTGAAATGCTCGTGAAGTGACTCTCTCTCCAGAGCAGCTCTGAAGATGAAATTAATGTGTTCATGTCCTCATATAGTGAGACGGTATGTGCAGAAAAAGAAACTGTGTCGCTCATACAGAACACAAAACATGTTAATTTTTCTTTTTTGTGGTTTAAAAATCACTAGTCCATATTGCAATTTGAATTTGTTTGAATTAATTTTACAGCCCTACTTTTGATTTATTAATTCAAAATTTGACAAATACCATGAAATTCCATTTTATATAGCAATTTCTATTTAAATTACAGGACTCTATGATTCCGTCCACATTTTATGGTATCTCTGTCACTTCTGGTGGCATTTTTGACCCAGGCTCCAACTAAATTTTTCATTAAACAAAAACAGTGATTATTTTTTTATTGGTGTTTTTTGTTTCTTTAAAGTAGTACATGTCAAAGCTTACTATACAAGTTTTGTGCCAAAATAAAAAGTAATTTATTCCTCAAACATCATATACAGTCAGGTCCATAAATATTGGGACATCGACACAATTCTAACATTTTTGGCTCTATACACCACCACAATTGATTTCAAATGAAACGAACAAGATGTGCTTTAACTGCAGACTGTCAGGTTTAATTTGAGGGTATTTACATCCAAATCAGGTGAACGGTGTAGGAATTACAACAGTTTGCATATGTGCCTCCCACTTGTTAAGGGACCAAAAGTAATGGGACAGAATAATAATCATAAATCAAACTTTCACTTTTTAATACTTGGTTGCAAATCCTTTGCAGTCAATTACAGCCTGAAGTCTGGAACGCATAGACATCACCAGACGCTGGGTTTCATCCCTGGTGATGCTCTGCCAGGCCTCTACTGCAACCGTCTTCAGTTCCTGCTTGTTCTTGGGGCATTTTCCCTTCAGTTTTGTCTTCAGCAAGTGAAATGCATGCTCAATCGGATTCAGGTCAGGTGATTGACTTGGCCATTGCATAACAGTCCACTTCTTTCCCTTCAAAAACTCTTTGGTTGCTTTTGCAGTATGCTTTGGGTCATTGTCCATCTGCACTGTGAAGCGCCGTCCAATGAGTTCTTTAGCATTTGGCTGAATATGAGCAGACAATATTGCCCGAAACACTTCAGAATTCATCCTGCTGCTTTTGTCAGTAGTCACATCATCAATAAATACAAGAGAACCAGTTCCACTGGCAGCCATACATGCCCACGCTATCACCACCATGCTTCACTGATGAGGTGGTATGCTTAGGATCATGAGCAGTTCCTTGCCTTCACAGTTCTGGAACAACATCCTATGGACAGATGAGACCAAGATCAACTTGTACCAGAGTGATGGGAAGAGAAGAGTATGGAGAAGGAAAGGAACTGCTCATGATCCTAAGCATACCACCTCATCAGTGAAGCATGGTGGTGGTAGCGTGGGCATGTATGGCTGCCAGTGGAACTGGTTCTCTTGTATTTATTGATGATGTGACTACTGACAAAAGCAGCAGGATGAATTCTGAAGTGTTTCGGGCAATATTGTCTGCTCATATTCAGCCAAATGCTAAAGAACTCATTGGACGGCGCTTCACAGTGCAGATGGACAATGACCCAAAGCATACTGCAAAAGCAACCAAAGAGTTTTTGAAGGGAAAGAAGTGGACTGTTATGCAATGGCCAAGTCAATCACCTGACCTGAATCCGATTGAGCATGCATTTCACTTGCTGAAGACAAAACTGAAGGGAAAATGCCCCAAGAACAAGCAGGAACTGAAGACGGTTGCAGTAGAGGCCTGGCAGAGCATCACCAGGGATGAAACCCAGCGTCTGGTGATGTCTATGCGTTCCAGACTTCAGGCTGTAATTGACTGCAAAGGATTTGCAACCAAGTATTAAAAAGTGAAAGTTTGATTTATGATTATTATTCTGTCCCATTACTTTTGGTCCCTTAACAAGTGGGAGGCACATATGCAAACTGTTGTAATTCCTACACCGTTCACCTGATTTGGATGTAAATACCCTCAAATTAAACCTGACAGTCTGCAGTTAAAGCACATCTTGTTCGTTTCATTTGAAATCCATTGTGGTGGTGTATAGAGCCAAAAATGTTAGAATTGTGTCGATGTCCCAATATTTATGGACCTGACTGTATATATATTTATATACATATATATATTTATATACATTATATATATATATATTTTTTTTTTTTTTTTTTTTTTGCCAAACTACTAATGCAGTTCATACTTCATTCCATTCAAACTTTGTTTCAAACTCAAAATTATTTTTCAAGAAAAGCTGTCTGACTTGCATTGTTTAATTGCTCACCATTCAGAATCTATCACTGTAATATTTGGTGCACAAAAGCAGCATTACATGATGACTGCCGTGTACAAATGAAAACAACAGCATATGGAAAGCATTTCCAAAGCCAAAGTTTTTATCTCACCTTAAAAAATGTATCACTATTCTTTTGCTCCCATCTAAGCATTGGCATTTCCACTCAGAAATGGAAATTTCTTCAAACAGCGAATGTTAATCTTCAAAAAACAAGTGAGCTTGTGAGCATTTCTGTTTAAAAAGTAACTACTACAAAATAGCAGGTAAGGTGAATATTTAACCCTAAAATGCCCTTGCACCATACATCAGAAAATCCCATTACACCCAAAGGGATCTGCAAATTGAATTGAACGTATTTATATGAACAACAGGAGGTTTCTTTAATACACCTTAACGTATGCCTAATGCCCTCACTAATACCTCTCTATTTGAATGTAGTCACTTAAGGCAAAGCCTTTATGGGAAAAATCTATTAAATATGCCATCAAAGAGTACTGGTGGTTTAGCCTCAAAAAGGATTACATTCCAGACCCCTCTCTCGCTTTGGTGCATGACAGAGACAGAGAGGGAAAGAAGCGGAAAATAAAAAATATATATATAAAACAGGGGGTTGAGAAAGAAAGATTTTTAGATTAGGCCTAATGCTGAATAAATATAGAGAGATTTGCGGAGGAAAGTCAGTCACGCTCAGTACCTCGTAAACACTCTCCATTTCTCCTTCCGCTGGTCCACCGGGCCACTAAGCTGGTCAGCAGCGGCAACCCAATTACTATTGATCACCGCACTTCAGGAAAACGAGAGAGAGGAAGAGAGCGAGGGGAAGAAGGAGATAGACAGATAGACAGCAAAATCCATTCAAAAGTGAGCGTTACTTTGCCCTACTCACTCTGGAGGGCAAGCACAGAGTGAATACTCTGAAGGGTGCAGGGCATTACTGTGTGCTCATTTGGTACACAAAGACTCTGCGACAACTGAATGTAACCTTGACTGCAGCGAAATGTACTGCTATTAGAGGTATCCAAAAATGAATACTCTGTCATCATCTACTCACCCTCATTTCACAACCTGCACGACTTTTTCTTCTGTGGAACACAAAAGACGATTTGAACAATGTTTCTACTGTCATTGTCCATACAATGAAAGTTAAGCATGTTTTTAAATGTCTTGAGTTCAAAAGAAGAAAAATGTGTACAGGTTTGGAACGATGTGATGGTGAATAAATGTTTACAGATTTTCATCTATGGGTTAAATATGCTTTTTAGCTTTAGTTTTTGTGTGAAATGTCAAAACATCTCCTGAGCAATTAAGAGTTTCAAACTATTAGATAATGTCTTAATTACCACAGGTTTTAGTGAGAAATTGCCAAACAGCAACAGTAAAAATGCTTTGGGAAGTGAGCTTTTTTTCAGATTTCCTTTGCTTGCTTTCGTATGAAGCTTCATAGGTGCAAAATGCCATCTGGATATCACCCAGAGAGAAGCAGAGAAGAGAGACTTGTGGGATAGGAGCCATTTGTCAATAAACACCAAGTGAAATCACTTGACAAGCGTATTATCCTTTTCTGCGTTGATGGATTTCCTTTTGTAAGGAAAGTTTGGGTTGGGCATAATGATGGCCAATAGGTATTAATTCTGTCAAAGCCATTAATCGTTATTTGCTACTTACTAGTCAGAGGTAGGTGGTATTTGAATGGAGGGAAATTCTCATTCTAGTGAGCATTTGATTAGACAAATATCTGTAGAGCAGAGGATGAGTCATCAATAGTTCTAAAAAAGATGTGTATATGTTCAAAGTTAATTAGCATGCTAAGTGGACACCATTATCTTAAAGCTAACAGACATGGACTAAAAGCCACAAAGCTGTTATATGGATTTCGTGAGGTCTTTGAAAACAATTTTAAGTTCTGTCCATTTCACAATAAAAGATAAACTAAGGAGAGTTATAAAGTCAATGTCATACGCAGGATTGTACAGAAGGTTAAAGTCAGTGTGATATCAAAACAGACTCATATTTTATGGAATATAGCAATGTTTTTATGAAAGACTTCAGCTTTCACTCACATGAAATGATTAAATGACAACAATCCAATGATCCAATCAAGTCAAATCATTTGAAAAGCAGATTCAATCTGATATACGTCACAATAGGGAAGGAAAAATGGTATACATTTTTCGTTTCATGACAACTTTAACAGATCTGCAAATTGGCAAATGAGCTGACAACTGTTCCAATCAATAAAATAAACAAATACCAGGGGCTGTTGAATTATAAATGGACTGTTTAAAAAAAGATTTAAAAATACATACATTCATACATACATAAAATTAATGAATAAATAAATATAACTAGGCCTATACAGTCAACATAAGGCTTTGAAAAAGGAAATAAAAGAAAATGCTTTCCCATTCTCATTCTTCATGCAAAGTAAACCTTTTTTTCAACAGGGTTTCTGCTGTTACAGCTATTATTTACTCTAAGAAATGTTTAGGTTTCATCTTATATAATATTATAATACAAACCACTGCTTATGTGATAATGAGGATGATAGCTGGCAAAAACATTATTGGATTTTAGTGGAAAGATAAACTGGCAATATGTCTGGCGTATGCAGCAATCGCAGCGACAGTAAATAGAAGAAGAGGTGAAATGATATGAGAAAAATGGCTTCCTGACTGTCGCTCCATGAACATATCAGTCTTATTCTACCAATGAAGCCAAAATCTACACAGCCAGGTTCTCCGCTCCAGCGTCAGCTATCGCCGCTCACAGCTAAACCAACTGTAAGCTTGGGCCGTAGATAGCAAACGAAACTCAAAGCTTTACATCTCCATGTCATTATGAATTACGACCAGAAATTTTCAATCTTAAAATCCCAGCAGATGAAAGCGGGTTTCATTATTTCTGCATGTTGGAGGATTATTTGATACATTTTTGTATTATTGTATGAAATATAGAAATCTATGAGGACAGAAGCCTTCCAAAGCCTTCAGTGAATAACAATAAAACATCTTAAAATCATTCACAATATGAAACAAATCTAGTACGGCTATATGCTATAGCAAGCATTTTTGAGGTTTAATACATAACGGCAACTATAAAGTATGTAGTACAGAATACCCTAATTTCATAGTGACCAAAAATTTGAATGAGGAAAGTGCTTTGATACGCTCAAGAATAACCAAAGTCAGAACATGTCAAAACACAAGGTCTCAGATTGAAAGTTATATGATTTAAAAAATTAAAAATATAAAAAAATAAAATATAAATAAAAACATAAAAAATTAAGATTAACCATGGTAACTATGATAATGTGGATTACCTTGGATACAGTAAATTCCAGATAACTCAATAGTAACAATGGAAGAACTATAGTAAATATTGTTTCTCAAAGGAGTGTTATTAAATGACCAATGTCATAGAACAAAAACAAAACAATATATGAATAAATAAATGATATTAAACAAAATTCTTAAAGGAAGTATTAATAAAAAAACGAGTAGCAAATTTTATATGATTTTAGAGGAGCATTAATAGATGACTAATATCATATAAATAAAAATTTATGAAAAATAAATTTAAAAATACCATTAAAAGAAAAACTGTAACAATGGTTATATGAAGCCATTCATGGATTTACCTGAATTTACTACATTCTTGCTACAAATAATAACTAGTAATAATAATAATAATAGTTACAACTGTGGTAAATATAGTTTCTTAAGGGAGCATTAATAGATGACGGTTTTATGTTGTTTGTTTCTTCCTTTCTTTCCTTCTGTCTGCCTCTCAGTAGTTGTACCAGAAGTAAATGTAGTTATGAAGTTGTTTTTGATGTCACAAGTTCAGTTTAACAGTTGGCGCAACAAAAAGGAAAACTTGCTGCACACTGGCGCACTTTCACTCTCTCCCTCACACATACACAATTGAGAGCAGCTCCCTCGATATGCAAAAGAGACCCTAATAATAGTGAGGTGGCGTTTTCCGGAAGGTCCCTGAGGGAGTTAAGAAGGCTTGAGAGATTAGTAACAGTGAGACACAGACCGACTAGCATAAAATTATTTACACACAAACACCTCACCACTCAAGTGGAGAGATCAGTATAGTCACAAGCATAAATAAGGCAACATGTCTATTAAAGTAATCTATAAATACCATAAATATGACTTTCCAATGATACTTTTTCATATAACTTTTCTATAGTTTCAAAACTTAGAGTAGATATTTAAGAACTACATCTAAATAAGTGAATATCAATCATCACTGATGCATTTGGAAAGTAATACAGAATACTGTAAAAAAAAAAAAACTTGACGTTTTGTATTGTAGGTGGCCATCTATACATTTTTGAATATCGTTAGCACATATGATGAATGTGGTGGCTATTTAATTTGACTTTTGGGTTACACTTTATTTTAATGTGTCTTTATTACAACATATTACCAGAAATAAATACTTAGTAATATTAGTAGCTTATAATTATGCATCATTTACTGTTATTATTATTATAGTAAATACATTTAACTTGTGTAACTAGGACGTATTTTTTTCTATGTTTGTACATTAATATTTCATATAAAATCAGATTTCTCTTGAAAATCGGTTGTTAGCGATTATATAAATATACATATAGTAGTAAGTTGCTGTAGTTGTGCTGTATGTAAGTTGTTGTATAGACCGACTTACTAAAGAGGCCTCGAATTCAAAATTTTCCCGCTTCATTTTCCACGACTCTAATGAAATTATATTAATAATCTATAATCTAATAGTCTACAGTCTAATAAATACTCCAAACAGTTAGGTAATCATGATATTGGCTCAGTTTTAATAAATACCCCTTTACCCAAACACCCCACCCAAAGAGGCAGGGTGATTTAAAAGTTACAGTTATGCTGAAAGAGAGAGAAAAAAAAATTAATCAGGTCTCACCGGGGTGCCTCTGTCCTCTGTAGCGGAGGCAATAATTTGATTTTATATTAAATGACTGCTTAATTATAATGAATTTTATTGGTAATTGCAATTACCTTTCCTCCCTCACTGAAGTTTCCCCCCCGCACAGAGACACAACTTATGAGGGCCGGTACCACAGAATGATCAGAATGACTATAAAAACCAAGAGAAAGTGATCGTATCCACAGGCCAGGAATTTTAACTATAGATGGATTACACTTAAATTGGCTTTAACACAAATTACAATATTAGTCTGAATGCGAATAAATAATGTGCTTCATATTCATTCTATACTACATACATAACTCATTTCAGCATTTTTGTCATCTAATAGATAGTATGTTACAGTGCCATTACAATGAAAGCGGACCTCTCACCTCTGGACACACAAAATCAAATATGAATTTTTGTGGTCTCAATTCCTCTTCTTAAAAAAAACAACAAAACATGCATTTTCTGTTTTCCGAGCACCATCTTGTCATCGCATTTGAATAATTCTGTGAAAAACAAATATATTCGGTGTGTGGAATTAACGACAGAGGCTAGTGGGTGTGGGGACTTTTTCCACAACACTTTGTCTGAAAACAGCCCACACAAAAATTCTATATTGAAAAAACGTTCGCATCAAACCAAATGAGCACCTGCGAAAACAAACACAGATGTTGGACTTGAGGTTTTCCGGGACAACGCTGCATCTTCGTGTGGTGAAGATAATCACAGAGGAACAGACACAATATTCAGATTTAACCCACTCTGGGGGTATACTCTCTTAACTATTACAAAATATATTAATAAATATATTCCGATAACTTCATTTAGAGTCATTGGTGAATAGCTAAATCTTTAATAACTAAGTCAGAATATTAATAAATGTATTATTAAGGGACACTACATGTGTAATAATTATAAAATTATGTTATATTTAAAAATAAGAATGAATTTAAGAGTTCTAATGTGAGGTAAAGTTAGACCTAATCACACAGGTTACCATAGTCAAAATGATTATTCATTTCTACATAAACCTTGCATTAAATGGAGTGTATAATTCCTTCAACAGAATAACTACGGTCAGACAGCGCTGCCAGTTTAAATGCACAGACCTGCCGCTCTGCACCACTGACAGAAACTATGACAATGGACCGGGGCTGGGTACCTCAGGCTTGCCTTCTCTAATCAAACCTGGTGTGTGACCATTTAGTATGAAATTGGGATGGGAGCTTGCCAGCTAACCCCTTCTCAAAAACACACCCCACACCCCGTAACATGATTAAGGATACCTGCTGTCCCATGCAGAGCCCACCCAAAATGCCAAACGTCCAACCAGGAACACACACAGACCTTTCAAACAGGATTACACTGCCCACACTCATAGCGTAGTTCACCGGCCATTCGTGAAGAAAGGGCTGATGGAAATGCTCTTTTCTCAGAGAAGCCGGATGTCGACCCGATGAAAAATTACAATCTCTTGGAAAAGTTTGATGAGATTCTCTCGATTTAAGGCAAAAGCTCAGCGAGTCGTGTTGTTACTACTTTTTTTGTGATCAAGAGAACTATCCTGACAAAAACGGTTCAAATAACATACGAAACACATTTGCAGCAGCTGAAATGCATGCCAACCCCCCCCCCCCCCCCACACACACAAATTATACAATAAATGAATGTGGAAAAATAAAGAAAAAAAATAACAGCTTACAATGACAAACTGATCAAATCTGATCATAGCACACCAATTATTTTTTATTTTAAGGATGACTACTGATAAATTGACAATATTATAAAAAAAGCATTAAAAAATATGTACTAAAAGTGAATTAAGGCTATGTACAGTATGACTACAGTATGAATAACTATTTCTTTTTAGATCTGCTATAGAGAAACACATTTACTGTTTGAATAGATGAAAAGACTTTATAATAAATAATAGACCTCTGGAAGCTGGTTAGACTGTCCTTGAAATCAGGACACTCCAATTAGAGTCACTAATCAATGTATTGTAATGATACTTCGGGAATTATACAACAGAGTTTGTGTGTGCTCAGAAAGAGAATTAGTTAAACATGCATAATTAGGTAAAATAACAATCATAAATGTATACTGTACAAATATGAACACTGAAAATAATTTGCATCTAAATTAAAAGGCTTGATAATGTAGGATACAACAGGAAAAATTATATTTAATATTCTGAATAGGCAAAAGCAATACAATGCCAATAGCAATACAATTTAAATTTTAAACCACTTGATAATCTCATATGATAAATGTTAAAAATCTATCTGACCGCATTTGGATATTTCTCATAAATGCCAATAAAGACTATTTCATATTACTATATATTTCGTAATAATGATATATTAAGAACACATTTACAATAAAAATTCAATGTAAAATGAATTTCTTAATATTTGTACAATAAAACAACCAATAAACGTCTTGTCTGAAAATACATATATATATAAAACACAGCCTCGTGCTGTGATTTTATGGCGAATCTGTGTTTGTGTGAGGACATGGCGTCTGTTCAAACACACCGTGTGGAGAAATGGGTGTGGTGTTTCAGCTGAAGTGGCACTGCTGTGCCCAGATAAGAGTTGATGCCTATCCCTGCCACACACACAAACACACCTCCCGGTCCACACGCTCACAATAACACACACACACACACACACACCAGCACCACTTGTCTTACACACACAAACTTACACCCCAAAAAGCCCTCCAATCTCACACACACAGACCTACAGACACATATCATCTCACACAGCTGCCACGCCTCACAGACATACACATACACACACACACACACAGCTGTTAGAATCTTGTAGCACTATGCAGTCTTCATAAATCCTGCAGATAAAACACCTTCACTCTCTAGCACTCAGCAACACAAGTTACACAACACGCGGTCTCATTTCTTCGGCCCGACCGCTGGCGTCTCGAGCTGAAGCATTGTGACCCATCCGTAATGATGCACTCTACTATTGACTGCGTATTCAAAACAACCACATTCATATTCATATTCACCTTACCTTCAAGCTCTTCTCAATACACAGTTCAATGTGTTAAAAAAGGTACATAAAACATAAATATGGAGGAATTGCACAAAGAAACACAAACTAGATGGTCTAGTAGTCTAACAAAACCTTGACAAAGATAATTTATTCTACTGAAACTGAATGCAAGAGTCCTGATTTGTAGCCTAAAACACAACTGTTATCTTTAAAATGTAAAAGACATGTTAAAAATGCACACGTTTTACATCAATATCACATGCACAATAAGCAACTCCAAATATAATATTTTCCAATATAATCTCTTTTTTTCTATTATAATCTCAACTCGATGTTGTAGGAATCTAGTTTGCTTTCTCAAAGTGAGTAATATAAAAATGTGGCTTTTATATATATATATATATATATATATAAAAGAATATATGAAAATATATGAAAGAAACCACTATTTTACATTCTTGCATTTATTCAGTAAGAATGTGTTACATTGATGGAAAGAGACAGTAATAATTTTCCATTGTTACAAAAGATGTTCTGTTCTTTCCACAAAAATGTTAGGCAGCGCAACTGATTTCATAATTGATAATAATAAGAAATGTTTCTTGAAATTCTTGAGCACCAAATCATGTTTTCTGAAGGATCATGTGACACTGAAGACTGGAGTAATGGCTGCTGAAAATTCAGCTTTGCTGTCACAGGAATAAATTACATTTTATATACATTTTATAAAATATATTAACATTGAAAACAGTTAATTAAATTTGTAATAATATTTCACAATATTACTGATTTTACTGTATTTCTGATCAAATAAACACAGCCTTTGTTGCCAAATGGCTGCCAAAAAAATTTTGTTTCATTCATTAAGATAAGCATACTTTATATAACCATTGCTTCTCGAACATTTCCATGTAGACTATAACAATAGTCAAAGTGCAAGAGAAAGGAAAACAAAGGTGATTGACAGCTGTCAGTCATTGGTGGAGGTCTGGGTGTGGCCACATTAAACAGAGTGAGAGGGAAATACAAGGAAAAGAGGGAGACGGAGAGAGAACGAGGCGATGACGGCAAGAGAAAACTACAACCAATAGGATACAGTGAGTGACAAGGCCACGTTCACTACTGTGAAAATAGCAGTCAAGTCACAACAGACAGAGAAAGAGAGCTAAAAAACAGAACGATTCACAACTACGAATAAGCAGTAATGCCATTTCAGAACCTTTGAAACAAAAAAGAGGGAGATGGATAGCTAATATCTTACCTTATGCCCTGCAGTATATCAAACACACTCAGAGACACTTCTCTTTCAAACACCCATGCATTCAGCTTAAACTAATGCCCATCTGCTGCCATTGCTTTAGTCCAGCCTAATGACAAAGTTCGGTGTTCACAGGGTGAAAAACCAGACAGAACCAAAAGGGGGAGGGAAAAAACACTGGAAAAAAAAAGATAAAAAGGGGGAAAGGGAAATTAAAAAGGCACAAAGGGGGAAGAAAAAAGAAAGTGTGACCACTGAGGAAGGCTCAACAACTCTAATTCAAGTTTAGAGCCCCCCTTTGCAGAGTTTTTCCCCCTCCTTTCTTTCTTTTTTTTTTTTTTTGGAGGCTCTCATTTTTTCTTGTCTGTTCCGTTTGAGTGGGGTCCAAGGGCCCCCCTCCATGCCTCCATCCTAAAGTCAGATAGATTCAGAGACACAACCTGTGTGTGCTGGACTGTAAGGACAAATAGGATATTTGGGAGGGATTTTGGGGATGTTTTTGTCTCTTTGTGCCATTGTTATGCTTTTCCACCCACCCACCTGTCTGTCTGTCAAAGTATTATAGATGGATGATCTGAAATACTACTAAAATCTTGCTTCAATTGATCATAAACACACAAAAACATTTTCAATCCCTGGGTTTTTGTGTTCTTTAAATGTCTACCATTCTTCAAATCAACCTCTGTCGACCAGTGTATGTGCATCTGTTACATATAGTAACATCAACACTAACAACTGTAGAGAATTGGATTTTAGTGTGTATGTGCCGCAATACGACTGTATGTTGTTCGGCTGACACATCACATACTTGAGACTTAGCAACTGATGAGAATTGGATTTGTGTGAGAGTGTGTGAGTGTGAGTCTGTGTGTTCAAATGAAATTAGTCACCGCTGTCTTAAGCTTTTTACTAGTGTATCACAAACACAAATTCCCTCATCCCCTATGGAGAGTGCATATAGCCATGACAGGATGGGAAATGTTAACAAATAAAAATGTGTTTATTTCACTTATGCATACAATACTGTGTTTTAGTATTTTTGATTTAAACAAAAATGCCGATAATTACTCAATTCACTTAAAAATATTTGAATTCTGAGATTTGAAATATATATAATATTTAATTATTAATTATTTAAATTTTAGTTATTTCTAATAACTGGCCAAGTTAGTAAAGGCCAATGCCAATAATCTAAAATTTGTCAAATATCTGCCAATTTACATTTATGTATTTGACAGGTTCTTTTATTCAAAGCAACTAAAATCGCATTCATACATTTTATCAGTTGGATTACACTGCTGTTAACACCATTCTCTACAGTTTGAGCTACAGGAACATGGTGTGGCTGATATTTAAGTCAATATTCTGTATGTTATACACCACCATTCAAATGTTTGAAAAAAAAAAAAAAATCAAGGTTTCTACAAAATATTAGGCAGCGCAACTGATTTCATAATTGATAATTAAAAATGTTTCTTGAGCACCAAATCAGCATATTACAATGATTTCTGAAGAATCATGCAACACTGAAACCTGGAGTAACATCTGATGAAAATTCAGCTTTGCCATCACAAAAATCATTTATATTTTAAAATATTAAAAAAGAAATAGTTATTTTAAACTGTAGCAATATTTCACAATATTACAGTTTTGAGTATTCTTGATCAAATAAGTCAGCCTTAGTGAGTATAAGATATTTTATTTACAATCAAAATTCTTAGACCCCAAAAGTGTGCGTGATAAATCATGATAAAATATACTATGATTAAGGACGTCAGTTGAATTTGTGGGGCCTTGGACAAAATTATCAGGAAGGTCCCACTCTGACAACAGCTTTTTATTTTTAAAACAAAAAGTCCATTCAACACACTTTTTTTTGCTAAAAAAAAACCCTCACCTACACTCCCACCTCACCGAGCATCTTTTGTCAAGCTCTACCACAGTTAACCCAGCAATGGAAACCTCTGGCTTTAAGACGTGTAAGTGCAGAGGCAGACGGCAACCTCTCCAGCCACTTCCTCCCAGCTCCCCTCCCTTGTGTGACCCACATGTTCTGGAGTGCGGGGTCAAGCCCCAGAGATCAGAGACACAGAGGAGAAAAAGAGAGACTGAGAGCTGCCCCTTTCCTCCCCCCACCCCCTGTTTATCCCTCTGTACCCCTCCCCTCTCTCTCTCTCTCATCCTCCACTGAATCTCTCTCTGGGTAACAAAAGCAGGCCAGGGCAGGAGAAGGCCCCCTCTGCACATGAGTGTGAGAGGCATGACCGACAGAGCAGAAATACCAGCCCACAGACTCCTCCACAGACACCATTCAAATAAGCAAGAGAGAGCAAGAGAAGGATGGATGGATGGATGGAGGGAAAGAGGGAGAAAATACACAATGAAACACTCTGTATTTGAAGGGGAGAACTAGATAAAAAGAAAGAGAGAGGGAAAAAGAGTAGAAAATGAATAATAGGAACAGGAAGGAGTCTCCGAATGGAAATGAGGACAACACATTCAGGGAGGATTGAGGAAAAAAGAGAAGAGAGGAAAGAAAGAAAGAAACAGAGAGAAAGAGAGAGAGAGAGGTTTGCTGCTTTGCTGAGCTTTGCAGGTTAACCTAATGTGTAGATCTGGAGAGATTTGCAAAGACATTTTTATTCATCTATGATTAAAGTCTCTCTCCCTCGCTCACGCTCTCTGACAGGAGGTTTGTTATGTTTTGTTTGTTTTTTCCTCTACATACACAGAAATATTCCCTCATTGCTTTTCCTGCATGTTCTCACGCGCATGCAAATTAACTTTACTCACGTGAAGTCGGATGCATGTGCTCACGCACACACCTAGTCGTTTCGATCGGACGGCACAGTAACTTTACAACAAATATGGATGAGGATGAGGCATCAGATTCGGTGATTAGGATGCACATACAGCCAAGCGAATTGGGAATAAACACAAATTTGTGCTTACATTAACACGAATGGAGACTACAGGTGCTCTGGCCTGCAAACCCTATAGACGCCCCGTACAAACACTGACTAACAAACTAACACCTTAAAATAAACACACACACACTTTTTCTTACAGGTAAACTATCAGGTTTTTGTGCACAATATGATTCAGCACTTCTTCTTACGGAAAAGAGAAGCACAAACATTATACAAAATACCTTTGTGTTCCTTGGAACTCGAGTCCGACAGAAGCACATGTGGGTGTGTAAATGACAGAATCTTATTTTTTGGTGAACTATTTATTTTTTAATTAGGGTATGGCACCAGAAGATGCCTTAAAGGGAGGTCCCCAAAAAATTTAAATTCTGTCATCAATTACTCACTCTCATGTTCTTCTATGACTGTATGACATTCTTTCTTGTGTGGAATACAAAAGACATTTTGAAGAACATTAGTACTCACTCAAGTAAACACTCAAACCTTTCTCAAAATATTGTAAGTTCCACAAAAGAAATACATACAGAACGTCTTTCTATACAAAAATAACTATTTCTTTAAATATAGACTCATCGTGTTTTTGTTTATATTTTGTTTATACTATGGAAGCCCAAATTGCACAGTTAATTTAGTGCAATTTGGATATATACAATCACAGTGTGAGATATAAAATGACATTAATTAAGTGTTAAAAGTATAATAAACTTAGTACTGACAGTACTTAGTACTGAATCTGGACCATTTTAAGCATTCTTGAGAAAAATGTTTAATAGATTACCTGCGTCTTATTTAATTGTTGAATCGTTTCTTGTGTCTTAATTAAAATGTGGATTTGTAAAGCCTTAATTTGAAAATAATGAGTGAGTGAACACTAAAACATGCTCATGTTGGGTAAAAACCTTACCTGGTAAGGAGAGGTTGAGCTGTATTTTCTGATCTCCATCCTGTTTGTCCTGGCCCAGGACCATCCAGTTCTCCAGTCCATCTGACTCCGAATCCAGATCCTCCACAAAAGGAGGTACAGATTCAGAAGAGCTGTCTTCTGAATCAGAATCCAACACAACAACATCATCTGGGGAGCTCCTTCTTGCTTGAACTTGTGGTAGAGAGGGTGAAAGCAAGCTTTGGGTCTGCAACTTCCTGTTCCAGTGTTTTGATGATTGACCCTTTTTAGCACAGACGCGGTCATCTTCTTCAGTGTTGTCTGACACTGTGATAGCATCTGTGCCAGAGTCAATCACAATAACATCTACAGGTGGAGCAGGACGCAAGGGTTTCTGCTTTGTTTGAGTCTGTGGTACTGATGACTGGACCTCTCTCGAGTCCTCACGGTCCTCCTGGGTCTCAGTGCTGTAGTGCAGCTGGGAATAAAGCCGGAACTCCAGTTCACTGTCAGTGTCAGACAAACTCGAGTCCGGATCATCCCGGTACAACTCGTCCTCGTAGTCATCCCGCTCCTGATACCCTGAGAACATCTCAAGGAGAGCCCTAAACAGAGAGCAGCCCGGCCATAAACATCATCATGAGTCATCATTCAGAGGCCATACATTTTTTTATTCAGTATATCACCCTGTCAATATCTGCACAGGATCCAAACAAACAAACAAAAATACTTTTTTATTATTATTTCATTTTTAATTGTGTCTTTAGAAATATCTGTATGTGCCAAACTGTTGTTTTTTATTTATTTAACAAAAATCAGGTAACACTTTACAATAAGGCTTCATTTGTTAATAATGGTTAACTACATTTGTAACAAACTAATACTGAAAAATACTTCTAAAGCATTTATTAATCTTAATATTGATATCAGCATTTACTAGTATTACATTATTAAAATCAAAAGTTGTACCTACTAATGTTATTTAATGGACCTCAGCTAACAACGAACAGCTATATTTTTATTAATTAACAATGATTAATAAATTCTGTAACAAATGTATTGCTCATTGTTAGTTCATGTTACTTAATAGATTAAATATAGTTAAAGGAACACTCCACTTTTTTGGAAATAGGCTCATTTTACAACTCCCCTAGAGTTAAACAGTTGAGTTTTACCGTTTTTAAATAGATCATTTTTAGCATAGATCATGGAATCTGATTAGACCATTAGCATCGCGCTCAAACTCTCATTCTGATGTAATAATCAAGGAACTTTGCTGCCGTACCATGGGTGCAGCAGGCGCAATGATATTACGCAGCGCCTGAAAGTAGTCCCCAGCAGGTAACTAGTTATGATATAGCTGGGGACTACTTTCAGGCGCTACGTATAATCCTTGATTATTACGCCGGAATGAGAGTATAGTTCCTAGCCATATCGGACTACATTTTACATTTATGCATTTAGCAGACGCTTTTATCTAAAGCGACTTACAGTGCATTCAGGTTATACATTTTTTTTTTATCAGTATGTGTGTTCCCTGGGAATTGAACCCACAACCTTTTGCGCTGCTAACGCAATGCTCTACCACTGAGCCACAGGTACATGGACTAGAAAATCGCAATTTTTCATTTTCCGTCGGTCTTAGTACACAATGTGACTACAGAAGAGTCTATTTTTAAATAGGAAAAATATCGAAACTCTTTGGTCATTTTTGAGCGCGATGCTAATGGTCTAATCAGATTCAATGATCTATGCTAAGCTAAGCTAAAAGTGCTACCGCCAGACCCAGAGATCGGCTGAATGGATTCAAAAACGGTAAAACTCAACTTTAACTCTAGGGGAGTTGTAAAATGAGCATATTTTCAAAAAAGTGGAGTGTTCCTTTAACAAATGGAACCTTACTGTAAAGTGTTAACCAAAATCCTTACAAAACAAACAAGTTTAATCTATAAGAGATATAATATGCAATAATAATTGAAAATTAAACAGCAAGAATTTTACTCTGACAACTTCAGAAACATTTATAAACAACTTATTTTGGTGAATATGATTAATTATCATTTTGATCAATAGACCTAAAATACATGTTGTGTGAGACAACTGCATAGTTTGCAGTAAACACTGCAATATTTAATTTGTCATTAAATTATCTTATGTTATATATCACGTGAGCCACTGAACAACACATATTTGTGGGATGTATAAGGCTTTTCCCGGAAGAAACGATATTAATTTAAATGTCCATTCTGACCCCTACAACTTTATGATCAGTCAGTGCTCTAAACAGAGAGACTGGGGAGAACTTGGATATGATAAAATTAAATCAGTATCAGGTAAATACATAAACAGTTCCTCAAACAGTCATACTTTTATACGAATCCAGGACTTACATAGAGCCAAGAGAACACAATCTATATCCATAACGCAAAGTGCAATGACATGAACATAAAACAGCTGCTGTTCAGTTTTGGTCAAACTGTCAGTTTGTATCCTGAAGGACGACAATAAGGCCAGATCAATGCAACTTTCTATGTGTCTCAATTGTACGTAAGGACACACAGTACGTGTGCCAGTTTGACAGCAGCACGTAAGTCACAGGGAGATATTTCATCATAAAATTTATAATCCATAAAACCTTTCAAAGATTATGTACACAACACATAAACAACACCACAAAACATAAGCCATGCACACTATGCTAGTTGGCTAGCTTAAAACCTCAAGAATCCAATAAAAACAAGAAACCTAGAGTATTCACAATAATAAATATCTGTATAAAACATATGAGTAAATAAACCCTAGTACTGTAACAGCCTAAAATCAACGAAGACCAACATTAGATGACATATTTCTGATGAACATATGTTAGCCTCAGTGCTATCAAGTGCTGCTCAATGACCCACGTGTGTTCACGTACACATGGACGCCGGCTGAGGACTTATTACTAATAAACGTGCACGATAGGGTTTTAAAACATTTGCAACCTCAGCTGCACCATACGACACGTTTTATCGGGTTTGGTACGACACTATATAAAAATCTGACCTGTTTATAAATTCCGATTTGCAACACAGGGACACCAGCTTCCGGACTCCTCAGGAAAATTAAGTGGTTGGCCAACTAGTCTTCGTCCCTGGGAAAAAAGTGCTACATTTAGCACACGCACGGAAGGTTAGTGACTCTGAGTCTGGGGATTGTTTTAACTATTACCATGCTTATTCATAGTGTGAATGAGAGAGGACTTGGAAATTTAGTAACTGTACTTACTTGAATTTTCTGTTTGTAAAAAGTTTAGAAGAAACATAGGGGAGCCAGGCATTAAACAATGGTTCCTGAATTTATACCTTCAGGCCTGGGAAACTTAATCGTTACACCTTGTTCAGATATAAAGAGAGTCTTTTGGGAGACGTTGCACTTAATTTCACGATGATGACAGCAATAATAACAACAACAATAAAAATATCAATAATGTTTTGTTTTGCCACTGGTAAACAATGGTCAAAATCATTGCAAAATTCTTGGTGGTAAAAATAAAATTAAAAAAAACCACACACAATATGATAAACAGTAGCATTCCCTCATTGGCTGCACAAATAAATATATAAATAATAAATGTATATAATAATTTATATAAATTAATTTAGGCCCTATATATTTATTTTTGCAGCCAATTTATGAGGCAGTGTTGGGTTTTTAGCAGAATTTTCCATTTTACAATGAATATATAGCATATATATATATATATATACACGCTAAAAAATGCTGGGTTAAATACAACCCAGTGCTGGGTAAATATTGGACAGAACACATGCTGGGTTGTTTTCAACCAACAGTTGGGTTAAATGTTTAACCCAACCTTCTGGGCAGTAACACAACCGCTGGGTAAAAACAACCCAATCGCTGGGTTCATCCATATTTTACCCAGCGCTGGGTTGTATTTAACCCAGCATTTTTAGAGTGTATATATATACATATAGCCTACATGAAAAAATAGTAAAGCACTTCATATGTTTTTTTTTATTCAGATGCCCAGTTACAGTCAATAACAACAGAGACTGTGGAAAAGTACATAAAAACGCCAGAAAGAATGCAAGCTGTTTTCAAGGCCAAAGGAGGTCATTTTTGTTTTTTATGTGTAAATAAAGACTATTTAGTTGTTTCAGTTTGTTGTTTGCCTAATAAATAACAATTAAATTTTTAGGACAGATTCCTAAAATATTTGTGTTTTTCTCTTTATTATGACAGGTGGTCTAATAAATTTGCTAAGCACATACAGGCATCTGAATAAAAATAATAATAAAGTGCTTAACTATTTTTTCTGACTTTCTTGTAAAACAGTACATTGGAAAATTCATGAATAACAGCAATAATTATATTTTAGCATTACAAACACTGTGACAAACACTGAGCTTACACGTACTGGTGGATTAACCATTACAGAAACATGAAAAATGATTTTGGTAATCACCAATACTGTTTTTGAAGTTTATGGCAACTGTGGCACAAATATTACATTGGATTGGGTTAGGTTTATTTATATACACACACTTTTTTATTTATTTTTTTAAGCAAGTTATGAAGCAATGTTATTGTCAACATTTATGATATTTGTTATATATATATTTAAGACCATTTCATTTCTACCAAATAGTTATTCAAGACATAAGCTGGCATTTCAAGATGTTGGCCTTTTATGAGATGTGAACTTCTTGCTATCGTCATTGCTGTGATAGAAATAACATGCAAAATGTTGTTTTATCGGTTGCTATGTTTGGCCTCTTCTGAGGCCCACATTTACATATCTTAACAGGCAGCATATCTGGCAGAAACATATCTAAATATAAATCACACATTCATATTCATTCTTTCTTTCGTTCTTTCTTTCTTTCTTTCTTTTTATTTTTGTGAAATCACAGCCTACCTTTATCATCTCCAGCACCTATGACATGAACAGAGCATGCGACTGATGTGGGAATCATGGTGTGAATGCCATCTGATTCTGAAGACGTCTCCATGCGTGTCAGTGTCAGAAAAGGCCATCAAAGCAGTGGATTGTTTTCTTTCAAAAGGTTACATTTCCTAAATGAAGCCAAAAGCCCACCACATATACCATATTTTAGGAGAAAGCAGTAGAAACAGTGATTGCAGCTAGAGAACAGAATGCCTGGCTGCTCCACAGAAATTGCCATATTGGACGTATTTGTTGATCGTTATTACTATTATTGTCTTAAAAGGAAAAAGGGAAGCGTTTGTTCATCGGTTAATCTGCACAAATTCAAACCAGTCGGGTGTTGAAGATGGAGTCACCAGCGAGGATGCAGGCTTTCCCATTCCAATATCTGATTCCACATGGCTGTTCTGCATGAGAAAGATTTTCATTTAGGAAATGAAGCCAAATGGCCACCTTCACCAACCCCTGCATTTATATCACTGATGTCTCCACAGCCTGCACCTTCAGTGTGTTATTCAAGTGTAACATTGACCCATACTGTGCTATGATCAATATTTGAGCATACAATTATTATGGCATTGAAAGTTATAAGTCTATTTGGGTGCTATATACAAACATAATAGCTGTATTACTGTATGAGAAACAAACATACATGAAGACAATCACAGCACAAGAGTACAGACAATATGAAGTTATACATGAATACTAAATAATGGGTTAATATTAAATGTAAAAAAAAGGTTGTCCATTGCACGCTCTCTCTCTCGTCTTTGTGCAGATTTAATATCGAGAGCCTTTGGTTCTGACAATTTATTATACAGATTGATGTAATTTGCCGGTTTGATTGTGTTCCCTTTTGAGGGTCCACTTAGAATATCAAGGCACAGTTTGACCCCAGCATGTCGCTACACGTCACACGATCTGGAACAAAACATTCAGTGAAGAAACCCATGTCCTCTTTGTGTGGTCTGGTGTTGTGCCAAGTGTTGACAGGTTTAGAACTAGCACTATTTCCTGCTGAGGCTTGGGGTTCACTCCTTCTGTAGACATTTTCCACACTTGTTATCAGGTTAATACTTAAAATACATCATTATAATAAAACGCTCAATTAGGTAATTACCCATTTGATACAGATTTTGGCGTAACACCAAACTTGTCATGTTGCTAAAGAAAAACTAAAAAAAAATATTTTCAATATTCTTTTCCTTTTGCTGACAATCAAAGAGAGCACCTCTGCAAAAGTTATTAACACATGTTCATGTTTTAATAATAGGCTACTCTTTTATTAAAGGAACATGAGAAAGAAAAGGATACCCTATCAATGTCCTCTGGATTTTTAACTAACAGAGCACTAGCTATAAGGTCTCTCTTTAAATATGAAAAACTGCATGTTAACAATTTTGAATTGTTAAATAAGCACAGGTGGGAAATTATGGATTCATAGATTTGACAGCACTGCTTTTCTTTGTGAGGTAGTTATTATAACCGAGCAAATTCTGCTATGTCCGGTCCATTGTTACTAGATATATAAGATATGTAATGAATACGGAAAGTTGCTTACCAAAATTACCATATTTTGCCGAGATACTGTTACAGATGCTATGTGGAGCCATAAAAGGAGATCTCTTCCGAAATATTCTTGTATTTGTTTGTTTGACGACAGTGTTGGCTTTTGTTTTCACAGTAGAAACAATAATTTTAGTTCTGTGTATTTTGAGGAAACAGTAGTTGGTATTTTTGAAAGGGATAAGGGACAAGAAACATTCAAAAGTGTGCTTCTGTCATAAACATTGAGGATCAGATGAGAGACAGACAGTCCGATAAGACAATTTTGGATCATGTAGATTTGTTTTATGTGAGCTTGCGTGTAAATAATAATAATAATAAACCTTCGTTTATTAGACTTCTATTCATAACACCATTCAGAGAACAAATGAGTTGAATTAAAAACGGAGGCGTCATTAATGTTGTTGATTTTCTCTGTGTATTTGTTTACTTTTTGTTTTAATTGTCCGCTTTGACTCTCGCGTCTCGGTCAAAAGCGATTATTTCCGCTTCCAGCAGGGCAACAGCCAAAATCCCTCCTTACCAAAAACTCTCCGAGCTTTAATTACTTTATTAATTACATTACGAAGGAGACTGAAACACCGCATTTTGTAATCCTATCACGTTAAGACTGCATGTGTGGAGCAATGTTGCCAAACGAAATATCAACAGAGTCATGATGTAGGCTATAAAATCCTTTGCAATTTCACACAACAACTCTATTTTTCTATAAATAAATGTATTACTTAAATTATTTTGTATTCATTTGCTTTGCTTTGTTATGGTCACAGAGCAATTCACTTCTAGTATAAATAAATTATAACATGGTAGCCGTAGTTTCTGCAATAAATAAATAATGAAAAAATGCACATTAAAAATAGTAATAATAATAGGCATATTTTCTACAACTATTACACTACAGTAAATAATAAACTATATGGGAAAACCTTCACACTGCCAAAAAATAAGATCTGACATTTCTCCTTTATTCTTTTAATAGTAGCTTTACCAGGTGGTAACAAAAACTGTAGTAGCAGCAATATTAGTATTATCAATTTATTAATAATAATAATTAGGCTATGGTGTTAATAATAATAGTAATAAATAATGCTTTAATTATGCATTAAACAGGTCCACATGTAAAAATATATACAGTTCATATAAGCTATAGGCCTATATAGCTACATGCTTATAGATTTTATTTCATTTTTGTAAAATAAGAGACAGTGGGAAACAACTCATCTTCACTAATAAATCCATTAGAATAAAATTCTAAAAAAATAAATATTTTGTCGCACTTGATGTCCTAAAAACTCTGCCTGTGGTTTGGCCATCGTGGAAAATAATTATTTTATTTTAAAGTCTATTATTAATTCCATGGATGGATGGAAAACAGAAGCCCTGTGGTCCCAAGTGCTAAAAGGTGTGACAAGAATGGAGAAAGAGGAAGAAAGAGTGGACGTTGATGTAAGTTTATGTAGGACAAGTTTGGCCTTTGATCTTGGAGCGGAGAGTCGTGTGTAGCGATGCGGTTACATCGCCTCAGGTCACCGTGACTACAGCCACCTGCACAGAAACACTGAGCTATAGAAGCCCAAACTCACCTCAATACAGACCCACTTTCAAATGATTTTATTTATTTATTTATCGCAAATGAATACAGACTTTCCGTCATGCGCGAAAAGTATTGTAATTAAATAATTGACCTCTGGGCCAAAATTATCTGAAACAAGCCACGGGCCACTCCGTATTAAATTAATAAGGTCTAAAGCTTCATTCATTATTCTGCCTTTAGCCCTCTATCAATGGAACATGGCTTTATGAGGCGCGATTAAATGAGCTACATTTGTTGTTTTCTGAGTAGAGGTCAGAGAGTGCCGAACGGCGCGTCTATCGCATTGTTCAACGCTCAATTGTGTCTGTGTCGCCCATGAACCTCGAGACCTCAAATCATCGCCTGTCATCATCCAGCGCGTGCATTCACGTGCATTGTTGGTGTTACGAAAAAAAAAAGCAAAAATATTCTGCAGAAGTCTTGTTGGATGCTTTAAAAAAATGCAATGCAACCAAAAAGCCTCACCATATTTATTTATTTATTTTATTTGGTAGGATAACATTATTAGACCTGCATTATTGTTTGACATGTCTAAATGTTCATGCATATGCATTTATAATAGACTATATATCTGAATTAATACTAGACTGTTTTTAAATAAAATAGCTCCATAACTTGTGTTATTTGACTTTAATAAACCCCAAATTAGCTCGGTTACGATTCTTGCACATGCTTAAAATGATTTTGGTTACCTTTTATTTTAAGGTGTCCTTGTTACAGTGTAATTATACATTTAAGTACTGAGTAGTATTAATTAACTATACGTGTACTTACTATATGGTTAGGGTTAGGGTTAGGGTTTGGCTTAGGGTTACTTGCATGTAATTAGGCCTATGCATCATTTATTGTTATTATAATAGTAAATACATGTAACATGCAACAAGGACACCTTAAAATAAAGTGTTACCATGATTTTTTTAACTAAATATCATGCTCTGTGTTTCACTTATCTCCTGAACCCCAAATCCCTTGACGCAGTTAAACTTGTCAGCATGAGAGAGAGGGAGCGAAAGTTATGTTTGAAAAGTGTTACCAACAAATGAACAGATATACGCGCCTACGCATAGACCCATATCTGAAGAGGGGAGCAGTTGTGTGTGTGTGTGTGTGTGTGTGTGTGTGTGTGTGTGTGTGTGTGTGTGTGTGTGAGAGAGAGAGAGAGAGGAAGAAAGAGAGAGAAAGAGGAAGAAAGAGGGTATGAGCGCGCGGCTCTTTCTTGACTTTGCCCCATAATCGTTTCACGCTTCCTTCAGAGTCTCTTTTCCACCTAAAACGTTTAGTCTCACTCCACTGAACAATTGCAACGGCGCAACAGGGAGCGGAAGAGTCACATTATTTCAAACTACCATTCGTCAAAACCACTGTTACAAAAAAGAGCAGAGAGAACAGCAACAGAGGATATAGGAGAGGGAACTTTTTTTGTTCTCACCCCCCCGCTCATCCCTCTGTCCAACCTCTAGCCAAGGCATGGACTTGGACCAAAAGGGTCCATCTCTGCGCATCGGACGGTCGGGTAGGGCCTTGTTTCTCCATTTCATTTGAACTACTATTGTTTGTTCAAAGTTGTCTACTAATAAAACTGTGTCTTTTTTTACAAAACTAGACTAACAAATACAGCATTTGTGCACTTGCTACATGGGCTAATATGTCTTTTATAAAACTGCTTTGTTTTTGGATTGACCCTTATATTGATATGAATTTTGAAGGTTGATCTTGTGACACTTTTAACATCAGAAAGCTAGAACAACACGGGCCTAGAAATCCTATAAGCTTGGCCACACCTTTGCTGACTGTGATTTTGACAGCAACGTGCTTTTGAGCTTGAAGTGTGCTGGGTTTAGGCCTATTTGCCGGGACTATTACAGTCCAAAGGGACATAATCAAAATTCAAAACCGTCACACGAAATTTCAAAACAGAGCTATACGTGAAACAATAACATTTCCTGTCACACAATGAGGTTGTTGAAAGATGTATGCTCCAATGGAAAGGTTTGAGCCCGAGTGTGAGTGTCTATACTGCAGATGCTTTCATTCAGGATCCAAAAGCATGAATTATGACTGTTCAGTCCATGGATTCAATAGCAAATAGTTCTGTGTTTTCATAAACGTTCGTCGTTCACGCGTCACATGTAGAACTCCCAATGAAATGGCGCGTGCACTGAGATTTGTGCGTAAACTCTGCCGGTGCTTGTTTCTTTGCTAAACGTGAGATAGGTCTACACAAATCGCACAGTAGTCAAAATTGATTGTTGTCATATAGACATTGTATTGTGTTAGTAAAGCTATACATAAAGGGGACATGCATTGATGTATGCCTACTTTTCTTCATAACATAATGAAAAATGAGACGTTCTTTAATTGGTCTGTCAACTAAAGCTGGACCTATACCAATTTAAACCAGTTAAGGTGGTTCATCTCACCTGGTTCAAAACGATACGCCCAGCTGTCCTTGAAGACTATAAATAATGTTATTATGCGACATTATAGTAGCCTATATTTGGTTCTCGTGTTTTTATTTGTCTGGTGATTTTTTTATATTGGCCTACTGTTATTCAGTTTGTCCTTTTTGTGTCAGAAATACATCTCTGATAGGTAGGCCACTGCCTGTAACTGATGGAATACGCCTAAGTTTAAACATCTGATGCTTTGGCTGGTTCTGTGTGTTTCACCCAGAGCTCTTTTTTTTCCAATGATAGCACCTGGGACATGAGTTATAGAATTGATTTAACTAAAACACAATCTCCAGTTCTCACGAATACGATATGAGGGTTTGTGTCAGTGATGTGATTCATGGAGTGGACTGGAAACCATGTGCTTGGCTTTGACCCTGCTACTCTGAAATATTCACAATTATTATTAATACATATTCAGATGTGTGCCCACTTCTGAACACTTTTATAGAAATGTTATATTATTGTTTACTATTTATTATGTTTATTTTCTTAAGATTACCTACGTAAATGATCTGAGTCCGACTCCTTATTATTGCCTTATTAATTTTCTCAAAGCGTTACATTTTTTTTAATAGATTGTTATTGATTTAACAAATGGTTTGAATGATAAACTGTTATTTAAAAATCCAATACATGATATTATACTTAGTTGTTTTAGTTTGACTTGTTTGAATATTTAATTTGCTAGCCTAAATATATGCAGAAAATTAATTTTGGGTAAACTCTTATAAGCAAGAATTTCCCCAATAAAACAGAATATGTATTGAGTATGTTGAGAGTATCACGTGGGCCACAGCTATAAAAAGGGGCAGATTAGATAAACTAAAATAATTAAGATAAGTTACTCGAAAAATTTAAATAGTTTAATCAGCCTAACGTTATAAAACAATTATTGTTTATCTGTGGTCCGCGTTTGTCTCTCAACATAAGGAACAAAACAACACAACTAACAAATAAATGATTGAGAAATATCAACTGAAAGCCTACAAGGCCTTCGTAACACTGAAAGAACATGGAAGTGTTCAACTTAATTGTTAATGTAAGTAAAATAACTTAATGATCCCCATATTTAAACATCTTATTAAATTTAAAACGCAATAGGCTGTAAAATATCTGCAAATAGCGCTATTGTCTATTTTAATACTGTAACACGTTTATCATTAGATACTGTGATTTTACAAGTGTATAAGTGAGCGTGTGTGTATGCGTATAAATGTGTGTGTGTGTGTGTGTGTGTGTGTGTGTGTGTGTGTCTGGCAAGCTGACGTGATCCAGCTTCTTCACACGAGACCAAAGGTTCGCCCCCTCGTGGCACTTAAGGCGCACCGCGCGGGAATCCTTTCAAGATTTACAGAATAAGACGAATATGTGTTTAAGCACAAGCATTTTGAGCATGAGACACAGGATTCCAGCGACTTAAAGGTTGCCTTATTCTGACCACACAGGCAAATGCATGTAGGGTAGTTGTCTCTGTTCTCTAAGAGAGGATAACACTGCGAGAAGATGCACGAAAACTTTCTCCAAAATGTTCTCAAACAAAACATAAAAAAATCAGTTTAAGAAGAGTTAAGGTTTGCATTGTATACAGGCAAAGAAACATCTCATTGAGAAACATTATGCAACATTTTTTTTTTCGTTTTATGTTTTGATGCAAAAGTTTTGTTTTAGCAGTGTACGTTTTTTTGTAGCCTATATATAAGGACATAAATTAATAAACGTATACACCGGTAGCCTAATAAAATAAATAAAAAACAATAAAATACTTCAAGTGAATTAATTCAGTAATTTAATCAATTTAATTCAAGTATATTTTGTGTGCGCGCGTGTGTGTATGTTCTTGCCTAGATAAATAAAATTAAAAAAATAATTAAAGACCACATTAACGATTATCACCCTAATATTACGTTTTTAATAATGCTTGTTATTTCTTGGTATTACACTGATCACCATGATTCTAGCCACCACAACAATTATAATCACCATTATTTATAAAACACATCACTGTTACTAAGTCAACTAAACATGAATAAATACCAAGTTCTTAATAATCTGGCTGGTAATGAAAACTTATTTGGCTTGAAAATAAAGCAAAAGTCTGCGTGGAGCAGCGCTCGTGTTCGTCAAACAATGTAGATGAAGAATCTTTTTTCGAAGGCGCATAAATAACAACGAATCACTTGGGCAACTGTAATGAATGCATAATCATTCAATTCGTTTATTAAGATTTACCAAACAATTTACCAAAAAAAAAACTTGTTTGTGTTTTGAAGTCGTAATTGCACGTGCAAGTGCGATATTTATAATTTCTAATAATTTGCAAATAGGCCTACAATACTGTTTGAGAAACTCTGTTAATTTTTTTATTTGCATTTTTTTGTTTTAGCCTATATGCACATGTAGCTCAGTGAAATGCTACAACGTGTCAAATGCCATAAGCAATATTTTAAAATGATTTTCAATGCATTATATTGGCTTATTCATATAACTGAAAACATTCTGACGCAATACCTAATTATTAACTATTTATTAATTGGATGACTGAAAAGAGTGCAAACGGATATTTGAAAATTTCAATTTTATCCCCTTCCTTAATTGAAATTAGACATGGGATCAGCGACACCACTGAACCAACTTCGATTCAAGACTCCCTATTTGTCAGTGCACAATTGGGACAGCACGTCACTTTCATATTGGCTGAGTGTTAGCCAATCGGTGTCGTCTTTATCTGAGCGCGACTCAGGGCGATTGTGACGGCAGAGGTGCAGAGCCCGGATAGGTAGGCTTATCTTGATTGACAGTCGCGCTCGCGCTCGGTAGTAGATTCAGAGCGCCGTGGCTTTGGCGCTGTCCACACGAGAGCAGGTTCTGAAACGCGCCGAGAGCTCGTGCAGTGTTTGCGCGGTAAGGACGGAGACTCGACCACTGCTTCTCACCGCCGGAGCGCTCACACTGGAAGAACATCCGATGCGACGAGACAGACAACTTACACTACCGTATCAGCCATCTGAGACTTTCCGTGGATTTTTTGGTTCAAAACTTGATAAAGCCTGTTTTCTTCTTCAGGACATTTCTTGGACATTTTTTCAAGTTCAAATTCTTCGCGCAATGGCTATTTTTTATTTTCTATTTAACTTTGGCAAACATTTTGATTCGGGGTTCATACCATGTACTTTTTAATCTCATATGTCCACTGTCGTATGTCTATTGTTTGGGGATCTTCGTACTGTCGGAGTTATCTGCATTTTTTTCTAAAAAAGAGAGTCTGAGGGCGCGCTTTGGGCGATTAGAAGATCAAGATGCAAGGAAATCGCGTTTACGTGAAGATACGTTGAACATGAAGTAAATGTTTTGGTTTGTCAGAAACCTCACCAGGATTTCACAGATCCCTGGTAGAGACGCGCTCTGACTGAACCTCAGTCACAGTTCACGGGTCACGCTCAGTGGAGCGAGGATGTCAAGATAGAGCTTGGAAACGAGGCTTCTACATTTTTATCTAAAGCTTAAGACTGTTCGGACTAATATTAAAATGTGTACATATCGCCGGGACTTTTGAAATTCAATTTTTATGAATCCTCACTGATGTCTGAGTTGGTTCACTCTGGATGTTGGGCCGCAGAAGCAGTTGTGTGACCCTGCAGGGTTGTGCCCTGACCGCTCATTTACATTTTTGTTGATTAATTAATGATGAATCAGATAAATTGTTATTTATGAATTATCTCTTTTCCTTTACCCCGCGAGAATCACAAAAACTATTTACGTATATTCTTCTACTCATGACCTTAGGCCTTAGGGTCTTCAGGTCCAACTGTTTATTTTCCAACCAAAGTTTCTGTGGACTTCCACACAGCTGAAACTATTTAAGAGAAACATTTCCGAGCAGAACGGACAGAATACATACGCACAAACCTTTAAAAGAGCAAGAAGAGGAGGACATTATAAGCTTTTAGGTGTTTTTTTCACGGGAAGGCCTGTTCTACTGACCGATGGAAATCCACTGCAAACACGACCCGTTCGCAGCGATGCACAGTAAGTTCACGGTGGACTTTCACTTCAGGCTAACTGCTGTTAAATGTTTGATTTCTTTCAAAGTTCTCAGAATATTCTTTTTTCTCATATTCTCCATATTCCTTTCAGAATTAGAATAGAACTAAAATATATGCTCTGATTAAATCTAATGAAAGCAAAGCACTTCGTGCACTATAGCTGGTAAACTTTAAAAAGCAACAGTGTCTTAAATAAAGGTGAAGTTTTTGCCAATTTATTTAGGGAGTTTTCTCTTTATTAAGAACCGGGTTGCTTTGTTAGAGCTTTTGCCTTCTGTTTGACAATCCCTGGGGGAAAGAGAGGGGGGAAGAGATCGCGGCCAAGGCCAGCAGCCAGCGGACACAAACTGAACTTGAACCGCAGCTGAGAATATGGCAAGCAGGCTCCATAACCTTTAAATACTTTGCTTGAGGGCGGCTGTAAACACACCACTTGTGAGGTTAAAAACGAAAGCTGAAGTTGCCCACTGTAGCGGAGAGATGTGTGGTCACTCATTCGTGACATGGCGGACACCGGTGGTCCCCCAAGATACCAGCAGCGAGGGCCCCTTTTCTCTTTCCCTCTCTTTATTTCTTGTTCTTGTTGCCGCCAACGCGCAAATCACAGCGTACACACTTTAAATCATTACGAATAGGCGTATTTAGTTTGCAAGACATACTTTAGAATTAAATGTAAAAATATTTTTTATATTAGAAATATTTGTAAATGTGTACATGTTCTCAATTTGTTAGAAAAAATGTTTGAAAATTGAAAATCGCAATGTCTTTGTTACCAAAACCAAGAGCTGCCAATCACATATTATGCACCTTGAAAATACAATTGTGATCTCTCTCTCTCTCTCTCTCGTCCCTCTCTCGCTCATTCTTTCTTTCTCTTCCAGTCTTCTTTCTCATCGATGAATAAAACCTCATACACCAAGCCCCCGCAAAACTCAAATATGCGCGCACCCACCCCCTCGCACACGCACATCTATGTGAAATGACATCTATTGGCACGGTGAATGAAACGGTGGATTAGATGTATACACATTTCAGAAGCTAGAACGAATCACGTTTCCTCTCCGCCACAATATCTCAACACAATCCGCGGGGTAAAACGATTACACCGAAAATGTCAAACGGTGCGAGCTTTAAGAATAGACTGTGACACGAACCTGCGAGACTTTTAGGAAAGACACAGAGAGAGGAAGAAGACTTTAGGATGTTTTAAACTCATACTTATCTTGCTTATGAATATTAATACGACTTTGCAGGTTTTAAAAACTAAAAACGTGTGATCATAAAAAGTGTGAACTTGTACAATGCTGCCTAAGTTACTAAAGGACCTATATTTAACACTCTCTGGTGCAGTAAATCAGATGTTACGGTTGTTATTAGGCCACCGGTTGGCCTTCTAAATTTGTTACAGTTTTATGCTAAATTGACATAAGCGACGAATTAATATTAATTTTTCGAGAGATTTCAAACATTGTTTCATCTGATCTTATTTAAATGTAAGATGCAAACATATAATATTTATTGTCAGTAATTTAAAATAATAATAATAATTAAGTCTTACTTAGGAGAAGAGCTTTGAAGTTTATGCTAAGAAAAAACAAGATTTTGCTGAAATTTCTGAAAAGTGTCATTGTTCTGTTTCTGTGCTCTGAGATTCCCTGCTTGGTTGTTAGTTGTCGCCTGTTTAAAACCATCAGTATTTTATATATATATATATATATATTTATAATTGGCTACATTTTAGTAGATTAGACTAAATGTTTTAGAAATGAATGAATAAATAAATAAACAAACAACAAACAAATAAATAAATAAATAGGCTAAATAAATAACCAGGCATTATCAATGAGGCATTAATTACTAACAGGTTATGATAGGCTACGTGATTAACTTGAGTATAAGATATATGACAAAATAATAATTAATCTGTCACAAGTAATTTGATTTACAAAGCCTACAATAGTTTATAAGCAAATTATGAATAAAAAAACCTCTCTTTAAAACTTTTGTTTTAATCCAGCAAACCTAAACGCTTTTATTCAACGGAAGGCTACTTCTTGTTTATTATTTTAATAGGCTATTATGTTTGAACTTTTTTTTTCCAATATAAAATAAAACAAACTCTTTTCATTTTTAAAATGTAACTAACTGAGATTTTATTATAAAACGCTGCATTCTTTTCCGAAAACATTGAATGTACCCTGCATGAATGAAGGTAGTCCCTTACTTGTTTCTTTTTTTTCGTGAGTCTGTTTGTTAAAGCACGCTGATGTCGCGTCGCGTCGCTGGCGTTTGGCCGATAGCGGATCGTAATGGAGCAGCGTCTCTAATCGGGTTTATTTTCTGGATGGGGGAGCATGAATGTCTTTCAGCCGCTCTCGCTATTTCTAAACGGAACCTGCCTCGAAATCAATCAAAGCTCTAGGAACACTTCGATTTATAAGCCAGCCGTATTTGCAGAAGAAACGGGGAAAAGTCTTGGTCAGATCACATCTGAATAGCTTGTTTCGTTTAATCCCTGCAGCCCTTTCTCTCTCTCTATGACATGCACTTATATTCAAACAAACACACATACACACTCATACATGCTCTCATTCACACTCAAACACAAACTTGCTCTATGCATCATTTAATTGTATGCATGCTTTGTACATAACTATTACTGTAAATCAGTGCTTATAGCTGCAGTTGACAAAGTTTTTGAAATTCAAGATAAACTGATCTAAAAAAAATTCTAAGCTATGCATTTTTTTAAGCCCTTCCAGAGGAAGAAACATTTTATACTCAAGTTTCAACTCAGTTTGTTGTATTTCACTGTTTCTTTTGTAGTGGATATATACAAATATAGTACTTTTTATTTAAATAGGAGATTAAGCAAAACTGGCTTTGTTTTACAAATAATTATTCATTTAGCAGATGCTTTTATCCAAAGTGACTTACAAATGAGAAATATGTTTGCACACCTAATTTTAAATGCACATCTTTAAAAATCAATTTAGCTAGTTGACTCCATGACTTCACTTCATTGCTCAAGGGTATTCAAATAATAAACTGTAACTGAAAGACACATAAGGAAAAAAAGGAAACTAAAACATTAATATAAAGGAAAAAGAAAATTAGGTAAAATGAAATAGAAAACAAAATGAGTAAAAAAAAAAGGTTTACTAACCCACCTCTCAGAAATCTAACAGGTCAAATCACTCACTAAAGGATTTTTTTTTAATATGAAAATGCTTTTTTTTCTGCATATTGCCTTGAGAAAATGAAAATGACATGTAGCTGGGTTTTAATTTTCTGTTAGCTGAATTTATGTATTTAGTGATAGGCACAACACAAGGCCAGTTAGGTCTGTTTGATATTGCCTTCTCGGATGTATTTAAGATCCATTACCCTGTAGCTTGGATTAACAGACACCCCCCAGTTCTTTTGTGTGTGTAAATGTGTGTTTGTGTGTTCCCCTTCTGAAGCAATCAGTATGTTAATATGACAGATTGACTGGATTACCATGTAGACTTTGCACTGAAATGATGATAAGATACTGAATTCTAATGAATATATACAGTACAAGAATGAAGGAAAATTGGTATCCAAAATTCTAAGCCCACCAAGGAGGTCCATCCCACCACCCACTGTGCAAAAAAGACACACAACAACAATTATAGACAGACAGACACAAATAGACAGACATACACAAATACTAACTTGGGTGAGGAGGTCATGTGCAGTTCTGTAGGTGACCACCAGGGGTGATATGATAAAGAGGAGAGGAAGAGACTGCATAATCATAACCTTCAGGTCAAAGACACACACACACACACACACACACACACACACACACACACACACACACACACACCAGGATGGGACAGCAACGCTTTTTGCCCACCATGTGTCAGCTTCTGTATTTAAGGAAGAAATGATTTGCTCAGTTTCCCTTTTATTGCTGTTTGTGTCTGCAGGGCATGGAGGGGTGAATCAGCTGGGTGGGGTGTTTGTAAACGGGCGGCCCTTGCCTGATGTGGTGAGGCAGAGGATAGTAGAGTTGGCCCATCAAGGCGTACGTCCGTGTGACATCTCCCGCCAGCTCCGGGTCAGCCACGGCTGCGTCAGCAAGATACTGGGCAGGTGAGTTCTGCTTATCATAAAGAAAAGTGAAGAAGCCTTTTTACTTTACATCACTTGCAAAAAAGTAGCAAAGTACATAGTACTAATGCACTTTGCATGTAACGTAAGAACAATGGTAATACCATGGTACACGCAGTATATAGTTACCATTTAGTACAACTATACTTTTTTTTGTGTGGTTTCTATTACTTCCATATACTCATGCTGTATTTATTACATTTAAAACATTGAGAAGTACACTACCATTCAAAGGTTTTGGGTCAAAATTGATATTTTAAATTTAATTGACAGTATACCTTTACCTTTACCTTTGCCATCACAGGAAAAGGATACATTTTAGAATATATAAAAATAAATAAATAATAATAAAAAAATAAATAAAAATAAATATATATATATATATATATATATATATATATAAAAAATAATATTAGATTTTTTAAAAATTGTAATAATATTTAAAAATATTGGAGACTTCTTTGAAAAACATTAAAATGTTAGTGTATCTGTTTTTTATCACTTTATGCAGCTCACATCTCAAGCTGTAAACAAATAGATTAACATGAGCTGTATATTATAATAAAGAGTGAAGTCTTGCAGCTATTGGCGAACATGTTATTAGACATGCTGGACCTCTCATATCTCATTATAGAGGTCGAATGACAGTTTCTTGAGATATTATATGATTATTTCATATAACAATGTACTGGCAATGTAAAGTTGTCTAAATGTGTTTGTAGTCTACGCTATCAGACACCACGGATTAGTTCCCACACACAGAGTTTGCCTAGTCCCAGACTGAAAAGGATGTTGAATAGAGAATCTCTATTGCCTGTGCTATTTTATCCAGAACTAGGCTTAATCTTTGCCTGGGAAACCAGCTTAATGTCCTCTATTGCATTCAAACAGTGGGGCCAGTATGTGTTTGGAGTCTTGCCTTTAAATGCTTTCCAACCCTCCTTCCGTTCTTTCATCAAGTCAACTTTTACTTAATCCATAATAAATATCAATTTCTGAAATATCCATACACTGATGAATACTGTCCGTTCGCTTGATATTCCCTCTGTCGTCGGTTCAACTTGAGGCTGACTCAGCGCTTCCTTTCAAAGAAGACACGATGAAATTCAAAAATTCTCAAATCTCGCACTGAAGCCAAAGTCAAAGCGCCGTCTTTTCTTTCTGTCTTTCTGGGACAAAAAAGAAAAGATTCATCACATTTTACATTTGCATCAAAATGACACTGGCACCATACGTCTCCCGAGGCGGGAGGGATGGCTGGAAGGACAGAGAGAGAGAGGGAGAGAGAGAGGAGGAAAGAGAGAAGGAGAGAGAGGGAGGAAGGGGTTAAGGGGGAGGACAGAATTTGAATGGATAAAGGTGTGGATTAGTGCTAGAGCCTTTAGCTATATCAAAAAAATGTGTTTCCCATTGTTCTCCTTTGCCTCAACCCTCTTCCCCCAGCCCTGGTCCAACTCACTCAACCGTTACTGTGGCGCTCGGTGCGTGCGTGTGTGTGTGTGTGTGTGTGTGTGTGTGTGTGGTAATATCTTCCCTCCCTCTTACTGCTCAGGCAGAAAACACTAATATGTGGGCTGCAAGTGAGGTTTGAGTAAATAAGGTGTATGACTAACTCTGCTCTCTTGTTAATGAGGGAATTTTCTGCACGCTCATTTTGGTGAGCTTTTCATGGCTGTGCTGTATGAGCTGTGCTTTTGGTTTATGTTTGTGTGTTGGACCTTAACTAAACTAAAGCAGTTAGACACGTGAGATGAAGCGGAGCACCTAAAACCCCCTTAACCTTGGGAAAAATCTCTATAATGCACAACATGGCTTGTTGCTTGATAAAACACCAGCAAGAGCAATATATGAGATATCAGTGTTCAATAAATGTGTTCATATTAATAACCTAAGATAGCATTCATTTATTAATATTATTACAATTTCCAATACATTTTCTGACATTAAATGTGTCCCTCCCCCCCAAATAAAATGTATATATAATGCTAAAAAATGTTATGAATGCTACCATATTTCATATGAATGCTGTTCTTTTAAAATTTCAGTTCATCAAAGAATCCCAAAAAAGTACTACAGTTTTCACAAAAATATTAAACAGCAACTGTTTTGAACAATTATAATAATAAATGTTTCTTGAGTACCTAATCAGCATATTAGAATAATTATTAATTAATATTAATAATTTAAAAATAATTACTCCATCAAATTACCTCATTTTCAATATATTTTAGAGTTTTTAATAAATGCATTATTATTACTAATTAATTAAAATGAATAATATATAATAATAGTATTTTTTAATATTAATAACTTTAATGATTATTCCACCATAACCATTTGCTTAAATATAGTCTGTTTACACTTGCCATGTATCTTAATTCAGCATTAATACAGAATGTGTGGTCACAGGTGTGCTGTTATCTGCATGGCTTTAAAACGTCTCATCCATTCAGAATTTAGACCAGACCCTGTTTTATAATTCCTGTGTGTATGCCTAACATATAAGGTTTGATAGTGCTCATCTGTGGCTGTTTTTTGTAAACATGCTGAACAAACTGATATTTTTTGCACGTTTGTGAAAGGTATGTGTTGTTCTCTGTGCCTGTGTTACTAGTAACCAACTGTGCACTGACCGCAAGACATTACAGCATACGACGCTGGATAAGCATATATTCTAACTCTCTGTTTATCTTGCCTGGTGATATACAGCTCTCTATCTGTCTGCTCCACAGGTACTATGAGACAGGCAGCATCAGACCAGGGGTGATCGGAGGCTCCAAACCAAAGGTTGCTACACCCAAAGTCGTCGACAAAATCGCTGATTACAAACGCCAAAACCCCACCATGTTTGCCTGGGAGATCCGAGACAGACTGCTGGCAGAGAGAGTGTGTGACAATGACAGCGTGCCCAGCGTCAGCTCAATCAACAGGTGTGTGTGCATTGTAAAAATCATCCATTTAACTTGACACAAACATTTCTGTCCATTTGATCAGTCGATTTCATCATCAGTTATTCAGTTCACTTTGTTTTTCTTAAAATGTAAGGGGATAAAACATAACATTTTTAAGATTTTATTGGGTTGAAATAGTTTAAAGTGTGTTTTCCGAACGTGTCTGTGGTATTGCTTCACTTAAATAAAGTGTTTTGTACACTACTGTTCAAAATTTGAAGTCATAACATTCTTTTTTTTTAATTAATACATTTATTGAGCATGGGATGCATTTAATTGAACAAAAGTGACAGAAAAGCCATTTATAACATTTTATTAAAAAATCTATTTCAAATAAATGTTCTATTAGTCAAACAATCCTGAAAAAAAATGTATCACAGTTTCCACAAAAATATTAAGCAGCACAACTATTTTCAACATGGATGTTTCATCATATTAGCATGTTTTCTGAAGAATAATGTGACAGTGAAGACTGGAGAAATGTCTGCTGAAAATTCAACTTTGCCACCACAGGAATAAATTCCATTTTAAAATATATTAAAATAGAAAACAGTTATTTGAACTTGCAATAATATTTTAAATATTGATGATTTTACTCTATTTTTGATCAAATAAATGCAGTCTTGGTGAGCATAAGAGATTTAAGACATAAGAGACAAACACATTTAAAAATGTATTACCTCCCCCAAACTTTCACATTGTACTGTATACAGTATGTGTGCAAACCACTACATTTTTGAGAACAAGGTGGTGATAGAGCAATGCATGGAGAAGAGATAGAAAGAATGGAGGGAGAGAGACGTAGATAAAGGAAAACAACGCGACTGAGTCAGTGGTGTAAAAAGAAACACATATTCATGAGCAGTGTCTAGCTCACTGGTTCAACAGCATGTGTACAATGACAACCTTTCTCAGAGAGCGAGAGCAAGAGAGAAAGAAACAGAGGGAGGGAGGGAGGGAGAGAGAGAGAGAGAGAGCGAGAGAGGGACGAGGAGGAGAGGGGAAAGGTGCTTTGCTTGAGCAGCCATGCAGGAAGTGTGAGTCTCCGCTGCCATGTCAGCCTGCATGAGCCACTTCTCTCTCACACACACACACACACACACACACACACACACACACACACACACACACACACACACACACACACACACACACACACACACACACACACACACACACACACACACACACACACACACTTTTCACGTGTTTGCATACTTATATCAAAGCATATACAGTACCACAGCACCTTGCATGGTAAACCTTAAACACATGGTAATGTCTGTATGCTTCAACTTTGCTGCAGGATCATTCGCACTAAAGTCCAGCAACCACCTGGCCAATCAGGAGCTATCTCTGCCCATAACTTAGGTAAGAGTCAGCTTCACATACTCTTTTGTCATATTTCAAACTACTCAAAATACAGAACTTTAGTTCTTGGTGGGAATACTTGGGAGTAACATATTTGGATAAAAAAAAAAAAGAGAAATGTAGCTTCTGAAAAAAAGGTGTTGACATACATCCCATTCAAATGTTATTACAAATGTTATAAATTATTACTTTTATTCAGCAAGGACGTATTATATTAACCAAAAGTGACAGTAAAGATATTTATAATGTTACAAAAGATTTTAACTTTCTATTCGTCAAAGCGTCCATTATTCTTTTTATCTATTCATCAATTCTTTGATAAAATTAATCATGGTTTCTACATGCAGCTCAACTTTTTCAACATTTATAAAACTCTGAAATGTTTCTTGAGCACCAAATCAACATATTAGAATACTTTCTGAAGGATCGTGTCAGACTGAAGACTGGATAAATATATTAAAAATATATTAAAATATATAAAATAATATATTAATTTATATTGAAATACAAAAAAAAAATTAAACTTTTTTTTTTGTATTTCTGATCAAATAAATAATCAAATCTAAGCAGTTTGAGACATTGTTGAAGCACATATGAGATCATGTGAGATCTCAGAAGAAAATAAAAAGTAAAAAAAAAGTTAAAAGTTAAAGAGGTACTCAGTTTCAACATACCAGTTACCTTATAACACTTAGGTAGGCAGGGCGGTATCTCTCTTAGACATTGAGGGGAACTGAGATTTGAGATTTTTAAACATTTACTGTACTGTATTGCAATCAATCTCCCCAATCTTTAATGTTTGATTAAATGCTTGAATCTATACTGTTGTTCTGACATTCAAATGACCCCAAAAACCAAAGGGGAATCTCCAAAAATGGTCTGAGATCAGTTTTAGGGGAAAACTTCCGTCGGCAGTTAATAAAGTATTGAACTGCGCTTGTCTCACTGTCAGTAATCTTCATAATCACACACCTCCACTTAATCTAAATTAATTTCGCATGCACAACGCTTGCCAGTTCTCCGTCTCCTTCAGATTATGATGATAAATAGTTCTCATGCTCAGGCGGAAAATTGAAATTTAGTGATTTTGAATATAAAGCGTTTGCTTCGGGTTTCCATTCCTCGACGCGAGGAGAAAAAAAGTGTGAAAAGAATAAGAGATTCAGATAATTGAAACGATAAATCAAGAGTAAAAAAATGGAGGGATATGCATTCATTACATTTTCCACCTGGTTAGCAAACGAGAGCGGCGGGTGAGCAAAGGCGTTTATCTTTTCTCCGAGCGATTTGTTTTTCTTTTTTCCCACCTTCTCCATTTTAGCACAGTCTGTTGGGATGTAGGATTAGCCTCATCTCTACACCGTAGTGTCCCCTTGGGGCCACTGTACTGTCACTCAGGCTGTACGTCAGCTGACAGGAAGTGAGATAAAGAGGAGAGAGAGAGAGAATGAAGGGTTGACAGAGAGAAGACTTTGTGGCCTTGTCCCCTACCGCCAAGACCTCACAGACAGCCAGACATGTCGAAAAGCTGTTAGCTTGTTAGCGTCTTATGTTTGGGCGGCAGCATGTTGCCAAAATTGAGTGACAGCAGGTTTTGGTGAAAGGTCTTTGGCAGGAAAAACGCCAGGCTAAGAACCATGAAAGGAAAAACAAAACTCAAGAACATACTACACATAAACAAATGACATTGGCCTGGAAGCTTTAAGCGAGCAAAAGCTAGAATCACTGAAACCCAATACAGTCAATATTAAGAGACATTTACACAGCGACATATTTTCTCAGTCCATGCATTACCAGGAAATTGAACCGAAGACTAAAATGGACTAAAAAATGGAAGACAACTACTGCAAGAAAAAAATAAAATAAAAAAATAATAATAAAAAATCTGGAAAAGAAAGCTTTAATATAATAATTATTTTATTACTTACTCAGGGTGATGTTTTTCCAAATCTGTGTGACTTACTTTCTTCTTTGAAACATTGACTTCCATTGTATTTTTTGTCAATATAATGCAAGTCAATGGGAACCAAAACTATCCCTTTAAGTATTTTGGCATAACAGTTTATTATTACTTTTTAGAAAGAAAACAAAATCACAAAACTGCCTCACAGCATTTTAATAATTGAAAAACTTTTGTCTGCCAAATCAAAGTTATGTTGTGCATCCAAAAAAGTCATGTGGTACAACCAACATGCAGACGAAAAATCTTAAAACAAGAAATGATATCATAGAAATGACCCCCGCAGAACATCAGGAATGTGTGTTAAGGTTTAAGCAAGATTAATGTTATTAATTAATTAGTTAATCATAATATTTATATATGATATTTAGCTTGGAAAAACATTTAAAATATTCAAAAACTTATTTAAAAATATTTAAAAACTGTATATTCTGCCCAAAGTGATTGTCCTTTCAGTGCAATGAGCAGCAATAATGGTGTCCACCATGTTCATGTATGCTTTAGAACATTTCTGGTCTTCATTACCTCTCTGTAACTTTCTAGCCTCTACAGTGGCAGTGACCCAGGTATCTGCAGTAACCAGTGATGCTGCAGGCTCCTCCTACTCCATCAGTGGAATTCTGGGAATTAGCTCACCTGCCGACGCAAGCAAACGGAAGAGAGATGAATGTAAGTCCATATGTGTGCTTTGTTTTCAGGAACTGAAAAGGCCTAGGTTTTGAACATTTAATTCTATGCCAAACTCACTAACTTAACTTAAAGTATTATTTATGCTGTTGCACAACAAAGGGAATTTTATTCAAGCAGGACATTTAGTAACTACCAACAATTACAGAACAAAATATTTCATTCCTATGCACAACATCATTTTAATGCACTCACACACATGCACACAAGCACAGAGAGCACAGATGGAAGTTGCTGAACATTGACAGATGCATCAGAGTAGGAGGGGGATTGGACACCGCTGGCACGTCTTAGATAAACATCTCTATCCAGGGGAGCCACAGCATGTGCATGTGGACGCTCACGCATGTGTGTTTGCACACATGTGTCTATTAAAAAGCCATTGCTTGGCAGACCCCTGCAGTACATGAGAGAACTCCAGCTGTCAACCACATAGAGTGTAGACATACACACACAATATGACTTGTATCAGACATCAACAATAGAAGATTCCTTTCTATTTGCTGACCAGGGTTATTTCAGATAAATCTAAAACTGAAACTAAAATTAAATCCATAAAAAAGTTATTGCTTCAAATAAAATAAACATTAGCAATAAACAATAAAATTAAAAACAATAAAATAAAATATAAAAAACTTCTGCAGAAATGTTCAGCTACAACAATTATCATTTTAATTTGATGCACTAAAGTTTAATTTGATGTTCTAAAATAACAAATGGAAAAAAATAGACATAGAAAAAAAATAAAGTAAACTAAAAATGACAAAAACACACAACAAAACTACTAAAACTTTAACTAAATTCATATTTATATACCGAACATCTAAAAGTTAAAACTGAAAATATAAATGAACTTAATAAAACAAATAATACATTAAATTGTGGCGCTAAAATTCGGTGGTGCTAAAATTCTATTGCAAATAATACATTAAATTAATACTAAAATAACACTGTTGGTGCCTATACTTTTCACATTAGCAATAATGTGTATGTAGTTATATGTAAATATAAAGAATATGTTTTGACAGACAGTATATATTTTTGAAGCTATATAGACTATCAAACGAACACATGAAATTTACGGTAGTAGCTCTGGTTGCTAGAACCTTACTGTAAAAATTATGGTAGCAACATTTCAGGATTATAGGGATTGAACTAAATTTACTGTAAAAAAAACTGTAAAAATTTAATTAACTGATATAATGTTAATATGAGATCTTACTACTCTGTTTTGTACCTGTAAAATATACTGATAGCCACTATAATAATATAAGCGGTAAAAGAGACAGATGTTGAATTAGATAGTCCTTCCACAAGCTGTGGTATATAGTAATAAACAGAAGTTGCACAGAGTGTTATGCATGAATTTAGGGTTGAAAAGAGGTGGAAAATATCTGGTAAATTTCCATAAACTTTCCAAAAATTCCCGGAAGATTTCAAAAATTCCTGAAAAGTTTCCAAAATTTCTGGAATGTTTCGAAAATTTACTGGAAAATTTCCACCTTTTTGCAACCCTACATGAAATACAAAACACCATCATGGTAACACACTACACTAAACCAATGTAATAAACATTAATAAGCAACATAAAATGTAACTCAAATGTAGATAATTGTTATCAGAAATTAACAAGAAACATAATTGTTTAAACAAAGTCCCATCAAAATGTAAATTCTCTTGCATGGAATATCAGTTAATCTTTTATTAACAATTAATTTTACAAAGACTTTTCCAATGTCTGTACATTTAACAGTATTTTACTGTAAAATTACTTAAAATGTCTTGTTAGATCTATTATAGTATATAGTAAGGGAACTTGCTGTTGAGAGGTTGACAGGATAGCATTTTTAGAGTCTTTTATAGTTTTTACAGTGTATACTGTATGTAATATAATACAATAATACTCCAGGTAAAATTAACAACATGCATAAACTATAGATGCAATGAAACGTAAGTTGATATGCTAACTACTGGCTTAGCAGAACACACACACACACACACACACACACACACACACACACACACACACATCAACGTTCATCCAAGCTCCAATTAGGCCGACGTCTGCCACTTTAATTAATGCAACACATCACATCCAGCAGGGAGGGAGGGGCGACTAAATGAATTTGTGTGTTTAATTGACATGGTAAAACTGCGGGTGGTCAGTGCTGTGATGTTTTGCAGTATGTGAGTGTGTCAGTGCGCTCGCAGCGAGGGACGTTCTCATGGGTTTGCTGAAGGCATAAAGTAACATGAGCGATAGTTTTGGCAGCTAGTAGCCAATACTGCTTGCAAATTTTAAAAGCATAAGGCACGATAAGGACTGTGCATGATTTCACGAGTGTAAGAAAGAGTAGAATGGACAAAAAAGGGATGTTTTCAGCACCACTTCAGCAGAATTACAGCAAAAATTAATCATCTTTCATCTGAGTCAATGTGAGTTTTCCATTTGTATTTCATGTTAAACAATTACAAGACATGTACCTTGAATAAGACAAGACATCTTGATTGAGATGCGACCTGCGTACAAAAACATATATGCAACTAGTGGAGCAGTGAATCAAAAACATACACAATCAGTGTAAATGATTCCTGAAACATACAGTGGGAACAAAAATATACAGTGGGATCAATGTAGACTGATTCCTGCAATGAGTGATGCTTATTAGCCCATTCTTTGTATACAACACAACCAGTATTGAACAATTCAGGAAACAAATGACGCTTATGAGCCAGTTCTGAATCAAAAACCTACAGCATGACCAGTGTAGACAGATTCCTGCAATGAATGAGTCTTATGACTTTTAATGATTTAAAAATATACAGCATGACCAGTATAAACCAATTCCTAAATGAGTCTTATGGAATGGTTCTTTTTAGAAAATCAAAAACACACAGTGCAACCAGTGTACACTGATTCAAATCAAATCAGTCTAATGAGTCGGTTCTTTAGTGAATCAAAAACATACAGGACAACCTGGGTAGACCAGTTCCTGCAACAAATGACTTTTATGAGCTGTTTTTGAGTGAATCAAAATCATACAGTGCAACCTGTGAAGACTGATTCCTACAATGAATAAGTATTATAAGCTGATTCTTTTTTGCGAATCAAAAATATACACCAGTGTGACCAGTGTACACTGATTACTGCAGTGGATGAGTCTTTTGAGTCTGTTTTTTTTAGTGAATCAAATATATACAGCACAACCAGTGTAGCTCAAATCCGAAAATGAACGACTCTTGTTAGCCAGTTCTTTTAATGAATAGTTTTAATGAATAAAAGACAAGTTACTCATTGCCCTGTATAATCTACATCATTAGCAAAGATATAATTTATTTAATATGTATTTAAATACAAATTAAATGAATTTCAATCAAACTGTGAGCTTGTGAATCGGAATCGAATTGGAAAATTTGTATCGAAACCCAGTCCTAAGAAAGTGAGAAATTAAATAAAGACATTTTCCATATACTTCACTAAATTGCGTCTATGTAATACTAGGAATTTCTATGCTTAGTGGTAATGCTTTCAAAAAAGGAGAGGGAGGCAAAATGCATGTTTAGTGAAGCAAGACACTATGATTTCCAGCTGCACACAAGCAGGAAAGGAAGTAACAGAGGGTTTGGACGGCTTAGTGTGTGTGTGTTGTGTGTATGTGTTTGGGGAAAGCCCACTGATGCCCTTTGACCCAGGGGAAGTGATCTGAAAGAGAGAACTTGACTTGTGGGGCCTCTAGAACAGAAGCATTGTGTCTGCCCATTCTCTCTGAACGGAGGAGGAATGGATGAGGGGAGGAGTGGAGGAAAGGAGAAATAGAATAAAGAAAGACAGGAGGCCTGTGGTACAGGGCAGAGGGGTCGGACAATGTTCTCTTTGCTCCCTGAAACAATAATGAAACCTTTCATTAAGGTAACAACTTCAAAACATGAAGGAAATGAAAGGAAAAACGGAAAAATATTGAAAAAATATAAAACAATTAATAGTTAATCTGTTAAATTTAACAAACCACACCTAGATGTTTGCATCCGCAGTGGACATCATCAGGACAGACGTGGTTTTCTCTACTGTTTAATATGTTAACTTCATGTCCAGTTTCATTTCAGTCATTTTTATCTCGTTCATTCTGTGGAATATTCTGAATGGAAGATAGAGGAAATTTTTAATAAGGTGGGGGGATTGTGAAAGAGAGGGGGAGCGAGAGAGAGAGGGAGGATAGGGGATAGATGATAACAGTGGGATTTGTTAAAGGTTGGTATCCCCCTTTCAGAGACTCATACTTTGATCTGTCAAGGTTGACACACACACACACACACACACACACACACACACACACACACACACACACACATACACACACTCTCTCTCTCTAAGTGTATCAAGTGTACAAGGAATCCACCGAGCATTTTTCTCTGCCCCCAAAAAACCTTCAACCTCGCCCCTGAGAGAAAGAGAGAGGAAGACGGAAAGAGACAGAGGGGCACAACGGTGATCTCATTGTTGCTATTGTCTCTGCTTTTGAAGCAAGGAAGATGCCTCTCCTCCGTTCTCCTTCTCTGTGTGTGTGTGTGTGTGTGTGTGTGTGTGAATAGTGGGGTTAACCCTGAATGCAGCTGGGCTGTATTGTGTCTGGTTACAGAGAGTGGTTCCCTATAGCAGGTTCAGAGGCTGAAAGACAAAAGGCCAGAGAAACACCGGCCAACTGAATACCTAAGACCAATGAGTCTGTTTGTGTGTGTGTGTGTTTTTTTTTTAGGGGGTTTGAAACCTGAGGAAGGTTGGTTAAACGTGATGCTGGTATGGTGTGTTTGTTTAAATTTGGTGAAAATAGCTTTATTGGTGACCTCTCTTTTTTCTGTCTCTCTTTTGCTCTGATATGGCTGAGTGGGCTTCCAGATCTGTCTGAAATTGCATTTCACACACGGTGGCTGACACTGTGAAACAGTTACACGCATAACACACACACACAAACAGTCACAGATAAACACGTATCTGTGTAATAATAACGACTGGAAAAAAGTCCATAACATTGTTTTGACACTCGCTGGCTGTGTTTTCGTAAGGTCAAGTGATCCCAGAAGGATATGGATGTTTGAGGACATCTGAAGCAGTAGTTTAAGTGGAAACATTAGGAATTTTGGGAATGTACGTTCTTAAGGTATGGTCACATTTACTGTTAGTCATTTCGACAGGAATCCAGCAAATGGGAGTTTAGTTTGAGTGTGAAAGATTTCTCAATGCAGATTTCGCAGTTGGTTCAAGTTGGTCAGTTAGAAAGTGGCTTCTGTGTGAGCTGTGCTTCATATATTGCAACCCTATTGACAATAGACAATGGGCCTTGTTTGCTTGTGAAATTTTGTGAAATTGGTTAACTGAAACCTGGAAGGAAATAGAAAATTTTAGGATTTAGGAATTTTAGGATAATATAATATAATATAATATAATTAAAATGCTTTACTATGGGTCAGTAATAAAAAACAACTAGTTTGTACCATTGACCGTGTGAACTCCTTTGTACAAAAGGTCAGATTTTCTTCTGCTGAGCACAAGATGCTCTTTGGATCATTTTTAAATCATGTTGGATAATATAATAACATCAACATGATCACACTTGTGTGATTCATGCTGCTGTCTTTGAAAGAAAAAGGGGACAAACCAATTATAAAGAAATTATGAATTTCATGTGAATTAACATTTTTGAGCTAATAATATAATTTGTCATAAAACAAGTGTTGTATTAAATTAGAAAAATGCAAAATGAATGCATTTTCGCTAGCGGTCTCAGATGTTTTGGCCCCTGCTGATGCATAAACAACCATGCACACAAACACAAACCAGAGTGTGGCAGTTTACAAACTGCCTTTTTTTAACCAAGATATGTGCACTGATGCACACTTTCAGACATCTTTTGTGTGTGTGTGCTGTCGGTGGACAGTCTTTGAGAAGAGTGGAAAGCAATAAACCTGCTGAAATGGTGCCATCTCACAGACATGATTGATCAATTGAATTCTATCAGACACACTGACCGCTGGGATTAAGAGGGTCAAAACACTGGAGATCATACACTCTGTGTGTGTGTGTGTGTGTGTGTGTGAGAGAGAGAGAGAGACAGAGAGCGAGTGAGCATTTAAGCTTTGTTGAGGTAAGTCCTGGCGTTGAGGTGTATTAGAGACACATGGGACCTGCACGCCATCAAGGAGTCGAAGACAAGAAGATCTTTCTTTTAAATAACCACAGATGGCAGTAAACTGGATCTGAATTCACATTCAAATGGATCGATTTCTGTGTTCAAATGAAGGAGGAAAAGGGAATGTTTGGATAGCTGCTTTATCTGCCTGTCATTTTATCCCTCTATCCCTCCATATCTCTCTTTCGCTCTCTCTCTCTCATCTTGTGGGGATTGCTCTGGCCTCTGACTCTAACTCCCTAGAATAACCTCTCAGAGGCATTTTGAAGAAATGAATTGGCTCTATATCAGGGATTTTCGTTTCTATTCTTCTTTTTTCATCCCTCTCTCTCTCTTTTTCTCTCCCTGTAATCATTTGAGGGCTGTAGCTTTCTCAGCTCTTATAATTGTCTCTTCAGAAACTCAACAGCCCAGTAATAACTGACTCACGCGTTGCCTTAACACTCACTCAGAGAGGAGGACGTAAGTCCAAAAATCTATGTTTGTGTGCCTGTATGTGTGCTTGAGTCTCTGTATGATAGTTTCCAGAAAAGTTCAAGTACTTACCCTTATGATCATAATGACAAAGAGAAATAAATCACTATTATTATTTATGTTTTTACAGCATGTAATTAGAACCATTAGAACCTCTACTAGTCATCCCCACTTCCCTACTATATAGCAGACCAAAAAAAGAGCAGCATTTCCAAATTAGAGGTAACATTCATAAAACAGTAGGTACCCGAATGACTTACTAATTCCGGCGAGATTCTGAAGTGTATTTTCAGAGTATTGGAGATTTTGGATGTAGCCAGGGTATCACAGGATTTTTAAAATCAAATAAGACTTTTTAAGACTTTTTAAGACCTGCACAAATAAATGTAATACCACATGAGCGGGGTAGGGCAATGTCTATGGTAAAATATTAAACTGTAAAATTACTGTAAAAAGCAAGATTTACTGTTCAGATACAAGTTTTCACAAAAACAAAAGTCAAAAGGCAGAAGGTCTTGGAACCTTGACCACTTTGAATGGCCAAGGCCCACCCAAGAGGCCATATGACTGACAGGTAAAGCAACCAATCACATTTCGTTTTGTGCCGTGTCATGTTTAGGGGCATGAAAATGTCCCCACAATAACATGCCGGTGTGAATATCTCTCTTCTTAGTGTATAAATTGTTTAGATTTGTATAATGCATTAGCTTCGTCAATCCACCGCTTGAGATGTACAACTCTGCATGTTTGCTGCATAAAGGTCTTAAAGGCTGCATCATAGGTCTGAACTCTGAACAAAAACAGAAGAAAGGCTTATTGAAAATGCTAATTCATTCTCTGCCAGCAGGTGGCGCTTTCAGAACAGCAGCAATATAGCGGTTTCCACGGTAACCACTGTACACAAAGTAGCCATCACATGACTTTGCAAAATGCAGAGCTCATATTTATTCAATGAAATCATAACCTTTTAAAGTTTGTCACATTAAGCTACACTATATTGCCAAAAGTATTGGGTCGCCCCTTCTAATGAACAGGTTTGACTACTTTAAGATTTGTACTCATAGAAATTACTAATTTTAAAGCATAAAATGATATTCTAGGAAATTGTGTGCTTCTAATATTATAGCAACAGTTTGGACAGGACCCTTTTCTATTCTAACATGACAATGCCTCTGTGTATAAGGCAAGGTTCAAAAAGAAAATTATTGATTCAGTCAGTGTGGAAGAACTTGACTGGTCTGCATAAAACCAAGTCCTGATCCCAGTTTAACACCTCTGGTGTGACTGTAAATGCAGACCTTGAGACAAAAACTCATCACCAAAAACTAATGACTTGTACATACACTATATAGACAAAAGTATTGGGACACCCCCTTCTTTAGAACAGAAAAATGCACTTCCAAATCTGTGGCAACAACGATGGGAACATAAATTCATGTATTTAAAAACTGTATTTCCATCTCTGTTGCAACAGTTTTGGAAATGTCTAAAATGACTGTACCCATATGTACAAGTCATTGGTGTTTGGTGAAGAGTTTTTGGCTCACGGTCTGCATTTACAGTCACACCAGAGGTGTTAAACTGGGATTAGGACTTGGTTTTATGCAGACCAGTCAAGTTCTTCCACACTGACTGAATCAATCATTTTCTTTTTGAACCTTGCCTTATACACAGAGGCATTGTCATGTTAGAATAGAAAAGAGTCCTGTCCAAACTGTTGCTATAATATTAGAAGCACACAATTTCCTAGAATATCATTATATGCTTTGACATTAAGATTTGTACTCATAGAAATTACTAAAGTAGTCAAACCTGTTCAGTAGAAGGGGGCGACCCAATACTTTTGGCAATATAGTGTATATCAGAGTTCTTGTCTTTCCATCCCCAAAATACCATTTTAATACCAAATACCAAAATACTTTTTATGGCCTTAAAATTGATATGACTAAATTGAAGACTTTTTAAGGTCCTGTGGAAACCCTGGTTGCTATAGATTTTTAGATACTAAGTTTTAGATACTAATACTAAGTTGTTACAATTAAGATTGGTTGACCTAATTTTACACAGCAGTTGTTAAAAGGGAAAAAAGCCATTTACTCACCCTCATGTTGTCGCAAACCTTTATGACTTTCTTTCTCCTGTGAAACACAAAAGATATTGATTCAACTATGTACACTCAATATTTTTAAATTTACCATTTCTCATCAAAATTTTGGGTGCGAAAGAGTTATTCCAATTGTAATCCATGCAATCAGGAGTTTTATCTTGAGGGTGCAAAATGTTCCCCATGAGAATTACACTCATTTTCAAGTTGGTCACATGAATTTGTCACACTTGGTTTGAAAGTGACTTCTATGTTAGCTGTAGTTTATACATCGCTACTCTACTGATATCAGATAAAGGACCTTGTTTGCATGAAAAATGTAGCTTTACGTTTCTGTAACAGTAAATTTGGTTTACAGTTATTTTTTACTACATCTAAAACTCAAGCTTGTGCGTCTTATTCTTAAATGCCCCACTTTTGTAAATGCTACATTGTACTTAACTGCTTTTTCATGAAATCTGTTTGACTCTCTCTCCAGCTCTACATGATTCTCCTTTGGCAAATGGCCACGCCCACTCAGGGCGGGACTTCCTGCGGAAGCAGATGCGAGGAGAGCTCTTTACACCGCAGCAGCTCGAGGTATTGGACCATGTCTTTGATCGACAGCCATATCCTGACATTTACCTCCGTCCCTGACAGCAGCATCTACAAGCCCGCCCAGGTAAGGGCTGGGGGGTAGGGGTGTGTATCCTGCCACGGTGGTTGTGTGCACCTCCTCTTAAAGCTCACGCTTGCCCTTGGCTGGCTGCTATTGCTTGACCCTGTCCCAACCCTGCTGTTGACCTATGCACCCCCACACTGAAGCTAACGCTGAACTTTCACCTCTCTGAGCTAATGCTGTGGCTTTGACCCTGCTGGTGCTGATGTCCCCTCTATAGAGATTTTGGCTGAGGTTAAGTCTCAGCACTGCGTAGAGGTTTAGGGTTAAGCAGCAAACACTTGTTCGTTAGTTTGCAAAAGTTGCAAAAGGAAATAAAGTTTATATGTCCAAGTGACCATATCAGAAATTATTATTAATGCATGATGATGCCGCCAGTGACAGTCCTGGGGCGCTTAGTGAAAAAGTAAGTTTAGTTTAGAGTGATGTAAGGGAGGGTACATAATGTCTACATTTTGAGTTTAAAGCAAATGATCTGTGAAATGTGTCTCGACTGGATTGGCTAAATTGTGAATAGCTTTTTAGAATAACACTTTTTACCATTTTTGGGGGAAAAATCCTGGTCAAATCCTGACCATTCTGGTCAAAGAATGTCTTTGCCTCATTCTAGTCTTTGCTTCCATTCTGGTCAAAGCTATGTTTGTGTTTGCAGTACTTGTAAATGATTGCAGTATGGCTAGACATGCTGACACATAACAGATAGGATGCAAAAGTACAGCTGTATGCACATACAGACAATCATGTGATGCATAAAAATTGATCACAAGAATAGGCAGTCAAAGATGTCACTCAAAAGTCAAATGCTATCACCCCCACATTCATTCAGGCACACATACAAGGCAAGTGTCAGAGTTCTATAGACTTCTCTGAAAGACCCCATAATTCCTCTGTCCATTTCACCACTGAGCGCTGAGGCTGGCAAGGTCAAAGGCTACTGAGCAGGGCATTAACCTTAAGGTCAATCCACATCCCTTGGGTGTGTGTGAGTCAGGTATTGTTGTGGCACAAACGATCAGACAAATTGAGAACCGGGAATTTTGAGCTGTCTCTTTTTCAGAAACGAGAGTGTGCAAGAGAGGTATATGCTAAGTGGTCTTGTGTGATTGACTGACGGGTTGTTTTCCTCCCACTGACAGTGTGAATGCTGCTGAAGGAGAGAGAAATGATGGAGAGCTTGACTCTGTTTGAGTGTGTTTGTGTCTCCTAGGGGCATGAAATGAACTTGAGACTTAATTTTGTTCTTTCCTTTGTAGTTGCTGATTAGATTAGGGTGCATAAGGCCGGGTTCAATTATATATAAAAACTATGGTGGAATTATATCATTCATTTTTTCAGATAACCTAAAAGTGTGCTTTATGTAGTAACATCAAAATAAATCACTACTATTTAATATCAAATCAAGCTGTTTATGTTAAATTACACCAGTGAAAGTAACTTTAAAGGGTCACATGTTCAATCAATGCTTTTTATTCTCCATTAATCTCTTCATTCAGCACCTCTCATCTTTAAATGTTATATCATGAAATTTGACATTTCCCTGGTCTTTTAAAATAAAATAATTTGTACTATGAAAATGCACTGTAACATTCAAAGTAAAAAAAAGTCTCATTCTGAACTTCTGTAACTTTCTATCTTCACGTAGTTGCATAAAGCATCTTTAGGCTATTTAGAAGTAGCAATATAATTTGGAAAGATAAAATCTCCAGGGATGACATGTTCTTGAAGGCCAACCTGTTAGCATAGCTCTGGTTCCCTCGACAAAAGCAGGATTTTCCCATTGGCCTTTAGATTATTGCAGAAAATAAACTCTATGACCAACAAAATTTCATTTGACATGTTTTGTTCATCAAGTTAATCTTGACAAATGAACACAACTTTTATGAATTCTGAATCTCAAATACAATCGGCAGAAATAAAAAGTTAAAGTTAGGCTATAAATGAACTACAAATCATTGCATGACTTCTGTCACCACCACTAAGCTTTCATAAAATCTTTATTTCAGATCTACAAGTTGGAAAGTTTAAGTTAGAATAGTTAAATGGCGCAATAATAAACACAATATGGCTGTAAAAGTAAACAAAAAAATAGTGAATGGAATTAGTATTCCTGTTTGGTGTGATGTTGAAAATATGATTTCAAGGATGTCTCTTTTTCGACTAGGAAACTTGTATTAACAATAGATCCAATAGCATGTCACATGATATTTACGACCCAGGTGATTGGTTCAAACAGCTATATCCTAATATGAGTGCCCATATGCCTCTGTGGTGGGGAGAGGTGAGGATGGCTGATCAAGTGCCATCAAGATCAGAAAAGTCTTACATACAAATCAAGAAAATTAATAAATGCCTTTTTTCTATAACCTGCACTGAAACTGTGCAAAGTCACTGTGGTAAAAAAAACATCTGCTATGATGTAAACATAAAATGTAAATGTATCTCTTTTCTCTCCACCCATAAATTTACCGTCAAGCTGTATCTATTATTAGATAGTGATGAAATTTATTTTTTCATCTTTCATCCCCCCCTCCTGCATCCTTTTTCTGACTCTTTTACATTTTTTCCACTTCTCCTCTCATTTGCTCTCTCCATCTCTCAGTTTGTGGTGCTGGAAGGACCATTAAGCACTGGCAGATCTATTAATTAGTGTCCTGCACTTCAAGGGGGAGCATATAAAACAGCGCACGCTCGTGAGAGTCATTTCATTTGAATTTTCCTCTTTCCATCTCCTTACATTATGCCAGAGATACATCAACAGCCCAACAACCCTTACACTGAACTAATTACTCAACCAGACCAAGAGACAGAGAGAGAGAGAGAGAGATAAAGGCACTTTCCAGGGAAATTCATAAAGTGAATATGTTTTTTTAAATATGAACTGCAGAGGTAAATATTAATATAGAGTTCAGAGCAAAAATGTATGCAGTTGTTTGACTCAAGCATTTAAAAAAAAATACGTACATATAAATACAATTCACTGCAGTTACCAGCTGAAAAGAACACTAGTGGCAGTAAGACAATAAAAACTTTTCACAAAAATTATGATTTTGGGGCAGATTATCAATTAATAAAGACTTATTTCCGTGCGGTTGCTTGAACAATACTATGTTATGATCTCCAAACACTTTTACCATAGTGCAAAATATGTAAACTAATACAGTGTGACGTTTGCATCATATAGCCGGCTCCATAGTCTGGCTTTTCTGACATAGTAAACTTGCTCAGTAGCTCACCTGGTACAGCAGTGCTTGAGATTCATAACACTTGGGTACGAGTCCTGTGAAACACAAGTTACGATAAAAGAGCTCAAAGACTTGTAGAAGCAAGCTAAATTGCATTGTTGCTTCAGCAAATGCATTTTTATCTAACATTTGTTTTTGTTTACATTATTGGTAAGGTTTAGGGTATGATTTAGTGCAGATGGTACTTTATTTTCAAGTGTGACAGAACATTAACCTTTTAATGACACTCACTGGACATTTATTTTCCAAAATGCCAAACGAAACGCAAATAAAATGTTGCCAGATTCACAATTATCAGTTTTGGATAAAACCGAACATGTTTTTAGTGCCACTCACTTGACATTTCACTTTGAAAGTGTCGCAAAACATTCTTGAAGCAATGTGATATAATTTTTGACACTTTGGGCCAGATTTACTAGACAGGGCAAATTAGCCTGAGACTGCAATAAATACCAGAAAATTGACTACCTCAAAACACTACGTGATTTATTTAAGAACTCTCCTTCCATAAATGTTGCATCTTAAAGTGAAACTCCTACAAATGCATATGCAGTAAGGTCAGCCCTCAAAAATAACCATCCACAGTTTTTTTTCACTACATGTCTTCAGTAAATCCTGACATTATTATTATAATTTTTTTTATTGGCAAAAGAGGGTTTACACTGGCGCAAAATGTTGCAGCCTGCATTGTCCTGGTTCTGTTCTCCCAATATAATTTCCCATACTCTTTCTACTGTAAAAGAGCGAGAGAGAGAGAGAGAGAGAGAGAGAGAGAAGAGAGAACTGTAGTAAAAGTTTGTATAACTCGCATAACATATTTAATTCATACAGTTGAGCCAAAATGTATTCTGTTATTTACTTATGTCTCACTTGTATTGTCCGGGTCCTGTTCTCCTTATAATTTCCTGTACTATTTTTACTGTAATTTTTTTTTTAAACATGTTCATATCATATTTGTTACTTAAAATGACACTTTTCAAACACTTAATAATATATTTCTGGTAACAGTGCTGTCAACACATTGCTTAAAGGGAAAGTTCACCCAAAAATGAAAACTGTCATTTACCTGTATGACTTTTTCTTCTGCAAAACATAAAAGAAGACGTATGTGTGTGTGTTATTTTATTTAATGTAATGTTATTTTAGACCCCAACTTTCATTTTATGGACAAAAACAGCTGAAACATCCTTCAAAATATCTTCTTTTGTGTTCTGCAAAAGAAAGGAAGTCATACAGGTTTGGAATGAGGGTAAGTGATGACAGAATCTTAATTTTTGTGTGAAACTATGCCCTCTACGTATATTAGAATTCACCAAAAAAAAAAAAAAGGACAGAGCAACGTGGTCTCAAATACAGCATTTAGAATTGTGAGTGTGTATTACACATGCTGAGAGCCACGACTCTCTGCTTCAGAGGAGCTCACCAATAAATGCCTCCCTGCCAGTCAGGCTCATTTAATACTGCATGCACTGCTAAATACCTCCCCCATCACTCTTTCTCAGTCCCACACACACATAGTGCAGTTTACAGGCTCTTCTAAGAGACAATACGTACAAGCTGAGGAAAAAATAGAGGAGGGGAATGGAAGAGAGAAAGAGCGTCTGAGAGGAAATACTATTATGTAAATGCGGCTGCGGTTTGGGGTGAAATTATTTTGGTGTCGCACGATTAGGGGCCTCATCTGTTATTGATGTGAGCGGAGAGGAGAGCCATTACAGAGGGGCTGTGTCAAAAATGACCCCCGAGAAAACTGTGACCCCAGAGAGAAATCGAGAGAGCAAGGAATACAGTTAAAATGGAATTCCAGTGAGTTTCAGATAGGCTACGTGCTTGTAATTTAGTCAAAATCAATAAGTCTTTTTTTGTTGTTGTTGTTTTTACTCTTTTACTCTTTTTTTTTTCGTTTCATCTCAATTTATTTTACAAACCCCATTCCTTTACACATTTTTTCTCTCTATCAATGTCTGGCTTCTCTCCAATCTTTGCCCCAGCTGTGGTGTGTGTGAGTGTGTGCCGCGTCTATATGTGAAATGTGTGTGTGCATCATGGTCGCTGATGGGTTGCGTAGCTTCAGAATTGACAACATTTACAGGCTAAAATGAGAATCATCCATCTTCACTAGGCTGCTGTCAGAGGCAGGGCCAAACTTCATAATCCCCAATTACTAGCGCTAACCTCCCCATCTACATACACACATGATGAGGGGGCGGGTGCGAGCCACATAAATAGAGAGGAAATGCCTATCTAAAACTGAATGACTGAAACAGACAGTGGAAAAGAGTCAGGGTTGGAGAAAGAGAGAGAGCGAGAGAGTGGGAGGAAGTGGACGGTGTGAACTGTGATTGGTAAGGTCACAGTCTACTGCCCTCGCCGTGGTGATGAGCACTGAGGTGTTTAAGGGGTCACTGGGATACACACATACATTCATACACAAACACCCTGCTTACCCTGTGTATTAGATAGGGATTTAAAAATTTAGTTTTTTCTGTTGTAATTTTAGTATCTAGAATTACAGTTTTATCCACAATTCTTTTAGAACTTTAGACAAACCTCCCTCTCTCAATAATCTGGGCTAATTACATACAAACAAACAAACAAACAAATAATTCAGTTTTCTTGCAGTTGAAATGGGATGTGCACGATAGCTAGATAGGTAGGTAAATAGATAGATATGTAGGTAGATAGATAGATAGATAGACAGATAGACAGATAGATATTTTAGAGAATTAGTATCTCCAGTAAAAGAGCACAAGCTTAGCATTTATTTACAGGAATGTTAAAGCGGATGGTAATAGCTTGTAATGACATAACTGTATGGTAACAGCAGGGGCAGGTGTACCATCAGGATTTTGTTGGGGTTTAATTCACTCCTAATCAGGGTTATTAATAACCTCCTCCTGGACTAAAACAGAAGCGACATCCACTTCCCAAACTCTGCCATCAAACCACATCCACACCTGAGTGACAAACCCCATTACCGGCAATGGAGATGAATCACTGTGGGTGTGGGGTGGGACAGAGATCATTGTAAGTAATTGGTCATGAAAGCACACAAGCGGGGTCAGTCTGAGGTCGGCCACATACATCACCTGGATCTATGCCACCACTACTCATTAGTGTTGACTACGTACCTGTGTGCCATTCACAAACACAAAGATGAGGGCTAACATACAAAGCAATTTCATGAAGTTGATTTTCTTTCATTGTAGCCATCTAATGAAATCTCTCTCCATAGACATCTGATTACTCGGCTATGGCGTCTTTGGCTGGCGGACTGGAGGAGATGAAGAACAGCTTGGCCAATCAGACGGGAGCAGAACTGGGTTCTACTGTTGCAGGGCCTCAATCATATCCACTTGTGTCTGGTAAGCAAACTACCTATGTGTTAAAAACATACACAATTTCACTTTCACTGTGGAGTATTCCCAGATGTTTGCTTATCAAAGCGACCCAAGTCCAAATTGTGAGAGAAAATGTTGTAAAAAATGAGTAAAATAAGAAAATTACCTATTTTTTTTTTTTAATTCAGACTTGTAAGATATAAACTCGCAATTGCGAGAAAAAAGTCAGAATTGTGAAATAAAAAGTCACAATTACCTTTTTTATTTTGTATTTTTTTATTCAGTGACAGAAACAAGCTTTGTTTAGTAGATAAAAAGCTAAAAAAGCTTGCTTTGTTTTGTGTGAAAAAAAATGTAAGGCTTAAATTATTCAAAAAAACACAGAAATGGAAATTACTGTTAGAACTGGAATTAAACAGCAGACACTTTTGTCTGAGATCTGCTAGGCTTCTTCTGTATTATAGCTGTGTTAAACATGAATTAGAATCACCTGATTGTGGATCAGCTTGCTGTGGGCAGCTCAGAGGTGAGATGAGTGTTATCAGACCTGTTAAACAGTGCTCAGTGATTCAGATTCACACTCTATGTCCTAAGGGACAGAGAGAGTGGATGGAGACCTGTAATTACTATATACACGTCTCGTTCTCTCCCTTACTGGCTCACTCCATTTGGGAGTAAGGGAGCGCTAATTAAGAGCTGCTTGGACAGGAGCCCTAACGAGGGAATCATGGAATTGGGATTTGTGGACCATCTGACAAGGTAGAGCGAAACCTGTATGTCTAGACTGTGTGTGTGTTTGTGCGTGCATGCATGTGTGTGTTTGGAAGGAGAGAAAGCCAGAATGAATTACAAACAGAGCTTGCCTCATAATGGACCATGTGAAAAGACTATGGAACGGGTACCTCTTGTTTGCATAATGGCGCCCCCTATTGGCACAAATGAACATTTTATATTTACATTTATGATAACTAACAATTTGTATCAATTTACAAATGATGCATTCATGAAATAACATTTATACAGGAATGCAGAAAAAATATATAATAAAAATATATATAAATATTTTTTTTTTATTTTGGCTATTTTTGTCTCTCGTTTAGTTTATAGAAAAGGAAATGAGATCGTGAAGTGACACAAGTAGCCCCCTCTACTACACGTATACCATTTTTTCCCAATGATTTTATCTCTTTTTTTTTTTAGCAAGAAAATCTTTTCCTGTCTACCCTCTTTCATTCTTCTCTTTTCTGACAACGTCTCTCAGAGGACTAGGCCTTGTCTGTTCTTCCTCTGAAGAGTCCATCTCTCTCTGTCCCTCGCTGTTGCCCTGTCCACTGACCCAGAGTGGATTAGTATCCAGTCTTCACTAATGTCTTCCTGTCACCTAACATGGAGAACTCCCTAACATGGCAACCAGCAGAACAGAGAGTGTGAGACTCTGTGTGTAACTGCGTCAGGTCCGGGCAAGGTACATTTGCACTGGGGCAAGTGGTCACATATATGTTTTAAATGCTAAACATGCATTAATTACCAATATTTTGGTATGTTACATTTTACATTTTGGCTGCTTCATGCATTGTTCATTGCTAACATATTGCTGAAAAGCTTATATTTGGTTGTTAATGGTAAGTTCCATTGTGACAACTTGCACCAATGCTTGTGACACCATGTCCTTTTTTAAGCAATATCACTGCAGTTTGGCCAAAGCATGACATTGCTTTTATACAACAAGTCTTTGGCAAGAACTGTCATACTGTACAATCAGATAACACCGTAGTCTTTTCTTTTCTTTAAATAAATAAATATATAAATAAAAATATGTATTAAATGTAACTAGTGTTACAATGTAATGTTTAATATTTGAAATAACCCAATAGATTCATTAAACATCTTAGTATTGAGAATTTAAGACAAGTTGTATGTTATCCCAACTTTAAGAGGTTATTTATTTTTAAGAACATTATTTAGTTTAGTCTTAAGTACAATCGATAAGAACATTCTTAAAGGGGTCATATGACGTTGCTAAAAAGAACAGTATTTTGTGTATTTGGTGTAATGCAATGTGTTTATGCGGTTTAAGGTTCAAAAAACACATTATTTTCCACATACTGTACATTATTGTTGCTCCTCTATGCTCCGCCTTTCTGAAACGCGCCGATTTTTACAAAGCTCATCGTTCTGAGAAGCGAGGCGTGCTCTGATTGGCCAGCTGTTCAATGCGTTGTGATTGGCCGAATACCTCAAGCGTGTGACGGAAATGTTACGCCCCTTACCGTAATGTGATGCCGTGTCCCGGCGCGACGACACAAAAACAATAAAACCCATTATAAACGAGGCATTTGTTGCATCCAGTGGGGACATAATTACTGATTATAATGACTTATACTGTCTTTTTACGTGTCACATTGCATTGCGCCGCGTAAACATTACCATGTCAGCATTTGTGATCGGAGAAACGACAAACAACAAGCACTACTCTACACTGCTCAAAACTCGCGTTTGAATCATCAGTGGCAAATTCTTTAAATAAGAAAACGTACTTACAGGCTGTGAGTCAGAAGCACCAGACTGTCCTTGCAAAGTTGGAATTGCCCCACTTTATAGAAACAGCCTTTGTGCAAGCCAGCATTGTAGGCTAACTTTACTCTCCCAGGTTCAGGAATTAGTCCTCTGTAAAATGCGCTGCACAGACTCTAATATTTGGGTTGAACTGTTCTGGAACAGTGTTGTAAATACAACTTAACCACTGATTTCTAGTTGTGTCCTCTTTTGGAAGCCCAAACTTTCTCTTTCACAACGAAACACACAGCGTCTCCAGGACATGGTGCCGGTGGCAGCAACAACATTACAGCGAGAATAATAGTTTCGTCTTCTTTCATTGCATATACGTTTGGGCGGTGTTTTGCAAATCTTCCCACACTGTGACGTAGACATGTGGGGGCGTGTTTAAATTAGCCGTTTTAGGAGGTCGTGGCAGAGTCTTAACTTTGATAAAGAATATCTCTTTGGTTTTGAGACTTTAGTCTTTGCAACTTCAGGGATCTCATCTATGCACAGACAGCTTGTAACACTCCAAAGAGAAAGGAAAACTTGAAATCGCATCATATAACCCATTTAAGTGTTTTTAGGAATACAAAATATTTACCTTTACCTTTAATTTAGAAAATAAGAAGAAAAATAGCTGAAGAATTTTATTCTGAAGAATGTTTTGTGAATCAGCACAATTTAAGTGAATGATTCAATCACTTGTTTGACACAATGGTAACATTCATTGTTTTTACTGAATGAATTAGCACTTTTGAATAAATCCGTTGACTCACTCAAAGACAGTCACTTGCCATTTTCTGTGTATTTATTTATAATACTTATGAGACTTTTTGACTGATATGTGACCTATGATCACGCACATCTCATTTGCTTTATACCTGCAAACAGAATCTGCAACCGCTGAATAATGTGTTTACTCAAAGGTCATATAGTCATGTTGCACAACAATTTCCCTTTCCACACTTTACCCCTGTTTCAATCGTAATACTCTTCTTTCTCCATCCCTGAGTTATTCTTCATCTTGCCTCTGTCTCTTATACCTTCTCTCGTCTTCTCTATCACCCTTTTTAATCTCTGATAAAGTATTCAGTTTCCCTCCTTGCCCCCCTCCCCCTCATAGGCTCTACGGAGGCTTAAACGGTGGCTGTGTTGAAGGGGATGGATGAACTGAGGTGATGGTGTTTATTATGATGAATGGGCTGCAGTCTACAGATCAGCAGCATGTGCAGACTGAGAGATGATTCACTCTGACAGCCATGTCATGTAGCCTAATACAGTTATACATCCATACAACAGAGAGAGAGAGGAGAGATAAAGCGAGAGAGAATTAAATTTAGAAACTGCCCAATGATCATTGTGAAATGGACAACTTAAATCTCTCATTAATATTCTTATTAATCCATCCTTGTTTGTTTTTAATGAACTCTAATCGACAAGGTATTGACTGTTGTCACATACGGGTCAGTTACCTGTGCCTAAATGAGATTTTATTACATTTTTTACTTCAACTTCACTGACATGATTTTCTTGTTAGTTCCTATGAATATGCCCCTTTCTTTAGTGAATGAGGCCTGAGGGAGACAGGGGCATGTACGCTGTACACTAACAGTAGAGACTACCAGATCCTGTCATACATCGGTGCATAATTATACCAGAGGCCCTATTACTGGGGCAAAGGCAGATTTGTGATCTGACATAAAGTGAGATGGCTGTACTAATCGGGATGGTTAAACAGGATGTCGCTAGTTTACCATGCTCATAAGATGTCACTTATCTGATTTAATAAGCTACAGCATAGATCCATGCTTCATTCACTTTGCATTGTGAACTCTTGCCATGAATGCTGAAATATTGTCAGGACAATTCTCAGGTCTCAGATCTAATCTCAATTGTTAGTCAGTCAGTGATATTAGTAATATTTGTACATTAATAGTGTACTGAGACACATCAGTATTTCACTAAAGTCTAGCGATGCCCCTGGTGGTAAGGATTTTTAAGTGTTCTGCAGATTACATTGATACGCTAATAGCTGGTGACAAGTGAATCACTTTATAAGTGTTTAATTAAACCATGTATTATAAAGGATTCATTTAAACCAATCATTAGGATTGATTCATTAGGAACTTTTTTCATATGCGAAACAAAAATTTACAAAGCAAATAGTAATACTGGATCTAAAATGTAAATATTTCTTGTTTATTAAATTGTATAAAAGCAAATATCACACTTGTGCTGTGAGTCTGACTACCAGCTGAATCAAATCTGTGCTTTATTATTTGCCATTGTTTTATTTATCTCCATATAGAAACTCAGGACACACTTATGTGTTGACATCCCTATAGGATGTTTTTCAGTTTTAACCTGGTTGTTAAATCTGACATCACACGTCCCCATTTCTGGATCCAAACACACTATCAGATCCCAAAAACCAACATTAAATAGTGCTAATATACAATCACAGTGCTGTAGTACAACCAAAAATTATTCTAACCTTTATCTCCATAGCAAAATCTTAGTTGGCCAGACAGTGATTATTTATTAAAAATGTTAAAATATTGGTGTCTGAGACACTGTATTTTTTTAAAAGCATAGTTGAAATCTTGGAGTAAAGGTTTGGACCCTCAAACATTATGTCTTAACTTAACAAGCCGATAAAAAAGGTTAAAGCCTAGTTTACGGAACAATTATATGAAATTGCTTCATACGGGGTTGTGGTGATTGGAACGAGTCATTGAGAAGTCAGATCAATAAACTCTTCCCTGTGGAGTTGATCCTATTCATGCTAGAAATGCTCTTTTTATCTTTACAGGTCGTGACCTGGCCAGCACCACACTCCCTGGTTACCCTCCTCATGTTCCTCCAACTGGGCAGGGTAGTTACTCCACACCCTCCCTCACAGGGATGGTACCTGGTGAGTCCCACTTGCATACATGCATGTCAATCAATTGTTAACTCCATCTACACAAACTTCACATACACAGACACAGTCATTTTAAGTTCCCATCATACTAGGTTGAGTTTTTTAGATTTTTTTGGGGCATATTTCTAAAGAAGGGTGTGACGATGAAAATAACACATAGGCTTATTTTCATACATGTGCCACCTTCATTCTTTCTCTCTCATCCTCTCACGCTCGTTCTGCTGTAGTCACTCTCCCAATACCCCCTTTTCACCTCTGCTTTATTTCAGTTGAGGTCCCAGTGGGAGGGGGTCTTGTCTTTGCCACTTCCTGTCTCCCCCCATCTGCCAGGTTGACAGCACTCCCAGGGGGTTATGGGATGGGGAAGGTTGGGGGGTGTTGGGTGGTTGGCAGAGTGTGGGGCGGGTGGACTGGCTTTGAGTCTTCAGCAGGAGTGGCTGGACTATTAGACCCCAGTCACACAGCTGTCCCTTCTCAACATCAGTAATTTGTTTTTAATGAGAATCATCACTGACCCTTGACTAATTCATTCATTCTCCTGTAGACTCCCTTGGCCTCCTTTCTTTTAGCAATTTTTTTAATCCACAGGCCACTTCAGAATCACAAAAATACACATGAATTCTCTCACTAGGATATTCATATTCACAAACACAATAGCATGTAAATGGATTTGAACACTCTTCACCTAGATACATACAGTATGTGACTTAAATAATGCTTCCGCATTCATTTTTTCTTGATCCAACATCATCTGAATTTTTTAAATTAACTGAAAAACACCTACCTATTTGTTATTAAAATAAAAGCAGTTCTAAAGTTTTATTTATTTATTTATTTTTACTATTAAGGGTAGGGTTACAAGGTCTATTTTATCAGTAAATTAGTTTAGCAACTTAAAAGCTACATGACATTTCTCACTAACGAGGTAATAACGACGCTGTTCATGAAGCAGATGAACTTACAGTTTTGCTATTAGTAGAGGCTCTGCTGAACAAAAAACAGATTAATATCTTCATCTGAACAATGTTTTGAGGTGTGGTAACTGTAGTATTAGCAGAATAATTTACTCCGGTCCATTGAATTATTTGAAAATAATGTACACCCAAGGTGTAATGGCCACTCCGCTTTGCGTTGTAATAATTCAATGGCCCGTCATCAATTATGCCTTACATATTTCACCAATTCTATCAACACGTTCTCACTCCCAACTCATCACATATTGAAGCTTGGTCAGGACCACTTGGCGTCGCTTTTTGATGCTCAAAGTACCCCTTCAGCGTCAATTTTCGACTTGCAGGGTCCTCCATTGCTTTAAATAAGAAACCCTTGGTGTCAATATGCCGACGCGAAAGGTACTGGGAATTTTATATAGTATAGTAGTAGAGGCTTGAAAAAAGTTTGAATTGTTGTCCAGCTTGTCTGACACCCTACAGTATTTCAGTGTCTTGAAATATGTGGTTAGTTATCAAGTTATTAGTAAAATTTTTGGCCTAACAGATGTTTTATAATGTTTTTTTTTTATGTTTACTAGAATGCATTTCTGAAACAAGATGATGCACAACATGATTCACAATACACAATATGGATCCACAATCTGGTTATCAGTGGATATCGGCGTTTAAAAAAAGTATTATTATTATGCAGCATTGGCTGCTAAATGATGGTTTAAATCTTAAATTCAACATAAAAAAATGCTTTAATAAGTTATATCTCTGGAACAAAACAGTTGACAGATGAATGTGATAACTTCTTGTTGCAATGAGCGCAACATATGTATTTACCTCAGAAAAGAAAGTACATGGATTGTATTTCATATCGCATTTTTATTCATCTTGATTTTTCACAATGAAGGACACAATGGAAAATATACTGGTAATCTTCTGCCAGGATATTATGCTTATGTTTACAGACATTTCTTTTAACCCTAAAATACAACACAATGAAATGTGTGATTTAAAATATCCAGAAAACCCCTATGAAAAATCAAATCAATAGCAATCAATATCAATTCAATATCAATCAATAGCTTTATATTAACATCACACTGGGCTTCTTTTTTTTTACAGGCTTTCTTACTTTAATCAACTACTATTCTTGTTAAATGTGGCTTACCAACTAGCAAAATTATAACTATGATGAAAAAAGCAAAACTTGAAGGAGGGATTTGCTTGCTTAGCTTCAGTATCAAAAGTGCAAGGTAACACAAGTGGATACAAGTGGAAACTCTAGTGTGACAAGACAAATAGAGTGGTATAAAAAAGCAAGAACTGTGGGATGAAGGACTGTTCACCAACCCTTGTATCAACTCCCTGAACACAGCAAAACAAACCCAAGCCAAAACAACAACAACAACAACATGTCTCTTGTCGTGTCTCCAGTCTGTCACGCTGGTGTCTCTGTCGATGCTCTCCCCGGTTGCCACCGTGACTCATAGGGTCTTGTCGGGTCCTCTCTCTTCAGAGCAAGATCTGTAACCTTGTCTCGTATTTCCCTCCAACTGAATCCCCCATGTTTCCCCCACTTCTGACAAGCATTTATGACCTTGCAACCCATCTCTCTCGCTGGGGAGACCCCATCCCTCTTTTCTTCTCCATCCATAAGTCATCCCCTGCACTTTCACCAGCATCTTCCCAAAACAACCTGACATGCGGTAGTCGCTGTGGCGCAGAGTTGACAGAGGGGAGGTAACCATGCCAACGATCCCATCTAAAAGCATGCTGAAGGTTAAGGGTAGGAGCAAAGCTCCAGACATGCACTTTAAATTATCCTACTTCATATACCTTCTACTATTGCCCTTTTTCAATTGTCTGTGTTTATGATGATACATGGGAATTTATTAAATTCAGCATAAAATATAAAACTGAAAAACACTTAAATCTTTACTCTGACAGCAATATTTTAATGAATCATGTTGCATTAATGTATCCATATTATTTTATATAATAAACAGTATGCATGAACTTTTTATATCCATTATATATGAAACAATATAGAATTACATAAAATATAAAGTTAAGTTTTAATTTGACAACACAAAGCTAAAAGTGATAAATGCTACACCACTGTTCAAAAGGTTTCAGTTAATACGTTTTTTGTTTTTTTTGAAAGACTCAAAAAATCATTTTTTTTTTATCAAAAATACAGTAAAAACTATAATGTTGAGAAATATTATCAAAGTTTTAAATAACATTTTCTAATTACATTTATTTTAAAATTTAATTTATTCCTGTGATGGCAAAGCTGAATTTTCAGATGTCATTAATTAAATCTTATTCAAGAATTTCTTGTTGAAATCAGTTGTACTGCTTTATATTTTTGTGGAAACTGGATGCTTTTTAACGCAAAAATAAATAATCTATCAACAAAAGTGCGTGTTTATTTTAGCACTTCCGTCAGTGGACACGCAGCCTGCAAAACACTAAAATAAATATCAAAGAAATAACAGCCTACAGTTAAATAGGAAAGTTAAATACACCCTGTCTACCGGACGCGAGCGGCGCAGCGAGTCACGACAAAATTCTACAGAATTGTGCTGTCTACACTGGATGCGGCACGACATGACACGACAAATCCCCAACAATAAACTGCCTCGTCCTATTTATGAAGTACTGACACAAAGTTCAAATGTCCTGTAGACAGACTCAACCTGTTGTGTTGCGATGCGGCGTCCGGTTTAGACACGGTTCACTGTTCCGCCACCAAGCAAGCGGGCGCGTTAACTCCTCGTCTGCACGCGCTCTCTGTGGAATAGGAATCGCGGCGTATGTTGCCACATTTCTTGTTGGCATCTTCCATTTACCGCTGTCTCGTTCGTATTTGGCCAGTTTGGAGAAAGCCTCAACAATACAAACCTGACCAGCTGGGCGTTTGCGATCTCGTGAACTTGATGACACTTGTACAAACACGGATGGGTGACATGAATGGAAATGATTCCAGATCGGTGATGTAGTATTTGGTTTCCCAACAAGGTCCATCGCTCATCACAAAATACATTTGCTGAATGCAGAATAAGCTGTATTTTCCTGCGCTCAAACCTGCCAATCTAAAGGAAACGCTGTGTATAGCGTTTGAGGTAATTTGTGAATTAGCATAGACTTCTAGTCTAAAAAAAACAATTTGCAACTGCTACTGTTTTTACACTTGTATACAAAACTTTGTATTATGCTTGTTACGTGTGACGTCCCCTTACCATGTTGTGATGCCGTGTCCCGGCACAACAACACAAAAACAATAAAACCCATTATAAACGAGGCATTTGTTGCATCCAGTGGGGATATAATTACTGATTATAATGACTTATACTGTCTTTTTACGCGTCACGTTGCATCGCGCCGCGTAAACATTACCATGTCTGCATTTGTGATCGGAGAAACGACAAACAACAAGCACTACTCTACACCGCTCAAAACTCGCGTTTCTAGTTGTGTCTTCTTTTGGAAGCCCAAACAAAGTACTTTCGCTTTCACAACGAAACACAGCATCTCCAGGACATGGCGCCGGTGGCAGCAACAATACTACAGCAAGAATAATAGTTCCGCCTTTCTTTGCGTATACATTTGGGCGGTGTTTTGCAAATCTTCCCACACTGTGACGTAGACATGTGGGGGCGTGTTTAAATGAGCCGTTTCAGGGGGGCGTGGCAGAGTCTTAACTTTGATAAAGAATATCTCTTTGGTTTTGACCCCTTTAAGGAACAATACATATTGTGTTGTTGCTTTAAATAAAAACGTTTTCAAATTAAATTCACTTCAATTGTGGTTAGGTGTAATCAATTCAAAATTATGAAAACTTGTTCTCTCAGCTGTCTTGAAATAATGTGCTTTAAAGGTGTAAATGCAATGAAAATTCTGCCATCATTTATGTATCACATGGAAGCCAATTTCTACCTCATAGTAAATAAAAGTCAGCATTTTGAACAGCTTGTATTTAAACAGTTCCTTTGAGTATGTTAATTTTTTAATGTAATGATATAAAAGTACAAAGAAAGATGATATTTATAGGTTGACCTGCTTCAAGTGCTTATTTACAGCTCTCAGAAATTATAGCTTTCACTTTTATGGAAAATTGATTAGTAGTGCTTTTTCATTTTTCCATATATCTCTTCGATCCTCTTCCTGCACTTTATCCCACAGTGTATCGCTTATTTCTCCTCTCCTTTTCCTCCGTTCCGTTGCTTTCTCTCTTTCAGCAGGGGGCTGACACACAGGGGAGGGGGGCACAAAACCAGCCAGGCAGAACCGACAGAGCGAGAGATGGAGGAAAAGAGAGAGAGAGAGAGAGAGAGAGAGCTGGGGCCTCTGATTTGTGACAGCCAGCAAAGGGAAAGTGTTCCCCGGGGAAAGGGAGAACGAGGGAAAAGAGGGAGAGAAAGAAAGAGGGAGATAAGGGGAAAACTACACTGAAGCAATGGAGGAGAACAACTGTCACAAATCGACACTTCCACCTCGCCAATTGGACCTTTTAAGCTCATACACACTACATACGTAGTATAGGATGTACTTTCAGATGGAAGAGTTAGAGTAACTGTACATGCATACCTAACATTTTTCATTGTCTTTTCTTGAATTTCAGGAGGAGATTTCTCTGGCAGTCCTTATTCCCATCCGCAGTATTCAACATACAACGAGTCTTGGAGATTTGCAAACCCCAGTCTACTAGGTAAAAGCTGAAAAGCACAAATATATGGACAGTGATGCAGAATACTTGCTCTCTTAATGCTTTTCAATTTATAATAATGTGCCTTAAAAGGAATAATTCAACCAGAATGAAATTGTCATTATTTACTCACCATCATTTTGATGCATCAGAATAAAAAACTAAAAGTTAATTGTGACTTAATCTCCCAATTGTAATTTTATATCTCACAATGTAACCATTTATCTCCCAACTGCAACTTTACATCTCTTCATTTGTAACATTTACAACTTTATGTCTCACAGTTAAACTTTTAACGCAATTAAAACAATTTGTCCTCATCTGCATTTTTATATTCCATTCTGCAAATTTGAACTGGTGTCATGACTAGTTACGACTCATGCAAGAACCAATGTATGTATATTCAATTTCAGGGTTTCAGTGAAGGGGGAAATTACTCACGCAAAGCTTTTATACAGCTTATATTTACTGTACCATTCAAAAAAGTAATTAGTAATCGAAAGTAATTGAAAGAAGGTAATTATTCAGGAAGGATGCATTAAATTGATCAAAAGTGACACTAAAGACATTTATAATGTTACAAAAGATTTCCTTTTAAACAAATGCTGAACTTTTTGTATTAAACAAAGAATCCTGAACAACTATATCCAGGTTTCCACAAAAAAACTTTAAAGCAGCACAACACAACATTGATTGTGTTTAAATGCACCCTTGTAATGCAGTTATAATGGGATTTTGGTAATATTGCAATTCAACTTTACCTTATGTAAACACAATACTTTGATCAAAATAGTGAAATTAAGCTCATAATAATCGTAGCAAGCATAATCGTATTAAAATATGTGGCGTATGCCAATTTTTAATTACGTTATTACAGCTCTGACCAACGTGCGTATGTGCTTGCATACACGGAACTTCATAAATGAACTCTGTGACATTATTCTGAAGCAGGTCATGTTCTATTCGGGTGCTAGAGGATGCTAAGCACCCTCAAATGAAAGTGATAGCACCCTTAGTTGAGGCTGTAAAAAAAAGATATTGGCAAAACAGATTTGGCAAACACTCCAGTACTTATTCGTGTTTGCGCTCAGGAGAGCTTCAAAGGTTTCTATTTACAACATGTTTTTAAGCATTGAGCAATATAGCCAATCACAGACATGTTGGTTGATTTCTTGAACGCAATGGCCAATCAGAGGTTTTTCAGTTCAAGCGTCCCTTCACTGTTCAAAACGCTGCATTTTTGTTCAGTGCTGAGTTCTGCAAGCTCACGTTAAAATCCTCTCATTATATTGAAGACGCAATGTACATAATAGATTCATTGTGCATCATAGAGAGATTCATGAATTATAACGGAACTTTGTGTGATCGCAATGTTACAGTGTTCATCACAGAGCTGAATAACCTTCCAACAGCCTATGTCTGTAGTCATGTTTTACATTTGTTGTAAGTGGACAGTGGCCAGTAACATGCCTAATATGTGAGTTCATCGTTTGTGTTGTGGGGTATGTGAATAATGATGGTAAAAATAGCCACATTTCTTGGAAACATGAAAAAAGAACATGATTACACGTGGGGTAAATAATAACAGAATTATCGATTTCTGTGTGAACTACTCATTTAAGTAGAATAAATGCATTGATTTAGAATGCTTTATAAAGGATTCATTTATAGTCACATTTCTAAAATAACCTCATTTACTGTGAATGATAAACTTACTGATTTAAGTTGTTGTATGTGTGTGCACTCTGCAGTGTTCCAGCAGGAGTACGGTTCTTTACTGGGCTCGGAGAGAGCAGCTTCATCGGGTCTATTCCCTGGCCAAACCCCACAACATACAGGTACATAACACCCATGCTATCAGAGGGGGATGTGTGGGTGGTTTGATGTTTGAAACATTGTCGGGTTAGCTTGCCATATGTGTATGTATGGTGCACAGAATGAGCGGTTCAGAAGAACCTGCCCCCGATCCTCAGACTGACACTCCAGTCAAAAGCAAGGTGAAGGGGCATTGGCTTAAAAATAGTTATATGTGTGTAAGAGAGAGCCACAGAGCTGACCTTAATGCTCCCAATGGAGAAGGGATTCCTTGGAGATTTCATGAGCTTTTTGCTTTGTGTGTCAAGAAAGAGACCCTGATCTGACAGACGTTTGACAGTGTTTGTGTGAAGTGCACTATTAGGGCTTGACTATATATGGATTAAAATTTCCACTGCAGATTCAGAATCTTTTAGGATGTAAAACTTGAATGTAATGCTTTAAAATATTTATCATTTTTATAATACAAGTCATAGTAGTAAATTATATTTACCTACATACAATTAATTGCTGATTCAGAGTGTTAACCTGATTTAGTTAAACATAACTGGTTCACAAAAAAATTGAAGTTCAAAGCATAAGTGCCACTGAAATTTCTCTGCCTTAATGCTTCCATCTTAGTTGTGAGACAGTATTTATTTCCTGAAAATGCTAGTTAATGTTTTTGTATTGAGCTAAAAAAACTACAAAATTTGCTCACACGGGGTATAACTACGGAAGAGGATTAGGGCCAAGCAATAATAAAAAAATAAAACCATCTCGAGAAAAAAGTTGTTAAATTTCAAGAAAAAAGTCGAGAAAAACACACTCGTGTTCATTTCATTTCGTTGGACAAGTGTTATGCAGCATCTGCAGTGGCAGCGGTTGGAGAGTTATGCACTGGGGAGTACCGTATGATACGATCGACTGGGTTCGAGTCTGCCTTTTGCCAAACTCGCTTTTCTTCCTTTTCTCATCACATATCACATCGGAAAAGTGGAAATCAATTGCTTAATGTGTGTTTAATAATAATGTATTAATTAGGTAGGTTTAGTGTTACTACAGTAAATTCACTGTAAATATTAATTTTTGGATTGAAAAGTATTCTAACTGCTTTGACATTTTATCACATTTTCAACATTTTATCTCGACTTTTTTCTTGAAATTTAACGACTTTAATCTCGAGATGGTTTTATTATTATTGCTTGGCCCTAATCCTCTTCCGTATAAAACGACTTCCCCCAAAATTGATCATTTTTTTAATTTTTTTGGGATTTCTTTCCCACATTGTTACACCTGTGGTGTAAAAATTGCTTATAAAATGTTCATTATGCTATATTATTACCAAATATTGCATTCAATCTTTTGGTCAAATGAAATCTTTCAGTTAGCACAGGTTTTGTATTTCTTTTTGGAATTTAATGGTAGTAGGTCTCATTGATCTGAGCTTATGCATCTCAGCTTTCGAGTGAACATTGCCAAAATTATCCGCAAATAATGATTTTTCACTCAAAAACAGTGACATCTTGATATACTTCACACTCTCAAAGCCTGTTTTTACAGCAACACAAAAGCTACTTAATCACACTCACATAATCTTTATTTCAAGTGAAGACAAACACACCATCCACCACATTCTCACAATTTCAAACTCTTTAACTCCGGCAACAAAGACTAAGCAGCACAGCTGTCCCTCTACTCTGTTATACCCCTCGCTCATGCCCGCTGTCACTGTGTAATAAAGAAAAATACTTCCTGCTAAAACTAACTATGATACTAAAGACATTTCATCTTTGAGGGGTCCATCAGCACTTAATGCCAACACAGACTGATCAAGATGGATCATGTGTCTTATAGAGCAGAAATGGTCTTTTCCCTGCAGAAACTGAGCTGATGATGGTGGTGTCATTTCAAATAAGAGGAAGGCTGACATGATTGTGGGGGACTTGATAAATAAAAAGTACACTGGGATGTACATCCATCATCCTGTGATCATATTTATTCTTGGTTAATGAATTAATTGCTTCTTATTTAGCATTTATCTTAATATGATTTGAGATCAACAGCAGTTCAAGACCATTTTAAGTGAAGGGGTAGTTATAAAATAAATACAGTGCTACAAACAGGAGTTCATATGGTTTAAAATAATATATTTAACATAACACATGATTCACATAGCTTACACTACCATTCAAAAGTTTGGGGTCAGTTAGGATTTTTTTAATGCTTAGAAATTAATGCTTTTTATCAAGAGTGACATCAAAAAGTAATTTATAATGTTACAAAATATTTCTATTTCAAATAAATGCTATTTTTATTAACTCATATTCATCAAATAATCTTGAGAAAAATGTATCAGTTTCCACAAAAAAAAATATTAAGCAGCACATGATAATTATAATAAATGTTTGTTTGTTTTTGACCATCAAATCAGCATATTTGAATGATTTCTGAAGGATCATGTGTCACTGATTTTATTGGCTGCTGCCATCACAGGAATACATTTTTTTTTTACAAGTATATTAAAATAGAAAACAGTTATTTTAAATAATAATAATAATAATACTGATTCACAATATTACCGTTTTATTGTATTTTTGATCAAATAAAAACCGCCTTGATGAGCATAAGAGACTTCTTTTAAAAATATTTAAAAAATCCAAACATTTTTTCTTCTGTTTTAAGTAGGTAGTGTTTAAATGTGTAACTTAAACTGACTTTCAAAACCTGGATTAATTTAAATTGGTTGATAACAAATTTAGAGGGTCACTGAGGGGCCTAGCTTGCTGACACGTGGGCCCCGGCCTTTAGAACTTTAAGTGTTAGCTTCTCAATCTGATGACTGACAGGTTTGTTTTTTCATATCCCTTGTAGGATCTCCATACTACTATAGTGCAGCCACACGGGGAGCAGGAACGGCCACAGCAGCTGCCACTGCCTATGACCGCCACTGACCAGCCAGACAGAGGAGAGGAGGAATAGTGGAGGAGTGGGCGAAACAAAAAGAAAGAGGAGCGAGAATGGATTGATAGCAGCCACACAAGACTGTCTACATATGGAAGAATAGAAATGAAGGAGGAGCAGGAAGGAGAAAGAAGAAAGAAAGAAGAGGTGACAATGTTTTCCTGCCGATTACAATCAATGGTCCAATCAGTATCTTCAGCTGATGTTTCTTATTTCTGTTGATTAGTGGAAAGTATACACCCATTCACCTGTATTCCTGTGGTCTCGGCTCACGCTAAATCTGTTATTGCTTTGATTTATCTTCTGTCATTAAAGCCTTGCTTATCCTATCGTCTTTGCATCTCTATGCAGTCTGTTCTTAGAGATGATCAGGTGTTGGGAGTTGGTACCAGACAATCTACTAGTGGCAGCTAGAGATGACCTACATGATTTGAGTTCATTTTTGAGTCATTTTATCCAATGTGTGAATGTGGCGTCATAATCTGAGGCAGACTTATAGTCTGCTAAAACCATGAATTGTTTCGGAGAGAACCCAACGTATCAAGTGAACGGTGATTTAATAGAGTTGGACAGATAACTCAGGTCGGAATATTGGCATTTTTTACATTGAAATTAGCCAGCGTGAAGGACAGACCCATTTCACTATTGATCATGGGATTCCACTTGAAAATGTAGCATAAATATGGTAGAGCTAGGAGAGAATATACTGGAAGATGCTGAAATCAGATGCATAAGCACAAGAATACTTGAGTCCTCTGTTGTAATCTAGGAACCATTTAGACATAATGGACTCCTTATAAACCGAATTACACAAAAATGGGACTGTTTTGTGATTCGGTCATTGTGTAATATGTTGGAAAATTGCAGCATGATTTAAATGTTTAAGCGCTGTCGTTATGAATGAGAGCATCAGTATTTTAAAGACTCCTCTCCTTCCTCTATGTAGATAAATACTATTTACGTATGTACAGAATACTCTTATTCAACTGTACATTAGTAAGATTTATAGCTATTTATTATGGAGAGTAATATATATAATTGTGTGTAAAAGTTTACTGCGGACAGATGCTACTGCTAGCTAAAGATGTTGCCGTTGAATACGTAGCTGGTTCTCTTTTTAACCCCCCGATGTTTCATTCCAATCACAAATCAGTTGCAATTAAAAGAGCTTGCTGTATTGAAGCACTGACAAGCTTTTGTGAAGTCGCTCTGTTTTAGAAGGGGAAAACCATTAGCGATGCTACTTCCCCTAACAGGAAGTGATGTCATACTGTCTGTCCCTTCAAATCGTTTCCTTAGCCTCCCCAAAGATACTCTTCAGTAGTGCAAATAGACACTCTTAAAAGCACAAAGTGGCAAATCTGTTATCCAGAAATGGCTTTTTTTGTCCACGCTCTTTCTCTCTGAGTGCATTTGTTTTTGATTATTCCCTTCATCCATACTGCGCCAAGACAATGCATGAGACCAAGGTGGAGGCCTTACCAAACTCTCTATGTAGCAACATCATGCTGTACATCCTTCCTGTTTGTCTGTCTGAGATATCCTGTACATCTATCACTTACAATGACAAGAGCTTTTGATTGACTGATATATTGATATCTAACTTTAGATTCTAGTAGACGAGAAAAGACAAAAAGTGTGCTTTATTTAGCTATTGTCTGTGATGAGTGTTCCCAGTTCTTAATTTTCTTGCTTTTTTTTCAATTCACTGTGCATTGCTGAGTAGCTTTCGAAAAAGGAGAACACTGTAGTTTTAGTAGTGAGTCACAAGCACCAAAACTTTGATGTGAAATAAGAAAAAATGACAAACTTATGAATATATATATATAGAAGTTGATAGTTTTTATGTTTTTATGTTGTTGCTCTGGATTGTAAAGTAGTAATAGGATTACATTTGTTTGTAGACCATAAGTTGCACGTTATGCAACTCTAAAGAAACCCTTGATGCCGTTCACCACTAATGACTAGTGGTGAACTTTGACCTTTTAAACTTTTAGTCAGAGGCATTATGAACCTGAAGTACACCAGCTGAAATCAAGGACAGTGCCTTTATTTTTCTACCGAGTCATCCAGAATGACCACGCGTCACTAAATAGCAAAATTGTCTGCATGACATAACGAGATCACAGCTTGACCAACCAATCAACAAACAGATGCCACTACCCATCATTTAAGCAGCGTTATTTTACATGCTAATTTTACAATCTAATTAAAACCCAGCAAACAAAATGGAGGCGAAATATGAAACTAATATGAATCTATATTTAATATTTAACATCAAGTTAGATACAATTATCCTTTATAAAACATTGATCTATTATTTACAATATAAAACAGAAATCTAAAAACAGATTTAATATGATTCAATAAAATATTTAGTCGAAATTCACATATTTTGAGACCCAACAGCTGTCTTTTTTCCCCTACATGACATGACAGGGTACAATAAACTCCTGATGGTAATTCCATTCTCTTAAAGGAAAAGTTCACCCAAATATATGAACCCTCTGTCATCATTTACTCAACCTGGTTTCATTGGACCACAGTGACTTTGACTGTATGGACAATAAAAACAAGGACAATGCATTTTTCAAAATGATGTCTTTTGTGTTTCACATTATGAGGGTGATTTTGGGTGAACTATTCCTTCAAGCACTGAGAATGAATATTAGATTAACTGTGAAGGGATTGTCTTGTAATTTATATATATATATCACTATATATAAATATGAGAGGCGGCTGTGAGATCCTTTTGATCTTTCACTCAATAAATTCACAAAATTCTAACCTATCATTGAAGTAAAACAATTGAAAGTGGGGAGAAAATTCTGGTGTTCCAATGAATGTTGGATTAAAGTAGAGAGATAGAAATGAAATAGACACAGCCATGACTTTCTGTTCCCAGAATTATTTGAGGAACACAAAGGTCCTTCAATCAAAGAATATATTTCTGATGTCAAGATGAGAATATAAGAAAAGACCACACCTCATCAGGGTAATATTGACATGTTAAAAATGCCTGGAAGAACGTGTGTCTATATCGTCCTGCGGTGAGGAGGAGAGTTTGAGTAGCCAAAGACTCTCCAAGGATCACAGCTGGTGAATTGTAGAATTAGTTGAGTCTTGGGGTCAGAAACCTAAAAAAAATATATCAATCCCCTAAATCCCCATGTTTTCTCAAGAAAAATTGTCCTCACTCATCTCCCTCAGTTTCAGACACGATGGAACTTCAAAATGGCACTGGCTTCTTGGTCAGATGAAACTGAAAAAAAAGCTTTTTGGCAGCAAACCCAGATGAGTTTAGTACCAGGGATAAAAAAGTACCACCACGGTTTAACTGCTGGATCTTTAATGTTGTGGGCCTGTTTTTCTGCTGGAGGTCCTGAACATCTTGTTCAGATGCATGGCATTCTATCTACCAACAGATAAAAAATCAAAATCTGACTGCCTCTGTTAGAAGATCTTATAATGGGCCGTGTTTGGATCTTCCACCAGGACAACAATCCAAAACAAACATCAAAATAAACACTCACTGAGCACTCCATTGCTGTCTCTGTCCTCTGACCTGAACCCTACAGGTGAACAGAAGATTAGAGCTGTGAATCTGAAGGATCTATTCTGTATAAATTCTGGCCGAAAACTTGATCTGGGAAAAGGACGTTGCAATAATTGGGTGCCAATAATTGTGGCCAACATGAAATAGTGAAAGCATTTATTTCATCATGAGATTTTCTCCCCACTTTCAGTTGTTTTACTTCAATGATAGGTTGGAATTTTGTGAATTTTTTGAATGAAAGATAAAAAGGATAAACAATGCAGATTTATTTTCACAGCCGCCTTTGGTCATTTTACCAATATATAGTATATATATATATATAGGAAATATACCAATTTTATAAATATTGTTTAAAGAGCACCTCACAATATTAGCAGTTAATTATATATGCATCCATGTTTTCCTTTGAACATTTCAGTTTAAAAACATACATTTTAAGTTATAAACAACATGCATAAAAAAATAATCTTGGTTTAGATCACTGGCAGACAAGTTCAATTAATTAGTATTATTTTTCTCATTCTCTCTTATTCACCGAAAAAAGTGGCAAAATAAATACCCGGCTTTCAATTATACCTTAAAACAAAGTCATTTACTCTCTAAATATGGTTTAGTAATGACTCCATATTTAAAATATTTCCAAAGTAAAGGCTGAGCATCATAATTAATACACATTCATCCAGCGAACAACCCCCAATTTATTATTAGCGTCCCACTGTTTTCATCAGTTCAAATAAAAAAATATTAGAATATTTGAGTCAAATAGTATTTGACTTCACTTCATTTTCCAAATAAGCAAATTTGGTTTACAATTCTAAAACAGGAATATTCAGTAATGTATTGATTCTAAAAGCGGTACGTCCACATCAACATTAAAGGTTTCCCAATTTAAAAAGCAGACTTTAAAAAAAATAATAAATAAAACCAGAGGACTTGGTTATCACCTTATTGTGGCCTTCTGTGTACAATCGGAAGCTCCTTCTGTAATTACTTGCTAATAGTTTCTTTCCCAAGGGGTTCATAAGTATTTTTTACTCAGTTTTTGAAGTAAAGAGTAAAGATTTTAAGAAAGCTTGAAACGTTTTGACAAATTTGATAACAGCAATCAGTTCAATTCAAAGGAAAAAGAAAAAGTCAGACCAATAACATATCTGTAGCATCCACCAAAGTTAGAGATGCGTGGTTTAAAAGTATTTTCTGGTGATCATTGCAAAAATATTCAAATTATGAAATAACCAACATGACAGAAAGATGAAGGCAACAGATGTTTGCAGCGAGTAAATGAATGAACTGCTTCTTTAAGAAATGTGTATGTTTTTTATTGAATTTTCTAGTAGTAAAAAAATCTTGGTGTTTTTCTCTGCGTGTCGTGTGGTGTCTTAATATTTGAATGTATTTACTGCAGAACAAAATTTGCCAAAGATATCATGCCACTAGATTTCAATCTTTTTGGTTCTTCATGACTTATTTCTTCATTTTATTCAAATCTGTCCACAAGCTGGAAATAAATGTGATTTGATATTGCTTTTCTAATGGAATTAAACTGTTATTGCTATATTATTATTGTTATTATGATGATGATTTTTGTTTGTTTGTTTTACTGTCGTTCAGGGTTATTCAATTGTCTGGCATTCCTCCTAATCCCTGATACAGGGTCATAGGCTACTCTGTGTATGTGCATATGAGTGAATGTTGTTTGTGTATTATCAATTCACGTATGTTGTAATGTGAAACTAAGAAGTAATTATTTGTAAATATTGGCCATAATTTTATTGGTTCATCAGAATAAAAGTAATTTTTTAAGTTCACATGTTGTATTAGTATTGATCAAAAAAGCTTGACGTTCATCTCATGGGTCTTTCCCCAGTTTATATTGTCATTTCACACATAGAGGGAAGTGGAAATATATTACATATATAATATTCTATAAAATATGGCATGGGGTTGTGAGAATGCTATTATCATGATTATTATGTTTAAAGGGATAGTTCACCCAAAATTAAAGTTCTGTTATTAATTACTCACCCTCATGTCTTTCCAAACCTGTAAGACCTTACAATGAACACAACTGAACACAAATTAAGATATTTTTGATGAAATCCGAGAGCTCTCTGACCCTCCATAGACAGCAATGTAACAGAAATGTTCCCAGGTCAATGTAACATCAGTGGCTCAACCGTAATGTAATGAAACTATGAGAACACTTTTTGTGCTCAAAGAAAACAAAAATAGCGACTTTATTCAACAATTTCTTCTCTTCCGTGTCAGTCTGGAATACACATGCATGCGTCGTGGTACTGTTATGAATGCACTTCGAAGACTGACATAACTAAATTTAAGTTAAGAGTATGACAAATTTAAAATAATTTTAACACTGTAGCATACTATAATAATACACACATCACTAATGTTTATTTATATATGACATATTTTAATATAAATGTCATTCACATGTGTTTAGTCTGTCTTCTTGCTTATAAGAAGCAATGAAGTTGTATCGCTATAAACATCCAGGGTATAGAACTGGATAGGATACAGGTTTCATAAACCTTATTAAAGAAATGCTTTCAAAGGCAACAACTGCAGTGTTTCTAAACAAGATGAGACTGAATTGATCCACTTCCCTCTATAGAGCTGCCTCAACCTCCCTACTTTGTGAGAATGGAGCTTACCAGCGCTTCACTTTTGGCTGGTGGCCTGGTCCACAGGAGGTCTTAACAGGGGGTGATAATGGACCACAAGCTGCAATACAACAACAACACCCCACACACACATGAAAAACAGCTTCAACCCAGCTGGATACACACTCAGCACCAGCTGGGATTTGGTTATGTGCCAGTTTACCATGTCTCGCACACACATTCAGTAACACAGTCTTGGGTCACTGCCCAAATACCTAGTTTGCCAGGTTGGCACTTGCGATATTTCGGCACTTGGGTGCATTCCCAGATTAGAAGCACAGTGGCAAACTGTGATTTCTGCAGAGCTTGAGTCTCAGCCAGATAACATGATGAATGAGCACTTCAAAGCAGAGGAGTTCCTCAGGTGTGTACATTTTTGACTTTGGATACAGTGGATCACTCTCTCCTAGCAGCACTTTCAAAGGCTCATTATCATCTGGAAATTACTTGCCTAAATATGCAGTTGTGTCCCACAAAACCTAATACATAACACCTAAACTGTTTCTCCAAACCAAGCCAGCAAACCTTTTCTGATTTCTAACGGTTATTCTCTCAGGGATTGCTTAAAATATAATATAATCAAAGCATTGTAGTACCACCAGGTGAACATTCCTATTGATAAAACCTGTATGACCGGTGACCAACATATGTTGTGTTGTTAACGCTGGTCTCCATCAAGGAATTTTATCCCCATCAGGTGAAAAATGAATTACAAATGAATTCCAATTGGTCAAAATTAAGACATGATCACTTTAAACAACTGAGCACATCACTTACAGAAAAAAAAAACTGGAATGCAAGAAATGTGTTAGTGCTTCACAATTAAAATCCTGTTTACCATATTTGATTATTTCTATGTGCACTGATTAATGTTTATATGTAAATAAAATCTGTTCAGCAATTAAAGCAATCATTTAAACTATAAGCAAACACTTCATTCATATGGATTACTTTCATGATTTCTTCATGTACTTTTTTTTACACAACAGTTCAATAAACAATAAATTAATATTGATCATTACATTTTTAGCTTGTTACGTGCTCTGTCAACAAAGATAAAAGACAAAATGGATTACACCACAGCAGTGATGCTTTGTTCCTGAATGAATCAGTGGTTTAAATGAAAAGGTTAAGTAAACAAGTCAATTATCCACTTGCTTGTACAATGTAAGCTGAATGAGTCTCAACCGACAGTCAGTTGCACAAAGAGTGAAAAACGCTAGTGATGTTGGACTGCATAAGCACTTTTGGAATAATGCTCCGCCACCCAAATTTGACATTTGGAACTGTTGTATAATGCTTCTTTAAGCTTATCTTCTTAGTAGGCATCTTTTTCAGGATGGGTTAAAAAATTGCATTGTGCTGTTAAAGTGCCCCTATTATGGGTAATGAAAGAAAGGTTCATATTTTGGTTTTGGGATCCCCGACAACAGACTGACATGCATGCAAGGTCAAAAAACACTTTCATTGTATTATAATATGCATTTATTTTTTACCTTACTTGCTCAAAGTCTCCCAAACGATTCGCTCAACGATTCATTTTTCCAAACCCCTCCTTTGCGTGATGCTAATCTGCGGTGATTGGTCAGATTTTCATTTCATCACACCTGTAATGCCTAAATAAAGAAGCGTTTGTGAGCGCAGTGCTGCTTTGTGTACAGCATTACTGCTCCAAAAGCAGCACCTAGTGGCAAAGAATGAATTTGCATTTTCATTCAGACCAATGCGAAAAGACCAACAAGTGGGCAGGCAATATGCTAATGTTTCATGTTGACATCAACATGAAACAGCTTGGGATTTGTTTTAAAAAACGACTCGTTTCAATGATTCAGAGTTGACTCTTTCTTTTGAGAGGCAATAACTTTATACACGATGCACTTAGAGCTGTGTTACACACTGCATGAAAGGTAATTTTCAAAAATCCATAATAGGGGCACTTTAATAATTATATCACAGTTCCTCCAATGGCATGTGCATTTAAAGTGCTCTGCATGCTTTGGTAAATATAGAGGAGAAAACCATATATGGATGCTATGTCCACATTTGTTAATTACATCCACCCCACACAAGACTTAATAAGACACAGCGAGCTATAATTGAGAGCATACACCAATATGAAGATAAATATAATTTAGAACTGAACTTTAGTCTACAGACTAAAATGAATCATCTGTGTTGGACAAATTTTCTTTCCCTTTATTAGACTAGCTCCTTCAAGCCTGATTAAATAAATAATCATGACATTTTTATTTTTCCTGTCTATTTTATTTGCTCTTGCTCTGCGAGAGGAGCGCAAGTGGGAGAGATAGCCATTAGAGGGCCAAGAAGCCATGCAAATTAACGTCACTCACAGAGCATACTTCTGCGTGTGTGTGAGTGGAAATGGAGGGTGCTGGTAAGGTAATTGCAAGAGTCTTATTAAGACAGAGGAGCGTAGAGCTGACGTGCAGGTGAAGACACTTGCAAGCACACACATAGACGTACACACACGCTTACATGAGGATGCACATGTTCTCTCCCCCTTATACACAAGCAAACACACACACACACTTGAAGAATCAGAGACACTTGATTACTAGGAGTTGTAGTCTCTTATTCTCTCACATTCACACACGCTGACGGTCGTGGGTGGGCCTTAGGGGAGGCTAAGAGGTGAACAGTCGTTTTCAGGAAAGTGAACTCCCCACAGTAATTAGTTTAGAGAAGTACTAGCTCTTATTTAAAACTTTTTATATTCCTCAAGAAGTTAGTTGGTAAAGGTCTTTCCATTTTTTTCTGCAATTGTAAGATAAAGAAATCCTCTGGTAAATTAAAAAGGATTTGGGTTGAGGGCAAATGATGGTGTTTCTGTAGCGAATTTGCAACATCAAGGTTGTGGGTTTGCAACTTGAATACACTGTTGGTTATGGAAGCCTGTTTTTACATCTGCAAAAAAAAAAACAAAAAAAACTTTGAGCAATACTGTCACACTGTGAGATATACAAGTCTTTTTTGTTATTAAAGAGATGGTTCACCCAAAAATTAATTCACGTGCCACAGAAGTAGTCATAGAGGGAATAAAGAAGCAATTACAATAAATTATTTTAAGGCAAAATAATTTAAATTCTCTTATGCAAGTATAGGTAATATCTACATAAGAAGTATAATTGATGAATATGTGAATGAGGATGTATACGTTTAGTGACTTCTCCTCCTGAAAAGACAGACAGAAAAATGAGATCCTAACTACATAAATGGGAAAATCAAATATTTAAAATTATTTTTCGATGTTACGTTTAAATAATATTTCACATCAGTAATAAAATCTGACAACAACAGCATCAAAAATGTATATCTTTCATGGTGGTACCATGTCTAACATGCACGTGCATTCAAGAGAAAAGAAAAGGATGACTGGCTAAACTGCAGGGTAGCCACGATGTTGATTTATCTTATGCATTTTTATATTATTGAAGTGTAACCTCCCCTTAAAATGGCTCGGTGGGCCACCAACATCATATGACATTGATATTTGGTTGAATATATTGATGTTGGGTGATGAAAATTCAATCAATTGCCTATGTCTTTTGCCAATGTCAATTTGATGTAGAATATTCTACAGACAGCTGACATTGCTAGTTCATTGGTTTTAAGTAACCAAAATTTTATGTCTGTCCAGTGTTGGAGGCTGACATGAAGCCAACATTATGTTTTGATGTAAACCTGATTTTCATTCCCAAGAAAATTCAACATCTGTCCAATGTTGGAGGTTGATGTAAACCCGATTTTCAACCAAAATTCAATGTCTTTCCAATGTTGGACTTAGTGACTGTATACTGATTGTTAGACTAAACTAAACTTGTAGTCTGTAAAATTGGAAGAGTGAGTCACATGATGCAAAAAGCATGCACAAAACAGACAGACAACAGTATCAGACGTATCTCCACAGTGTCCATGTGTCTCTAAGAAATGAAAAATCATTCATTTGCTAAAGTGACATCCGAGGGACACATAGCATCTTACAGTGTGCACTGTGGTTAAATATGACATTACTCACATGAGTGCTCACTGTCATCGTGCTTTCAAACACACAACCTTCACTTTCCTCTCATAACCCTCTGCTCCTTTCTTATTTCTAAAAATGCAAGTCAGAGTAAGTTTTGTTCAAGTATGTGAACATTTGTGTGCACATTAAAGGGTTAAAACAAATGTTGATCTAATCATCTAACTAATGCTCCAGTGAGCTGTACAATTTCCCCGTCTTTTCCTATGCCTGTAAAACTGACACTCATGACGAGTTTGAAAAAAGAAATGGGGAAAAAAGAGGAGAGAAGTGAGCTGACAGGCAAAAGACCCTCTCATCCAGCTGTCTGACCCCCCTCCTTGCTCTCTCTCTCCGTCTCTCCCAGAGGGTTTGTCCTTCTGGTCTCGTCCATGATGAATGGACCTGTCGAAAGAAACTCATCCTAGACCCAATTAGAGACAGAGAGAGAAAGAGAGAGGGCTGGGGGAGAATGAGCAAGAGTAAGAGAGAGTGACAGCGAGAGAGAAAGAATCCCAAACACAAGTAAGCTATATGCAAGCGAGAGCCAGATTATTTTAGTCTATACTCACTTTCATAGCAGGTTTTCTATACTGCAATGCACTAGACTGCTCACTGCTAGTCTGAATTCATTTACACACACATGCACAGACACATATATCCCAGACAGACATATCTCATACAACAAAGTACCGCAGTAACCACAGTTTCCACCAATGCTGCAGGCTTTTCAAATATCTTGATGCCAAGGATCACCAAAATCACTCTTTGTGATTCCTCTCCATAAATATAAAGACATTTCTATATTTTCATGCAACATTTGCTAAAGGACATAATTAAGCCAGTTATGTAATTCAGGAAACAATACATGAAAATATTTAATTCCCTTTAAATATTTTGGGGGGATCGAAAGGAGATCATCAGATTTTGGGAGTTTATGTTGTTTATTTATACTGTACTGAAGCTGTCTGTGTAATGTTAGATTATTTGGGATTTTTTTTAAAAATATTTTAAATTTTCACAATAAATGTTTCATTATTGTTACCAGCCCTTAGAATGTAAAATCAAACAAGAATAAAAGTAGGCTACAAAAAAAAAAAAAAATATTTATCATAATATCTTAAGATAAAACTAGAACTTTGACAGTCTAACCTAAAAAACCTAAAAATATATTGCAAAATCTTTCTATTTTATTTCTCAAGTTTTGTGAATGTTAATTCCATTGTGTAGTAAAAGTTAGATTACTGAAATCATTTTAAATATTTATTATGGATAAGAAACAAGTGTCTTTTGATTAGGATGTCTTCTTTTCTTTTCATTTTTTTTCTATAAATAAATAAATGAATATGTATTTTTAGATTTTTAAGAATATTAAAATATTAAATAACATTATTTTTACCTTTACCTTTAGATGTCCCAAGACAGAGGTGGGTTTTGTCAGACCGAGCTAACTTATGGGAACAATTAATCCCCAAAGTATAGCTAAATAAAGCCAGACACACACACTCTTGCACACATCGGACACCTGAAATAGCCACCGGGAGCATTTCGTACAGCAGTGAATAGAGGATTTTTCCTTGATGCTTCTCAATTTCCTCTGGGCTTTTGTTGTTTTGGTGTGTTTGTTTCCTGCTTACAAGTGGAGACTGTGTGAGTGTGTGTGAGTATTAGTGTTCTGTAGCTCAAAGGCACACACACACACACACACACACACACATTTACACAGCCCTGAAAGAGGTCTTAGGACTTTAACCTTGTCGGTTTAAGCTGTAATGTTACTGACAAGGAGAGAACAGGAAGAGAGAGAGAGAGAGAGAGAGAGAGAGCGAGAGAGACAGACAGAAAGAAACAGAGAATATGACCCAAAGAATTGGAGAGGATTAAAAGATATCTTCTTTTTTAACACATTTGAAATGATTCCCCACTTGTATGTCAAAACAAAAGAATTAATACACTTGTAAAATCCTTCAATACTGTTAAATTTATGGTTAAACAAAAAAAAAACAATGAATGTTAAAAAATATGGTCGCACTTTATTACTGTCACGGTGTACTCAGGGAGCCAGGAACGAGGAGGCGAGGAGCTTCTTTCAAACTTATATTTATTTTTACCAACACAGCGATCACGGGAGACACAACTTCTACACCAATTGACGTTAAGACTGGACACAGAGGCAGGGAAACACAGGGCTTATAAAGGGGAGACTAAACTAGATAATTAATACACAGGGCTGGGGACAAATTAACTAATGATGAGGAAATGAGGACAGGAACAGGAAGACCAAATATGGGCACGAGAGGAGGGGAAACACGAGACACAGAGAGACAAAGTCTGACAATTACGTGGTCCAATTCTCACTATTAACAAACCATTAACTATGACTTTTGCCTCAATAAACTGCTGCTTATTAATAGTTAATAAGGTAGTTGTTAAGTTTAGTTATTGGATTAGGGATGTAGAATATGGTCATGCAGAATATGTGCTTTATCAGTACTAAAAAACGGAGAATATATTAATAATAGGCATGCTAATAAACATCTAGTTAATAGTGAGAACTGGTCCCTAGACTCCCTACTAAAGTATTACTAAAATGTTCTAGGTGTTATGGGATGGCTTTTTTGTTGTCTATAAATTTCACAAACTATAACTGCAGACATTTATAGTAATATTTTGATGTGAAATCATGTACATGAGATTTGTTATTTTACTATAAATTAACCTATAGGCTATAATAGACGATTCATACTATTTTTTACTAATATAATATAAATATCAGAATAATATTTAAGAATGTATAAATAAGAGTGAGATAAAAACCTGTATACTGTACAAGAAGGACAGATGGAGAGTGAAGAGTGAAGATTAGGGATGGGGTCAGACAGATAATGAAAGAGTGAAAATGGCTGAGATGCTGAAGGGTGAAAGGGACAGAAAGTAAGACAGAAAATCATTTAATGGATAGAGAGAAATATATAGATATAAAGAGGAGGCGAACAGAGAAAGATGAGAGGAATGGAAAACAGACCAAGAAGAGATGGAGGAGATGAATGTGGAATGTAAAATTGAAAATAGACAGTCCAGAGGAAGTGATCAGACACAGAAAAGAGGAGAAACGGAAAAGAAGAGTGGGTGAGAATGAGAGTTGGAGGGGGTCAGATACAAAGAGGGAGAGAGAGGAGAAAGAGAGGATGACAGCACAATTAGGGATTTTAATTCTCTGCTTGACTGAGTAAGTCCAGTCTACATGATAATGAGCAGTTTCAATGTAATAAATCTTTATGATACACTGACACACACACACACACACACACACACACACACACACACACACACTGTATGGCACCCACCACGTTTACATTGATCATTTCTCTTTTCACAAATATTCAGTGCATTTTTATACAAAGTAAAATGACTTGTTAAAACTTGTTGGAAGTTTCATGGGCATCAAATTTCATGGTCATATCATACATTATTCACGATTTTTTTCCTTCTATAATGTTAGTCAAAATTTACACCATCTCTCTGACCCTTGGAATTAAATGGAATATTTCTGTGTAAGTTTGCTTTCGAGCTGAGTTTCATGTGGGGTCCAGTATAGTTCTTGCTGCCCCATCCTTCAAAAAAATGTTTCACAATATGTGCTGCACAAACTCTTAAACCCACAAAAGAAAGTGCAGTCATCAATTATTACCCTCGTGTTGTTCCAACTTGTATGACTGACTTTCTTTCAGAAGACTTTTCTGTGTGCAGTACTGTCTATCCAGTGCTTCACACTCCATTCCAGTATAGGTGCAGAAATGTTTCTATGCACCAGTGTGAAGACGCAATCGCTAACACCATTGGGTTTTTATATATATATTTTTTATTGCAAATTGTACATAAGACAGGGAACATCCAACAACATAAATAATACAAATAATCAACATAATAATTATTATACTCACAATAAAAATAACAACAATGAGGGAAGAGAGAGAGAAAAAAACAAGGAGCATGAATCAATAGAAGTACAAAAAACACATCAAATAAAAATACACTAAAATAATAAATATTTTCAGATAGAGAGGCAAAGAGTTTCAGCCTTTCTATTTAGTTTTTTTTTTAAGTACTTAAAGGAAAACGCCACCATTTTTCCATATTCCAATATGTTCTTCCCTCAACTTATGCTAGCGTTTAGCTTAGCACCATTCATTTCTTAGGATCCAAACTGGGATAAATTTAGAAGCCACCAAACACTTCCATGTTTTCCCTATTTAAAGACGTTTACATGAGTAGTTACACGAGGACATGGAAGTGTTTGGTGGCTTCTAAATTTATCCCAGTTTGGATCCTAAGAAATGAATGGTGCTAAGCTAAACGCTAGCATAGTGGTGCCGCGCGCTAGAGCGATTAAGTGCACGGACTGAGACGGGAGAGGTACATATCAACTCGTCTAAGTTGAGGGAAGAACATATTGGAATATGGAAAAACGGTGGCGTTTTCCTTTAAGGCTCTGAATTTTCATAAACTCACAAATAAATATATTAAAGAAGGGCTTACATTTTTTCCATTTGCTTGTATGAATATGATATTTACCTAACAATAAAACAAAGTTCACAACATCCAAAGTTTTTATATTTAGCATTAAAATAAATGGCCTTGTTTTACTGAATTCACCCAACCAAATATTTATTAAATGATCTCCTTTTATATCCAGAATCAATCAACGAAAACAATAACTCTATAAGGTTGGACTGAAATTATCAGGGATCTTGTTAAAAAAAAAAAAAAAGAGCATAAACTTTTTTAATGCTGGTGCTACACACAGTCAGGAACAGAACAAACGTTCCCAGTTATTACTCTTATATTATTCCTAAACACCAAGAGAACAAATTATTGTATCTAACTTTTAGAAAAGGTGCTTATGCTGATCATTTAAATCTCTAAAGTAGTATTTTTTAAAGAAAATTTGCAGATAATATAATGTGAATAAATAAAATGCAGCTTGTACTTAAAGGACAATTTCTTGACTGTTTCTAACACACTAACTTTATTTATTTATTTAAAAGTGCACTAATTATGTCAAATTAAAACTTTAAAGTACATTTAAAATGTTTTAATAATACTTTGTCATGCTTTAAAAACTATACGTATTATGATGTGTTGGTAACACAGTAAAGTATTTTATTAGAATTTTAATTGTAGTGTTTTACAGTATATGTAAAATAGTGTATTTTATATTACATTTAAAGTTAATACATTTTAAATAGACTAAACTGCAACCTCATAAATGTGTAGTTACAAATACATGACATACAAGTTTAACTAGAAATGACATTAAATTATAATTTAGTTTACCATAAATGATTGTTCGTACATTTGGCAGTACCATATCAAAAACAATAGAAGTAATTATGAAATAATAATAATAAATAAAAAAATATGTACTAATTTAAAGTAAAAAATCACTGATTGCATTAACCAATTTAACAAGCATAAACTATAGCACATTTTCATTTAATTGCAATTAACACGCATTTAAGTGTCTGAAAATATCACAATTGAAATCTTTTTAAAAGGATGCTAAAGTGTGCTTTTATCATTCACCTATTTGCTCTTAGTAGCCACCGTGGAACTACAGAAAGCTTTAATATTTTGGGGTTTTGACAAAAATGTATTTCTTCATGATATAACCATTTTAATCCTCTTAAAAACACTAACCAAGTCTTTGTCTGTTTATTTTTTGCTTAGAAAAAGACTTTATATCCCTTAGTCAAATAAGCAATAAAGATGTCTGACATTGTTTTGAACAATTCTAAAATCTTGCACTAACAGCTGTTTTTTTAATGTACAAACAGCATGTTATCGTCCTGCACTGCTGGCATATTTGCCAATAGTTTCCTCAGGCTGAAAAGACATTTCTGCATGAGAATCAAGCTCTTCATTTGTTCTTCAACCACTGGAACCAGTCGTCCGTTAACAAAACAACACAGCGAATAATTTTTCCCATCGGAGACATCACACGCCGCCATCTACTGTACATGCCCATTAGCTCTGGGTCTCTGTGTGTATGATGGAAACCCACATCTCTGGAATATGAAGTCCCCTAATGAACAAGCGTCCGACTGCAAGCGGCATCAATGGAAAGCAAAATTCGTTAAAGCAGAAGGAGGTAATTGGAAAGTGAGCTGTCACAGTGCAGCCGCCTTCCGAGTCTGTCAGATTTGTAATGAAGAGAAACATCACTGCCTTCGTTGACCCAAGAAAACACACAAAGACAAGCAGAGGAAGGAATAAACACGTTCACCTCATTACGCTGAGCTCCTCAATGGTGTATAAGTGAGAGTAATGCTGGAAAAGACTTGGGGTCATGTGTTAGCACACTCTTTAGGGCACACGCACTGATATGAAATCAAATCATTTAACTCATTTTAAGCTCATTTAAGACAGGTCAGATTGAGTAATTAATGAATCTAGATTTTTATTTCTTTAAGAGCAGTTTATTTTAGCATTATTTTTATATTTTCAGTTTTCATTTTAGTATAGGCTAGAAGAGCTGAAGTTAAACTTAATAGAGATAGTAAGGGTATGTGGAGAAACAGAAAACCAGAAAGAGAGACGGCTTAAGGGGATGTGAGAGAGATGACAGCGAGCGTCTGTTCCTGCAGCTGGCCCTTGCCCCCCCCCCTCTATAAAATGCACAGCAGGAGTCATTATCAGTGGGGGGGTGAGTTCATCCCCATATTACCACCTTACCCCCCCCATTAACCATCCACCTCCCCAGCAGCACACACACTTCATCTGATGTTAACTATGTAAGCACTCATATCTGTCACACTAATAGCTATTGTTATGCTGATACGCACAGTAGGACTGACACACAGGTTGCTCCCACTTCAATCATAACAGACCAGTTAAAGCAAGATAATACATGATCTTACCAGCATGTGACATATTGGTTTTACAGACCCGCACATACCATAAAATGGTGGGAGGGGTTTACACCAAATTTAAGCTACTCAGCTTTATTAAATTAAAATTACAGTCAGTTTGACAGAATAAAGGGAGTTTTTTCTTCTCAAAGGCTACCGTTTTGTTTTATTCTCATATAAATTTGTTGTTGAGTAAATCTGTCTTGGGTAGTTATAATGATATAACATGGACTTTTCAACATGATTTTAAACTTAGCATGAAATGAAAATTCACTATATCTATTTTCTAAATGCATGTTGATCTTATTGTGAAGATTCATCCATGCATGTTTTTAACTTTCTGTTGACTTCGTAAATTTGATTTAAAATATGATTCAGTCTTCTGTTGAAAGGACAGATATTTCTTTGGTGATGAATACCAGACTGTTCCAATCATTTAGTGTGCTTAAACTCCGCCCCTTTCCTACAATCAACTGCAAGCTCTCATTCAGGGGTGCGTTTCCCAAAAGCAACTATGGTCGCAAATTTCATTGTTACCAATAGAGTTCAATGGTGCTGATGGTACTTACGACCAGGGCCGTAGCTGGGGTTCGCAGGGCCCCGGTGCAGGTTGTACCAGTGGGCCCTGTTTGAAATTGTTATTATCTTATTATTTATTTGTGCTATTTACACAATGATTACGTTTTTTTTAAGTTTCTAGGTGTCCAGGCACAGAAGCCGAATAATCAAATGTAAAATAGCACTGCATAGTCTTCACTATAAAAATTAAATATACAGTCAAACCAAAATTTATTCAGACACCTTCAACATTTCTCACATTATCAGTTTATTTGCTATAGTTTAGAAAATGGTAATAAAATATGACAAGAACTCAGAGTTAAACTGTATCAGAACAAATTAATCTTGATAATGTCAGATAACTTTGATAGAAAGGTATGTAATGGATTACAATCAACCAAAAACTCAAACTGTTAGTATGACAATATTTACACAACTATCAATACTTTGTTGACCAGTTACCAAGCAATGCTTAATTTTGTTCAGTCTGTGGTGTAAAAAGGTTGCATTAGCAATTAAAGAAAAAACACTTAAGTAAAACACGGTCAGGTCAAAGTGTCTGAATAATTTTTGGTCCCAATTTTTTTAAATCAATTTTACTGGTAGTCCACTGTATGAAGACATTTGGGTATAATATGTCACAGTTTACTTTATTTTGCTATACTCACTTACATAAATGAACCATAGTGTCCTGCACCCACTAGTAAAAAAATATCAAAAATTAGATCTGGTGTAATATTTGGTTTGACTGTGGATTAATTATTGTTAAAACTACAAAGTAATTCAGTAAAGAGCAGTGAGTGATTTTCTTTCTTTCATTTTCTTGAATTAACATTAAGGACACCAACAGCAGCTAGTAAATTAGGTGCGATCACTAAGAGACAATGCATCCAATATAATGATGCACATCCGATTTCTTTCTCAACTGTTTACTTTCACTTAAGACACAACCGACAGTTTTTTCAAGGATACTCTCCAAGACAGGTATTTTGACATGATTTTGTATGTATTTGTCGGTACAAGAGCAAGAAGAGGCAAATTCGGTGTTCAAGCGCTTTGAGACACGTCTCTCTCTGCGTGCACCCTGTGCGCACAGAACACCGCACGCGGGTGCTGAAACTTTTTTCTTTTTGCAAGTTTAAACTGCAAATTTGTATTTGTTTGTTCAGGCACAGAAGGACGCGAAGTAGAGCTTGGTAGAGCTCAGTCTTGCTGTCTGTGAGACGCGGCTCTCTGCATGCACACCGAACACGGCGCGCGAGTGCTCAGTTGAGTTTTTCCACGTCTTGTGTTTGAATGCTTTAAACTATTTAGAATTTTAAATTGGCAAGGCTTAAAACAGGTGCAAATGACAAGCTTTTGTGATGACGCACAGCAGTGTCCCGTCAACTGTCCTGAGTGTCTTTTTAGGCTGGCCTCAGCCATTCGGTTGATATCGCCGGGGGGCCCCCCCTCAGCCGGGGGCCCCTATAATCATCACCACTTTTCACCTTACGACTATAGTTAACTAAGATTGTTTTTGGGAAACACACCCCAGATCTTACCTTGCTCTACTTTTTTTTTCTATATGAATCTGTTTCACTCAAATGTGCATCACAATATGGAAGAAAAGAGCTGTCACTACTTCCATTGAACTTACTATGTGATCGTTAAAACAGTGTGTTCTACAGACATGTTCACAAGTCTCTGAGGTCCAAGTCCAAGTCAAGTCTCAAGTCTCTGAGGTCAAGTCTAAGTCAAGTCTCAAGTCTTTAAAGCGGAGTCCAAGTCAAGTCTTAAGTCTTTGAGGTGGAGTCCAAGTCACGTCTCAAGTCTTTGTTCTATTTATTAGCAACAGTTCTTTCAGTTATTGAGGCTAAATCAGTTTTGAAATACTGATTTCACGATATGATTTTCTCAACAAAAAAAACTTTAACAAAATTTAAGACAAAGAAATGAAAAGGTGTCCATGTATTAATTGTCAGATAAAATGCTGCACATTTCTTTGTAAAATTGAAATATGTCAAACAACAAAACTAAATTTTAAAACAAACCCCAATTAATCAAATTAATTACACAAATGAAATAAATCTCAAATAAACAAACTAAGGCTTTGTCTGTGCTCTTTTTCAATTTAAAATTAGAGGCAACCACTGTATTTTAAACACAACATAATCCAAACAAAGAGACTGCATACATCCAGCATGAGCAGTTTTTCATCTAAATTGGATTGTATAATTTTGAAATTTGAAGCAAAAACAAAATGGTCTGACATTAGTTCTGTGAAACTATTCTACATAAACCATCTGTACGAAACAAAACCTGAATTAATGCAGATTCACTCTCTGTCAGCAGGTGGCGCTTGAACATCAATTAAACATCGTTTCCTTGGTTGCCGCTGTAAACAAAGCAGAGCTGCGGTTATGAACACTACTTTAATATGCATTACACGGAGGCAAGATGAAAAGAAAATACCATCTAAACTTTTTTTAAGACAGCCAGTTTCCCTCAGAGATACATTCATATAAACACCTATACCAAATGACTTGCGTTTTTTAGAGTCTCACGAGTCCAAGTCAAGTCTCGAGTCAGCTGTTCACGAGTCCAAGTCAAGTCTCGAGTCTTTATTTATGCGACTTAAGTGCGACTCGAGTCCAAGTCGCAGACTCGAGTTTCCATCTCTGGTGTTCTATACAGGTAGTATGAATTTGGGTAGTATTAGGGGTGGGCAATATGACCAAAATCACAGAGCAATTTTATTTCACGGTAACAATATATGTCACGATATGGTTATTTTTCAACCATAGAAATTTCATAATTCTTGTCAATAGTGTCAATATCACAAAAACTAATACTAGCCTAAATAAAAAAAAAACAGTTATTAAAGTTACGAAAGTAATTTAGTCAAGAGCAGTGAGATATTTTCTCTCTTTTGTTGTTTGATTCACACGAATGACAGACAGCAGGAATATTAGACTGCTGTAACTTTAAAGGCCGGGACACACCAAGCCGACTTCAAAGAACTAGCGGCGACGAAAGCCGACGGTGTTGTCGCCTCGCGTCGGAACAAAAAGCTGCGCTCGAACACATCGCACAGACTACAGCCGACGGAAAACTAACACGTGCGTTCTGCGCATGCAGTATATATTCGTCATTCAAAAGGAGAAACCGAAACAGATATATACAAGATAAACACAGATATACGAAACGTAAACAAAGCAGCGCTTGCTTACCATTTTGAATATCAGTAACATTGATAACTTTAATCATTTTAAGCGGCTCATGTTGTTATGAAAATATTTGCGTATTAGAATGATTGGGAAAGATCACGTAACATTTAAACAGCCTTCTGTCTGAACCGCCTTCATTTACGTGCTCGTTTTCATCACTTCCGCTGTAATTCTCGGGCACTGACTCGTTCGCTAAACTGAACATCCAATCAGAGTTCTCCCTTTCGCCGAAGGCGATTCAACATGTTGAATCGCGCAAACTGCCGCCGACGTGAGCCCGACTAGAGCCGACGAGTGGAACACACCAAACAAACTAGCCCGACCGTCGGCTTGGTGTGTGCCGGCCTTAAGAGCTGCCTGGATCCAATATACTGTTACACGTGTTTTTTTTTTCAGCTGTTTGCTTTCACTTAAGATTAAATTACTGTGTTTACGAGGATACTTGCAAAGACGGGCATTTTGACACAAACAAGTGCGTGTATTTAACAGTTCAAGGCCTAGCCTATAAAGCAGCAAAAATAACTCTGTTCAATACTCCCACTCTCTATGAGCGCCTTCTTCACATGTGCACACCTCTCTGACAAAAACAGTCTCTCAGACAGCGTGCACATACAGTGAAATAAGTTCTCTTTCGCTGTTGATTGCGTTTCAACCACCGATTCAATCACTTGTTTTAAAACAGCAATGCTTAAAAACGTGTGCAAACGATAAGTTTTCATGACCACGTAGCACAGCAATGTCACATAAGCTTGTAACTGGGATAGAGACGACAGTCCAAAATCTCTACCAGTTGACAAATTTCTACCAATTAATCATGTCTACCGGTATATCTCCCACCTCTATGAATAAAATTGGGATGTGCTACAGACACCATGTTGATATGGTCATGTGACCTACAACATAAGTGGCGTCACTGCCAATCTTTAATTTTTCTCCCCAAATTACAGTAATTACGAGATACCAACTTGAAAACAGCGTTCACGTCCTCATAGAACTCGTAATTACAACTTGTGAACTGGGAATTTTCTGAGATCTATGGCTTGTACCACGTGACCGCTGCACATCACACGGAACCAGAGAAAAATGGCGGCACTTCCAGTAATAAAATGTAATTAAGCATTTATTTTGTAATATTTATGTTTTAAAATTTGTGTAATTGACTTTTGCTAGTGTAGATGTCTTCATACAAAATAATGTGAACATAAATGAAAGACATGCAGCACAGTTAGATATCTAGGTTATCCATGTAATAACAACCTAAAGAAATAATTATAAAGTGTAATAACGCATTTGCATAGCAACTGTTACTTGTACAGCTGCCAGTAACATTCTTTCACGTGGGTTCATTTTGTTGACTGTCGCTATAGAAGCGGATAATCCCAGTCCGAGGACATGAACAGCACCGAGTTGAACGTCACATGTTGTCATCTCAGAATTACGGTAATTACGACAATGCAGCATAACTCATGCTACTGTTAAATTTACATTGCTATCTATTAGTTAAATATCTTACCCGTTAAGTAAGAAGGAAGCCATCTCTGCGTCTTTCAAATCTCAGAGGTCTCATCACTGCCGAAAAGACAATGTTGATTCGGGTTTTATTTCAGACTTTTGTCTTGTAGACTGTTTTCTGTTCAGAGTTTCTTGTTTTTATAATTGGTAATCCCTCGGGGTTTACAGTTTTGCACGGTTCATGGTCAATATTTCTAGCTCGTTGTCACAAATAACTTGCAGCTTCACACTACTCGTACACCAGCCACATGCAGGAACTAGCCCCCCCCCCCCCCCTCTGTTTACGGTATGACATGACACACACACACACACAGGTGAATGATGCAAGTATGCATATAAATGTTATTATTTTTTACACATTTACAGAAATGTTGATTAATGTGTGTTGTCCTTATAAAAAAAAAAATTAGGCTTACAGTAGTCATTCAGGGTTTGGAAAATTAATTTATCGTGTACTCGCTCAAACAAAGAAAAACACCAGAGTATAACTTTAATTTAGTCAGACTAAGTTCTAAAAACTGTTCAGTTTTTTCTTCTTATAAACAGCTCTGCAATATGGCAAATTAATTTGCTGTAACCACAAATATCCAATTTTGCAAATATATCGTTTATATTTTTAGTTTAGGAATATACCACGCCATACTCACAAGGCACCATTTATGGGGTGAAATTTGATGAAAATAGATTTTGTAAGTTTCTATGTTTCTGTGGACGGTTGCTTGGGATAATAGTAAGGTTAATAAGTCCAAATTTAGGAAAATGTCTTATTTGATATAAATAACATTTTAAAACATCTGCCACTGATACAGTGAGACATGGATGTTAAAAATATTTATTTAATTACATGTCAGATTGACATTATCAAAAGCAAATATGAACAAAATGACAGACATCTAGAAAAAGGGTAACAGATCAGAAACTTTACACTTTAAAACAAATAAAGCATGACATGGACATAACATCATGGAGACAAACACAAAAACAAAAGACAAATAAGATACAACTGCTGCCATAATGCTATATGAGTATTGCTTATTGCTGAATTAGGTCATAAAAAGTAAAGTGACAACAAAATACTTGCATTTCTCTCAAAGGCAGAATAATACTGTACCATCTCCTGCACATAATGAAAAATGATGGATATCATAAGAAGTGTAAATTAGGGCATTCTGTAATGGACATCACATTCAGACTACATCCACCGTGTTAAACTCAGGGTGGGCAAGAGGTGATGTCACTCTTGAAGTAGACAAAATGATATCAGATGCTGGAGGTGGACAGGATGTCCTCTACCAGGTGTTTATACACCCAGGCGTCACCTTTGAGCCGCTGTCGACGGATCCCGACCACCTCAGGCTTCTGCAGGATACAAACCTCCAGCTCAAACTGCATGGTCACCTTTCCAAAGTCTGACTGTGTGTGGCACTTCAGAGTATAGCTAACAGAAAGAGAGGACATTATTATAGCATATAACAACTTAACAGCTAAACCAAGTTATTTGGTTAGATCAGCGGTTCTCAACCTTTTTGACTCAAAAAACACTATATTTCAAGGTATTATGACAGCTGTTTGTTTTCAAACGTTTTTATTGTTATATTAAATTAACATGCAGTTATGTTCTGTATTCCAGAACTGTAGGCTCCTCAATAGAAATAAATAATAATAAAAATAATAGAATTTAGAATTATATTGTATTAATATATTAATAATAATTTATTCATTTAAATACTCATCCTACTAAAGTTTTGCCCCCCTGGTTGAGAACCACTGGTTTAGCAGAAAAACTAAATTTGAATTGCCATTTCAGGAAACACATGATGGAAAAGTTTAACTTACCCCTTCTGAACAAAGTCCACGTTCTTCTCTGGTAGGATGCTGAGAATCTGATTGAGCACTTGGTCAGCATTAGTCTGACTGGTGAGTGTCACGTTGTATTGAGCCTAAAAAAACAGAGGATGAGTTAAATAGTAACTGACAAACATCTAAATGTGCATTATGGAGAGACTACCTGACATTAAAGGGATAGTTCACCCAAAAATTTAAATTCTGTCATCATTTACTTCAAACCTATGAATGTCTTTGTTCTGCTGAACACAAAGGAAGATATTCTGAAGAATGTGGGAAACAGCAGTTCTGGGGCACCATTGACTTCCATAGTATTTTTTTTTCCTACTATGGATGTCAATGGTGCCCCAAAACAGCCTGGTTACAAACTTTCTTCAAAATATCTTCTTTGTGTTCGGCAGAACAAAGAAATTCATTCAGGTTTGGAACTACTTGAGGGTGAGTAAATGATGACAGAATTTTCATTTTTGGTTGAACTATCCCTTTAAATGGAAAGAAATATGGACACATTAAGTAAATGTTAAAGGGATAGTTAAAAAAATACTATGGAAGTACGGGGACCAGCAACAGTTTTGTTACCCACATTCTTCAAAATATCTTTGTTCACCAGAAGAAATAAACTCTTGAGAGTGAATAACTTGAGAGTGACTAAATGATGGTGGACTTTTTTGGAGAACTACACTTTTAAAGTAACAGTTAAACCAAAAAAAAAAAAATTCTATCCTTTACTCACTCTCAAGTTGTATGAGTTTCTTAATCATTTAAAACCCTCTTTCTTCCATTCATCACAAATAAAACTCAGTTTGTTCCTCAAACAGAGTTGGGCTAATTTTGGATTTTTTTCATGGTGTCAGGTAGTGGTTATCAACCAGGGGATTCAGTAAATTTCTAAGAAGGCCTCAAGATGACGGGAAAAAAATGCATTAAAAAGCTGGGGCAACTCAAAATATCAAAATATTTCTTCTTATTATTTAACCCCTTAACAACTATTTGTTTTCTTTGAAGAAATATGGTTTCCTGCAGTCTTGAAAACATGCATATATGACATAAAAGTCTCATTTTAAAAGTGAAAACATTTCTAGACTGGAAAAGTCATGTAAATTAATAAAATCTTAAAACTCTGTTGGAATTTCCATAAGAAACACAGTGTATATATATATATATATATATATATATATATACACATATACACACACACGCACTTTGTGTTCCATTATAAAGAAGTCATACAGGTTTATGGCATGATAGTGAGTAAATGATGACCTATCCTTTTTAAAACTTTGGTTAACCTCCAGTGAGGTGGTTTGTGAGAGGAGTCACTGCTAAAGCAATGTGCCTGGTTGCAGCAGTGTGATAAACATGCCAAATCATAATTAGATAATTGGAATATGATAAAAAAAATTAGGACATTTCATGCATTCAAAAGAACGACAGACAAACAATACAATCTTAAAGGCTAAGCACAAATGTAAAAATGAGAAGAAAGATACCTTAATTTTGCGTGGTCCATCTCGAGGTCCTCTCTTCTTACTGGGTGTGAGCATTGTAATAACTTTATCCAGGCCTCTCTCCAGACTTCCAAACACTTTACCTCCCTTACGCTTCTGCCCACTGTCCACCTGACAGCCAGCCAGGTCCAGAGATCGAGACCTGGACAAGTGGGAAATTCAGTTTAGTTGAATTGCACATTTCTATAATTACAAAACTATCACAATGCAATGCAGCATTTGCCAAGAGGCTACTACTGAAAAATGGGGCAGTTAAAATTTTAAATACATTTTAAAACTGCCTATCTGCCCCCCTAAAAAAAAGTTGACCTCAGGGAAAAAAAAAAAAAAAAAATTTAAAAGGTGAAGTGTCAATTATGTATATGTATTTAAAAGCCATTTGTTGACTGAAACGGGGAAACCTGTGATTTTATAACCCTTTTTGCTTATAGGACAGAATTACACACTTCACCTTTAAACCCCACAGTCCTCCTCCACTCCATCCTTTTCCCTTCTTTCTGCTGGTTATTTGACTCTTCTAACAAAAGACAAAGTCCTCTACCTTCTCTCTGGGCTGAAAGCCAGTATATCCAGTTCTCCTTGTTGGCCGCTCTGCTGTTGGTCCACTTCTCTCCTGCGGGACACTTCTTTAGTGGCACTGCCCGCTCCTGCAAACACAGGATAAACACATGTCACTACATGCTGCCGCAGCACTGGGAACAGCGACACGTACACCTGTCAGTATGCGCTTCGGGAGTTGTCTCGTACACACACACGCATGCACACATACACACACGCTCCGTCCCCAGTGTGCACCTGTCCGTTCCAGTGCAGGAGGTGGTGTGTGACAGTAACGAGGTGGACACAGTGGATGTTGGGACATGAAGACGTTTCCCCAGACACACTGCGCCCATACAGAGACACACTCCCACTCTGGTCAACTGAATCAAACTATAGATGCTAGATGACATAACACTCTTTTTAGGTATATTCTTTTAAACCCCAGATATGCCATTAAAGCATCTAGAACTGAACGACACCAAAAATACAATGTTTGCAGAAAATTAGTATTTAGACTTTTGTATGCTTTATCAGAGAGCACATGAAGATAAGAGGAAAGATCCAGATATTGCCAGCAGTGAAAGCCTTGATTAGACATGATATCTCCAGAGAACTTCCATTCACTGTTAAATCATTATTAATGCTTTTGTTCAGCTGTACTTTCCGTCAAAGAATTAAAAAACAAAAAAAATCTCCCAGCCCCAAGGAGTTCATAATCATAATACATTGTTAAAAATATAATAATGATATTCATTATTTAATAATAAAAAAAGATAATTAAAAAACAAAAATCTTAAGCAATGCATATTACTAATCAAAAATTAAGTTTTGATATATTTACAATAGGAAATTTACAAAATATCTTCATGGAACATGATCTTTACTTAATATCTTAATGATTTTTTTGGCATAAAAGAAAAATCTATAATTTTGACCCATACAATGTATTGTTGGCTATTGCTACAAATATACCCATGCTACTTAAGACTGGTTTTATGGTCCAGGGTCACATATAAGGAAAATTCCAAAATATACAGCACACAAAAATTGTTGCACAAAATAAATGAATTAATTTCATTCAGGAAAAAAAAAAAGTGCTCTTCAAGGTAGATAAAGACATGTTCATACAAGTGATGAGATTTAGGATAACACATATTTGCATTATAACATCAAAAGTGTATACTTGTTGTGATGCTTAACTGATTCATTATCCAGCTCACCTTTGTTTGCGTCTCTGCTTGTGGTAGTGTTGTTGTTGTTAGGTGTTGTCACTACATTTCTGTTGGATTTGGTCTTTCTGCTGCACATTGGAGTTCGGGGGGCAGGCAGAGCAAACAAATCTCCATCTGTGGCTGTCACAGCAAGATTCTCTTTATTTTCTCTGGTTCTATCACATCTCTCTGGCTTCTGTTGACGGGGTCTCCCTTTCTCTATGATGGGGGAGTAGCCTATTTCATTCCACCGCTTCTCCGATGTTTCAGAGGTGAACTTCTGAAGACGACAAGAGTTTTCACAACAATTAGTAACTAAAGCTTTTTTTGGGTTACTACACAGAGTATTTCCTTTAGTAATGAGAAATAATTTGTAAAGTATTATTTAGAGAGGGCCAATGGGAATTACAAACTTGACAGTGAAATGCCCAAAATTATTTCCTGCTAAACATTTGGTTTTACTTAGGAAACACATCACATTATTGAAGTTAAATATGTTGAAATTTGTTTCATGTTGCCATAAAATGCTAATAAAAAAGGTGAATAAATATATATTTTTTTGTTTTTTAAAGAAGTCTAATGCTCACCAAGGGTGTCATTTATTTGATCAAAAATAGAGTAAAACAGTAATTTTGTGAAATGTTATTACAATTTAAAAGAACCTTTCTCCATTTTAAGATATGTTTAAATGTTATTGTTTCCTGTGATGGCAAAGCTGAATTTTCAGCATCATTACTCTAGTCTTCAGTGTCACATGATATTTCAGATGTCAATCTAATATTCTGATTTGGTACTTAAGTATCAAATATTATTTGTGCTTAAATATTAATAATGGTATTATCAATGTTGAAAAGTTTTTGCTGCTTAATATTTTTGTGAAAACATTATTTGAATAGAAAGTTCAAAATAACAGCATTTATATGAAACTAAAATAATTTGTAACATTATAAATGTCTTTGTCACTATTGCTCAATTCAGTGCGTCTTTGCTGAATAAAAGTATTAAAAAATAATAATTAATGAGCCTCAAGCGCAACTGTTTTCAACATCTACAATAAGCACCAAATCAGCATATTAGAAATTATTTCTGAAGGATCATGTGACACTAAAGACTAGAATAAATTCAGACCTTGTGAACATAAAATACTTTTTTATTATTCCAGCTTTAACTTTTTAAACTTAAGAACTTTTTTTTTTTACTGGTAACTGACCAAACAATCCAGGTCTATCAACATTGCAATAATTCAGGAGGACTGATTCTCCAATTGGGTAAAAAAAAGTTCACTAAATAACAAGTAACAGCATTAACAAACAAAACAAGTAAGAGGCAGTAAGAGAAATGGAGAGTGTGGAGAAATAAAAAGACTTTGGCTGTAAGCAGCATTGGAGAAGAGGGAAGAGCAGACAAATAAAGAGAACATGGAGGCTAACCATGCGTGGAGTGTTTGTGGTGTGTGTGTTCTTGGGTGTGAGAGGGGTCCAGGGATTCTCGTCATCGTAGCAATCAGGGGGGAAGACCATAGAGCCAAGCACCACTGGGTGAACACCATCATCATCCTCACTGAAGCGTAGACTCTTCTTCAGCTGAGACAGACACACAAAATCACACTCCATACATTGTGCAAACATGACTATAGTAATATTAATAAATAAACACAGCTATCACTCCTGTGTGACTTTTAAAGTACCATGGTAATACCATCTTTGTATTTGTATAATAAACGTAGCACGAGCTGACCATTGTGCATTCATAATGCTCCTAAATGTGTGAATATTGAACTCACTTGTATGTCCTGTAAAGGAGAGTACATGGGGTCAATCATGGGGCATTCTGCTCTCAGACGCACAGGGCGGCCTTGATGCTTTTTAGCCAGCAGTAACAGGTAGGTGGCGGTCATTTGATCATACTTCCACTGAAAAAACACACAGAGTAAAGATTTCTCTTCTGTGTGATTGATGTATAATACTCATTATTATAACAGGGAATTATGAACAAGTCACATCTAAACAGCTTTGGCCAATGCACTGGCATATACTGACATCTAGTGGTCATGGTAAAGCGATTTGATGCTTTTCTTCGCAGTTGTTATCTTTCTCTGGTTATTAAGCAGCTATTCCATAAAATTGTTTCTTAAACACCAAATCAACAAATTTAAATGATTTCTAATGGATCATCTGACACTGAAGCCTGGAGTAATGGCTGCTGAAAATTGAACTTCGCCATCACAGGAATAAATTACATTTTAATAATGTAATCATATTTTTTGATATTACAATTTTTACAATTTAAATGGAGCTTTTGTGAGGCTCCTTTAAAAACATTACAAAAAAAAAATCAATCTTAATGATTCCTAACATTTGAACAGAAGTGTCTTCGCTAGATGAATACAAAAACAAATAAATACTTATGAATTTTAATTAATAAATATAATTCATTCAAATATGACTCATTTTAAATCACAGGAATCACTCAGTACCTCTGACACAAGTTGGATTGTTCGTTGTCTGGACTGTTTAAAAGCCACTGCCATTTCAGTGATACAGTCTTCATCTATATGACCCAACTAAAAAGAACAAACATACAAGAAATTATACATTGACACAATAACTCATATACAGTATTCTCTACATGTATTGGCTGTGTTTAATAGTTGAGTGTCCATCAATAAAGAATCAGTGAACACTGCTGATCAATAAACATCCTGACCCATGTCTGTTTCATTTGACGTAAACACATTAAGTTATGGATAAGTACATAAGCATCACAACAACTTTTAAGCCCAGAAATGTTTTATAAAAAAATTATTGGCTTTACTTGACTAATAGGAACTTGGAGGCATATGATTTGACTATAATGTTTATAGAGCTCATCTTACAGGATGTTTACTGTGCCACTCCACTGGTGTGCTGTATCCCTTCATGACCCAAGGGTGACCAAGCAACTGTTTCAAAGTCAAACGCCTCTTTGGTTCCACCTGTAGGAGAGGAAAATAAACTGCATTAAATTGTACTGCCTTACTAAAACACACAAAAAAAACAGACACATAAACCATTCACAGTACCTGCATCATCTGGTTTAGAAGCAGAATGCTAGCAGGTGAAAGCCAGTGGGGATTGCTATATGTGCCTCTCTGTCAAAACACAAGACAATATTGCATAATATGAGATCACATATACTATACAAAACTACTTTTATTTCAGTAACCTAATAAATGCATGGATGAATTAATAGTTGTGGTGGGATTTAATTATTACATGTAACACAAACTTACTGTGATTTTTCTGTAGAGGACCATACAATTGTCATCATCAAACGGAAGAAAACCACACAGTAAAGCGTAAAGCAATACACCCATACTCCACACATCAGCCTGAAACACATGTGCCATGAGATCACAAGAAATATACATGCTTAATATGTCATTGCTTTCAAAAACATTGGACATGAAACACATATGCCACACTGACCTCAGAACCAATGTAAGCCTTGCCCTGAACGAGCTCTGGAGCTGCATATGCTGGACTGCCACAACAGGTCAGCAATTCAAAACCCATACCGCCCTAATCAAAGTAAAATTCACAACTTTTAAAATGGCATTAAAACATTTACCCTGAATCGAAACCAAGTCAAAAATGTATTGAAGCACTGATACCAAGGGACATATTTAAAACAATAAGTTTACACAAAATATTAATAACACTATTGTTTTCTGTAGAGCTGCTTTATAGCTGAATTAAATTGGTTTCACAACTGATGAACTTTGCAACAGTGACACAGAACTGAATCAACATGAGCTGAATAATGATACTACTGTCTGAAATTTAAGTTGTGACATAATTGATGAATTTTGCAACATAAACCCTGTTATATTCCAATTTACTGTGAAGCTGCTTTAAAACAATCTGTATTGTATAAAGCAATATATAAATACATGTGACTTGACTATTTAAGCAAGAAAATGGACATAATAGATGGATACACACCTTTGGTTTGGCACAAAGGCCGAAGTCAATGAGTTTTATGTTATGATCTTCATCGATCAACAGGTTTTCCTAAGGTCAGTAAGAAACAGTTGTGTCAAGCAAACATTGACAATGTAATAATTCACTCCTAAATGAAAATACTGCCATCATTTAGTCACCCTCATGTATTACCAAATCTGAATATTTATTTATTTATTCACTTTTTAATGCCATGCCAGCATCAAGGCTATTTTCATGGCGATCTCTAAATAAATTATACAAGGTATACAATTAACAAAAGGTTATAAAAGACATTTCAGATGTACACTAGACAAAAATTCTAATACATTCAGGTGATACATTTTTAAATAAATCAGTTAGACACACCTCTGAATAAAACTGTTGTCTATTTACATTAAAAACAGTACAATCCAATAAAATATGTTTCACAGTCATTTGAGTTTGGCAAGTAAGGCATGATGGTGGTTCTTCATCTTTTAATAAATATCCAGGTGTAAATCCTGTATGTATCCATGAGTAACTCTCATGGATCAATTTCTTACATTAAGCTATCACATGGCCACATGGATGGGGAATATAGCGTACAAGTTGGACCATATTTATGGTGCTTTTGTGTCCTTTTCAAAGCTTAAAAGCATCAGTCCCTGTTTATTGTAATAGAATGGAAAAGAGGAATGAGCACAGTGTTCTAAATTTCTCTTTTGTGTTCCACAGAATAAAGTCTTATGGATTTGGAATGACTTGTTCGAACAGCTAATAAAAGCATCACAATAATCAACAAGTAATCAACTCCAATCCATCAATTAACATCTAGTGAGTGAAAAGCGGCATGTTTGTAAAAACATTCATCATTAAGGCATTTTAACTCTAAACCGCCGCTTTTGGACAAAATACAGTAAAATCCATAATCCATAAGAGCCTTCCTCCAGTTAAAAAGTCCATCCCCTGTTTTCCTTTCAAATCGAAATCCTCCAGCATATCTGTTTAGAAATGTTCTGGACTGATTTCACTTGTAAACAGTGCTTGATCTGTACATATTTCTCTCCCGATTCAGACAAGACATTTAGCAGAAGAAACAAACTCATCTACATCTTGGTAGGCTTGAGGGTGAGTACATTTTCAGCTAGTTTTCATTTTTAGGTGAACTACTCATTTAAGACATTTTCCCTTTTGGGGTGATTTGTTCCTTTAAATGGGAGAACTCAGTATATGATTAAGCTATTTAGAAGTCAAATGTTCTCTTCAACTAACTCACCGGTTTGAGGTCTCGGTGGGCATAGCCTTGGCTATGAACATAGGCCATCGCAGAGATGATCTGACGGAAAAACACTCGGGTCTCTTCCTCTGACAGCCGGTCTTTAGCAATGATGTAATCAAACAGTTCTCCTCCAGGACAGTACTAAGAGTGACAAGAATTGAGAAGCTTAATCCATTTTCGTTAAGCAACAGATCAGAATCACTTTCAAGAAAACATACCTCAAGCACCATGTAGATCTTGCTTGATGTCTCAATGACATGGTAGAGACGACACACGTGTTGATGACTGAGGTTCTTCATAGCCTCAATCTCTATCTTTACTCGGGGCAGATCATCCTAAAAACAGGTAACACATACTTTAAAGAGCATTTCTTTTTCAAACAATATACTCTTCTCGTTTTCAGCATGCTAACACTGTATAAGTAGAATAAATTAAGCAATATCTCCATATTTCTTCATTAATCGCAGAAAGAATTTGTGCAAACGTAAAATGTGTTTTAAGCCAAGGCCAACCTAAAGAAGAAGATCTTACCCCTAGGTCTTTCTTCTCCATTATTTTGATGGCCACTTTCTCTCCTGTCAGTATGTGTCTACCAAGTTTGACCTTAGCAAACCCACCTATGGGGTATAACAGAAATAAAACAAAATGTGCTCTTGATGAAAGTTTCTCTCATTTGCACGATCACTAAAGCATTACATAAAAGCATAATCTGGACCTTACCTGAGCCGATGGTTTCATAAACCTCATAGTGCTTGAGAAGTTCAGAAGTGCTTTCTATAGGCATGATGAGGACACTTACACCTGCATCAAAACACCATGTTTTCTTTTGGTTACACATTTTTAGCTACACGTTTATATAAGACCACCGATTAAGTGACACTTAGCACATTTGCAAAATCAAGTACTTGGCGAGAAGTGATCATCACAACGGTGTAAACAAACAACACGATCAAACCACAAAACAGAATATTCAAAGAGTATGTTTTGTATTATTTTTTACCCTATCAATGCTGGATGACTATCTTTGAGGAGAATCCTTTTTTATTTTTATTGTCTCGATTGGTTTCTACTGTGGAAAGACAGCTCAACATTCCTAAAGCGTTATTGACTCGGAGACTCGCGGAGCAATGAAACGTTACTGGATACATTATGTATTCCACAAAGGTAAAAACTTTCAAATGTACCTACGTCAAACTAACACAATTAATGAACTGTTAAAAGCAGTCATAATAAAGGATTGTTTTGACCAACATGTTGCACAACAAACTCACCGGCTGTGCTCCAATTATTCACTTTAAAACGCCGATATAAACGAGCTCAAAACAATAAAAAACAAAAACTTATAATGTAATGTTAAAAAGAGGCAATAGTTTACTCTGTTACTCGAGATTACATATGTTTACAATGTGATATAAAATGAAAACTGCCAAAGCATCTTTCATTCGAACATGTTTTAAAATTTGAATTTCCCACTTGCTACGTCAGAGGAGTTCCTGTTTCCTGTTACGGTAAAAGTCCTTTTGCTCTAGGTGGAAGCACTGATCTAGATCAGTGGGTGGAAGGCGTTTCCCCTCCCTAAAACAATAACATGCGTTATTACTGAATAATGGTTTGAATGAAACAGAAATGCAAATATGATTGAGCTGCAACTTTGATTTTACGTTTCAGTTGTTTTGCGTTTGTTCGAAAGATCGGGGCTAGTTGTCACACTTGTTTTTTTTTTTGTAACTCCAATGAATATTTTTCAGGGTGAGTTTGTAATTGAAAGTCAATAGCCACATACATGTATATATATATATATATATATATATCCCTAAAAGAAAGAAAGAAACAGGATTGAAATTAACTTTTTCACTCACCAGCCTATTTGGCTGCTAAATTTTTAAGTTAAGTTACCGGCCATTCTACTACTAGCCAAACAAACCGAAATAAACCAACAGCTTGAGGCTGTCAACACTGGATCATTTTGTGTCAGTACTGGTGTGCGATATTGACAAAAAATAATATCTCAATATTTTCTGGGATTTTATGATAAAGATAATTAGAAAATTGATGCAAAGGCTGTTGGTACTTATATGGAAGAGAATAGTAAGTTTAATTAATAAAACATACATTCTCTAGTCATTTAGATGTCCTTTTAATGGGGTGAATACTGCATTACAAAGCCATTTTTCATTACTATAACCATTCATTCTCTCACTGGTCATTCTTTCAATCATGCATTCATTTTTACATGCAGCCCACTATTTCCAAGGTATACAGTTTGTCTATGGCTTACAGCATGCCTTATAGGATAAGAGTGCATGGCAGCTTTTTGGTATTCAGACACATGTTTCTGGTGGGTAAATTACTTTGCATTTAATTTAGTCATTTAATATTCTGTCACACTCAAATTTGTAATTTTCCACTTCTGTCACTTTTCAAACATTTTCTAGAATAATTTGATCATTGTAAGATTATGTGAGCGGTGTTTTGGGAAAACTGGAAAATTATAGAGGGAGGAATGACTAAAAGGGAAAAACTTATCAGTGAAAAATAAATCAATGGCACCAAAAAATATTCTGTTGTTTTTCCACAAAAATAATCTAATGATCCAAATAAACCTCCCTTCTTGAAGTTATAACTGTAAAGCATGTGCAAATGTTAATATAAAGTATTTTAAATTAATCTGCATTCACGGCAATATCATTCATCCATAGGCTTTGGTATATTCTTCTAAAGGAACACATAACATTACTGGCAACTCAAGTAAAATATTGTTTGTATTTAGTAAACATTTATAACCCAGGTGATTACTGCAGAAAGCTTTTATAACATTCTCTAATAGACACTAGGTATAGCAGAGATAAGAGAATATACTGTATGTGCATAACATTGGTGACAACAGTAGTGAGAAAGCAAGCAAGAGAGAGCAAATGAGAGCAGATAATGTTGGAAAATACATTACACAAAATCCCTGTCTATGCTTTCCTCATGAAGCAGAATAAATTACGGACAACCATAGTACAAAGACAGTTATGGTTTAGAATTACATTCAATACTAAATACTTAAACCCAACATATACAAATACTGTAAAACAAGCTGTTTAGTACCCTGTTTAGGAATTCTGTTCTCAGCACACTTGTCATTGTAGGTTAATCCATTCAAAATATTTAAATGGCAGGTTTTATGTTTCAGTGTCTGTATGTGTTTGAGTGTATTGGTGCGCTCTTATTACTGGTATGCCACTACCTTTGGACACTGCATCAATGTTAATGTTATATATCTCAACAGGTTTATTTGAAAAACATTTGAGTTATTCTGACAGGTTTCTTGCGGTTTGGAGGAAAAAAAACTACTCAATGTAACTGTTCAAAGGTCAAAGGGCAGTGAGAGTGCGAAAGAGCTGGGTGAGGCAGAAGACTGAAGTTGTTAGTGCAGTGCATTGGCGAGCCAGGAGTTTAATACTGAAATCATGACAAGTCTTTCTTTCGGTAGCACTTCCCACTAGCTCTGCTGCACGAGCAAAGTCCTGATAAGTTTTTGCAACACTTGCTAGTCCTGTAAGTGCTTGGGCATGGCGCTCCCTGCATCGCTGGCAGCTAGAGAAACATAAACACACACTTGTCAGCTGTACCAGTGAGCGGAAGCTTTCAGACAACGACTGAAGTGTTTCCTCTGGCGTCTGCCCAACCCTGACCACACGTTGGCATCCAGCTAAAAGCCCCCGAGCCTCTGCATGTAATCGCTTTTTGTTCTCTGAAAAGTGAGCCACACAGTTATCCCTGGGGTGCTCGTGGACCCCATCTTGGTCCTTCATAGCGCCAGCAAGAACACTTAAGAGGGTATCCACATCCCTTTGCAAAGAAAGGAATCCTGTTGGTGGAAGGGGATATCGACGAGTCAACAGTGAAGTGATGGTATCTTCATGAAGGTCTGAAAGGAAGCAGTCAGGGGCATCCAATGGAGACAGAAGGGGACTGAGCTCTGTAGATGAAGAAGCAGGCAGTACTAGATGAGGGAACGAGGGCAATGGAGAAGATGGAGAGAAAGATGCAGGGGATGCAGAGAGCGAAGAAGGAGGGACAGATGTCAGAATGGCATCCCCTGTTTCACCCTGGCTCGTTCTGCGGGAAAACTCATATACGGTGAGTTCATCATCGAAACTGGCGCTGTCAAGAACTCCACTGAAACAGTTGGTGTATACTGTATGGCAGGCCTCTAAAGGTGTTTGAGCACCCTCCATTACAGTGTCACACCCTGTAGCCAGTACCGAGCTGCAGCTAAGGTCTGGTTTCTCATGTAGATTTGGGCTAAGCAAGGATTGTGGTTGGATTATGGTAGGTTCAGACTTGCAGTTTGCAAAAAACCCACAACTAGAGGTGAAATTATGGGGAGTTGTGCTTGAGGGAGAGTGGCTACATCCTTGTAACCCACTAGACGTTACCACCCCCCAGGGTCCGTTTAGGTTCTGTGTAGTAACCACTACAGATGAGGGGCTGACTTGGAGAGAGTTGCCTGCTTTGGCGCACAAGGGGGATATGGCTTTTACAGAAAACTCTTTAGGTTCAGTTTTGGTTTTCTGCAGCCCACATGCTTTAGCACTAGTGTGGCTGATCTCTCTTACCTCCTCAATGACCTCAGTGACCTCTTCAGATACTATGGTAACCACTTTTACCTCTGTTACCTCAGGAGAACCTTCATTCAGCGTTACATCCTCAGTTGCCTCTTTTGCAACTTCAACTTCATTTTTTTGTAGTTGCGTTTCTGAAAGTTTTCTCACAGGCTTAACATTGCCACTGCCATTAGAACTGGCATTTAACATTTCCTGGGAACGTGATAAGTAGAGGGGAAGGTTCTGGATCTTTCCCCGTAATGTTGAGGCAGAGAGTCGCCCAAGGATGCCAGATGAACAGGGTGAAAAAAGGAACATTTGGGCTGGTTCATAAGATGGTACACTAGAAGACAGTTCTCGAAGTGAAGGGTCACAAGTACCGTCAGTTTCATCACATTCTGGTCCTTTGACTTGCTGGGAAAATAAATGCCTTGATGGGCAATGCAGTGCACCGTTACCAAAAGATGCAGACATGCTCTGACTTCTGGTTCTCTCTTTTGGCTCCACTGAGTGCTTTCCCATCCCAAATTGTAGATGTACAGTATCATCATCTGTGTCTAGATCAGGGCTTGTGGTGTAAGATATGCTTGGGACATGGAAGTAGGGTAAACTTGATGGGGATATCTGGCCTAGTCTTGGTAGTGAGCTGCTCTTTTGTGTCACTGAACTGCTTTGGAAAAAATCTTCCATTTGTTTGGTTACCTGATCACCTCTTTGATCAAATAAAACACTGCTATCACACTGTCCTCTAGACATATCAAAGAACAAGTGACCTCCAAACAGTCTTTCAACTAAACCTCCCATTGCACCTTCCTCTTGATCATCTCTGCTATGGTTATTGGTGTTTCCTTTATCCTGCAAGTCCATGGGGGAACGCACTGCTACTATAGCTGGCGAAACAGTAGACATTAGGTCAGTGACTGATTTGAACTCCATGGAATCTGGTTCCATCTCTATAAGTTGCTGTTTCCGCTGATATGCTTTGTTTGAGTGTGTATCAGTAGGATTATGTGGTCCTGATCCATTGACTTTGGATGGGTTGATGGGTTTGGATTCCAGTTGCGCTGGTTCTCCTTCAGAATCAGTTAGGGATAAGACCGTAGGACATGGACCTTGATCTGAGCATCCACCATCAAAACATGCCATTCGGCCAGCACCTTGGTTGAATGATATAGATCCATAGTTTGGGATGCTATTTCCATAGCTGTTACCTAAATTATCCTGTTCTGGGAATGATACCAGGGATGTGAAATTTGTTTCCATGAATGAGCGACGCTTTTTGGATCTTTTGTTGAAATATGACGATTCAACTTGAGTAACCATTTTTCCTTCTTCCTTTTCATTCTTCTCTAGATCCACTGCCTCTTGTTCACTTGCACAGATGCCAATCCCCCTCCGTCTTAGTGTCTGTAATATGGTGCTTGACTCTGCAGATTTTTCTATTAAGAGAAATATCAGCAAATACATATGGTAAGTATTTGTTAGCAAAACTACACACAGCTATTTTGGGTATGATTCTTTTTAGTGGTGGGTACAGACAACTAATTTTCATATGATTTACTTCTTTAACTTCTACAACATGTTATAAAAATATTTAGAGAACATTTCATGGATAATCTCCCCTATGTCATACCTCTTGTCATGGCAGTTGAGGAGGGTTCTTCAGGGGATGTGAATCTTTCCTGAGCATCAAAGAACTCGTCATCTGAACTGCTGTCTCCAAACCCTGGTGGGGGATGAAAAATTGGCACTGTTTCTGTCTGATTCACTTCCTCTCTTTCCTGATCTGGTTGTGATCGGGTTTCTACAGGACCTGGAGGAGCGAGAGGTCGTGGAAGGCTCCGGGCACTGTCAGGGGTAACATTGGAGCAGATATTGTAATAATGTCTGGTGTCTCCTTGTTCAAATGTGAACACATAGTCTCCAGAAGGAGGTAGGCTGCTCCCAGGACATTTTGCAAGTGACCCCTTTTCATGTTTTTCATTCTCTGTTCCCAATTCCTCACAATCCTCCTCTTCACTGGCAGCAGGGGGACTAGGTAGATATTCAGCAATATTTGAAAGTGCAGGAAAGCAAAAGAATTGGTCAATATCAGGCTCACAGTGGGAATCAGCAGAGCACAGGTCACTTTGGGAATGAGAATCTTTGCTGTGCAGTTGCTGTGGAGACAATGATGGTGAATAGCGATCTTCACAGCAGTAAGAGTCTTTCACTGGTAAATGGCATGGGCGTCTGGTAGAAAAGTAGGTCATGAGGTCGTCCTCCTCTAGGGCATCTATAGAGTCACTGGACATGCTGGTCATGAAATGTGACTCAGTTTGGTATGAATCAGATGCTTCAGATGATGGGTCATCGACAATGATGACACACTGAGGTTGTTGAGGCTTTTTCTCTTGCTCTTTGTCTTCCTTTTCTGTGCCCACTCTCTCGTTGTCTCTTTCTACTGTTTTTCCATTATTACCACGTATAGATTCATGGATGGTTTCTTTGTCCTCCTCCCTTTCCTTCTTCTCAACCACCTCCTGTTCTTTGCCTCCTTCCTTCTCCACCTCTTCATCTTTTTCCATGTAACTTTGTGCTTTTTCGGTTTCTTCTGGTAGCTTATCACTGGGTTTAACTGCTGTGTTGTTGATTTTGGCAGTGCTAGCAACATGAGCAAGGAGAGCATCCACGTCTGTGTCTGAGTCATCAGAGTCACTACCACAGTGTGACACATAACCTATACACAATGGCAGAAGCACAGATAAAATCACACTGTGAAAATTGCCTTTGTCAACATGCAAACAGTGGTCACATTTTTCACAATTTCTTAGATATAAAGTATAGGGTGGCTACATGATCGCTACTCACAATTAGTTCCTATTGTTTTTGTCACATTGTTTTTTTTCATATGACATAAATGTCATAGATATACCTTGTGATTTTATAGGCTATAGATGCAAACGGTTTCCACTTTTAAAACGTCTGTGTAAAATGTTTATTTTTGTTTTGCTATTTTTAGAAAATTGTTATAACCTGAGTATGTGAGCAGTGTAGAGTGGAAGTGGAGTGCTTAGATTCTGCCTGAAGCATGAAGCTTTTTTTTTTTCTCAAATCAGAGCAGCAATGTTTTCTCTTGTTTAAAGAGGCTTTCTAAGAGTTTTCAAAATATTCAAAATCCATCAAAGCTCACATGGATTTTTTTCAACTTTGCCAGACCAAAGAATTCAGTTAAACAGACAAATAGGTTGCCTACCCTCCTCTGCTGATATGCGGTGGCTCTTTGTATTAGTTGACCAGGGGAACACACAGACCTGGGGGTCCACAAGCAGTTTGCAGTAACCAGCAACTAGACACGATAAATCTTTAGCTGCCACTGACTCCATCAACAAGGTTATTGGCTGAGGACAGGAAAAGTGTGAAATAAAGATAGAGCAGAGAGAACAATGAAAGGATTATACTGAGTGTACATATATGTAGATGCAAGTACAAGCATGTACTGTATATTATATACCTTTATATCCTGCAGGTAGATCTTGACCAAACTAACTCTGTCAGACTCGGGTAATAGTTCCACTCTGGTAATGCAGCTGAATTCAGTTAGTGTGGTCATGATGCTCAGTTTGTGGTTGATCACCTGACTCACCCCATGCTGAGCTCCCACCAACAAACTCACCGTTGACTCTCTGTCTTGCAACTAGTAAATAGAGAGAGAGTGAGACAGAGAGTGAAAGAAGGGTATGTGATACACGAAGACTGTGATATATGGAAGAATGGAGAGCAGGGAAAAATGGAAGGATGGGGTTAAACCAAAAGGGTTTTCATTACAGTACATCTTCAGTTCCTTGCTTTACCTAGACATACAGTCTGTTTGAAGTACATAAAACAGAAAGTTATGACACATTTCTATGGAAAGCAAATGGCTCAATGAAATGAAAAGTCTCACATTTAGTGATCCTTTACTTGCCTTGTTATGCCTTGCAAACATAGCCTACATATTTTTTTATGTTATGTATTAAATATTTTCTCACATATACAGTCACTAAAACATACAAATTATACCATTCAAATAATTTGTGGTCAGTGAGTTATGTATTTATTTATTTATTTTGTTCAGGTTAGGTCTCTCTGATTTTCTGACATTTTGGTGCATGTGTGAGTGTGTTATATGGATGAAAGATGTAAAGCCATTGCATGTGTAAATGCAGGTAGGGTACATTTACTGGCAAAATTTTACTGCAGTTTAATGGATTTCATGTCTGAAAGTGGCTATTAAGTATCAGAATGCATCTCTCACCATCATAGTGGCACTAAAAGCCTTTCCTCCATAGGACTTGAGTTCAGACATCTCATTCAAGAAGTTCAGTCTAGCTTGATCCACTGAGATCACCTTTGAAAACATCCCACATATTGAAAATAATGTGAATACACATCATACTGTACTTCACTAACAAAGAACACCAAGATAATCATTCTAAAACCTTTTGTGTGTGTGTGTGTGTGTGTGTGTGTGTGTGTACCATGGCAATGGCATTTTTCACACGAACCATGATATTCTTTCAAAGTAAAAACCCATGGTACTGTTCACAAATTTAGTATCATTCGGTAATATGGCATGTATCAACATACAACTTAAAATCATTACTGTTACATATTGGTACTTTTTATAGGTTTTTAATTTTAGAGTTTTACTGTATAGGCCTATAATGTAAATGATTTACATTCTTCCACACAATGCTCAGGGAAAAACACACATGTACACATGCACACACCTTTTGCTTGGGCTCCTGAGACAAAATCTTTTTCATGTGGTAACTGATGGCTTTCTTCAAGTCCTTTTCTCTCATGTTTCGCAGTAAGGTGTGGGACACAAAGCTTTCGATACCCCACTCCTTCCTTCAGACAGAAATAGTACAGACAGTGTAGAATAGTATTACACACACTTTAGAGTTGTGTGGTATACTGGCACTGCATTGTATGTGTTAACTCCAAAGTAATTATGAGGATAATGAATTATTTGCATTGAATTACTGAATCTCTTGACAACTCATCTGCATTTCATTCATCCTCATCAGGATTTTATCAGAAACAGTATATTTTTTGCCAATTTATAAGTCAATTTATTATCAGTACTCCAACCATAATGCATACACTACACTGAAAGAAAAAAATCAGAAACAGTATATTTTTTGCCAATTTATAAGTCAATTTATTATCAGTACTCCAACCATAATGCATACACTACACTGAAAGAAAAAAATCTCTGAAATTTACGGTACAAAAAAAGGCAGCGGTAGTTGCCAGAACTTTACTGTAAAAAAATGGTAGCAAGCATCATTTTAAGTTTTATGGATTAAAAATAATTGCACTAAAATAATGCAATAATTAAAACATTTTACTCTAAAATTTACTACAGTTTGATTTACTACAGTTGACTCTATATAGTAAGGGATCTTGCCATTAACCAAATAGTCTTACCGTCACATTTTTAAACTCTTTTATCATTAAAATATATATATTTTTTACAGTGTACAGTACAAACATTTGTGACTTTCGTGATGTTTTTGAAAGTCTCTTATGATTAATCATAATCATAAATGCAGTAAAAACAGTAATATTGTTACAATTTTTTTACAATTTAAAATAGCTGTTTTCTATTTTAATATATTTTAAAAATATAATTAATTCCTGTGATGCAGCGCTGAATTTTTAGCAGCCATTACTCCAGTCTTCAGTGTCACATGATCATTCAGAAATCATTCTAATATGCTGATTTGATGCTCAAGAAACATTTTATATTATCACAACTGTTGTAGATAAAAAAAAATCCTGATTCCTTGATAGAATTTAATAATACTTTAATAAGTATAAATTAATAAGTATTAATTTCTTTGAATAGTAGTGTACTTACTAAGGAGAACAACTAATGTACCAGCAAGCTTTCTTATGTAGTATGGATACGTATGACATAGTGTTAGTGTGTGTGTACTCACATGATGGCCTTCAGTGGTGTTTTAAGGGATTGTCCACTGCTGGCTAGCTTTTCCTGTGCATGTAGAGCAGCCAGTCTGAGAGCTGTATTACATTTCATCTCCACTGCAAACCTTTCCTGCAATACATCACTCATGCTCTATACACACACAGACACACATTTATTCAGATGTGTGTAAATGGGAACATACCATAGACTTCTACTGTTTTATTATAAAGGTAATTATTGGAGCAGGGATTCGATATTTTTGTAGTTGACTAATAGTTCATTTAAGCCATCAGTTGGCTAATCACACATTTATATTAATTTAATTACTTAAATATAAGTAAAACGCACTCAAGCACACACATAAAGCTTGTCGCAAAACACAGCAAGAGTAATGACTTTGAATGTATCTGAAAAAAAATTAAAAGAAGATATTTTAATTTATTTATTAGTAAACTGCTGTTTCTGAGTAGTGTCGGTTGCAAAGATGAAGTTGACTCGCCATCTCCACAGTACAGTGGACACACCTTCAGAGAGAAATGCACCTTTTATACGGATTACATAATCAGAGAGTTTCTGTTTTCGATTTGAATTGGTTTGTTTAAAAGTAGACATTTCAAGCTTCTAGATGTAGCCTATTTCTCACATCTGTGAGGCAAGCAGTCTATACGCCGAGTTTTGGTTATTTTTTTGCTTTCTTTATTTTACAAAAGCACGTTTTGTTGATATTGTGAGTATACACAAAGAATGTCACTGATTGCGCCGGAGCCACAATGTCATGCAGTACGCTGATAGCTTCCACACTCCGCACAAACATTTCGATATGTACCTAATAATAGTCCACATTTAGTTAATGTTAGAGCTCACGGCCATATAAAGTCGCTACTACTTACATGTTACACTTTCAAATGATAATCCATATTTGAGGTCGATGAATAAGCGATCATTTGGATTTCATGCCTGATATACTGTAATGACCTCCAGGACCAGCTGTTACCAATCCTCACGGACACAAACCATATTTTATGCGACCAACCAATTAATACAATTTTAGTCGACTAAGCTTCTCGTTGACAAATGTTTAGTGACTATTAGAGGGGCAGCCCTAGTAATTATGACTACCGACTAAACCTAAAAACAATATGTGCTTTATTTATGAATCGATTTTCCAATTGAGGCTTTGTTACAATTAGCTCACAATTGAGGACAAACTGGCCACTAAACTAAGTATGCAAACAAAAATACATGACAAAAATTTGTATTTTACAGGAATAGTTTACCCAGAAATGACAATTTACTGAAAATTTAGCATCACATCACTTGCTCACCCAATGAGAGTTGGGTAAAAAAAGCTTGTTAAAAAGTAACCCACACAACTTCAGTCTATCAATTAGCGTTTTGTGAAAAGAAAAGCTGTATGTTTGTAAGGAGCAAATCCATCATTAAGATACTTTATTTTCAAACCATTGCTCCTGGCCAAAATATGAGTCCATAATCTATAATAACACTTCCTCCAGCAAAAAAGTCCACCCCCTGTTGTCCTCACACATCAAAATCCACTATCATATTTTTTAGATCTTTTTGGGACTGTTTTCGCTTGTAAAAGGTGCTTGACCTTCACATATTTCTCACCTGATTCAGACTAGATTACTTTTTCACTGCAGAAAGCAGTATTTAATAAAGCATCCCCTCAGTAAAACCACCATCCCTCCTTACTGTCAGGATTGTGGATTGTTTTGTGTGTGTTTTGCTCCCCATGTGTTCCCTGTGACCCAGGTTTTCCCTCACGTTGATTATTGATTTGATTCAGGTGTGTCTCGTCTTCCTCCCTAATTGTCTGTGTATTTAAGGTCTTGTCCTTTCTGTTAGTGTTGTCGGGTCTCTTACGTCAATGGTGATACATGTGTGATCCTGTTTGCCCTGTGTTGGAAGAATTAAAAGACTGTTGCTTGTAATTTCTCCTCGTTCATCGCTCTGCTCCGTAGGCTAGTGTGACACTTACATCCCCTTTAGATTAATAATGAGTATTACGTAAAATCTATCATGCAAAAAACATGTTAAAATTCTCTACTTACGATAATTCACAAACTAAATAACGGCGATTGGCCAATTAGAACTCTGTAACAAGCTGCGCACAAGCGGAAGCAAGTTTTCGTCATTTTTTGCGCAAAATGATTCAAGCGCAACTTTTGAAGTTCTTTAAAAAAAAAAAACAGAAAAGGTATGATTTTTCCTTGAATAGAATTATTTAAAGACATTCCCCTGACATATGTTATTGTGCTGTATGTGTGACTGTGAGGGATTGAGAGACGATAGTAGAGCTGACATTATTGAGTATGTCACCGACTTTGTAAAAACCAAACAAAAACACGTCTTGAGAGTCCAAAACCAAAAGCATTCACTGCGCGATAAAGCCTATTAGAATGCAGTTAGAATGCCCTTATAATTCAAGCAATGAACGAAAAAATACCATGCATGAGTTTTTATGTTCTTATATTCATTGCACTAGCAATGTACTTTTCTGAACATCAGTACATGTGCGCGAGCATTTTTTTTAGCAACACGGTGTTTCTTGAATGAATCCGTTTTTGAATGAATTGAGTGAGCCAGTGATTCAATGGTCCATTCAGATGGACTCAGGCCCTGTCCCAAATGGAACACTTCACTATGTGCACTAGCGGTCTTACAGACTTACAATGGCCGGCGCGGCGCGTGTCCGTTAAGTCCACGAGACCATAGGGTGTCCCATTCCTCATTTTAGCGTTCAGAAGGGTGCTCGTGAGTGCCCCCTTTGTGGCCATTATGCGCCCTTGATCTGCACTTCTGCCGAGCCCGCACTGAGGCGAGCTCTGCGGCAGACTTCCGACAGTCAATGCGGCATTACGTCATGAAAGTGCGGACTCAGAGGAAGACCGTGAGGGTTTAGGGTGCCATTTGGGACAGGGCCTCACTTGTTTCGTTTCTAATTGAATCAGCCGTTTTGAACAAATCGTTTGATTTGAAAGATTCAATAAATAATTTATTAAAACAGGGACTTGCTGCCACCTACTGGCGGTTTTATTGTCATCATTATTTATCCATGACAGGCCTAAACAGCCAAGGTGTCAGCACAAAAACACATTCAGCAAAATACTGTTTAATTATCAATATTGACCAAAATTCCTCAATTTCAGGCCCCAGAAGTAAAAAAAAAGCTTCTAAATAATAGTTCATTTAATAAGGCAAATGTTTCATTAAATAAAAACCTTTTAAAAAATTAGACAAATTCTGTAATCATTATGTATTATTAGCTACAGGAACCCCCCCCCCCCAACCCGAAAGAGAAATTGACCACACCATCCCCCCTAAAAATTGTTTACAATTCGACCACTGCATATATGTACATACCTATATGTGCATTTATATACATTCACAGGTTACATATGTTGTGTACATATTATGAAGGAAAACAACAACAAAAAAAAGGGCAAGAAAGAAAAAAACTGTACATATAGGGAGTGATCTTTCTTTACATCAGAAATTTAAATAAAGGATAAAATCAGGTCTATGAGATGTTGCATATTTGGTCCATTTTTCACAGTGCAAAGCAAAATGTTCCATTTTATGATTTACAAATGCTGTTATTTGCAGAAAGCAGTATTATGGACAGAAGACTCTGATTTTAGCCAAAAGCAATGGTTTGATGTTAAAAACATCTTAATGAAGGATTTGTTTATTAGCAACAAGCAGATTTTTCCTTCACAAGACGTTAATTGATGGACTATTTGATGAGTTGTGTGGATTATTGTGATCAGCTGTTTGAACTTTGCTACTGTAAATTTCTCAAAATCTGTTCTGATGAAGAAACAGACTTATCAACATCTTGGATGTCCTGAGATGTCCTACATTTTCAGCAAATTTTTAGGTAACTGTTCTTTATATACAACCAGGTACAAACACACACCTGTAAGTATAGATACTCAAAGGCCACAGGATCTTCTTTGAGCATGCTCTTAAAGTCTCTAGGTAGACAGCAGACACGGAACAGACACCTGTAGTCGTGAGTCTCCTTCTTTTCAACCACCTGTCACACGCATACAGAGAATTATTAGATATATTTACTGTATGTTGGCCATTTAAGAATTACAGATGAGTGTAGAAAGAAGTAGCCTTGGTCACACTTTATTTTAAGATCCAATTCTCACTATATTAACTAACTATTAACTATGACTTTTGACACAGTAAACTCTTAATTTTCTGCTTATTAATAGTTAGAAAAGTAGTTAAGTTTAGGTAAGGGGTAGGATTAACAGATCTAAAGTATGATCATGCAGTATAAGGCATTAATATGTGCTTTATAAGTAGTAATAAACAGTCAATATGCTAATAATATGCATGCTAGTTAATAATGAAAATTGGTCCTTAAATTAAAGTGTCACCTAAAGAATATACTCTTTTCAATGTAAGGAAAGTGAATGAGGACATTAAATATCAAAACAGCACAATGAAATTAGAAGGATTTCTGGAGTCATGTGACAGCTTCATGTAAGAAATTCACACTCACTAAAAATCTTTTATGACTTTAGTTCTTGACAGCCCACATACTTATTCACTTTTATTATTAAAAGTGGTGGTAAGTGGCCAGGATATTCTTTTTTTTCATAGAACAGAGGAAGTCCCACAGGTTTGGAACAACATGAAGATGAATAATTGAAAACTTGTGTGCATTTTCATGTGGACCTTTACTGTGTTTGTGTGTGTACCTTTTGAATAATCTCTTCTTCGTGCAGTAGATATAGTTTGCTGATTCTGTACTGTTGTTCCAGCACCAGAGAGAAGTGTTCAATACGGGTGATTGAGAGTTTCTCCTTCAGAGTCATTATTATGTCCTGGTGATTACATAAGAGGATACATGAAGCATGTGAAATTATATAGAGGACATTAATGCACAACACAGGTTAAAGCTAAGAAGACCTCTCTTTTAGGGCAATGTAATGATTGTAACATGGTATATAGTCATGTTATTAAATGACAATGGCACTAAATAATTACCATGATCATGTACTTTTTGCTTATTTTATTTTTGGATGACGATCATAAAATAGGCAATATAATTAATGCTGACTGAAAAATAAACACATCAGACTTTAGTGAATATATCTACAGTACCTTAACGGTGGTTTTAGATTCAAACTTGAAAGCCTTCGTTTGGCCATTTTCCAGATAGACTTTCAGAACATTGGGCAGGAACAGCAGAGAGTTACCCTGGAGGTCAGAGGTCAATATTTTTTATTTTATTTTTTTTACAGTCAAATACAGTCAGACATATACAGTCAAACCAAAATTTATTCAGACACCTTCAACATTTCTCACATTGTCACAGTTTATTCACTATAGTTTAGCAAATGGTAATAAAATATGACAAGAACTCAGAGTTAAACTGTATCAGAACAAATTAATCTTCATAATGCCATCCTTCTGGCACAAATGCCACAAATGAATTATCTCACAAATTTCTCATTTGTGAGAAGTCATTTGTCTCACAAATGAATTAGGTTGAATAGCTGTTATCTGTCAAATTTAAGTACACAATTAGATAATACCAATTTAGGTCGACCAATTACCAAGCAATGCTTCATTTTATTCCGTCTGTGGTGTAAAAAGGTTGCATTAGCAATTAAAGAAAAAACACTGAATTTGTGGTCCCAAATTTTAATAAATTTTACTGGTAGTCCACTGTCTGAAGAATTTTTGGGTATAATATGTCACAGTTTACTTTATTTTGCTATCCTCACTTACATAAATTAACTATTGTGTCCTGCACCCACTAGTAAAAAAATATCAAAAAATATATGTGTTGTCTGAATAATTTTTGGTTTGACTGTAGGATCCAAGGCCAATAGACATATTTTTAAAAAAATATAATAATATATGTAAAATACATAATAGTATGGTAGTGAATATGCTATATTATAAAACAACTGCCTGTTTCAACACAGTGTTAAAACATTTCTAGTCAAGCCAAACTTATCAGTATTATTATCATATTAAAAAAGATTAAGCCCTCTAAAAGCTGCATACAAAAAAAGATAAACAGTTTTATCACTGCCTTAGTCTTGTGGTGTGCTTGATAATGGGCTTGTTTAATTAGAAGTTAATTAAAAACATCTCGGGTTAAGGAAAATGAACATCCTCACGTCAATCCACCTGAAGAAACATTCAAAAACGTTTTTAGGTGGACTATTTCTTTAAGGTACTCTATCATAAATATTAATTATGATAAATCCCACCACCTATATAAATTGCAGCTATACTATACACTGTGCCAGCTCAGCTATACAAAGATTATGATTAATGGTTAATTGAATAATTAATAAATTACTGATAAATTATTTACTGAGGTTTTGCCCAAGACTGGGTAGACTGCCAAATGCTTTCCCTATCAATGCCTCTCTATTGTTCTGCATCTTTTGTTCATATTCTCGCTTTCATTTTCTTTATCACTCACTCTCTTTATCATCTTTTTGTTAATAAGCACATGTGAATACTCCATTATTAACAGCATGAATGAACAGAATGTGTCAAACCTGTGAGTGACCATTGACCACCACCTCCTCTGCAAACCTCACTTTAACTGGGTTTGACTTCAGCTTGGCTCTCTTCTCTGGAGTTATAAAGGATGACTTTGGCCCCTATAGCACATCCATAATGACAAACGGCACAATTATGGACATGTCTGATATGTCAATGACATATTATTTCAACAAACACTCATTGCAGAATTGCATTGGCATGGAAAAATGTCTCTGCATTGACTGTGACATACCTGTCACTGAGAAATAAAGTAAACAGGGAGATGTCCAAACTTCTTGAGACCAAACTGTCTGTATTTCCTCTTTAAGACCCTTACAAAAATAGGTACTGTGGTGGTACCATGCTACAGGAATGTATCAGATATCAGATAATTTCTCGGGATGTTATCATGGTTCTGAATGATTACCATATTCAAATCTTTACCACATCATGGTAATATCATTGTGCCTTTCAGTGGCGAGAAAAAAAATACACTAATACTGTATGCATTTTTTTATTTCTCACTATTAAAATACATTTTGTGATTTTTTTCTCTTTTTTTTTCTTCTCCAGACCCCAGATTGAAATCTTGTACATGCATTTTTGTTATCTGTATGCTTTGCTTATAAACAGGGAAATAGTGCTGAATAGATGTATATAATAGATGTATATATCTACAGAATTCTTCTGAATAGATGTATATATGATAAAAAGTGTTTAATAGGCTTATTGAAAGCTGAAAGCATAATCAAATTATTATGCACTTTACCAGGCACTTCAAATTCTGCAGAAATGTAGTGAGCTTTCTGCTGAGCTCTGTGGGCAGATTTCCTTTGGGCCTGATTATAATAAAAAACTTTTGGTCATCATTTTTTGTCTGCTGCTATAATGCAGCACAACACCACATCCTCCTGCCATGCCTCATTCAGACATAACAGTGTGTGTGTGTGTGTGTGTGTGTGTGAGAGAGAGAGAGAGAGAGAGAGAGAGAGAGAGAGAGTCTCTAACTGTGTGCACATACACTTACCACAGTATTTCTCAGGACAGTCAGTACTATGGTGTTCTGGCATTCTCTGTAAATAAGTTGTAAAGAGTATGGCAGAATTAGTGGAACAGATGCAGCTCGAGCCGCTAGATGTCCCATTTCCCCATGTTCTGAAGATACAAATTTATTATAAATTTGGCCACATGAAAAATAACTAAAATATTAGGTAAAACTGGACATCTGGGCAGCCAGCTAATTTTGTAGTTTCACATAAACACTTACATCTGCAACATACCTGATGATGTCAGCAGCCTGCTCTGTAGATAGATCATCAACGGCAACATTGTTTATTTTGAAAAGTTGGTCACCAGGGACAAGCTTTCCATCAGCAGGGCCACCTATAAAAACAGACAAACATACTATGATACTGTAGCTGTTAATCATTGGAAAAAGATTTTGAATTCAATTACCACTGTCATTTGTCAGGGTTATCATGTTTTATAGGAATGGTTGAGAAAGAGTATTTATGTTGTCCTAGTTACTGGCTGTGTTACTAGTTATTTGGCTGTGGGGTAACCAGATGGCTTCAGCCATTCCAAGAGTAGGGTTTCCTGTAGACACAACTCCATGTGCCAAGCAAGTCAGCCAACATTGTGCTGTACATGCAGGCTATACATGCAAATAGCTGATGGGTCACATTTCAATTATCAAACTTATGTTCAGTGAACATTTATAAATGTCTGTATAACTGAATCAGATTTATTTGCCCTATTAAAGACAAAAGCTTTAACACTTTACAGTAAGGTCTCATGAAGGTGAGTAATTAATGACAGAATTTTCATTTTTGGGTGAATTATCCCTTTAACATTAGTTAATTTTTTAACACGAACTAACAATGAACAATATAATATTTACAATACAGCATTTATTAACTTTTGTTAATGTTATTTAATGAAAATTTATGTTAGTTCACAGTGAATTAACTACCATTTACAGATACAACTTTTGCTCAATGACATTAACAATCATAATATATAACATTACAATACAGCATTTATTAACTTTTGTTAATGTTATTTAATGAAAATTTATGTTAGTTCACAGTGAATTAACTAACATTTACAGATACAACTTTTGCTCTTAAAAATGTATTAGTAAATGTTGACATTAACATTATCTAAGATTAATATACTAACATGACCTAACAATGAAGTATTGTTCACTGTTAATTCATGTTAACGAATATTTTTTAACTAATGTTAACAAATTAAACATTACTGCAAAATGTTACAAACTCTTTAAATATACTATATAAGGGATATATCATATAAATATACACTCATTTTAACAGTACACTCCGGGAGCCAGGAACGAGGAGGCAAGGAACTTCTTTCAAAAACGTAATTTTCTAAACACAGAGAACGCGGGAGACAAGTACACATACCAAATGACGTTAACAACTATACTGAAACTTTAAGACTCGACAAACTGGATAACCAAACAGGAAGCTTATAAAGGAACAGGGAACAAAAGAGTAAATGAGATAATTAACACAAAACAGGTGAAAGGACTAAACGATGATTAACTAATTACAAGAAACAAGAACAGGAAAAACAAATAAGGGCAAAACAGGAACTAAATGGAAACTGACACGTGACACTAATAGATTCATCTGCAGAAAGCACTACAAAATATTTTTATAGTGAAAATAAAAAGAGGGTAATTTTTGTAACTGATGATACTTTTTGCTAATTTAATGTGATTTGACTCAACTTTATTTGAACAATAAACATATTATCACAGTATCCTTTTTGCAGTAATGGATGCTTGTTTTGTAGCTAATGCACTATAGCTGTTCTATTGATTTTCATGAAGGGCTTGTATGCTGTATAATCAAAATTTAACTTCAAAATGTAACAATCGCACCATGGCTTTATCTACACAGTTTCAGACTGTTTAGAGTGCTGCCTTAGACCTGTGCCACAGAATGCCTCAACAGATCTTGACATTCCCTTCATATTACGATGAGATATTCATGAATTTCATAGAATGGGCATTTTCCTACCATCAAGCTAATCTAGAGATTCCCACGGTGGGATTATTCCAAAATAAAGTCTAATGGATTTAAGATCTAAAATCTCCAAAAAAGATAATCTCCTTTCAGAATTTTATGGTCAATGGTCCCCTGCCTGTTACAAGTGTTAGTTCATAGCAACTGCTAGAAGCTAATTTGGAGGTGCCACAGATGAACTCTGAAGGTAACCAAGGCCACCTGGCTAAGATCTAGTACTTAACTTCAGTGCTTTCATTCCATGAAAAGAAAAGGATGCCAAGAAGGCTCAGAGCAGTGCAAACTTTAAAATCCCAAATAAATAATATAATTCTTATAATACATAATTAACAATTGACTGTGAAAAAAACATACCATACTGTAAAAAATGTTTTTCAAAGTTGATTATTGAAAGATTACTGGAGCAGGTTTTACAAGAAAACACAATTTAAGGGAAGTCGTGGCCTAATGGTTAGAGAGTCGGGCTCGTAATCCAAAGGTTGCGGGTTCGTGTCTCAGGTCCGGCAGGAATTGTAGTTGGGGGAGAGAATGTACAGCGCTCTCTCCACCCTCAATACCACGACTGAGGTGCCCTTGAGCAAGGCACCGAACCCCCAACTGCTCCCCGGGCGCCGCAGCATAAATGGCTGCCCACTGCTCCGGGTGTGTGTTCACGGTGTGTGTGTGTTCACTGCTGTGTGTGTGCACTTTGGATGGGTTAAATGCAGAGCACAAATTCCGAGTATGGGTCACCGTACTTGGCTGTATATCACGTCACTTGTCACACAATTTCAGTTTAATTCAATTCAATCTACTTGATTTTGGTGTAATTAATTCTACAAAATTTTGGAGTGAAAATTGTTCCTACACCATTTTTTTCAGTGTAGAATTTATTCGAGCTGATAAATGTTTTAGAGATGATTGTGTGTGTAATGTACCTTCTGTCACGTCCAGCACCTGGGGTGGAGTGTGTGTTGAGACAGTAAAGCCATGGGAGTTAAGGGTGGGGTCAAGTGGGATCTTAACAGTGACTCTAATTGGACAGTTCCTCTGCTCTTGGGAGCCATTGTCAGCAACTTGCCCATCTTCTAGCACACGCTCTCTATGTACAGATAGAGAGAGGGTGATGCTTTTCAAACACAAAAGCAAAAAAAAAAGAAAAAAGCAAAGATATATGTTCACACAATCATTCTCAGATTAAAAAATAGTACCGGCTGATGGACTCTCTGGAGCGGCGAAGCCAGCGTCCCACCACCTGCTCTACTCTGCTGGTCCTGCGAGACGGTGAGCGACTGCGAGACGGTGAGCGACTGCGATCCCGCTCCTCCATTTAGCTACACACAGGGTGAAAGGTCACCATTGGGCCACTATTTATTGCAAAGAAAAAAAAAGTTATAATTATAAAATTTCAATGATAATTAAACAAATCACTAATATCTGACTATGAATATGTAAATATGCAATATGCAAATCGTTACACAATTTTGGATGTTTTAAAACTTTTCTGACAGTTTCTGTTGCACAAATACATTTTTAGTATAATAGCCAATCAGACACAACATATATTCAATCCAGCCAATCAAAGTCTGACCTCTTTGCGTTCCACTTTCCTTCAATCTGCAATATTGTCTCCAGAGTTTAGAGTAAATACATCTAATTTAAATTACTTTATACATGTGTGTGATGCATATGTATTTCTATTATATTATATTGTTAAAATAAATCATTTTAAAATGAAACTATTCAAAATAAAACACGTACAGTATAAAAGATTAAATATTTGTTTACCTGCATGCCATGCGACCATTAATAAAAAATTTCACTATTAACAAACCATTAACTAAGACTTTTGCCTCAATCTCCTAATTTGCTGCTTATTAATAGTTAGTAAGGTAGTTGTTAAGTTTAGGTATTGGGTAGGATTAGGGATGTAGAATATGGTCATGCAGAATATGTGCTTTATAAGTACTAATAAACAGTCAATATGTTAATAATAGGCATGCTAATATAAGCAACTAGTTAATAGTGAGAATTAGTCCCTATGCTAAAGTGTTACCAAATGTCTGAGCCAAATTTTGTGTAGATGGTGCACAATTTCTCTGTCCACTTCCTGTGAAGTTACATAATGCTCTACACGTATTCATGCTGTTTACAGTGCCTTTCAGGTTGAGCATATACATTCATAATGGTCATAGATGTGGCAAGCAAAATGGTGTGTACAGCAATAAACTGATAATGTTCTGATAATGTGTGGTCACCCTCTCTTCCTATAGTGGAATGAAACATGGCCTGCCTTTATATCATAGGTTCTGCGTATTGTGGTGTTGTTGCAGAATTGCTTTTTATGATGGGTTGAAGTTTATTGTGTTTCTATATCAAGTATGTCCCACTAGGGAATGTGAGAGACAATCTGGAGCCTCATGGTCAAAAGAGAGAGGGACCAACAAAGACAAAGAGATAAATAATATACTGTGACAAAAAAGAGAAAGAGATCCCGGGAGATCATCACTCATGGTCACATTATGTTCTCAGATTTCACAGGATTTGGATCTCATTTTCCATTTATTTTACTGCTGTCAACACTGTTATCAATACTGCATAAACCACATCAAAGTCGTTAGACTGTGCAACACTTGCCCAGCAATTTTGACTTGCACAATAGTAACCATGGTTATAAATATTTTTCTGATCCTTTTAAAAAAAAAAGTATAAAAATACTTCAATTGAGCTAAACCAGCATTTGCAGCAAAAATATATTGTAAAATCTAAGAAAAATAGAAAGTTACAATACTATATACCACCCCAATAATTATGTAACTGTATCTAAAATGACAATATACTATAGATTAATTTTATTATACTCATTGATAATTAGTACAAAATACTTTTTTTTAAAGTCTATTGCAAAATGTATACATAGTGGTTTAATAGAAAGGTTACACTTTTGTTTCTCTAATTGTACAGTGAACAATAGACTTAAATGAAGCTCAACTGGATTTTTTTTAGCACCATGGTGGAGCATCACACTTACAAAAACACGTTGCAGCTTTAACATTCACTGTCAGAAATTAACACGGTTGATTAGATGGCAATAATAGGAAATGTTATAATTGTTCTGATTCTGATATACTTTAGAATTGTCCCCCCCCCCCCCCCTGGTCTTCACGTTTTTTAAATAACTAAACCACAATTTCGAACTATAACAATTCCCTTACCTAAGCAATTAATGCAAAAAAGGAGGATCCCAATAGCAAAAACAACAATATGCTCTCTGAAGAGTTTCCAGAACAGTTTGTACCTCAGGCAATTTGCATTATGAATAAGGAAAAACACCTCTTGACCATGATGCACCTGCCTTTTTTCCACTCTTCTGCTACAAATCAGTTTCTATTCTCATCAACTATTCCAGTTATTGCATTATTGTTGCCTGATTAAATATTAATCATTTTAATAATAAATGATAATATATTAGCAGCTATTCTGCCTAACCACATTGTTCACTAAAAACACCCTTCTATTTAATTTTAAATACAAAAGTGTGGCAGGTGATATAGATCCCTTTCTTTAAATCTCTCTTTGAAGCTAAGTTACTTAAAGATACCACCTCCCTTCTCTCACCCTTCAAGAGGATTAAGTACCAAATAATGTTGAGGTTTCCCTATACAAATCTCATTACTTTTTCAGCACTATTTAATATATTTTATTCATGATATGCTTCAGTGCTGTCTTGATCAATAGGGATCTAATGTAGCTTACATATGGCCTCCTTTCACAGCAAAAACAGGGGCCAGCGGAAGACCTTAAGATTATTTTATACACTAAAGATAGAGAGATTCAATTACAGTTAGGAGTCTGTGAACTGCTAGATCACTAAAATGGATCCAGAAATTAAATCTGTGTTGTAGCATTGGAATAGGGGCCCATATTCAATGAATTTCACAATGAAACATTTCAGTTTACTGCTCTCTCTCTGACTCTCTCTCTCTCTCTTTCACTCTATATTAGATTAGTGGCCTGTAGAGTGGGGTTTAATTCCCCCTCATGCCCATGTTCCCTCATAAAAAAGGTCTGCTCATGCTCTCTCTCTGAGAGATAATGGCTGTATTCTATCATTAGCATGGCCAGCTAACGCTAATGGCTAGGTTGAACTACTTAACGTAAGAATTGTCTGCAATTCATTCACATGGGAGGATTATGGGTAGTGAACCAGTCAGGACAGACTGTGCTTACTATGTTACGTTAGCACTGAGTCAAAAAGTGTCAAACACAGTTACACATATCAGGTGTATCACAACATGTCTGGCTCACAAACATCACTCACAGACTTTGCTAATGCCACTGTAAAAAAAATTAATATAAAATAAATAAAATAAAGGGCTGGTTGAACCAGTTGTGTGTACATTACAACTAGAACATTATAGTAAATACTTTGTTAGCAGCTCTTCAACATGATCCCGATCTAAACAACACACCTCTGTGTGCATCGGTCCATGATGTGCAAGTCAAATAAAATCAATCATAATAAATAAATGTCTTATCTTTTTTTGTATCAGTATTTATGTATCTTTATTAGTTTTATGTACAGTTTCTGAATGGTGTTTTTAAATATAACTATACCTATTTTACCTATTATGTTATTCATAATTAAATAGTATCGTATTTCAATAGTAACATATTTCTACCATTAGTTACATCAGGCAAAATAATTTCAAGATAAAGGTAAGATAAACCAAAATTCATTGTGCCATCCTAAATGTTATGCCAGGATGAGTTAAAATATGGGAGAAAAAAAATCAATACTGAAAATTCCCTCAATTAGCTCATTGGACCATGTTTTCATTGACTTTTTTTAAGAGTGTACATGCACAGAATGTTACAGACAGACGACCCTAAGGTTATTGACGAGTATTCTAATTGGATTAGATTTGTAAAGGCTGGGACAGAGTTATTGCGTCACACACTGAGCCGATCACTGAGCCATTTACACACATGTAAACACACAACACTACAAACAGACCAGACACAAACACACATACACACTCCACACTTACCTTAGAAACAGATTATACATTTCCCCATTGAGGAGGAACTTTTCCTTGGACTGCATCACCAATTCTTCAGAGCATTGCTTTGATCATTTGAGTCTACTCATCATTCCGATGCCTCAGTCAGTTAGTTCGACAGCTAACATTAAATGAATTGATTTCATTGGCTAGCTCAAAAAAACTATATGCAGTGTGAGGAATTTTGAAGTTTTTGTCCTATCCATTTGCACTGCATTTATATTTTGGACCTGAACTTTTGCAGGTTACTATAAGCAAAGAGAAAGATTCAGAAGTCTTGTTTCATCAGTAATGAGTTCCAGAGTGTGCAGGCGCTTTGTTTTCTTCTTGGTCCAATGGTCCTCTGCATCAGACATGGACTCTTGCTTGCTGCCATGATGGGAGCTCCAAGGTGTCCTCAGCTCTGTCAAAGTGACACATATAATGGTATCTGATGTTTTTTCAAACATTCATTCCTTATATCAATATGAGATGCGACTGACCACAGAAGTTGAGTCACAGCAGTACAGCCATACTGTATCATTCTCATTGCCTTCTTAACTTGAAGATAATTAACAATTTATAGATGAGCTGTCCTGTAACACTGCTACACATAAATTTATCTGTGTGTTGAGTGCTTTTATCTGTGTTTTTGATTGCTCAGAGCAGGTTTTCTCTCATCCCTGAATGAGGAGTAGGGCTGGACGGTAAATCAAGTTTGTACAATATATTCTATATAGCCTAAGCGATATGGTATGAGGCAATACAAGTAGATACAATACAGTAGATATTGTTAACACATGTAGTTTAAAGCCGTTGCCGTCAGATGATCTGACAGATAGGCTACTTGTGCTTCTTAATGCATTTGAGATGTGGTGTTTTCCTCAGTGTATTTCACATGTATATTCTCCATTTGTAAATGTTAGAAAGTCAAGAAAATATTTCCATTTTGCTGTCAGGAGTGCATGAGCCTTCTGCATGCGATTCTCCGCTAAACAGACGAAGCGCAATTGAATTACAGTGCAATAATTCTGATATTCTGATATTCTAATTCTGATGTCTAATAGACATTTTGCTAAAATATTTTTTGTTGGATAATAAATGTGCCATATGTAGAAGTTTTAACCTACAAGTAAGTGTATTTTTATGATAGCACTAACTATAAAGTGACTGTAATGGGGGTAATAAAAATAGCCTAATACAATTAGTCTGTGTTTTTTTTTTTATTATTAATTGTCATTTTTAGTTTAGTGAATTTAACTTCTGCTTTAAAAAGCATTATTTTTGTTTTTAGATTTTAACCCTTTTTTTGCACATAATATAGCATATTGCCTAGCCCTAATGAGGAGTGGAAAATTGAAAACCTGGAGTGGAATTTGAATGGAGTGACAAAAATACCTTGGGTTGGGTGGTAAAATATCTGTGTTTCTGTGGTCAGTTGCACATGAGACATTTCCCATAGTATTTCAATCACAAATTCATGGTTAGATCAGGTAGAAATAGATCCTTGCAGATTATCACTTAAAATCAATTGCTAAAAAGGAATTAGAGATGACAAGAAAGGCCTTATTCAAAATCTGGTGAAGAGGTACCAATAAAATGAATAGTCACATTAGGATGCAACATGTTTGATGTTCAAAGCTGTTGTATCACAAAGGATTCAGGTCTTTTGGTTTGTTTAACTGAAAGAGCTCTCTCAATGAAAATAATTTGTAATGTTTAAATGAGGCAGGAACAACAGTACGTTTGGGGCAATAGTCTAAGAGAGACAATTTTGGTCAATGTGTTGTACCTTTCTATTTATTTACTACAACTGCAGTATTATATAAGTGCATGAATGTTTTGTCAATAATCGTCTAATGTGCTAATCTAAAGCGAAGCTAATAAAGGTTTTCTCTTCTTGTTTAAAAGGAAAATAAGGTATTTTCCTAATCACTGCTCATCCAGGTTCTTGCTGTTTAATGGCCAGACTGTTAACTCCATCCATACAGCTGTATTCTTTGATTACACAAAAAATACTGGTGCTCAGCTTGTTTTTAACCACTAAAAACTGCCTCCCAGGTCACACAGCAAGAAATATCTTGACTACTTTCATCAAACCATAAAATTCAGTTTGCCCGCTATGTAACACTGACTTTGCGTCACATTTTAGCTAATTTACATTGCATTCAAGGTACATATTTATTTTAGTTCATGTACTCCCTGGGAATCATTCCATGACCTTGACATTGCTCTGTTTGAGCTACAATAATGCTTTTCCAATGATCTTCCATGATGTGTTTGAGTTACATGAACTAGCTCACCCCAGCTCAAACATTACAGCATGGTAAAACCAAAGTCTTGGGTTTGATTCCCAGGAAATGAATGAATGTACAAGTTGAAGGCAATGTAAGTCACTTTGGATAAAATGTAGCAGTGTCTGCCAAATACATAAATGTAAATGTAACCAACCGAACAAACTGATTAACTAAAATTAATCCCTGAGTAATTTAAATCCGTGCATTTGCAATTAATTTGCAGCATTTTATGTATATTATGTAGCTAAATATTCAGTTAAAACACTGTTGTTCATCACTGTTTTTTATGTGAGTAAAATGTTTAAAAAATCTTTATGTTTACAAATATTTCTATATGTTTATATATGATTTCCATAGTGTAAAATTATTTATTCTGCTTGTAGAATTAAATTACATAATCTTATATCTTGTCCACTGTTGAATAGCTTGAGGTGTTATGCTTTTTCAAAAATGTAGTTTAACTGTAATATAACTATTTTGAGGTATGGGAAGCTTATAAAGAAGCAGTTACAAAGTAGCTTCCTCAACACTGATAAAGTGACAATGGAGGCGGATATTAAGAGAGAGAAAGAAAGACAGAACCATCAGACTTGTCGGAGTCCCCTCTGAACATTTTCAGCTCCTAGCTGTTGAATAATTAATGTATCCAGTACAAAAACAGAGAACACAGCTCTCTTTTTCCCTCTCACTCACTTGTTCTCTGCTTTCCAGTTTATCCTTCCCTCAGTGCTATTTTCCCTCATAACCACAGCCTGCCTTATCAGAATCTTTCAGTGCCATTATTTCATTTCTGTTACTTATGTGTCTCTCTCATTTAGTCAAATGAAAGATTTAAAAAATGCACAACACAAGCTCTATAGAAAAAGAGACATTGAACAATGAGAGTACATTTGTATACAATGAGTAAACAATGAATGAATGAAAAAAAAACTCCTCATGCAAAATTGATTACGCTCTAGAATGGTAGCTTTTGATTGGTTTGTTTGCTATATGTATTGTTTGAACAGATGTTTATTTATGAAGTTCTAAGCACTGTATGCATCCTTCAAGCTCTCCTTAAACGCTTTGGTAATCCTATCATTGCCCTTAAACTCTTATTTCAGACTTACTGAGTGCAAGAGAGAGAGAGAACCACAGAGTGCACAGGCTTTAATAATGCATCTAGATAATGCTGCCTCACCACTCACACACACAAGCACAACAAAACAGAAAGACAGTGAAAGAGTGGCAGAGCAGCATGATCTGAGCACTGCATATCTTCAGAGGGAGCTGAATGGAGATCAGGAGGTTGTAGATAAAGGGTGAATCGAAGAGGGGTTGAGAAAATGAGAAAAAAGATATATAGAAGGAAGGGAAAAGAATGAGATAGCTGGGAAGATGGTGAGGTTGAAGAAAGAGATGCTAAATAAAGACAAAGGAAAAAGACCTGGAGAAGTTATGATTGTGTGTGCACTGCATGATTTGTTCTGGGAGTCATGGCATGAGGAGAGAGGTGAGGTATAAAAAAGGAGGAAACGCATCATCATTTCCTCTTCCTATGAAGAGCTTGAGTTATGAGTTATGTGTCGTCTTGATGTTAAAATTGGCTAGGCATATTATTAATAAACAGTGATGGGAATAATGGCGTTATAAATAAACGGCGTTACTAGTAACGAGTAATCAAACTAATTACTGTTTCCCCCGTTACAACGCCGTTACCGTTACTGACAATAAAATGCGGCGTTACTATAATTTATTATAATATTATTATCATTTTATTTTTCAGTTCAACTGAATGGATGAGCAGTGTAGCTGTATTTGACGTACCGTAAACTCTAGTGTGAAGCGCACGGCTCGCTTAGCTTTGTCTCTCTCTCACACACACACACACACACACACACACACAACGCGCGCGCAGAGAAAGATACAGTCTTTCATAACATGCAGAATTGACGCGCTACATGTAAACAATATTCTTTGTTGTATTTTCCTGTCAAAATAACGAAGTTCCTTTGGAATTCTTCAGCTTTTAAGAACTCCGCTAGTGGGCGGAGCTACTGCGCAAACGACAATCTCATTGGCCGGCGCTCACCTATTATCATCCCTGTTTTGATTTCAGCGAATCAATTCGAGCGAACCCATACAACGTGATTAATATTCATGAACCCAGCAGCTCATTAATCCTTAGTGCGTTTTATATTGTTATTAGTGGTATAATTCGTAGTAGTTTTGTTATCTTATCAATTTTTTCCCCCATTTTTTTATAGAAACACTAAATGACAAACAATATCTTAAGCACCACCACCAGTCCTAAGTTCAGTCAACATGACAAATATGAATTCATACTTGGTTATTCTAATTACTAAAGTTCTATCATCATATAATGCTAAATTATCATAATATCATATTATAATGATTGACTAACTGATGCTAAGTGTCAGTAGATAAATAGTGTTGATTAATGTACAATGTTTTATAATAATAATTTATTATATTTAGTGTCCATTTCATTAATTTAACATATTTAATATTGGGGCATCCAAGTTATTTGACATTTGATTTTTTTTTTTTTTAAAGTAACGCAATAGTTACTTTCCCTGGTAATTAGTTACTTTTATAATGATGTAACTCAGTTACTAACTCAGTTACTATTTGTGAGAAGTAACTAGTAACTATAACTAATTACTTTTTTAAAGTAACGTGCCCAACACTGTTAATAAATAAATAAAATAAAATATTCTGTTCATCAAAGAAATCTGATATCATGGTTTTCACAAAATATTAAGCAGCAAAAGCTGTTTACAACATTGATAATAACAATAACCATTGTTAATGACACAAATCAGCATATTAAAATGATTTATGAAGGATCATATGACACTAAAGACTGAAGTAATGGCTTCTGAAAATTCAGCTTTGCTATCACAGAAATACATTTTAAAATATATTACAATAGAAAATGTTTTTTTAATTGTAGTAATATTTAACAATATTACAGTTTTTACTGCATTTTAATCAAATAAATGCAGGCATTTGCAGAGATTTACTGTGATTAAAGTGACATACATTTTGTTAATGAGATTAGACCAGTAAATAATATACACTGATAACAATCTGATAAATGCACTTCTTATTTCAGGCCAGGGTAAATTATTTTATGGTTAAGAATGTTAACAATAAATCCAGTTTAAAACATGTACCTTCTTTGTATTCATGCTGGTTCCATATGGTTTTTAAAAACTTTTATACCATTTTCAAGAAAAGTTTCAGTATAATGACAAAAATGGCATGTGGTCAAACCATCAATCAAAAATTAATAACATATTTTACAAGCCTTAATAATTATTTTCAGAAAAGTTCTGAAATACATTTTTTAAGGTAAAACTTATTTTTACAAATACCATGAATTATTAATTCATACATATCATTAAGTTTTGAGTAGTCTCACCACACATTTTACAACCTGAACTAATATTTCTGTGTCACAAGGAGTCAAATTATTTGATATTCTAAGAGACTTATTGACTTTGACAGATAGTCAAATCGCTATATTGACATCAGCATAAAGGGCTAACTAAACCCTCTGTCAAGGGTCTACAACCTTTTTGCAGGTCAAGGACCCTTTGGTGGATGGAAAGACATAGCATACATAATGTATAAAACGTTACAGTAAAGAGTTGCATTTTAAGCCTGGCCTATAATAAAATGTGTATAGTATCACACTAATGTATTTACATACTTTGATAGGAAGTCCATTAGAGTCATATACAGTACAGTATATACAGTATAAAACACACACACACACATACAGATGGGTATCAAATTAGAAGAAAATCTGGCTCTGTTGTTCTGAGTGATCACCTTTATCCTATCAGGAATCATTACTATCCTGATGCATGTGGTCACTTCCAGAATGACATTACCCTCATCCAAAGGTCACGAGAGGTCACTGAATGGTTTGATGAGTAAACAATGTAAATCATATTCTAGGGCCTTCACAGTCACCAGATCTCAACACATCTGAACACGTACTGGGGATTTTAGACAGTGCTCTCTACCACCATCACCAAACACACTAAATGAGGGAATATCTTTTGTAAGAATGGTGTTCCACCCCTCAGACTTAGCTGTTCTGGCATAACATGGTGGCCCAGCATCTTATGCTGATTTTCCTTTTAATTTGTCACCTTTCTGTATGTATTGTATACATAGATATACATGCAGATTTTATTTGAAAACAGTAATATTATGAAATATTATTACAACTATATAACAAATATATATTGAAATTTAATTATTGTAATGGCAAAGCTGAATTTTTTAGCTGCCCTTCTTCAGTGTCACATGATCCTTCAGAAAATATGCTGATTTGATGCTGAAGAAACATTCTATTTTATCAATGTTAAAAAAAAATGGTTGCGCTACTTAATATTTAAGTGGAAACCAAGATTATATTCAGGATTCCTTGATGATCAGACATTTTAGTTTGACTAAATTATTTTCAATATGGGTTGGAAGAATGAAAGCTTTAGCTGAACTTTAGCTTCTTAACTTTATTTTTGGTTGTTTTGTTCAATGCATAGGCCTATTTGTGCATACATCTCCATTCTAGTGATTGCTATTCGGATGAAATCAGTATTGATACAATGAATACTAAGTCTCTACCTCTTCACAATTATTTAAGGAGATATTACTCTTTGGATAGATGCATACATTTCTTTTCATGTACAAATGTGTGTGCTGAATTTCTGTGTCTGTAATCGGAGATGTCATTTGCCCTGGGGGCTTCAGTCGCTCTCATATGGAGAGCGTAATCAGATCAGTTCCTGTTGGAGATCTCCCTCTCCAAAAGCCACTTAAATGAATATTGGCACAAATGGCCCAATTTCAGCTGTTAGCAGCTTGTAAAATGCTGCTCCATGCCTGAAAGATAGATGTGCTATGATAAAAGTCTGTGTTGTCGTGTAGGGCATGTAAGATCACGGTCACATCAGATGTTTTAAGCATTAGTTTATGTGCTTATGCCTATTATTTAGTCTTACTGAGCATATCATCACTGGATTATCAGGTTTTAAACATGTGGCAGACATCTAAGCACCGTCTGTTTTGGTAAGTTTACGATTACAAGGCATCAAGAATTCACAGTATTCAGCTGCTCCTAAAAATAACAGCATAAATGAATTATGGCCCTTTCTGAAGCCTGCCGGATCTCCTGCCTGATTTCTGCCCCCTCGGTTTTTACTACATATACTAATTATTATTATTACAGCCATGTTTTGTAATGTTTGCACCTAAATGGTAAAAATAAATCAAGAATACATCAATCAAATGAATGAAGTTTGAAAATGTGCTGCGACAATAGTCGTATTGTAATGAATGCCTGTCCCAACTTCCCTTATGAATCATCCAGGCTACACTAAATGAAACATGTGAACCTTTTGGGCTTGCTGTAACTAATGACATGAAATCTAAATATATATAGGCTATGTTTTAATATGCATTTTTGTGCAAGTTCCATCTCTTAAAGGAAGCAATGAATTCATCTCTCACTCAAATAAACAAGGTTATCTGGCATTCCCTGAAATGCTGTAAGAAGATAATATAATAATATTGCCTGTGGGGCAGAGTCTCTGTATCAGACAACTAGCAAAGACAAACAGCAACGCTAGCTATTATTAGTTTTTTCATGGTTATTTTTCAGACAGAGCAATGAAATACAAAACGGCCTCTGTAAAAAAAATAATTAATAATATCCAATTTCTGTTCAGTTAGGCTATCTAATGAATGCTCACTCTCTATTATTTGATCACAATCTAAAAGACATCTCTAAAAAAGCCGATAGAGCTGATGTGTGAATGTGTCATTCACTTAATTCCCTTTAATCTGTCAAATTCACCTAGTTCTGCCAGTGACGCGCCTTCATCTTCACATCACAACGTTTATGAACAACATTTATGCTATATATCACTCACCTTACACGAAGAGTAACATTTTCATGAACTATCCATCGCCTTGCGCCGACAGAAGACTCATTGGGACGGTAAATAAATAAAGTGAAGGCGGGTTAGTCCGATGGGAGTTTCACAGAGACGCACTTTCAGCGCTTGATAAATCCGACTCTCTCTCTCTCTGTGTCTCCCGCCCTCTCTCTCTCCTCCTCTTCTTAAGGTTGAGATTCCAGGAGCTTTATTGCTCCGTTAAAATCTTTACATTGCCAAAGCGTCAATATACACCAGATACACGCATATCCACCGTGTGAAGGTTTATAAAAATGATGTTAGTGTAAAGGGCGCACGCTCTCGCTCTCTCAAATCTCAAAGTAAACTGCTTAGCCTAGCCTACTAGGCTGGCGTTTTACCTCAAAATATCATATCAATGCACATAATAAAAAAAAGTTTATAATAATTGTATAGGCTACAATTAAATATATTTAATTGTTTTAAATAATGCATTATTAGTATTATTATTATTATGAGACATTAAAGAGACAACATTAGGAATGATGTTGCTGACATACACAGGCAAATTTAGCATATTAGCCTATTAATATGATACATTATTTTACTCATTGAGTAACACATGCATTTGATATTTTTTCTCACATTTAAAAAAGCTGAAAAATAGATATCCAATTTATTTTTGGTAGGCTATGTTTGCATACATTGAATAATAATTGCAAAACCAAAAAGCTTAAAGCATAAAGCTGGCAGAAGTGTTTTCACTTGTCAGTATTTATACTGAAGAGAAATACACAATGAGAAATAATGCCTATAGGCCTAATGGAAAGTATATAATGGAAAAATGTTTTACCAATTTAATCTGTGAAGAATGTATTTATTAAATAAGCAAAAATGTTATTTAGCCAATTCAAACCCTTAAAACTTTATTTTTTTCATTTATTCAATGTAAAAAAAAAACATTATCAAAAAAGACATTCATTATTCTAAAATATTTTTCTAAAATACATTATTTTAAAATAGACATCGCACATTTTTGAAGGCAAACATTTTTTTGATGTGCTGCGTCTGATTTCATCTTTTTTATGCCAAAAACTAAACTCTTCCTGCTAGTTGTAGTGAATTGCATTGTTTTGTTATGCATTTGTATAACATACAGTCCACCAGATGGCGCTGCGCTGTCTTAAGCCCAGAGCGAGAAGAAGAGAAGCAGAAATGAAATCGTGTGAGAGCAGAGGGCTGTCATGAAGTAGAACAGCTGGGGTGTTTAAAGGGACTGGACTGCGTGCCCACGAACACACTACACTGAGGTATTTCTAATCAATACACATGACAGAGAATGGATGTGTTATGCGCACAGGAACAGCTTCATCTTGCTATTATGGGCTCAGAGAAGAACTTTGACAACGAGACTAGAAGAAGTGGACATTTAATATGGTCACTCTAGCAGCTAATGAGCTAACTGTAAATAAACCTATCTGAGTACAGTAAACAGTATTGTTTACATGATTTGTATATGATAAAAATCATACCGCTGTCGGTTTACACGCATACGATACGTTTTTATATAGATATTTCGCCTATAACGTTATCTAGCCCGGCTTTTATATCATTGTTTTATCAGCAGATTATGGGAGTGGGCCTGCATTAAAAACTTATGCAACCAGACGCTTGTAAATGACACTTTTAGGCTTGCTGCATTGTGCTTTAATAATGAATTACGATACATAGGGCTGATTTCATTTACAAAAATGGATTTATGGCAAATTTCTCAAGAATTTACAATTATGTAAGTAAACACACTGTTTGATTATATCTGTAGGTTTGTCAGTGATCGCAGTGATGAAATCCTAGTCGGTGATTTGTCTGTACAGGACCCAAATCGTTCTGTTAATTAAATTACAATGGCTAGACGGTCAGTCAAATGCATGCAAGAAGAAGCTGTTGGACCTTTGTCACTCTAACTGTGTTAATCACAGCATGTTTTGTTGTGTAATCATGATTGTGAAGGGGAAGTATAATTGCACACGGTGTGCTCTGCAGGTAGAGCCTCTGGGAGGCAGCAGGGAGAGGTCAGGATGGCAGGTGTTGGGGCAAGTGCCCCGGCTAACCCTGCCTGTAAGATCATGACCTTCAGACCTACCATGGAGGAGTTTAAGGACTTCAACCAGTACCTGGTTTATATGGAGTCTCAGGGAGCTCATCGTGCTGGACTGGCCAAGGTTGGTATGCTTGTATGTTTATGCATGTTATTGATAGTAAAATGTATATTGTACATGTAATAATAACAGTACAAAATCTAAAATCTAAATGCACAATATAAGTCCATTGTATGTTTGTTTTTACATTCAATCAGTGAGGACAGCACAAAAGAGTGATAAGCTCTTTATTTTTTTATTTATTTTTTTATATTCACAAGATCACAACTCTAATATATAAAATATAATAATAATTGTAATAACAGTAAGATAGTAATAGAATAATATTGTGTAATCCTATAACTTTAATAGAATTAAAGGTAATATATAAAATATAATATACTATGATATTTTTTATTTTATTTTGTAGATCTCTTATATATATATATTTTGTATATGTACACACTCACACTCTTGGACCAAAAATAGTGGCTTCATAATTCTTAATTATTTCCACAGGTTATTCCACCCAAGGGCTGGAAGCCACGTCGCAATTACGATGATATTGATGATTTCATCATTCAAGCACCTATTCAGCAGATGATGGCTGGCCAATCAGGACTCTTCACTCAGTACAACATCCAGAAGAAACCACTCACTGTGCAAGAATTCCGCAGACTGGCCAACAGTGACATGTAAGTGACAACTGTTATTCTACTATAACTACATTTAAACACAGTATGTGCATGCAGTAATATTCTGTGGATTGCATTCACATTCTTTCCATTTCTTTATACAGTATTCAGCCATAACCTACAGTCTAGGTTATTATTTCATATTTCCAAAAAAGCAAAGCAGTGCATAAACGACAGCAGGTGTTTACTGAATAAAATAAAAAAACACACTCCATATATTAAACAATATATAAACAACAATAATTTTGGAAAGTATTATTGGAATATTTTTGTTTGAAATACAATTTCATACAATGCCATGTAGTTTACAAACACCTCTGGTTTGGTTCCTTTACATAGTTCTTTTATGCATTGTTATATGCTGGACTTCTATTGCACTCTGTAATAAGATTCCTTTAAATTATGGATTGACCTATATTTGTTAAGGCCATCTGGAGATGTGTGATTTACCTACTCAGGTACTGCACACCTCGCTACCTGAACTATGAAGACCTGGAGAGGAAGTATTGGAAGAATCTGACATTCGTCTCGCCCATCTATGGTGCTGATGTGAGCGGCACACTCTATGATGAGGTGAGGATTCAGGCGGAGCACAGCTCTTGTCCTCTGAATGTCCAGCGTAACATACCTCAAATGACATGTGAATGCCATGTGTGATATAACAAAAGATAACACAGGTTTCTTGGTGGTGGCTGGCTGCAGTTGACTGTTTACACTGATAATTACTTAAACAACTTTAAGTAATGTTTATATAATCAAGAAATATTTGAAAGCCTCATGCCGTTGTTTTAATTTAATTTGTTATTATTTATAATGAATATTTAAAGTTAAAATTCAGTAAAGACACGTGTAATAGCATATTATTTGCTATTTATTTAATTAGTCTTTTGCTGTGATCGAAAATAAGTATTGAGTATTATGCAGCTCCACTGCTTTGATATATATCATGAATGATTATGATAATACATTACCAGTGTCTTTACATGGTATTTTAAGATAATTATGATTTTTTTTTTTTTATTAATTTAATTATTAATCATAATAATTTGTGAAATAATGAGGGGAAATATATAAGAATCAAAAACATCTTGGTAGTGCCATGATACTTTCTTTATTGTGCTGTGAACTGGTAAGCAGGTGATAGTTAAGATAATGTTTGCTGCTCTTATCTCAGGGCATTGAAGAGTGGAACATCGGGCACCTGAACTCAATCTTAGATGTGATTGAGGAGGATTGTGGAGTGTCCATTCAGGGTGTAAACACACCCTATCTGTACTTTGGAATGTGGAAAACCAGCTTCTCCTGGCACACGGAGGACATGGACCTCTACAGCATCAACTACCTGCACTTTGGGGAGCCCAAATCCTGGTAGGACTGGCTTTGGTTTTCTCTTTCTTGCATATGCATAGATCTATTTGGACTTCTTTCTTCATCTACCTACATCTACCTCAGAGGACCTGGAATTTTGACATTTTTTTTTAATAAAATGGATAAATGAATACCAATTTCACAGGTATGCCATCCCTCCAGAACATGGGAAGAGATTGGAGCGTCTTGCTATAGGTAAAAACTTTAATGTATAACTTTTAATGAAATCATCATTTATCATACTTGCTTGTAAACAGTATATCTAGGTTGACCATACAGTACATCCTCTTTTTCCCAGACATGTCCTGGCCAGGATTTCTAAACTGCCTAAAATGTCCATGTTTTGGCTTTGTTTTCCTATTGTTTTCATACTTGCTGAATGTAACGACTCAAAAGTAGTTTGACCAAAAGCATGCAGGCATTGTACATGATCAACTAATCCTGCTATGCAAGAAGGTGGGGTCTACAGAAAATGGTCAAAGCAATGCAAATACGCACGCATATAATGTATGAGAACGGTAGAGAGCACATCAATCGCAAAACAAGGTCATAAACCCAGACATTTTAGGAAATTTAGATATCCTGGACTGGACATGTCCAGAAAAAAAGTGTATATGGATGTATCTAGCTAACCTAGATATAATTATTTCCTTTGTGTTGTACTGGTGTGCTAAATGTGTCTTTGTCTTTAGGTTTCTTTCCTAACAGCTTTAAAAGCTGTGAGGCGTTCCTGAGACACAAGATGACACTGATATCCCCCTCTGTACTAAAGAAATACAGCATACCATTTGATAAGGCAATCCACAGTCTTTTAGAATCAATTTTCTAAACTATTTTAGTTTTAAGAATAATGTTGTGGTGTCTCATTTCTCCTCGTATGTATTCACAATACACTGATATATTATTACAGATAACACAGGAAGCGGGGGAGTTTATGATCACGTTTCCCTATGGTTACCATGCTGGCTTCAACCACGGCTTCAACTGTGCTGAATCCACCAATTTTGCCAGTATCCGGTGGATCGATTATGGAAAAGTTGCTACGCAGGTACTAAGAAACACTTAATAACAGCTGTTGCTGATGTAACTCTGGCACCTTCATGTTACCTTCATCTGCAGCTGGTGAACATTTAATTTTCTTTTTTTTTTTTTTAAAAACCTGTCCTTTTGCAGTGTACATGCAGTAAGGACATGGTGAAGATCTCCATGGATCCATTTGTTAGACGATTCCAGCCAGATCGCTATCAGGCTTGGACACAAGGCAAAGACTCATGTCCATTGGATCACACCTTGGCCACACCCAGCACCACACCAGAGCTGCAGAGCTGGCTTCAGAGGCGTCGCAGGAAAGCACCCTCCACCTCAAGGTATTAGCAGGGTTTCAACAAGGTATACCTTCTTTAGTCAGCTTCCTTTTTCAGGTCAACTGCTTTCAGAACAATAGTTTGAAGAGATGTTTGCTGAGCAACTTGGGTTATAAGTCTGCATAAGACCCTTTCACTCCTCCCTCTGCTTTAGTATAGATATTTTTAAATAAAATAGTATAAATCATTTTTGTTAATTGAAAGAAAGTTGAAATAAAATAAAAAATTTGATGGAAAATTTGAACTTAAAATGAAAATGAAAATGTAAATGTTGCCAGTATTCAAGTCTGAGTATTTGAGCACACTATTAAAAATACTTTACAAAAAATGATCAGACCTTTACATTATAGATAGAAACATATAGAGCCATATGATGCCAAATAGATATTATTTGGAACAAAAATGCTGTTTGCTAGCAGGCTCAGTTCACAATATTGGATGGTGGATGATTCATCTTTTTTTCTATCAACAGTCTCCATTATCCACGTGCATGCTCCAAACGACTGAAGACTGTGGACTCTGCACCAGTGAAGGGGGGTGGTCGCAGGAGTAGAGGGGCAGATTTAACATTGAAAAACGAGGATAATGAAGACTCAGTGAAACACCAGAAAGAATCACAGTACTCAGGTGAATTAAAAGGCTGGTATTGGTATTATTTGTGTAAGCTCACAATACATTCTTCAATCACAATACGTGTCCTCCTTTAATACATTCCCCACGCTACTGCTGAGCCATTTGCAGTTGTTCTCTGATTCATAAATAAATGTAAATACATTTTCATATTTATTTTGTGTGCTATTAATTTTCAAATATAATCTGATGTGATCTGATAACACACTCACATTAAGGACAGACATCGTTTGTGAATCAGTATAAGACTGCATTTTGTTTTATGTAAGTCCTAGTTCATCACAACATGGCATTTTTCTCAAATCCAAATTAAAACTTGTAGTCTATGGTTTAGTATGGTATAATTTTTTGACTGGCCTGTCAGAAAAATGGCAAAATAATAAAAATGATCTGAATAAATAAAAATTAAATGCACACTACCGTTTGGATCAGTATGATTTTTTTAAGGAAATTAATAATTTATTTAGCAGTGTCTAAATAGATTAATAAATAGATTAAATGTAGAAAATAATAGAAAAAATTAGAATAAAAATATTACATTTATCGGTAACATTTTACAATAAGGTTCATTAGTTAACTTTAGTTAACTACATTAGTTAACATAAACTAAGAATTAACAATATTTCTATAGCATTTATTATTCTTAGTTAATGCTAATTTCATCATTTACTAATGCATTATGAATTTTTTTATTTTTTTTGTTAAAATTAGTTAATGCACTGTGAACTAACATGAACAAACAATGAACGACTGTATTTTTATTAACTAACATTAACAAAAATTAATAAAGAGTGTAATAAATGTAGTGTTCATTGTTCGTTCATGTTACTTAACGAATGACACCTTGTTGTAAAGTGTTACCAATTTATCAAAAGTGACATGCATAATTTTACAAAATATTTATATTTCAAATACATGCTGTTTTTTTTTTTTTTTTTAAACTTTATATTCAGCAAAGAATCCTGAAAAATGCATCCACAAAATATAAATCCACTGATTCCACTAAAATATTAAGCAGCAGCACAAATGTTTTCAACAATGACAGTAATAAGAAATGTTTTGGCATATTAGAATGATTTAAGTCTGTTAAAAATTCAGCTTTGCCATTACTGGAATTAATAACATTGAAAAATATATTAAATAGGGAAACTGTTATTTTAAATTGTAATTATATTTCACAATATTACCGTTTTAACTGTATTTTTGATTTATGTATCCTTGGTAAGCATAAGCATTAAAAATCCCCAAACTTTGGAACATTAGTGTATGCTATAACTACATGTCTGTTTATGTTTCTGCTTTATTGTTTTGCCTTTTTTTAGGGCTCACTGGTCCATGTCGACAAATGTGCGTTGTTAAAGTAACAAGAGTGGAGAATGACTTGCTGGCCCACTCCACCAGACAAGTCACAGATGATTCCTCTGAGCAACTCTCGACCCCTCCACTCACACCCACATCCAGGCAGAGTGACCCCGATCCAGGTCACACAAGCTCCCAGACATCTTTCATTTTCGATGAAGGTCGAGTATCCTCAAACTCCACTGCACAGCCTGTACCTGAATCAACCTCAGACAGCAGCGTCACTGTGGATGTGACTCTGGACTCAGACAGAACTGCTGAAATTCCTAATCAAGCATTAAACTGTGAACCTGTCTCAGTAACAAGTGCTCCTTCTATTCCTGTGACCCATTCACTGAGACTTAATTCCACTGGTGCTGCGGTTTTATTTTCAGAAACTGATTCCCAACGAGCTAAAATTGAAACAGAAGGGACAGTCGCCAATATCTTGACTGAGAGTAGCATCGATTGCGGCACATCAGCACTTTACAAAGAGCAAAGCTCGATCCGTCTAGACTCTACTCTTCAGGGTTCGGAAACCTCAGAAAACAGAACAAACTCTGAAATCCAGAATACTTTGTTTTGTGAAATGCCTCTTCTAATGCCCGAGCTCATAGAAGAGAGAGTCAATCCTCAATCTCTCGCACCTGAAATGCCCTCACTGACTCTCGCTGTCCGACCCGACACTACAAATCACAGACCTCACAGTCCAAACAATAATGCACCTGTTCTCCATCTGGAAAATTCACACTCACCTCCTGTTATAACAGACGATGTGGGCACTTGTTCTGAAAGACCTTGTCATGATTGGCACTTTGTTGCACTCCAAGAAGGTGTAAGCCAATCACAAAACTCAATCTTAGACACCTTTATAGCAAAACCAGTGTCTCCTACCTTGGTTCCACAATGGGGGCCACCAGAGGAGTCCAAACAGGAAGGACATGAACACATCCCATCCTCAGACCTGAAAACTCAAAATGAGTCCATTTCACAGTTTAAAATCACTACTCGGAGTATTTTACAATGTTCTACCGTAGCAGATGTGGATTTAATGGACACCTATGACTCTGAAATGGCCAGTAACTCAGTGGAAAGAAGAGACAAACCAACTTCTCTAAGTCTCGAAGAGCAGTCAAGCTCTCTCACATCCTCCCAGGGCCCCTACGTGGAGTCCAAACCCTTCACCATTTGGAAAAACCTCAGCTCCCAGAATCCCGCAGTGCTCATTGAGAGCTTGCAACCTGAGCTGGTAGTTGGTCTTACCACAGGTGTGAGCAGTCTTACAGATTATGCCCATGACTCGCTGCCCTACACTATGTGGTCCGAGTCAGGGTGTCAACAAGAAAAGTTCCCTGATTCTCCAAACTCTTCACCATGCACTCAGACCTGGACCAACCTGGAGCCCATTCCCATGCAGTGCTCTGGAGCAGACATGGCTCCAAACGCACCTCCTGATCTGAAGCAGCAGAACGTGGAGTTGGAACCAGCTGAAGCTTATGTGCTCAGTGAGCAGGCAGGCTCTCAGGAACCTCAGGAGGAAGAGTTTAAAGGTCAGGAGTATTACGAAGGTGCAAAGTCAGAGCATGATGGGTCTGTGAGCGACTCCGATTCGTGTGAATCAGGAGATAAAGTTGCTGACAGCAGCTGTGAATCCAGTGAGGAGAACGCCATGAGTGACCCTGAGTATGTGGAAACGGGTCTGGAGCCAGGGGAAGTCTGTACAGTGAGTTCTGGTGCTATACCATGACAAGAAATACGTCCTTTCTACATAGTTCTGAGATTCTGACCTAACAAACAGTGACCGTGGTGACAAGACATTTTGCTGATTGCTTGGTTTCAACTTTAATCATAACCTACAGGATGAACCTGCTCACAGTAAAATCTCAATGGTCAAAAATTTTACCTGTTTGTTTAATCACAGATGTGCTCTGATTTGATTTTGTTTTGCCATGTCATTTTCTCTTTTAGATTATCTAAACTTAACTAAACCTAAACAACATTTTGCTTACAAATGAGAAACACAGACACTGGAGGGGTTCTTAATTTATTTTTTTTATAATTGTTTTTTTAAATATATTTAGATATTTTAGATACTTTTTATGTATATTTTATTATTTGTTTTATATATATATATATACAGTATATGTGTTCTGATTGGATTTTGTTTTGCCATGTCATTTTATCTTTTAGATTAGCTAAACTTAACTAAACCTAAACTAAATTATGCATACAAATGAGAAGCACAGACACTGTTTTTTTTTCTTTTTCTTTTTTATTAATAATTTTTTTTTATATTTGGATATTTTTGTATATTTTGTTATTTGTTTTATATATATTTTTAATGTGAGTCTTTACTGTGACTTTAATGCATCCTTGCTGAATAAAGTTTTTAATTAAAAGTATTAAAGTCTTACTGATCACAAACTTTTATATTAATTTACACCTGCTGTGAATTCAGTGAAAATTTCTGTACACATAAATCAGAACACTCACTTACTTAGTTGCTTTCACATCTTAACACTTTGTAAACCGTCAAAACATTAATAAATGTGCACATACTATACACACACATGCACAATAAAGGTAGCACGGTATTTTATATTTTTGGAAAGTGTCTCTCTCTCTCACTGACCTCCTCTTTGCCTCTTTCTCTTTTTTTGTTCTCACAGTACCACATGCAAACTGTTAAGAAGACAGCCAAGAGTTGGCGTCACCCCCTCAGAAAACCCACTGCGAGAGCAGTGCCAAGTGCTGTGAAACAGCAGGCTACCAGCGATGATGGTGAATGTTTAACCACTTTAATTTTTATCATGAGCAGTACTTTTATTAATAACATATTATAATGTTTTATTACATTACAAATCTTTCCTGACTCCTGAATATTTCTCTTTACCACATGCTGTCATTAGAGAAAATTGCACTAATATTACATTGTTGCATTCTGTCTATAGTATTTTTAATTATTCATCTATGTATATGTGCAGACTGACATTTTTGTCTCACATCATGCACACATGTATACTTTTAAGAAGCTGTGTGAAGTTATATAATTAATCATACTAAATTAACATGTTAAATTGACAGCCTTGGAGTAAATATTTATTTGTATGCATGTCTCAGAGACTTTAGAGGACTGTGCAACTAAAGAAGAGGAGCCAGAATCTGAGGAATGGGCAAAGCCTTTAGTGCATCTGTGGCAACACAGAAAAGCTCATTTTCAATATGAACGAGAGTACAACACAACTGCAGCTAAAACCTCTCCACACTGTGCTGTCTGCACTCTTTTCATGCCATACTATCAGGTAACTTTTGTATAGAGATACTATGTACTGATTTGTGTATTTGTGCTTTGTATCACACAGATATTTCAAACTCTTGTTTTTGCTCTCACAGCCTGATAATTTAGAGGAGAGAAGGCATGATGTCTTGAGTGCTGCGACAGAGTCTCAGGGGTCGTGTTCACAGGAGGAGGGCTTGAGATCACGACCTCTGATCCCTGAAATTTGCTTTGCGTACCAGGAGGGCCCATGTCCCTTGAACACACTGCTGGAGGAGGATGGATCCAGTCCTCTTGTGGCCTGTAATAGTTGCTGTGTTCAAGTTCATGCCAGTACGTCCCTGAGATCATTCAACAACAAACTTAACACATGAAAAATCCCCATATTTAATGAACCCAGTAATATTGTGAAATATCATTATAGTTTTATATAACTGTTTTCTATTAGAATATATTTTTAAATTGTGATGGCAAAACTGAATTTTCAGCAGCCATTACTTAAGTTTTCAGTGTCACATGATCCTTCAGAAATCATTCTAATATGATTATTTGGTCCTCAAGAAACATTTTTTATTATTATAAATGTTGAAAACAGTTGTGCTTCTTAATCTTTTTGCGGTGATATTTTTTTAGGATTCTTTTAATAGAAAGTTAAGACTTTTACATAGTTACAGAATATTTCTATTTTAAATAAATGCGATTCTTTCAAACTGTCACTTTTGTTGAATTTAATGTATTCTTGCTGAATTAGTTTATTTTTAAAAAACAACTTACTGACTCAAAACTTTTAAATGCTAGTGTATATAATGTATTAAATACATCAATTAAATATGTTTACTTATAAAGTATTATTTTTATGTGTGAAGACCCATTTATAATATTAAGATAAAAATATTAATCATTCATTTTTTTTTTTTTTACATTTGTCGTTGATGATTATTAAAGGGATAGTTCACTTTGAAATTAAAATTTGGTATCTATCAGCTTACCCCAAGGGCATCCAAGATGTAGGTGTCTTTTTTTCTTCAGTAGATCCAATTTTGATGTTTTTAGGTCAAGCCGTTCTAGTCTGTCAGTCATATAATGGCAGGTATAGGTCACTGTCTCTATAAGAGGGAAAAAGGACATGCACAGAGAAATCCAAATGAAACAATTCCCCATCGTAACTACACATTGATGGCCTAAGACACGAAACGAGCGGTTTGTGTGAGAAAACGAACAGTATTTATATCATTTTTTACCTCTTGTACACAACCATGTCCAAGTGATCTGAGTGCGCACACGCATCCGGTGTGTGACGTGTGTGCGTGCGCTCTGGCAATGAGTGACGTATAAGCGCGAGAGATCACTTCCGGCGCTTGCGCAGACTAACGCCCCATTCACACGGGGCGTCGGCGTCAACGCCTCTCGTTGACTTTGAATGGAGTGACGTCAAGCGTTGCCGAACTGAATTGTGGGTCCGTCGCGTCGCTTCACTGGCGCTGCTCGCGGCAGAAGTTGAAAACTTTTCAACTTTTCAAGCGCCAACGGAGGCGTCAGCCAATCAGATCGCCTCATGCAAATACCCAATCCCGTTCATGCAACACCAGAGAAGTATGTGATTGGTTGTTGTAACTATGACGGCGCGTCAGCACCACGCTTCAGACACGCCCTCCGTCAAGCGTTGACGCCGACGCCCCGTGTGAATGCAGCGTGAGCCAGAGCGCGTGCACACACACGTCACACACCGGATGCGTGTGCGCACTCAGATCACTTGGACATGGTTGTGTACAAGAGGTAAAAAACAATATAAATACTGTTCGTTTTCTCACACAAACCGCTCGTTTTGTGTCTTAGGCCATCAATGTGTAGTTACGATGGGGAATTGTTTAATTTGGATTTCTCTGTGCATGTTCTTTTTCCCTCTTATAGAGACAGTGACCTATACCTGCCATTATATGACTGACAGACTAGAACGGTTTGACCTAAAAATATCAAAATTGGATCTACTGAAGAAAAAAAGACACCTACATCTTGGATGCCCTTGGGGTAAGCTGATAGATACCAAATTTTAATTTCAAAGTGAACTATCCCTTTAAGGTAACATGCTGTTGCTAAATTAAGTAATTGGCTTTTATATTGCCATTGTACTAAAGCAGATCATTATAATATTATCTGAAAATCTCTTGAGTTATCTTCTCCCACTCAATTTTAGACTGATGTTAGATGTATAACGTGGAAGGAATTTTTTTTAATACTTTTTTTGTCATGTGTTTCCTATTACATATTGTCCCAAAATGGTTTGTAAATTGGACTTTTAATAGAATAAAATGATTGCAAATAATTTCATGATTTCACACCTTTTATAAAGCATTCTTTGGTATATGTGTTAAAGAAGTGTTGTACACATTTAATAATTACCATCTTAAGTAATCACAAATACACAAAAGCATAGCTTGGCATAGTACAGAATGTAACAGTTTGTTTTGATTGGTCCACAGGTTGCTACGGTGTTGCTGCTCATGATGTCAGTCCAGTGTGGACATGTGACAGATGTGTGAGCGGAGACCTGGCAGCTGTATGTAACATTTCAGTCATTCTGTATCACTATCATTTATGGTCTACTTACAATTTTGCTTAGTTTCTTACTTTTACTTTTATTTGTTTGTGTGTCTGTTCTATACCAGGGATGCTGTTTGTGTAACCTGAGGGGAGGTGCATTAAAAATAACCTCAGATGACAGGTATTCTCCATTATTCATATCCATTAATACTAATATAGTATTGTATTAAATACAAAACAGTGCAGAAGACCGAGTATGCTTTTTACACATTCTCTGGTATTTCAAATAATAAGCAAATCAGAGTTCAGTCAGGCTAGTGTTCTTAGATGTTAGTGAATGCATCAAGTGTCTCATGCATTATACATGCTATAGATGGGTCCATGTGATGTGTGCTGTGGGTCTCCCTGAGGTGAAGTTCATTGATGTTGTGAAGAGAGCTCCTATTGACATCAGTGCCGTACCTGTACAGAGATATAAACTGGTGAGTTATAAACACTCACATTTATAGACAGTAGAAATTGCAAAAAATGTGAAAAAGTCTTAACAGCCCATCAAAGCTGAGCAATTTAATGTCTTTTGACACACCAGTGAAGTACTAAAATGAATGTTGCGTTCACTGCTGTTTGCATGTTTAGACAAAGTTGTTTTGTCATGTTTAGATGACTTTTTTTTTTGTCATCTGTGCGCTCTATCATTCTCTCTCTTTCTCTCTCTCTCTGTAGAAGTGTATATATTGCCGTAACAGGATAAAGAAGCTGTCCGGAGCATGTATTCAGTGCTCATGTGGTCGTTGCCCAACCTCTTTCCATGTCACTTGTGCACACGCAGCTGGAGTGCCCATGGAGCCTGATGATTGGCCATATGTGGTTTTCATCACCTGTCACAGGCACCAGTCACGGAGCTCCAGTGCTGTGAGTATATTTTGATAGGTTATGTTTAACCAGCACACTAAAAACAAGAACACCCATACCATATACATTGAATAGAATTTTTTTTTTTTTGTTAATTTATTTTTGGCATTTTTGCTTTTATTATGATAGGACAGATCAGAACTGACAGGAGAGTGGGAGAGAGATAGGGGGCGGGATCGGGAAAGGTCCTCGAGTAGGGATTCGAATTCGGGACGCCTGTAGCGCAACGGCGCTGTATTTTGGCGCGCTGCCCACAAGGCTATCGGCGCCAAATGAATAGAATTTTTTTTAAATACTTGTCTCATAAATTCACTTACTGACCTTATCATACGCTACATTCATGGGATTCTACAGGGTCCTGCACGATAAATCGAAATTAAATTGAAATCGCGATTAGACAGTGAAGCGCAGTTCTGTGATCAGTAGTAAATCTCCATCTGAAGGCCAGAGGGCGCTCTCACGCGGAAAGTCCAAATACGCATAAACCCAGGAAATCCCTATAGCAGTTGCTGAATAAACAGAAGATTTAAATGCTTTCATCGATTCAACGTGACTAATAAACACATGACTATGGCAATATATGGTTTATTATTATTATATAGTTCTTCTTATTATAATTTTCATTATAATAAAGTATATCTATAATGCAATGCTAATCTGCATAGCCTTTATCATGGCTTAGAATACTATGAAATATGTTGCGTGCCTTATTCTGTGCAAGAAGCCACATCATCTCACAGAAAGATTTATTTCAAACACTCGGCTGACGTTATGAAGTGAGTTTGGAGTAAAAACATGTTATTAAATGTGGTATTTTTACGTGCTTTCAGATGGAGCAGCATTTACTACACAGAGCCATAGTTCACTGAGAAGCTACGCAAACAGCTGTCATTATCGCTAACGATTTCTTCGATTTCATAATTGTACGATCATATCGTCTGCCATTGTTTTTATTTATTTATTTATTTATTTTTGCATAGCTTGTTAGAGAACTACGGCTCTGTGTAGTAAATGCTGCTCCATCTGAAAGCAGGTGATGGAGATTTACTACTAATCACAGAACCGGCTTTACTGACAAGATGCGCACGACAATCACATTCGATTAATCGTGCAGCCCTAGTCCTGACTTTGATATACATTTCTGTTTTATGGTGGTCTTGTCATGCATCAAACTGACTTACATTATAGTTAGCCATATCATTTTAAAGACATAATTAAAAAAATGATGTCAAACTAATTATACTAGTTTTCAAAAGTTCGAGGTCAGTAAGACTCACCAAGGCAGCATTTATTTATCAGAAATATGATAAAAAAAACATTAATACTTTGAAATATAATTGCAATTTAAAGTAACTGTTCTCTGTTTTATTTTTTATTTTTAATGAAATTTATTCCTGTGATGACAGCTGAATTTTCATCACTTCGGTCTTCGGTGTCACAAGATGCTTCTGAATTCTTTCTAATATGCTGATTTGGTTTACTTTCTTAAAAAAAAAATCTTACTGCCCCCAACATTTTTGAATGGTAGTTGTGCAAGCACAACTACTTTGACTTTCAAAAAATTTAAGAATTTGAAGAGGCATATTCATGATATTGTCTATATGAATTGCCTTTAATGTTCTTTTTAATTAATAAAAAATAAAAAAACAGACAGAGAAAATATCACATAATTGGCCCATCATCAAGAATTTGTTTCTTCTCCCCCAGAAAGTGAAAGTTAGCAAAAGTGAATTAGAAGTGGGCCAGACGGTGATCTCCAAACACAAAAATCTTCGTTACTACAGCTCACGTGTTACCCAGGTCATGGCCCAAACATTCTATGAGGTTATGTTTGATGATGGCTCATTCAGCAATGATACATTCCCTGAAGACATTGTGGTGAGTGTTTCTAATGCTGCTAGCCATTAGTTGTTCTAATGAATATCTTGTGGCATGTTTTCAGCGAGCTAAAGCATGAAAACAAAACTTAAGCACACAAAATACAATATATGCTTACAAAGTTGACAGCCTCTTATTTTTCACAAAAAGTGCAGGCCTACATATTTTCTCATTCATTTTTACAGTCCATACAATATAAGCACAATGTTTTTAGTTTGGCATCCTGACATCAGAGTGAAATCTGTTCTCTTTTTGCCCTGCAGAGCAGAGATTGTGCCCAGCTTGGGCCTCCTGAAGTGGGGGAGACTGTTCAGGTGAAGTGGCCTGATGGACTTTTTTATGGAGCCAAGTACCTTGGCTCTAATACTTCATATATGTATCAGGTACACACACTCATAGTCATATTCTCTCAAGTACTGCTGCTCTATTGCTACCACAATAACTGTTCATGGTTTGTCCTGTGTTCTTGTTTGTAGGTGGAATTTGAAGATGGATCCCAAGTATTGGCGAAGAGAGAGGACATTTACATGCTGGATGAAGACCTGCCCAAAAAAGTCAAAGGTCGTTTGGTGAGTTCTCACTCACTGAACTTTCTTTAAAAGGCTAGTTCACCCAAAAATTAAAATTCTGTCCTCATTTGCTCACTGTTACTTCATTCCAAACAATTAAGACTGTCTGTGGAACACAAAAGAAGAAATTTCTCTTCAGCATTTTTTAATTTTCTCTGGATTAAACCGCTCATAACAAATGTCAGTAGACCAGGAAGATTTTAAAATGAGAGGTTCATTCTTAAATTCATACAACGTTAATCAGTGGTCAAGGAATACTTCACCTTCTATGGTTTTCTTTTGAATGTATTGTATATGTGTGTAATTGTATGTGTGCTTTGCAGTCCACGGCATCCAGCATGCGTTTCCAGGATGCATTCTTCACCACACAAGGTGAAAGGAAACGGCGACGCACACCAAATTCTCGGTTTCAGACGGATTATATTGCCCATATTAGCCCTCGAACCTTCACCAGGAACTCAGAAACACGCAGTGAAGCAAACTAATGGAGGAATGGAGAGCCCTTAAATGAGAGGGGCTGTTTTAAATGGGTTTGAAGATTGTACATCAGTGAGATCATGATTTTTAAAAGTCTAAAAGACAGAAATACTGTGGTCTCATATGTCAGGGACAAGAATGTTTTTCTAAATTAGAAGTTTTTCCTGTTATATTTCAGAGGTTTTTCTAGCCTCAGATGGTATTATGTAGCATTGTAATCTTGTAATTTCCTCCCCAACACTGCTGAGACTTATTTCACCTGCATGCTTGTTTTGTATATGATTTGTCTTGTCATGCACCATTCCTAGTCACTGAAACTATTAGCATTGAGCTTAAAATGGTATAAATGCCAAAAAAAAAAAAAAAAAAGTTGCTACTGATGTCCAGCAAAGCACATGTCACATTTTACTTAAATCTTGATCATCTTTATTTATTTGGGCTTTTATTCTTTCTTTTCTATGTGGTGCTTACAGCTGTTGAAAAAAATTAAAGAGATGTTTGCTTTGTGATCTGTGCCTTGACCTCTGTTCATGAATACTTTACACTTTTTTTTTTTTGTTTTATAGCTGATATTTATTTATGATAATTTACTTTATATAGCTCACAATATCAATAGGACATGTTGGTTAAACAGGTGAGGGTTAAGACAGTTGTGGATGGTTAACCAGGACCACAATTTATTTCTTTAAAGAATTTATTTTGACTAATCACTCGTCTGTATGATCAGTGAATCTTTTGAGTCGGATCTTTCAAAATGAACAGTGAGCTAATACTAGAGTGGACCAAGTCCTGCAATGGAATGAATGACATAATACAAAGTTTCTTTAATAGCCAAATAGCAGAAATGTTACAAATAAAAAGATTTTCTTTTGTGTTTTTAATGTAAATGCAAAATATACTTAGGCTAAATAACTTTAATATAAGCTGCTGAATCATGGTTACTATACAAACTGATCTGAGATCAGTGTCTGCGACACATTAAATAACAGCAAACACGATTATTTAAAATCAGAAAAAATACAAGCCCCAGTAACGTTATGTGCCTGCATATAGTTTTATTGGGAAGTGTTAGAATCACTGAGTCGGTTCTTTGAAATAAATTATTCAAAAGAACCGATTTGCCTTGGTGCTGTCATCTGAAGCGGAAGTGGTGAAAAGTACACTTCGTTGCTAAGTAACGATAAACAGCCCTGTGGAAGAGCTTAACCGCTACTCTTCTGTCCAGTTTAGAAGACATAAAAATCATAAACATGCCGTCGCTTTTCATGAATGCTTGGTAGCAGTTAATTTAGTGTGCATCTGACTAGCCTGTCATACTCTGGGACCTGTAAACACATGTTGTAAGTATTGCTGCTGTCTGTTGCAGGACAGTCAGTGCGTCTTTTAGTTTGCTACAAGGAAAACGTTTAATAAAACACTTAAAGATATAACTTACCTGTAATATATATGTAACGATATAAAGTACAATATTTTAGTCAATGTTGCTGTATAATTTGGCACAAGTTTTATAAGCAAAACAACTTCCCGCGGGTTGCTTAGCAACACTAATCATGTTATTGTACGTTACAGACAGATGTAATATGGCAGTTCACTACGATTGTTACTAACATGCTATTCTCTTGACTGTATTTAAAGAGTTTACCGTCCAGACATAACTCAGAGGAGAAGGAATTGAAACTTTTTTGGGAAGAACACAAATAGGAGGACAGTTTGGTCATGTACTCTTTTCAGAAAGGGTCATCCAGGAGCCAGGCAGGGCCAGAGCAAGGTCCTGGCAAACAGAAGTTATTTGGGACAGCTGTGTCTTTACCTGTGTCCACCACTGTACCTGGTTCTCTGGCACCTGTTGATGTGGAGCAGCTGAGGGCTAGACTTGTCTCAGCAGTGCCCAGACGTCCACAGCCGAAAGCTGATGCTCTGGTGTTTCCTCACAGAACCAAAGCTCAGGAAAGACAATGGGCCGCACAGAGACCAGCACAAGTTGAGATGTTGGTAAGAGCAATACCATCTGAGAACTCAATGTATAAATTGTGTGTTTGTTAATTTGTTCATTCATTTAATTTCTTTTGGCTGTCAAAATTGGTGACATGACATATTACTTTTTTTTTTGTCCTAAAATGTATAATAAAGTCCTAAAATGTATGGTAAATGTACATACATACATACTTGAATATACCTGCTAAAATGGGCATGTTTTAATTTATCAATTAAAATTCATTTTTATATTATTTTTGGGAGTATAAAGTTAGAAATGCCTGAGTAAAGCAGCTGTTCTGAAATCATAATGAAGAAGAAAGCCTCATCAAAAGAATTACAATTTTGACAAGCTTATAAAGTAGTCATTATTATTTCTAAGAAAAAATATTTAATAAAATCTTTATTATAATTATTTAAAAAAATGTTTGTTTGCGAAACGTTTGTAAGATTAGTTCAGGTTGTAAAATGTCACATGGTGCTCCTTAAAAAAACAAATGTTTATTAATTAAAAATTCATGATATTTGTAAAAATTACTTTTTACCTTAGAAAGAATATATTTAAAAACTAGATATACTTAGTGTTGTATGTCATTATGACTCAAATATTAATAAACAGTTTGTAAAATGTACAATGGTAAACAAAAAATAACTGTCATACTCATTCCTGTTAACCATTTAAGTACATGATCTATATTTTACTCTAGCCAGTTCTGAAGAGACGCAGTGAACATATGAAACCGGAGAACACCCAGAGGGTCAACTTGAGCCATAAGATGTATTTTCCCTCTAATGAGGTCCAATCCATTGACCCCTCCTCAGAGAGAGGACCCTCTCCACTACAGCTTCCCCGAATTCCTGACCATGTCAGGGATAGACAGGTCTGGACACTCTCATCATAGACAACTATGGCAGATGTGTCCTGTAACATTAGTGACAATTTTGTGCATTTTATGTCCTGATTTCAGGTGCAGTTGACTCAGGGCTCACTCAGGATCCCATCAGCTCCTAAAAGAGCCAAGAGCTCATCTAGAAGTTATGCCATTGCAGTTTCACCTCTGAGCTACACCCCTTCTTCACCACTGTTCCTATTGTCTAGTTCACTGCTGTTCAACTCAGTAGAGGAAGTAATTCGTGCCAAAATTCACTCCCCACCCGACATTGTCCAAACCATCCGGAATAACCCTCACTTGGGATTCCTCTATGTGACGTCTGCAGAACCTAAATCATCCATCAAATTTGATTCATACAATCTCAAGTAAGAACTGTAGTTTTTTTCAGTCACATAGAAATGTGTTTGTACACTACTGTTTAAAAGTTTAGGGTCAGTTAGATAAAAAAAAAGAAAGAAATGAATACTTTTATTAAGCATGGATGCATTAAATTGATCATTTTTCAAAGATTTTTACACTGTTACCAAAGATTTCAAATAAATGTTGTACTTCTGAACTTTCTATTCATCAGACAATCCTGGAAAAAAAGTATCACGGTTTCCACAAAAATATAAAGCTTTTTTTCAGCATTGACAATAATAAGAAATGTTACCAAGTCAGCATTAGAGATTGTCTTACTATAGGGAGATGAGAGAGTCTGTATTAATTACTATTGGAGAAAGCGTAACGGCTAACTTGGATCATGTGTGCCGTAATAATCAATCACATTTCAGTCAGAGTTGTGCAACACTCAATTGCCGTTTACGGATACCATAGGAATGAATGAGAAGTGCCATAAGCTGAATCCCACCTGTCGCATAAAGTCAGTGACTTCTCTTATAAAATGGCATTTTTTTCGGTGTAAACTCTAAAAATTGTTCAATCCAAAAGTATTAGTGTAAAACGTTGAGGATTAGCAGATAGGCTGTCGATTCATCAAATGATGAGCTGTTTCTTCTAAAAAGCTGTTTATTCAGCGTAGTGAAGCCTCTCTTCCATTGACATCCATTCAAATAAAACGGCCTCTGGTCTCCTTTCCGTTAGCATTAGCCGTTACGCTTTTTTGGCTAATGGTTGCAGGCTTGCCTTCTAGTGGCTTTGTCAGCATGTTAGAATGATTTCTGAAGGATCATGTGACACTGGAGTAATGGCTGCTGGAAATTTAGGTCTGCCATCACAGGCATAATTTACATATATATATATATATATATATATATATATATATATATATATATATATATATATATAAACAAAACCAAACCAAACCAAATACATTTTGCTTAAATTTATTATTTTCTGTTTAAACGTTTTCACATATTTCATCAAATAAAGGTTAATATTCAGTAATATTTCATTTGCATATTCTGAATAATGTTTGGCATCATATTTATGAGGACTTTTTTGTTTGAATGATGAAAGTATGAAAAAGTGATATGCAAATACGCATGAACTGTGAACTGTGTGTTAAACCAGACCTTTATCTCTGAATATTCTAATTATTCTTTTAACAGAATTGCAATGTTTGACAATATCAACAAGTCAGACTACTATACAGTCAGCACTCATGCAGTTATGCACTACTATGGGTCTGAGGTGGACTGTTTGCCCTTGGAACGCTGGGAGCAGGAATACCAATATCACCGGAAGCTTTTGCGCATCCCTGTGTTTGCCCTCTTCCGCAAGTGGAAGGCTTTCAGTGTATGGCGCACCAATGTGCGCTATAAGAAAATCAGCAAATGCAGACGGTCATTGCAAGAGCATCTCTTCATTCTCAATGAGGTTTGCCAGTGGTTATTGCATTTATTTCATATACTATATGGCTTTTAAAAAAAGCTAATTTGTTTAAATAAAAAATGATATGATCTATCAATGAAAGCAACTTGAAATTTACATACTGTAAATATTTACCATACGGTTCCGTGAACAATGCATCATCTTCTTTATGAAAAGACTAGCTAAAGCTTGATGAAAAGTCATGTCTGTATTTCAGTCTCTGCGACCAGCTCTGATTGACATCAAGGAGATGTGTTACCACATCAGTGACATGCCTTTGTGTCGAATAGAGAAAGACCATACATATACACTAAAAGAGTTTCTGAGCGCACAATACAAACAGCTGGAGGAGGTGAGAGAGATCTATGTTTGTGTGTTCCTTTATGCAAAGAAAATATATTTACTTCTAGATTAACGTTCAATATATTTAATTATTTAATATATTTTGAAAAAAAAAAAATTGTTAATGTATTACAATATATTGAATAATATATAAGGAATTACTGTTTCTCATATATGTGACCCTGGACCACAAAACCAGTTATACATTTTTAGATTAGATTTAGGTAGATTTATACATCATCTGAAAGCTGAATAAATAGCTTTCCATTGATGTATGGTTTGTTAGGATAGGACAATATTTGGCCGATATACAACTATTTGAAAATCTGGAATCTGAGGGTGCAAAAAAAATCTAAATATTGAGAAAATCGACTTTAAAGTTGTCCAAATAAAGTTCTTAGCAATGCATATTACTAATCAAAAATTAAGTTTTGATATATTTACAGTAGGAAATTTACAAAATATCTTCACGGAACATGATCTTTAATTAATGTCCTAATGATTTTTGGCATAAAAGAAAAATCTATAATTTTGACCCATACAATGTATTTTTGTATGAAGTATTATACAAATATACCCCAGCGACTTAAGACTTTTGTGGTCCAGGGTCACATATCGAAAAGTATATGACAATATATTTACTTATATATATTGTAATTTATGTAAGAGTATGTTAAAGTATGTAATTTACATTCAATAATACACTTAAAATATACAGATGCACATGTAATAAAATATATAAAATATATTTGTAATAAAATATGTTTGAATTAGGGGTGTAACGATATGCGTATTGAACCGTTCGTTGGACTAATCCTATTACATTTAGAAAATAAAAGAGCTTAAAATGTGTGAAATATCAGTGCCACTACGCTCAACAACGCAGCCCAAATGACGTAACAGGCAACGTGCTGTCTGCCCCGCGATAACCTCCCCTTGCTGGGGTGCGTCGAAAGATGATGATCTTATCGACGATAGCCAGAGATATTGTCAAAAACATCAATTATTGGCAATATTAAGAGGATTTGGCATTTCCAATTAATGTAGGCCTGTTGCATTCTTATTTTTTATTAGGCCTATTATTATTATGAAGTTACTTTTATTATTAAATTAAAAGTACAATACATTTGCCCCGCAATTATTACCGCATAACTGACATGCTGCGAGGATAAGATTAGGCTATTTACTCCTCAATTAAAATGTTTTTTAAAAAGGTCTTTTAAAACAGGTCTATTAGGCTATAGGCTACGGCTACCTACAATGAATTATAGTCCTATAATTAAAATATTAACACTGCAGTCATCAATAAAAAATCTATGAAATAAAAGCTTTTATTTCGAGCACCGACTTTCAAAAACAACCTGTTTAACACAAAATTCTTCCAATTTTTTTTTTTTTTTTTTTTTACTATGTAGGGCCACAAGAGAAATATTAACGAAATAAATGAAAACAGCTATAGGCTATACCAGGGTTCCTCAAATCTTTCCCTGGAGGTCCAATCTGCTGCAGAGTTTAGCTCCAACCCTGATCAAACTCACCTACCTGTGATTTTCTAATGATCTTGAAGACTCTGATTAGCATGCTCAGGTGTGTTTGATTAGTGTTAGAGCTAAACTCTGCAGGAATGGTCCAGGTTTGAGGATTCCTGGGCTATACCATTATCAGCATGTTGAAGTAGATTCGTCTCTCGTCTTCTCTGAGAGAATATGCGACGTCAGATGCCGAAAGCTCCGTCATTACTCCGTCATTCTGTTTTTACTTTCACTTTCTGCTTATAGTGAATTGACTGAGATTAAGACGTTCACCGGCATAAATCTTGCACAAAGTTTGCACATGTGCAAACCTGGTGCAAACGCGTGCTTGTTTGATATCCATTGGCTCGCCTTCATGGTTTAAAACAGAAATATTTCCAACATTGCGACGTAACCAATTGCCCCGCCCCCCGTATCGAAAACGTACCGAACCGTTACACCACTGTGTCGTATCGAACCGAACCATGAATTTTGTGAACCGTTACACCCCTAGTTTGAATACACATACACACACATGCATATGTATGCATACATATATACATACTGTACATGAAATATATCTTAAAATGTTTAATGTTTTCAGTAAACACTTTTTTCTTATAGACATCATAGACATTTTCATATATAAAATGTACTATGCAAACAATGTAAATGAACATATGTAAATGAACTATTCAAACAATAACGTGAGATAAAAGTTTAAGAATATGTGTTTAGCTTGATGTAAACACATGCATTAACTCATGAAGGAATGTTTAAAAAAAGCTGTTACATATAAAAAATGCAGCGCAGTTTGTCTTCATTGCTATGTATTTTTTATATGTACCAGCATCAACATATAGCCATACATGGTTTATTTACATATTGCAGTATATTTAAAAATATAAGCACTAGTTTCCCATAAATGGAAATGTATTACTTAATAGTTTGCATTATATTGTCCAGTATATTCCCATATTTTTTTCATAAGGGTTATATTCTGCATGCACTGGAATGAGATGTGTCTTTTCTGTCATTGTCAGTTATAATAGGTTCTTCTTGTGTATCTGTGTTCTAGGTGTCCTCTCGTCTTGAGAAGTTCAGGGAGCTAGTAATGGAAGTGGCAAGAAGTGCCTGTCGAAATGCTTTGAAAGAGTCTGGACACACACCTGACTATGGCGACTTGGAGACTGGTGACACCTTTATTCAGATAAAAAACAATTACGTGGCTAACAGCTGGCATATTGTGAATTTGAGCATTTTTTTCCCTTTCTTATATGCATGCATCAGATGGTAATGAAGAGTTAGCGTCACCTGCTTTTGGATTGCTCTTTGAGGATTCACCTCAGAAGATGAGTTATACGCAGCAAGCAAACAAAAGCTACCACTGCAGACGTCTTACTTGGTTAGTCAACATTACTAACATACTAACTCGCAACACAATGGATCATCCAGACTGAGTAATCAGCAGACACTTCACCATTTGTTGATTATTGACAATGTAACATGCTCTCTTGGCTGATTAATTATTCTGTGGAATGAATTTATACATGATAAAATACAGTGGCGTAGCAAGTCAGCCCCGGGCCCATATGCAAAAAAAATTGTACGGGCCCCCCCAAACATTATGGGCTCCAACTCGGTTAACTTAACTTGGGCCCTATTGTTGATTTTTCTGAAGTAAATAACGTTACGTGAATCTTGACTATTCACAAACTGTTTTACGGTATAGGCTAAATGCTTGGAAATTATATTTAACGTTTTCATGTCCATTCATTATTTGTAGCACGCAAGCCACCCAAGTTTTGTGCTTTGTTACTACAATACACTACAATAAAATACTACAATATAATACAAACAATAAATGTGTTTTTATGCTCTTTAATTTGTAGTGAGATAATTCGCCTCAGTTCAAGTGGCATATGAATCAATGATATTTTCCTCTTTAATATTTGCAGCACGAAATAAACATGAATATTTGAATGCATGCATGAAAAAAATCAGAACAATTTAATACAAACAAATGTCTCATGAAATCGAACAATCAGAGTTTCAAAAAAAGGTCAATAAATTTATTGCTGTTTTTTATGTTAAATGTGAAGAATGACGGATGCCACAGACCTTTTTTTTCTTTCTTTTTTTTTTGGTGGAGTAGCCTATAGGTGGAATTTTCACATTAACTTCAAGCAATATAACATGATTTTATTATCGTAATTTTGACTTTATTCTTAAAATATTATGACGTTAATCTTATTTATTTCGTTATTTTTCAACGTGGCACTAAAATGCGGCCGTAGGCTATTTGTAGCTACTGAATGCAAACAAAAGTTTGGCACAGCGGCTCAAAAAACAAACAAACAAAATAAATAAAAAACAAACAAAAAAGTAAAAAATAGTGAGGGGATATTTGAATTATTTGTTAATAAACTAGTGTTTTCTGAGTCAGTGTCGCAAAGATGAATTTGACGAACCTGACTCGCCATCTCCTCATAATGAAATACATAATGAAAGAGTTTTTGTTTTTGATTTCAATTATTTAATTTTAAAAATAGTAATTTAAAGCATTATATAGATATATTTATCATGTCGGTAATTTATCAGTTTCAGTTCATCATTGTGAGGTGCTCCTGCTCAAGACAATCAGACAATCAGAAAGCGTTTGTTTTCCTTATTTTACAAAAGCACAAGGTTTTGTTGATATTGTGAGTGCACACAAATTAAAGTAGACCCTTTGCGGTTCCGAATTATGTATACTCTTATCTTTATGAGCAAAAATGACAGCGTATTTTTAAGCTTCCATTGTTATAAAAAAAAATGCAAGTTATCGCGCTGGCGCCTCCCATGTTCCTGCAAAGCATGATTCAGCTTCCACTCTCCGTACAAACGATTGGATATGTGCCTAACAGCGCACATTTATCTAGATTAAATGTTTAAATTAATACTGTGAAATGCATGGAGTGTTATATATATCTATAGATTTTATTTTAGGCAAGTCGTGATGATTTAAGAAGGCTAAAGGCTAAACTCACTGCCTGCCGCTGGTCGCTTGGTCGTTCCTTTAAAAAACAAAAACTTGAATTTAACAAACATAAAATGTTCCAAACATATTTCTAAATTAACTTAATAAATAAACAAAAAGAAATATCACCACTTTGCCATTAAAAACCAAAACTGAACTATTTTAATGGGGAAGATAGAGAGAGAAAAAAGACACGGGCTCCAGTCGGACTCGGGCTGAGAATTCTAATAAGCTGTCGGACAAGGGAAATTCAGGGAAATTGCAGGGAAATTCATTCCCTCGTTTCAATTAAAAGTTCTCCCCGGCTCGTTGGGCCCCCAATCTGCCCAGGCCCATATGCACCTGCATACCCTGCATACCCAGACGCTACGCCACTGATAAAATATATTATTGTAACTTCAGGCAGCTGAAAGCATGATCACATCGGCCCATTATATTTAATAATCAACATATGATATATAATAATCTTACTTTATATAAATAACACATATAAGTCAACTTTTGTTTAGAAGCATACACTCTTTTTTCTTAGGTGCTTAAATGTGTATCTCTCAAAAATGAAAGCCTTTATCTCATTCCAAACTCATTCGTTTTTATTCTTGTTGTGGAACACAAAAGGAGATATTAAGAAAATATATATTTATTTAGTTATTTTGCAGTGACAGTTTTAGCAGTGACAGACTTCTGTCGAGTTCCAAAAAGTTATTATTTTTTTATGAACTCTTGAATATTTTTTTGGTCTCCATAGTTTCATCAGACTGACTGATTATCTGATTGTGAACACCACGCACATGCTTGTAGTCAACTCAATCAGTAAGCTACTAAGTGTGTTTCAAGAGCACATCACACACACCCCTTCACTCACCCTCATCCAGAGCTGGGCAGGTGCTGAGACTAGCCTTGATCCTGATGTAAAGGTTAGTAAGCTTGTTTGGGTATGTGATCATTCAGGGTAATATTTTTTTTATTATTATTATTTTTTTTTATCTGTTTGTTTCACTCTGTATGTCTGTGATTCTTAAACTACTGTCACTTTGATTATATTTTTTTATTAAATCTAAGATATCAAACAGATAATTAAAACTGGAACCTTTTTTATCATATGTTTCATTTATTTTTGCCACTTTTCAAATGACTGATACATATAGATTGCATTTTCACCCTTGTTCCAAAGCAAGACTTTCAATTTACAAATATGAAGATTTACCGAACAAATAATAATTATACTTTAATAATAATTATAACAATGTTAAGAAATGTAAAGAAACTTGTCATTATTTGGTGACATTTATCACTTGTTACACTCAATTAAATCAAGTTCATCACCTTCTTCACTGGTTTCATTTCCATTGTGACCAAAAGTTTTGTAAATAAATTTGATCAAAATGAATGATGGACAATGTCAGGGAAGAGCATCAAATATCAGAAATGCGATGTACGGAGAAAAAAAAAAGTGTCAAATATCAGGTAAATGTAAAAGTTAAGTATCACTTGTAAACAGAATAGTTTTATTGTGCAAAATTTACAAGCTTCATTTTTGTCAAATTATGCAAGTGTGTATCTATTTTTAATTTATTTTTTTAAGTTTTTTTGTTTGTTTTATTTTATTCAGTTTGTTTTAATTGTATTTATTTGTTTAAAAAATGTAATTTCCTCCACAGAATATTACCAAATACTCAATGTGTGTGCAAGTTGAAAGTTTAGAGTTTAGTGTGTGTGTGTGTGTGTGTGTGTGTGTGAGTGAGTGTGTGTGTGTGTGTGTGTGTGCAGGTTCGACTACACTCGTGAGGTCCAAAATGACCACACTAATATATTGAAACCTGTAAAACACAGACTACTGTTTAGGCATAGGGGTTAGGTGAAAATATCATCAAACCTAAATAAACAGTGGAAGTCTATGAGATACCCTCAGTGTTATAGTTAAACAAACAAAAGTATGTGTGTGTTACAGGTCACAGGAGAGCAACATGTCAATACTTCCCACCAGCCAATGTTTATAACTGAGCTGATGCTGGACACACACTCCTTATCATACCAGCCCTCCAATGACGACTTCCAGGTTTGTGTTTCTGCACACTATATTTGCGTCTCTTGCAAAGCTTGTCTGCAGCATAACCAGTATGTGTATATCTGCACAATGCATATGTTTATGTGTGCCATTTGTGTGTATATCAGGAGTGTGTAGCAGAGATTACTGGGAGGTTTGAGAAGACAGTATTGTCTTTGGATACTCTGCTGCAAGACACCTACTTTGATGCTTTTACTCAACCTATTATCAACAAAAAGGTTAAAAAAATATCATTGCTGCTTCAATACACTCTTTTATAATTTGGCCATTGCTGATGTTTTTGTCCGCATGTGTATGGGTGGGTTTCAGGTTGAGGAGAAGACATGTGGGGATGGCCCTAGTCTTGAGGAAATCTTGGAAGATGATGCTCATCTGCAGGACATCATCCTCAATATTAAGGTTATTATTTTATTCTAACATGACTATAATATAAAAGCAGTTAAAAAAGAGACTGTTCTCATGCACCACTTTAACATATGTAAAAGTTTTTTTTTTTTTTTTTTTTTTTAAATATAGGAATATTAGTTTTTTCTATACAAGTTATGGAAGCAATTTATTGGTTTCTTCAATATTGTGTTCTTCAAGTGTCACCATTTGGTGGTTCTCTAAAGAATATGTTTAACAGTAAACAGCAGTGTTCTCAGGTATAGTAACTTACATATTTAAATATATTTCAGTCATGAAAACTCTCAAGTTCGTTTAGATAGGTAGTTGACAGTTGCTATGTTTCCATCACCCTGCTTTTATGCACATTTTGAAGTATCGCATCAGAAACGAGTGATGGAAGCGCTAAATTTTGGATAAAAATGCTTTAATTCGCAAAAAAGTTTTTACGCTCGCTTGAGGTGTTTTTTTACTTGTGCAATAAAAGGGTTAATGCAAATAATGGGAGATGGAAATGCATTTGCCTAATAAATTTCTCCCTGCGCATCAAAAAAGTTATGTGATTTTGTGCTGTGGGATGGCACATCCTGACCAACCAGCGGACCGATCTCGTTCCATAGCATCTGAAATGTTATGGTCATTCTGAAATCCCTGAGCAAAGTCTGTCATCAAAGTATTTCTGTATAATTGTCTTACACGACTGCGTTCCAAAACAGCAGGCATCCGCCTCCGAAAGCAATGACCACATTTACTGTGTTTCGTCTGCTCGCTCTGAGGCACAAGTAATTTATTATATATGAAAATTATTATATTCAGTGGCTTCTCCTACTTTTTTTAGTGATTTATAGTGCCAGTTTATCAGGAAGTGACAATTTTGTTCTCTTTGACTCGGATGAAAACGGTGCTTATTCGCAAATGTTTTATGCGATATTCCAATTTTGCGCATAAGTTAAATTCGCAACTTTGGATGGAAACCCAGCTAGTGATGTGCATAGACTTTCATGACTGAACTAGTTATTGCTTGTGTAAATAAGCACAACTCTAATTTTTATTTTTAATATAAAAGATATTCATTCTCAATTGAGAAATGCACAGTTTTAAGCTTAAAGGAATCGTTCATCCAAAAAAAGTTTAATATTCTCTAGTTTTCGTCTATCCATTGAAATATCTTTGTGTCGTTCCAAACCCATATGACGTCCATTCATCTTTGGAACACAAATTAAGATATTTTTTATTCTGTTTTTGTCCATTCATTCACAGTCCACACAACCAAAATTTCTTTCAAAAATTATAAAATGACATAGCAAAAATAATCCATATGAAGCGAGGGGTTTAATTCAAGTCTTCTGAAGAGACATGATCACTTTATATGATAAACAGATTTATTCTAGGCTTTTATTTACATAAAAACATTGATCAATGCACCAGTGCTATTTTAGTATTTTAGATATTTTTAGTATTTTAGTAATTTAAACTATAAATCAAAATTTTTGTAATTTAGATGCTTATAGTTTTTATTAATAATTTCAATTAGTTATTTTTTATATTTTGTTTTCATTTTAATTTTAGTAACAGTTTTATTAGTTTTTTTCATGTCTATATGTTTTTTTATTCATTTTTATTTACGTTTTAGTTTGTTATTTTAGTTCAGTTAAACTTTTTTACAGTTCATTTTCTAGTTTTAGTTCATTATAAACCTACAATGCACATACATAGAGTACATCAAATATGGTAAACAGAAGCTCAACCATGCTTGCTTGACGCACAAAAACAAACCAAGAAAGCACAATTGAGCTTCTGTGTTTTCATATCTGTCTCTAATTGTGAAAATGTTTCATGTTTCTTCCCCTGTCAGCAATCTATTCAGTTTGCATTCAATACATCTAATGTGTATGCTCGTACATTTGAGCCGTTCAGACTGTTTTACAAAGAAAATGAAGACCTGGATCTGGAGGCTCTCAAAGAGCAAGACCATGGTACATCATCTTTATCATAATCATCATAATCTATGTGAAAAGCATGATTGTCACACACTTCTTATGTTGTGTATGTGTGTCTGATGCAGAGGTTGCGTTTTTTGGGAACAGTCTGGATAAATATCATCGAGAGCATAAAGAGGCTTTAGCCATCAAACAGAAAAGACCCTTGGGAATTCTGCTGGTGGATACTACACAACTGAAGCAGAAACTTATACCATCCCCTCTACGCTGCATAGAGGTTACAAACTGACAGAAACACACAAATACAAAATGATTTCTTCTGTAATATTTGCATTCCGACTGTTTGGTAGATGGTAGACACCAACATAGCTTGCAATAAGGGACAAATAAATACACAGATACATAACCCACCTCATTCTGAACCCTTTTCCAGGTCATTAATGACATCCTACCTCGGCTGGCAAAGAAAAAAATGGATGACATCATTGCAGAGGCTCAGGATGCACAGTTCAAACTGGACTTTGTTCCAACTGTAACCAGCGAATATGTCAACTCCCTGAACTTCCAAGAGGAAATTCAGAAGAGGGTAAGAATCAGAAGAGAACCATGACCCATCAAGCAGAAGACTGAGTATCAGACGGCTGTTTGCTCAGATGTATTAATCTCATCTTTCAATCTTTTTTTGTTAGATTGTTGTGCTGGAAAAGGAGACTGAGACTGTCTGTGACATGTACAAGTTGATTGAGTGTTACTCTGTCCCCACTCCTCCTGAGGATATTGCCGTCTTTGCCACATTGTCTCCTTGTATAACTGCCGTAAGGATCACCATCGACAAGACGGTGGGAGAGCGGCACACTTATGTGGACAAATTTTGCCAACACCTCCAGCAAGACATCAACCAACTAAACAAGAAAGTGCTGGAAGTGAAAGAGCAAGCAGAGGTGAAAGAAAGAAATAGTGATACTATATCAGAATAATGTGCTAACATTATGGTATTTTTATTTTGTATATTTTTTATTTCAAAAAGTTCAAAAGTGTGGGGTCAGCAGATTAGTTTTGAAAGAAATTAATACTTTTATTCAATAAGGATGCATTAAATTAATCAGATGTGACAGTAAAGACATACTTTTGTTACAAAAGATTTATATTTTAAATAAATGCTGTTGAATTTTCTATTCATCAAAGTATAACAACTATAATTTTTCTTGAGCACCAAATCAGCATATTACAAGGATCTTGTTACACATTTTAAAATATATTTAAACAGTTATTTTAAATTGCAACAATATTTACTGCTTTACTGATTTTTTTAAATCAAATAAATGCTTGATGAGCATTAAAAGAATCTTGCTGACCCCAATTTTTTGAACAGTACTGTATACCCACCCAGTACTTTCACTTTTTGTACTTAACTGGTCAAATGTGAATTACTGCTGCTAAATAACTCACAGTCTACCTTTGTGTCTTTTTGATTTTGTCTCTACAGAACAGTCAGCTCCTTGACATCGATGCAGATCGCTCTAACGTACGCCGGCTGCTGGGAGATATTCAGATCTCTATTGATGAGCTGCAGACTCAAGCCTTCAAATATAAAACCGACCAGAAGAACTTTAAAGTCAGTGTGTCTATAGGTCCACTAGAGGGCGCTTGTTCTCTATTTATTTTTATGTTTTCTCCTTGTCTGGCTGGCCATCACGAGTTATACTTATTTTTAACCTGTGTTTGTTTGTTTGTTTTTTTCAGGTGGAAGTGACTAAATATGAAGCTCTAGAGGAACTGACCGCTGAAGTGAAGCTGAAACAGTTATTGTGGGACTCTCTGGAAGAATGGGAAAATCTAGAGAACAGTTGGTTGCAGGTAATTTTTTATACTTTTGAAGCATTTGAATTTTTCCCTTCCACTTAAATCCACTTAATGGAGAAACACCATACCTCCTTAGATTTAAACTGCAAATTGAAGTGTAGTATAATTTACAACAGCTGTACTGCAATTATTTTTGTTTAGAGATGGTGTAAATTAATATGATAGTGCACTCTCAAAAAGGATGTGTTGAATAATAACACATTTTTTGTTATGGCAATTTTAACACATTTTGTGACATTTTAAGTTGATCGTGTAAAAAGAAAGAGAGAGAGAGAGAGAAACAGCACAGTGTGTCCAACACAATATGTGTTAACTATCATCCAATCACATTGCTGCCTACGTCACTCCACAAGCTGTTAACCAAATTCGTGCCTCTTTTTTCATTGGTGAATGACGTGGATGCACTCATGTCAGGTATATGGATTTCCCCGCTAGAAATATAATGTTCCCAGAGCATTCTCAGAACGTCCCGTCGGTGTCAATGACGTTCCCAGAACGTTTCCCGAGATGGTCATGATGTGGAGCTCTTTAAAGAGTTGGGGGACGTCATTTGGAGAACCTTCAGGGATTAGCACTGCTCAGAGTATATTTGGTCCCACAATACAGAGTGTTAAAGTAACACGGATTATTAACACAACTTAATGAGAATGTTAACAAGCAGAATGACTGAAGGAAAGAGAAACAGAAAAAAAGAGAGAGACGAACATAAACACAACAACTGACTTAGTCACAGCCTTAGAGGAAATCAACTGAAATAAAACATTAAATCTCTCAAGGATTAAACACCTCCACAAACAGCATCACCAGCTTCACTTATTACTAACTAGCACAATCAACATGTAGCGGCTTGATTCACTGACTTTCATGTTACACAGTTGAAAATAGAAGCTGTTTGTTTCTGCAGGTTGAATTTTAACAGTGTTTGGACAGTTGAAACAATTGAAAAACAATCGTGCACAAGAAGCTTTTGTTCATGGCACAGATTGACATGAAGATTCGGCATATGAATCTCAACAATGGTGACAATCAACAAAATATTCAGATAAACATCTTTGAACATCACAAAGCAAGTTACTATAAAGTCACATCAAAAATAGCAACAGTTAATTCAAATAGTAAGAATAAAAGAAAATATTAAGACAATTCAGGTGTATAATTTATTCATGTTGCCATGGATGAGTTTTGATTGGTGCACCCAGAATGCACTGCAGCATGAAGCTTTTTGTTTATTGTCACCATCGTTGAGAGATTCATATGCTGATTCTTGATGAATGTTTGTATCTGAGTTGCACAGATGTTCAAAATGCCTTGTGCAAAGTGTTTTTTTTTTTTGTTTTGTTTTTTAAATCCATCAAATTATGTGATTGAAAACATTAATTTAACATCAAACATAATCACAGAGATCACAGGGATACAGCAACTTAAGTGTTACTGAGATAAAATCTTATGGTTGTCTTAATTACAGCATAAAATTAGGCACTTTATGCTAGATAGCTTCAGGTGAAGTGTCCTTGCAAATGGTGTGCTGGAAGCCATTTAGTGTCTTCTAAATGTCAAATGGTCAATTATCTCTTTGATGCAGAATAAGTTTGATGAGCTGGACCCAGAATTGCTGAGCAGGCAGGTGAACAAGTTTGCCAAATATGTCAGCCAGCTGGAGAAAGGACTGCCAAAAAACAATGTGGTGCCCTGCCTCAAAGAGAATGTGGAGAGAATGCGAGAAAAGGTGGGTGAGGTTGGCACTAATGCTAGTGTGTCATTGCTCTTCAACAGTTTCCTCGTTTGAAGTCAACTGCTGTATTTTGCATTGGGACTGTGGAAAAATGTCTAAACCCCATGACAAAGTGTAGTATTAGGAGTACACTATACCGTTTAAAACTTAAATTAATTTATTTACTATATTTTGAATTGTAATTTATTTCTGTGATGGCAAAGCCAAATATTCAGCAGCCATTGCTCTAGTCTTCAGTGTCACATGATCCTTCAGAAATCATTCTGGTTTGGTGCTCAAGTAACATTTCTTATTATCAAATGTGAGTGATTTTTAAGGATTCTTTGATGAGTGTAAAGTTCTAAAGAAAATCATTTATTTTAAATAGAAAACTTCTGTAGTATTATAAATGTCTTTAATGTCACTTTTGATGATTGCACCTGCATATTTAATATTCTGTGATTGTGTAGCTGCCAGTCATCACAGACCTGCGTAACCCATGTCTGAAAGCTCGTCACTGGGAGATGCTGGAGGACATTGTGAATTCCAGCCTACTGGAAGAGCCACTGACTCTCGCTTACCTGCAAGAACTCAACATCTTCCACTTTGGACCACAAATACAGGAGGTGAGAGAAACAAAAATGGCTCTCAAAAGCCACTGATGTACTTATATAGACAACATTTCTGGGCATCATAGACACAGTCCAAATTTTCAGCTTGCTGTCTGGGTAGGCAGCTCACTAGGTTTTGAGGTGCAACCTGACAGGAAAGAGTAAATCAGTGTATAGGTGCTGAGAATTCTTCTTTTAACTCTATGAATCCTCTCAAACTCTCAGGTGTCAGCACAAGCCTCAGGAGAAGCATCTCTGGAGAACATTCTGAGAAAGGTGACATCTATGTTTATCATTCTCATTTAATAAGGTTTATACATGTCTTTATATTCAACTTGACACACTCATTCTATTGATAGATTGAAGAATCTTGGAAGACGACAGAGTTTGTGGTTCTGCCCCATCGGGACTCCAAGGATGTGTTTATCCTTGGGGGAACTGATGATATTCAGGTAAGAGTGTGTCTGAACCTTTGTTCACAGTATTAGAGAGTTCAGATTGTTAAACTGTAAGATTCATGCATAATTATAATTATATTCCAACCCTAACCTTGCCTAGGGGTGTGTGATATCACGATCGACAATTAAAATGTCTTCACAATCTGCTTTTGAAGAAATATGGTATCATGCTACAGCACACATTTTATCAGTTGGAGTTCTGGCGCCTCCGTCTAAATATACTGTACAGGCCAATTCACACCGCACAGACAAACGCCAACAAACACATCAGCGTTTGTTGTGCCGGTTAAACATTTAATTCGCTTGCTGAAGCGCACGCACACTAAAAAGCCTGTCAAACAGTTATCTTTCGCGTCTGATTACGCTAATATTGTCAAAAACACACAAGGTTTCCATATAAATACAGTTGGTTATGTCTAAAGTGAAAGTAAACAGTTAAGAGAAACGAATGCGTACCTGTATATTAGATGCGTTCAGCTCTTAAAGCGATAGTATTAAACATGCTACTATTCCATTAAAGGGATATTTCACCCAAAAATAAAAATTCTGTCATTGTTTTCTCACTCTCATTGTCAGACTCATGGACTTTTGTTGTGTTTTCTTCCCTCATGTGCCCGTGACCTACAGTAGTTTTCCCTCGTGTCCGATTGTGTCATTCTGTTCACCTGTGTTTTATTAATTAGCCTTATTTGCCCACCTACTTAAGATCATGTCTGTTCATTCTGTCTTCGTCCGGTATTGTGAATGTTGTCCCTACGTGTGTCTCCTGCCTGCCTTCTGTGAATTACCCTTCTGTGGATTTATTAAAGGATATTTGACTTGATCTTCATCTTCGTGCGTGTTTTATAGACCATGTTACATGACACTCATGTTGTCCCAGACCTGTATTAGTTTCTCTCTTGTGCTGAATACAACAGAAGAAATTTTGAAGAATGTGGGTAATCAAACAGTTCCTGTGCCCACTGACTTTGATAGTAGGGAAAAAATACTAAAAGTCACTGGGGACCAGCAGCTGTTTGGTTACCCACATTCTTCAAAATAACTTTTATCTTCAACAGAAGAAAGAAGCTCATTCAGGTTTAAAACAACTTGAGAGTGAATAAATGATGGCAGAATAATTTTCATTTTTGGGTGAACTCTTCCTTTAATGTTAATAATACTCATTTACTGCTCTTGACTGAAGAACTTTAATTTAAAAGAACAGTTGCTTTAATAAGAATCAGTGTGTAATTTATACAGTGAAGTGTATACAGGTGCTTTATTTTTATGTTTGTTAATTCAATTTCTTTAATCCTATTGCTAAATACACCTACTGTGCCTGAAAAATAAAGCACTGTTTGTTTTATTTGCATATTATGTGTATCTTTGTTCTTATATTTTAATAACAAAGATTAAAAAATGATGAAGATTTTTATCTTCACCCTCTTTGGCTTGAATGTCTTTGCCATTCATTATTTTATATTTTGTTACCTTGTAAGGCTTTGTTTTTAAAGTAGGGAAATCAGTTTGGCTGTACTCCTTAGACAACTTAGTAAAACCAACATGACAAAGAATTGTGCTAAAATTGTGAATTGTGATTTTTCAAAAAAAAAAAAAAAAATCCATATCGCCATATCGCCCACCCCTAACCTTACCTGAGTTTAATACAGAAGAGATGTCTTCTCATTTATGAATATTTGTATTCTGTCTGTGTGAATGTAAAACCTCTAGGTGCTTCTCGATGACAGTATAGTCAATGTGGCCACAGTTGCATCATCCCGTTACGCAGGCCCCATCAAGGCCAGAGTGGACAAGTGGCAGAGACAGCTTTCTCTCTCCAGCCAGACCTTGGTAATCACACCAGAGTGGTGATCACCAAAAACAAAACCAAAGCCAGATCATTTTTGGTTTTAGTTTTTGGATTTTGTTTTGTTCTGTTTTGTTTTTTTGGCTTGAGTGGTAATTGTCTAAAACAAACCCCCTTTTTTAACAATTTTTTTTTCACGTCAGATATTAGTCTTTCTCTGATTTGTTTCTGCTGTGTTCCTAGGATGAGTGGTTGGCATGTCAGAGAAGCTGGCTTTATCTTGAGAGTATTTTCAGTGCTCCTGACATCCAGAGGCAGTTGCCTGCTGAGTCTAAGATGTTCCTTCAAGTGGACAAGTCCTGGAAAGAGATCATGAGGAAGGTCAACCGCCTGCCTAATGCCCTGCGTGCTGCCACACAAACAGGTCTGACAGGATGTAGCTCAAGAAGCATCTCAAAACATTAGATGAACAACTCAGAACATTAGATGAAGATTTTTAAAAAATAAAATTCTTGTTCAGTGTCAGAAGAGTTTTTATCTGCAAATTAGTACATGAAAAATGAAAGCTGTAGGTTAAATGCAACAATGAATGCAATAACGTAAATTTTAAATGACTTTCACCAGTGTTGCCCTCTAATCTGTCTCCTCAGGGCTTCTGGATATTTTCCAAAATAATAATGCACTCCTGGAGCGGATACAGAAATGCCTGGAGGCTTACCTGGAGTCAAAGAGAGTTGTCTTCCCAAGGTGCCTACGCACACGCACATACTCACAGCAGTTTCTCATCAGAATGCTGATTTCTCTTGATGCTGTGCCATGACTTAACTCACTTTTCTGGGTGGCTTAGGTTCTATTTCTTGTCTAATGATGAACTGTTGGAGATTTTGGCTCAGACGCGGAACCCTCAGGCTGTGCAGCCTCATCTGAGGAAGTGTTTTGATGCAATATCCCAGCTGGAGTTCGGCCTTCTTACCCCTGGAGAGGGTGAGACTGGTGAAAAAATACAGTACACCAATGACATCTTAGCCATGGTGTCACCTGAGGGAGAAAAGGTGAATTCTTTTCTTTTCTTTTCTTTTCTTTTCTTTTCTTTTCTTTTCTTTTCTTTTCTTTTCTTTTCGTGTAAGACAAATTCAATACAAATCTGTTCAGTGTACCTTTTGGCTAATTTGTTTTCTTATTTGTGTCTTCAAAATGAAAAAAATATATAAGCAATTCATTTATTACATTGTCAACCCGTTTCATGGTCGGTGAACATTTTCATTTCCTAATTGGAAAGGAATAGCATGAAATAAAAGATGGCTCATTTTTTGCATTTAGTTTTACTTTTTCTTATTGTGTACAAATCAGTTTATGGCTTCAGTATTTTATTTGCACATGTGGGTGGTACTGTACAGCATTAATTCATAAAGAGTCGATACGACTCTGCCAGTGTCTTTACACTTTAATAAAATATGTTAAAGTTGCAAACCACCACTTACTGTTATTGCTACACATACCAATATAAAGCAGTAATTAGTGTTGCTGCGACTTGCAAAGCTTTGCCTAATGTAGGACACAAGAGAGATGCTGACACAGAGTTTAGTGTATTTTTTAAGTAATGTTTTCATTTCCCATTGATAAATGCAATGGAAATAGGTCTGTCATTTTGGATAAAAGTGAAATGTTTGGCTATTACTGTACACAGAAATAAGCCATCTTTTCCTTTCTCATTATTCCTTTCCAAATAGGAATGAAATGGTCAAAATGTACACAGACGTTATAAATGATAAATGAGCGGTTTGTTTTTCCGTCTTGAAAACAAAAACTAGAAGACAAATTATCCAAAAGTACATGGACCAAATAGCAAGGATTTATAAAATAAAAGAGGATAATGTTAAATATATGTATGTGTGTCTGTGCTGTAGGTGGCACTGGGGAAAGGCCTGAAGGCTCGTGGTAATGTAGAGGACTGGTTGGGGAAGGTGGAGGAGGCCATGTTTTCCTCTCTTAGGAGGCTTAGTAAGGCTGCAATTGCTGACTACCAGAGCAAACCCAGAGTGGAGTGGGTAGTGGCTGGACATCCCTCACAGGTTTGTGCTTGTCTAGGTGGGATTGTTTATGTGCATCTCTGAGTGTATGAGCAATTCTCACCTACGCTTTTCTGCAGGTGGTGTTGACTATTTCTCAGCTCATGTGGTGCAGGGACATGGACAACTGCCTAGAGGGAGATCATGACCACTATCAAGCGCTACAAGAATTTGAGATCACCAACTTTGAGGTGACAACATATAGCTTTCATAGACCAAATGATGTATCTTCATATAGATTTGTATATATTTATTTATATATATCAATTTAGTATGTGTAGTACATTCATGTGTCTTTTTATATACTGTATGTGTGTGTCTGTCTTTATGTGTACAAATAGAGACTGAATGCTCTTGCTGCTCTGGTCCGTGGGAATTTGCCCAGTCTTCATCGGAACATCGTCACAGCTCTCATCACCATAGATGTGCACGCCAGAGACATCGTCACAGAGCTTGTCAAAGAGAAGGTTTGTGTATTTCCTTCATCTTATCACACAGGGATCAAGAAAAATGTGACCTCTTTGCAATAGATCGGTGCTTCTTAATAGGGCTATAACAATATTATATTTTCACTACAAGATTTTCATGGCTAAAAGAATAACTGATGCAGTTAACATCCTGTTGCTTCCAGCTAACATGCAAGTCTTCTATCTATAATATTGCTTCCTCCAGTGAAAAAGCCATCTCGTCTGAATCAGGATAAAAATATTTACAGATTAAGCATTTTTGAAAGTGAAATACATACATGTCATTGGATTTTGATGTGAGAGGACAACAGGGGATGGGCCATTTTACAGGAGGAAGCTTTATTATGGATTATGGACTCCAGTGTTATTATGGTATTTTGGCCAGAAGAGATAGTTTAAAATGAACATCTTGGATAGCCTGAGAGTAAGTTAAATTTTCAGGAATTTTCAATTTATGGGTGAACTATACCTTTAAATAATCTATCAATCAAATTCATCTTTAACTTTTGTGTTTACTCTTTTTGGACAATAAATCACTCAAAATACACATGTAGAGAGAGTTTGTAACCATAACTATAAAAAAAGCTTATATAAACAACAGTGTTGATCGGTGCTTCCTGCAGACTGGGGTGTGTAACACTTATCTTTTTTACCTACTATGTTGGAGTGTCAGCCAGATAACTTACTGGCACTTGATTCTTTTTGATGGTATCATATTGTATGCTTATTTTATTATTTATATTTAGCAGCATAAATTGTACTGTACTCCCCTGTCCAGCATTATCAGAATAAACCTACGACCAGGCAGTTGAGAACTACTGTAATACATAATGTAAATGCCAATTATTTACTTGTCTGATAGTTCAAGGGGTTATGGTGCGTGTGTGTGTGTGTGTGTGTGTGTGTGTGTTTGTAGGTGGACTCCAGTGATAATTTCGAGTGGCAGAGGCAGTTGCGGTATTATTGGGATGTGGACCTGGATGACTGTATGGCTCGGATGGCTCTCTCTCAATATGTCTATGGATATGAATATTTGGGAGCTTGTCCTCGTTTGGTGATCACTCCACTGACGGTACATAAATGCACTTTTTTATGATAGTGTATTTAATACTTATGCTGTAAAACATGGAGTTTTGTCCATTTATTTTGAATACATTTGAATTTTACTTAATGTAAATCAATTTGCATAAAATTGAATAATGATTGCTTTTACTTTATATAAATTCTAATGTTCTAAAGTAAATTCTAAAGTAAAACTAAATTATAAAATTTTACCCTGTTAAAATATATTTTATAAAATAAAATCAATATCAAAAGAAGCTATAAATAATGCACAATATTATTAAAAACAATAAAGCTGTGATAGAATTTTAATTTTAAATTCACGGTCTATTTTGATTGAAATTGTTTATGTAATTCACCGCAGGGGCCTTTTTTTGTCCCTACATTTTAAATACCTGGGGGGTTTTGTCAGTTTGGGTCACATTTTTGCCCTTGGTTGATTTCTGATCTGCCTCTGACCCCAAACCTGATAAACTTTAGTCAAACATCAGATTCTGTCTTTTCACATGTTATGCATAAGAAATAACATTTTAACCACTCATACTAAAGTGCGAGTAACAAAGAAATGTATCAATTCATGGATGGATCTGTCAGTGTTGTGTGTATGAGTTATTAAGATGCATGATTGTGTGTGCAAATTGCGTATCTGTTTGCTTTTTTTTATGTTAGGATCGATGTTACCTCTGCCTGATGGGAGCGCTGCAGCTAGATCTGGGAGGAGCTCCTGCAGGTCCAGCTGGTACAGGCAAAACTGAGACCACTAAAGACCTCGCGAAAGCTCTGGCAATCCAGTGTGTGGTCTTTAACTGCTCAGATGGACTTGACTATAAGGTGTCTCTCTGCCCGTCCAACTTCTATTTTCTTTTTCCTCATTCATTTTTAAGCAGTTAGACAACCAATATAAGATAGAGATACTCGTTTTTCCTGTCATATTAGAGTGAATTCATTGTATCTGTCACTAGGAGGCAGAATATCCCCAACTGAGTTCTCTGTGCAGTACATGAAAATCACTATAAACATCTGTCTGAGACATCTATCTCTTTATTTATGGCCAGTGTTTAGTGTTTGCTAAGGGAAGCCATATATCATAAAGACGTGTAAGATTCTGACTAGGCCTTAAAAACAGTCATAATCATTGTTAATGGTTTGTCTTTATTTATTCTTTTACTGGAACATTATTTTACCATATAGCTCTTTCTGTAGATCATTCCTTTGCCTATGGGTTTTCTGGGCTGGGGTTTGTTATTGCTGTGGTTCAGTACATGGGGGGCATGTGAGAATGTCATCCTGTGGAATGGTATACTGTTATTAAACAGTATGAAATCAATTAATCACTATTGCTTCATATTTTCAGTTGCTATTATCTACAGGGGTTGGACAAAATAATGTGAACACCTGGGAAATAGGCAACATTTCTTTATTAAGGTGTTTTACCATTTGCCTTTAATACAGCTTCCAAACTTCTTCGAATAGATTCGTCTTCTATCAGAACATTTTACCAATTGGTGTTGGAGGAGGGAATCTTCTTATTCCTCTTTCTAAAACTGCCCATAATGGTTTGAAAATGTTTTTGAATCTACATGATTTTGGAATCGACACATTGGGGATACTACAGGTTGACCAAACAGGCATGACGATAAACTTGAAATGGCCAAACATCAGTCAAACTTTTTTCTTTTAAAGTTGAAGTATTTTTAACTTGAATGCCACATTTTTATAACATTGTGTCATGCCTAAGACACTGCAAACAATGAAAAAGACTCTTATGCATTAGCTTTAAGGTGTAAAAAAGTTGATGTAGTTAATATAAGTTACTACGTTAATATTCACGCTGTGGCAGTGTTATGGTACAAATAGTTTATATATAGCTCTGTTTTATTGTACGCTATATACTACTATATTTTCATTTTAAGCATTTGGAGGGTTCAGTGTTCAGTTTGCTACAAGTGTTACAGTATATTGTATTTGTGTGTTCAGATGATGGGGACGTTCTTCAGCGGTTTGGCTCAGTCTGGTGCCTGGTGCTGCTTTGACGAGTTCAATCGCATCAACATCGAGGTGCTGTCAGTCATCGCTCAACAGCTCATCACTATCAGAAACGCCAAGGCAGCCAGGGTAATGCACGTACACACTCACATACTGTATGCATGTACAATCTCAATTGTGATCAGTTATACAGGAATTATGTGCAACTGCATGTGTCTAGATTGTGTTTGTGTTCGGCAGCTACCTCGGTTCATGTTTGAGGGGAGAGAGATAAAATTGGTGATGAGCTGTGCTGCTTTCATCACTATGAACCCCGGTTACGCTGGCAGAACTGAACTCCCTGACAACCTGAAAGCCCTTTTCCGACCCATAGCTATGATGGTGCCCAACTACACTCTTATCGCTGAGGTGTGTGATTAAACAACCTGGTCTGATCCCAGTAATGATGATAAATCACACTAGGTGAGAAGTAGAGGGTCAGAGATGTTGCTGCTCACCTAATGTGTGTAATCATTAAAAGCTTTTGTTTGTTCATATGGGTGTGTGTGTGTGTGTGTGTTAATTATAGATGTATCAGTGTGTTATATTAATAGATGTATCACCAGATTTCGTCCAAAGCAACAAAACACTTTTAGGGAACTAGGGGAGTCCAATGTAGCCCCCAAACAATACACTATCCCACAGTGTGAAGTGGTTTGGGAACCACAGCTTTAGAGGACATCTGTTTAAGTGGAGTTACATGGGTCCTATTAAGACTTTCAATATTAGCATGTCTTATCTGACAGCCCAAGCAGTTATACAATGTATTTAACCTTAAAACCTCTCTCTCCCTGTAGGTGATCCTGTACTCGGAGGGCTTTGAGTCTAGTAAGACTCTTGCAAGAAAGATGACTCAGATGTACAAGCTCTGCAGTGAGCAGCTCTCTCAGCAGGATCACTATGACTTTGGCATGAGAGCTGTCAAATCTGTGCTGGTCATGGCAGGGTGAGACAGAGCACAAACACATTTTCACATTACACAACAATTCACTGTCACTCTAACAAACACTACCATTAAAGATTTTGGGGTCGGTATAATTTTTTACAAATATTTTTGAAAGAAGTATCACCAAGGCTGCATTTATTCAGTCAAAAAGAATAGTATTCATATTGTGAAATATTACAATTGAAAAAACTTTGCTATTTCCAAATATTTTGAAATGCATTTTATTTCTGTGATAGCAAATTAGAATTTTCAGAAACTATTACTCGTCACTGTCACTTGATCCTTCAGAAATCATTTGAATTGGTGATATGGGGCTCAATAAACATTTCTAATTGTTACTAATGTTGAAAACAGTGCCGCTTAATATGTTTTGTGGAAAACATAGTACTTTTTTTTAGGATTCTATGATAAAAAGTTTAAAAGAACAGCATTTTTTTTTTAAATATAAATCTTTTGTCACTTTTCATTAATTGAATGCAGCCTGCTGAATAAAACAATTAATTTCTTAAAAAAAAAAAAAATCTTACTGACACCAAACTCTTGAATGGTATTGTATAAATTACATAGAACAGTCCTACAGTCTTGGGATGTGTTTATTTAGGGTCTTCTAACATGTTTATGGTCTTTGCTTTATAAACAAGTCAGTATTTGATTGAGAATTAATTTGCACATGCTCAGTCACTATCATGAATGAGCCACTTGGTGTTGCCTTTGGAGTAAAGACCGATAAAATACAGCTTTGTAAGAAACCTCTTTGCGGATAATTTAGGCCCATTTGGTACGACTGTCATCTTTACTAGCCCTGGTCTTAGATCAGTGGCTGTACAGCTGGACCTCACTTGTATTTACTTAAGTGTGTGTGTGTCAGCATCATGTCACTGGCACATTTTATTAGTACTCAGGTTTTATATGCAGCATAAATTCACTTTAGTGTCCCTTTATTTAATTGTGTGATTCATTGATTTAAAAGGTCTGTCTTTAAATCAGTGTGATTTAGGCTACTAAACTATTTGCAAGAATATATGAACAACTGTAGGCAAGTGTGTTTAAAAGAGAGTAAATGTGAGCACTATATTCTGTGTAATGTACTGATATGAAGTTAATACAGGTTGTTTAATAGTCTTTATGATTCACACAGTACTAATTAGTGGTGCTTACCAAGGCAATAATAACACATCAAATTGTGCAGGTTGTTGAGAGATGGGATCAGGCCTATGATTTACGGATGATGGACATTATAAGGTGTGAAAAAAAAAACTTAAGCCAGGAAGCAGCCACATAGCAACCATCTAGAAATGCCTTAGCAACCACCCTAGCAAAACCACCTCCAACATCCTAATGTTGTGGCAGGCAAGCACCACTTACCTCATATTTTCCACCCTAGCAACCACATAGCATTTCACTAAAAGCACTCACACAGTGCACTCACTGAGCATCACTCCCATTTTCTTCAGAAAATGTAAAATTATTGTTTGATTTGTGAACTCCATCTATAGTCAGACCTAATGCGTGGTTACCTGTGTGTATTCAGTGTGAAATACTGAACAAGTACAATTTTCTTGTGCTGCTGGTTGTGTTCATGCTCACATTTTCTGAACAACCTTTAATATATTATGTATTATGTGTGTGCGTGTTCAGGTCATTAAAAAGAGAAAACCCTCACTTGAGCGAGGATGTTGTGCTGATCAGAGCTCTGCGAGACTCAAACCTGCCCAAGTTCCTCAAAGATGATGCAGTGCTTTTCAGGTGACCACTCATTGTGTTTACAACACATACAATTTTTTAAATGTTTTTGAAAGAAGTCTCTTATGCTTACCAAGACTGTATTTATTTGATCAAAAATCCCATAAAACAGCATTATTTTGAAACATTATTGCAATTTAAATCAACTGCTTTCTATTTTAATATATTTAAAAATGTAATTTGTTCCTGTGATAGCAAAGCTGAATTTTCAGTCTTCAGTGTCACATGTGAGTTAAATCTGCCAAAACTTCCCAACACCTAATTTTAGGGATGTCCTCATATGTAAAAGCAGTATAGGAATAAAGTAAAGTTTGTTTTAAAAAAATGGCATGCAGAAAGTTTTCTGTCAAGGTTATTGCTAGCAGTGTTTTTAGTATAATTGAGAAGCTATTAGAGTGTTTATTAATATTTTGAATCAATTTTTTTTATATATTTTCTGTTTCATTTTAATTTTAGGTCAATTTTTAGTAATTTTATTGTTTTTGTTTTTGTTTTTTTAATATATCTATACAGTTTTTATCCATTTTTATTGTTTTATTTGCAATTTTAGTACATCAAATTAAACTAAATGAAAATAGAGTTGATGTTTATTTCAAGTAACAAAAATGTTTTATGGCTCTGATAACCATCTAACTCTAATAACCCTGATGGTTAGGGTGTGGGTTAAGGTTAGGTTGCAGTATTTATAACTAGCTATATATAAAAGCTATATATATATATATATATATATATATATATATATATATATATATATAAAAACATTTGAAAGCTACGAAATGTCCCCGTTTACATGTGTGTGAGTACTGTAATCATTTCACATGATCATATGATCTCCACCATTAGGGGGAGCCACCATTATGTAGAATAAAATCCATCTCATGTGAGTGTCCATTTGAGTATTTGTCATACCATTCATTGCTTTAGCTATAAACATCTGGACATGTGTTTTTACTTTTGAAAATGTGATATTTTAAGACCTGATTCAGTCAAATTCAGTCCAGGTCCAAATACGGTATATATGTGTGGATCCCTAACTCCTCTTTTTCTTCCCATTAGTGGCATTTTGTCAGACCTCTTCCCTGGCGTCAGCATCCCAGAGCATGACTATGGTGTCCTGCAGTCCACCATTCACTCATCCCTGTGCCAACGCTCCCTCCAGCCCCTCCCAAGCATCATAAGCAAGGTCATCCAACTCTACGAGACCATGCTAGTCCGTCATGGGGTAATGCTCGTGGGGCCGACCGGAAGCGGCAAAACCACTGTCTACCTTGTGCTGGCAGACACCTTGGATACCCTGTATCATGCTGGCCACCAAAATCCCTTCTACCGCCCTGTTAAGACCTATGTGCTCAACCCAAAGTCAGTGAGCATGGGCGAGCTTTACGGGGAGGTGAACCCGCTGACGCTTGAATGGCGGGACGGTCTTATGGCGCTTTGTGTGCGGGCAGCAGTCCAGGACTTCAGTGACGACCACAAATGGGTAATCAGTGACGGCCCGGTGGATGCTCTGTGGATCGAGAACATGAACACGGTGCTGGATGATAATAAGATGCTCTGCTTGGCCAACAGTGAAAGGATCAAGCTCACGCCTTCCATACACATGATGTTTGAGGTGAGATGCTCAAATGTGCACCTGTTTGTTGAATTCCACATGCACTCTCTGTTTTTAATTAGAGGCTAGTCAAGCACGCTTACATGCCACGCTTTCTCAATCAGGTTCAGGACCTGGCAGTGGCGTCTCCTGCCACAGTAAGCCGTTGTGGGATGGTGTACATTGACCCAGAGGAGCTTAAGTGGATGCCGTACGTTCAGACGTGGCTCACAGGTTTTGCAGAGAAGGTGAAGCCTTTAAAACTGTCAGAGTTCTTATTAGAAGCATTAGAAGGAGTTTTAGTTTTATATGCAATATGTATTTTGTATGTAGCTGGATGTAGAGTGTTTTCTAGTTTGGTTTTTAGACCTGTAGAGCTATTGCCATCTCGGAAATGTGTTTTTTAGATTACAGAGCCTGTACGTGGATATCTGATGGAGCTGTTTGAACAATATGTGGAGAAGGGCCTGCAGTTTGTATTAAAGCACTGTGTGCAGGCCATTGCACAGGTGGACATAAGTAAAGTCACAACCCTCTGCTGCCTACTGGAAGCGTTACTGTTCAGCGATGGAGCCCCTAACCTTAAAATGGTATAATGCATCTCAGCTATCACCAAAATGAATCAGACACAGCATTCTAACATATGTTAGAAAGCTTCGGCAGGATGTCTGATTTATAATGTTAAAGACACAAAAGAAATTTGATGCTGTATACTACTAATAAAATAAATGAATTAATATTTTTATTTAGGTAGAATGCATTAAATTTATCAAAAGAGACAGTAAAAATATTTATAATGTTAAAAAAAAATTCCATTTCTATCAAATGCTGTTCTTTTTAACATTTATTCATCAAAGAATCCTGAAAATGTGTCTTGGTTTAAAAAAAAAAGTTTTTAACATTGATAATAATTAGAAATACTGTATTTCTCTAGCACCAAATCAGCATGCTATCATGATTTCTAAAGAAACATGAGATAGTAAAGACTGGAGTAATGGCTGCTTAAAATTCAGCTTTGCCATAGTAGAAATAAATTTGATTTAATATATATTAAAATAGAAAACAGTTATATAAATTGTAATAATGTTTCGCAATATTGCAGTTTTCACTGTATTTTTGATTAAATGAATACTGCATTGTTGAGCACAAGAGACTTTTTTAAAAACATTACAAAAATCTCACCACCTCAAATGACCCCCTACATAAAATAAAAATGCTATATATTCACATGTACAAAGACCCATATATACTGTGTGGGGAAAAAAAAGGTGTTATAATATGAAGACAAATGTCTTTTGTGATATTAAATGGCTTTTATACTGTTACCATAGTGAGACAAATCAAATTATTAATAATGTTATATAAATATGTTTTTTTTACCTACTGATAAAGTAATGTTCAGTATATAAACCTGAAAAGAAATTCAGATTTATTTGCAGTCATACATTAAAGTACAGACATACATGCTTTTCTGCTCCATTACTCCATTAAGCATAAACATAAATTCACATTCTTACTTCTCCCTGAATGTTTGGTTTCTCTGAGATATAAAGATGCAGAGAGGAGTGGGAACTTGAGTTGCAAGTTGAGTATCCTGAATCAAAACCCTGGACTGGCACAGTTCAGAACATTCAGACCCAAAAACTGCTGCACACTCATATCGATGTGCAGTAGTTCTGCAGTTGCTAGAAATTGCAGTATTATGGTATCCAACTGTTTGCTTTGTCTGCTTTCTTTTAAATGTGTGTATGCTTTTTTGTGTATGTATTTGCAGGAGGCCAGTAAGTTGAACAGTATGTTGTGTCAGACGTTTGTGTTCTGCTACCTGTGGGCACTGGGGGGAAATTTGATTGACAGCCACTGGGACACATTCGACACATTCGTCAGGCAGCAGTTTGAGGGCAACAGTGATGCAAAGGTACATTTTATATACACTGAAATACACCTCAGATCATTTTGATTAAGTATGCTTACATGTATGGATAATTTTATCAATAAACACACAGTAATAGGGACTTTCTCTTTTATTGTCATGATTTATGACAATCATATCAGCTTCATAGCGTTTTGTTCAGAAAAAGACACCATTATGTGTTACAAGATTTGGAGGAACATGTTTGGTTCTTCACAGATCTGCAGCCATAGTGTTTTTATAATTTTACATAATCCAAAAGGTAATGATTTTTTTTCTTCTCTTGTCCCATTATAATGTTTTCTTAGTGACCATACAGTTGCTAGCTATTCCTGTTTAATAACTGATGTAGAACATTGAAGCCACTACAAACCTCCTCTGGGCTTTGACCCTGAAAAGAGCACATTAACCTGACTCAGAGGTCATCGTAAATTATATATATCTCCTGACTGGTTCAATTATTTTTATAAAGATAGCTATGGCTTCTGTCTCATGTGTCTGCTACATTCTTAAATGTGACCTTAGGAATATTTAATGAGAACTAGCTTGAAGGAAAACAATATGTCCCAGACATTTGTATAAGGATAAAGGGAAGGTGTGGTATTTATTTCAGAAGGTCGGAATGCAGTGGAGAGTGTCATTATTAGTATTCAACAGAGCAAGACAGAATGAGCAAGGGAGGAGGGGAGGAGGGGAGAGCAGAAGAAAAGGAAGTGGTGAATTTGAGATGAACAAGGGTGCTAGAACCTGCCCTTATAATAAAGAGTCCAGAATAAAAAAAATCTTTCTTTTCTATTCTCAGACTCCAGTGGGTTAACAGCATTGCTATTATTGTTGATTATACATAAACAAACCCCCTTATGATTGTTACTTTGAAGGACACAAGCAATATTTAGAGACCAGAATATAATAGCAGTCTTTTGACTTTGGCCACTGCAAAGCAACCAACCAACCAGAAGACCCCTAGATAGATAGATCGATAGATAGATAGATAGATAGATAGATAGATAGATAGGTTGGTTCTTAAAAATAGTGTGACATCCCTGTCCCCATTCACTTTCATTTCAAAGAAAAGAGCGACGTCATTCTGCTAAACATCTAATTTTGTGTTTTAATAACATTCAAAATGGCATAAAGTACATAATAGAGTGAATTCTCTCTCTCTCTTTAACAGTTGCCCAGTGGAGGTGATTTATGGAGTGTGTATATGAACTTTGATGCTAAATGTTTAGAGCCATGGGAGAAGATCATTCCCTGCTTCAGTTATAACAGTGAGATGCCCTTCTTTGAGATGCTGGTGCCCACCACAGACACGGTGAGGTACGGATACCTGATGGAAAAACTGCTATCTGTCAATCACTCTGTCCTCTTTACGGGCATCACTGGAGTGGGAAAGGTAAGGCGGGTGTGTTTAATGTGATGTAAGTGTGCGTGAAGCAATAAAGTTTTCCAGTGTTCATCACTACAAAACTGCTTATTAGGCATATTGTGCATTTTAGTCTGTGGTGGCACGGGCATTGTTGAACAGTGTGCAGGAGAAGGCAGGTTATGTACCCATCTACATCAACTTCTCAGCCCAAACTTCATCAGCTAGAACACAAGAGATCATTGAGTCAAAACTGGAAAAGAAGAGAAAGAATATACTTGGTAAGGGACATTGGATATGATTTGGGTGGGTGTGTAAAATGCTATACTGAAAATCATCGTCTGTGTGTTTATGTATTTCAGGTGCTCCTGCTAATAAAAAGATCGTGGTGTTTGTGGATGATCTGAACATGCCAAAACTTGACAGTTATGGCTCTCAGCCCCCTATAGAGCTGCTCAGACAGTTCCAGGACTTCCATGGCTTCTATGACAGAGAAAAGTTCTTCTGGAAGGAGATACACGTAAGCAACAGACACTTACACATAAAAAATAGAATCATGTGTCATGATTACTTCAGAGATATTAAAAGATTTGTCCTGGTTTCATGTCACTGGTCAGGGTAGGAAATCAAAAACTGTTACTTATTCATGACCGCTATTGTTTAAACGGGAATAAATAAACAAAAACAGTATTTAAAAGAGGAATTTTTATAAGTTCAGTTTGATATATATATATTTATTTATTTATATTGTGTGTGTGTGTGTGTGTGTATATCCACAGTAGTAGTGTTGTTTTGATATAGCACTGTATAATTAGGATTTATTATTGAGGGTCAGGGGCGGGGTGTACTGAAAAAGTCATTAATAGAATCATTAAGGAATCAGAATTGTTAACTAGAACCAGAATTGTTACTTTCCTTAAGATTTCCATTCCTAATCTTGTGCATCTGCTGTGAGACCAGTAGTTTGTGCAGAAACCTCAGGGACTACATTTAAATTTTATCAAGCATTTTAATCGTTAAACCTTTTCTCACTCTCTACCTCACTATCTCTCTTTATGGGCATGGAAAATAATGTATGTTGTAACAATTATCATATAATGAGCGGGACTAATGCTTGATGTTTGAAGTAACTGCTCTCATTGTAATGTTGCCTTACCTCGGGAATGACTTTTAATTATGTATTTTTCACACACCAGCATCAAGTAAACCCTGTGCTTGTTGAACACACACACTCATACACACGTACAAACAAAGATAAAAGTGCATAATATAAACAGGGACAATTATGCGATTTGGCAAGGTTACAGAGAAATGTGATCTGAGATGTAGTTGACCTCAATACTCATCTATCTCAAATATGAGTTATGATAAATAAAAGGCAGAAATATGATGAGAAAATAACCTGCTGAGAATTAAAAGAATGATTTGTGAGTCTCAAATGACCTTTGCCCTTGGAGAAACTAATCTGGGCTAGTGTAGCTCTTTGGTGGCTGAATATGACTCTGCTTTGACTTTGACACAGCAACATTTCCTGAATGATTTTTCTGTCATTTGAAGAGTAATTGGTCATTAAGTTTTCCAGCTGTCATGAATGCTCTTATTCTAATTTGGGTTTTAATCAATATTACATTAATTTCTTCTAGTAAAGGTTTGATGAGATTAGTGGAAGTGTCAAAAAAGTTAAATTATGGATATTTTTTCTTATGCACTTATTCACCTTCTTCTCTTTGCTTCTCCTCCCTAAAGGATATGACCATAGCTGCAGCCTGTGCGCCTCCCGGTGGAGGTCGCAACCCGGTGACCCCTCGTTTTATCCGCCACTTCAGCATGCTGTGCCTCCCAACTCCCTCTGAGCAGAGCCTCAAACAGATTTTTAAGGTCAGACATATGGTAGCACTCATTTTGAATGAACATTTGACTTTTAAAGTCAACATGAAATCAGAATTGACACATTTACTTTCCTAATACGTGTTTTTGGTCTTATTGTACTTATTTCACTGGTACATGTTATTCCAAATAAACATGTCAAAATATAATAAATGCTTTGCATCTGAAGCAGCTTTTCTTTTTAGTTAACATTATGATTTCCCCTCCAGCCACCTGGCTATGTAACATCCAGTCATGTCCCTCTGGATAAAATCAAGTCCTGGCCTACTTTTTTTCTCATTGAATATCCAGTTTCACTCGTAATTATGTCACATATATGTATGACAGTCAAAGGGTTGCCAACGCTGTTTCATCATGTTGACTTTAAAGCTGATGCATGCTGTGCCTGTTGATTCTGGAGACATCTAAGACTGAATCAGCCCATTGGTTTAGAAAATGGCAATGATCTTGAGCTGACTTAAAACATGTTCCAAGCTGCCTACCTAGACAGCATATTAAGGCTGAAAGAATGCTTCACTTGTATTTACGGGTGTTTGAAAAGTAGGCAACATAGGCAGATGAGTTGAAAAAGAGTATTGATAAGCATATTATTTAATTCAACACTGAAACTTACTGGAGTGTTGCATTACATCAGCAACAAGCTGATGTCATAGTCTTTTGATATCTGTCTGGACTAGAGCTAAAATTCTTTCAGAAAAGTAGCATTTTTGAATTCATTGAATTTAATGGAACAGTTCACCCAAAAATGAAAAATAGCTGAAAATGTACTCAACATCGGGCCATCAAACAAGCCCTGTCATATTACTTTCTCCAGTAAAAAAGTCATCTCATCTGAATCAGAAGAGAAAAATGCACAGATCAAGCACTGCTTACAAGTGGAAACAAATACAAACAGACATGTTGGTGGATTTTGATGAGAGGACAAAAGTTGTTGTTTTTTTCGCTGGAGGAAGTGTTATAGAGTATGGACTCATATTTTGGCTAGGGACAACCGTTGAAAGTTAAAAGCCTTAATGATAGATTTGTTTCTTACAAACACACAGCCTTCACTTAACAAGAGGTTAATTGATGTACTGGAGTCATGTGAATTGCTTGTGGATTATTGTAATATCTTTATCAGATGTTTGAATTCTCTGCAGAGGATTCATTGATGAGCAAATGCTAAATATCCGATGAAGAAACAAACTTATCTTGGTTGGCCTAATAGTGTGTAATATTAGCAAATTTTCATTTTGGGTGAGCTATTCCTTTAAAGCACAGCCACTACAACAATCGAAGTATAACTTTTGTAACCACCTTTGCAATCACTTTTAAATTCAAAACAATTCTGATTTCATTTTTAACAATACATGACAGGTTCTGTTCTGTTCCATGATGTTGCATGTCTGTCTAGCTGTTTTTGAATATGTATCATGTGAATAACCCTTAAGAATCCCTTAAGCATCTGAATAGTGTTCGGTAGACATGACCCTTCACTGGTGTAATTGGACTTCCTCATTAAGACAACCCACCGGCTAGTTGAGTTTTAAAATATGCAGTTTTCCACATTTCTAGTAGCTTCCTATATAGAAAGTTAATTGCAGAGTAGCTCATTAGGTATTGGAACGGAGCTGTCCTGGGTTCTGAAACTACAGCCTGAGAGCTGTAGCTGTCCATGGTTCTGAACTGACAGACTCAGAGCAGAAACCAACCCATGCTCATTGGATATACATGCTTGTGGCAATTTTTCTGCAGCACCACCAATATTACATACCTTGCTGCAAGTTTCACGGCAGTTTCAAAGTGAAATGTCAAGTGAGTGGCGCTAAAACACGCGTTCAATACATGACCGTGGCCATGTTTTTATTAAGTTGGTACAGGCACATATGCAGTGTTTTTATTATGTTGCTTCAAGTACATACTGTATTATGATAGTTCAGAGATCAAAAGTCTGGGGAGTGTTGCTAAAAGGTTAATGCTCTAATCGTGTGGGAAATACCCCCTACACCAAACTCAACCCTAAACCTACCCCATTTTGTTGTCAAAATGCAAAAGTGATATTAAAATACATTCGCTGATGCAACTGCGCTATTTTAATTTCCTTCTTTACGGATTTGAGCTGTTTTGTCAAACTGTAGTTTCACAGGATTCATACTAGAGCGCTTCAACTCACAAGTGCAGCGCTGTATTGTGTGAGCTACTGAACATATCTACTGCATTAGAAAACCCATACATATGAAGCTGGACATGTGACGCTAACATTCAAAAGTATCAGTTTTGAAATTTCACAGCATGTTAAAATTGTTTTGAAGTCATAACATAATATTGTGCAAGGAATTGTGCAACAAATTAGGCTTTCTTAATGATAACTCTGGCCCTGTAAATCTTGTGTGAAAAGGAACAACATTTGTCAGAGTTGTACTGCCTGTAGTGTTCATTTCAACTGGAAACTGCCGTGATTCATACAGATATGTACGTTTCTTGAGTTTTGCGTATTTCCAATGAGCCTGAGCAGGCAAATACTGGTCAATGCTGGAACTGTCCAGTCTTCAGACATTTCACACTTAGAAATATTACTGTCCCTAGTTCTACACGTGCTGCACACTGACTATTCTTGTACGTGCTTGTTTGCAGGCAATTTTGGGTGGATTCCTTACTGAGTTTCCCACAGCGGTGAAGCAGGCATCTGACAGCATTGTGGATGCTGCTGTTGAGATCTACCATCGTATGAGTGTAGACCTGCTGCCTACACCAGCCAAATCCCACTACGTTTTTAACCTTAGAGACCTCTCTAAATGTGTGCAGGGTAAGAAACACACACACACACAACTGAACAAAGTCGTACCTACAGAGACATATAAAGCAGGAGGACAATCATAAACAGTCATTTATATATTGCACTCAAATAATTTAAAACCTGGTCAAAATCACAATTCATCCAAAACAATACAACTTTTAACAATTTTACCCATGGTGTTTGGCATCTGTTTTGCTTAAATCGACCAAAGGCTTGTAAAGAGCTTCTTTCGTTTTGGAGCTCTTAAATGAGCAATAAAAATGCTTTCTCTTAATTTGAATAGGCACCTTGTGAGTTGTTAAAATGTTCTTTTATGGTTTAGGACGTACCCAGGGGCTGAACTATAGACTCTCAATAGGGATACTGTCAATGTAAACTAAAACCAATCAGCACAGCCTCCATCTGATTATGTTTTTATTTGTTTTTTATTAACCAAAGGTCACAGACAAGTTCATCTGTTACTGTTCATTGATCTGTAGAATCAGAATTGATTTTCTACTAGTAGGCATTCTTGCTATGAAATGAAAGACATAATGAAGAATCTTTTTGTATGTTAAAGAAAATCATATTCACTCTCTGCTTCTGCATGTGTGTGTGTTTCTGTGCAGGTATGCTGCAGTGTGAGCCAACTACAGTGAGAGATCAAACCCAGATCTTCCGTTTGTTCTGTCACGAGTGTCAGCGTGTGTTCCATGATCGACTCATCAACAACGAGGACAAGACCTACTTCCATACCATGATCTCAGAGATGGCCAGTAAGCATTTGAACCTTGAATCCTTTTCACTGTTATTCTTCAGGAACTTAGTCCAGGCATCTTAATTGATAGTTTTCACGTGACGTCACACCCTTATAGGAACACCCACCTGGAGGGCAAAACGAAGCTTTGCTCCACTGACCGCCAGTTATTTTTACACGGTTTGCATTAAGTAGTAATGTAGTAAAACACAGATATTAAAAGGCGAAATTCAGTAAACACCTTATTGATTATGTGTATTTTGTACAGGCAAGCAGATGAACCCAGAATATAAACAAAATGTGCAAAGTTTCACATTAAATGGTTTCTCATAGAAAACATTATAAGGAAAACACTGAACCATTAAGCGGATTGCGTTTATATTCTGCATTACATATATTACCTATGTAAACTATGCATCATTAAAATGATGATTACTGAATTTGATCTTTAAATATTACTGTTTTAAATATATTAAGGCACTTTAAGTGTTTTACAACATTTTGTCGCACTGTTTAATGACTGAAATATTGCCGCAGGTGCTTAATATGGATCGCAAATGGCCAAAACTTGCATTTTGTTCACATACCTTTGTTTTATTCTTTTGAGAGGTGATCTAAATATTTGCGGCTGTGAAACAGATGGAAAATTGAGAGGTTTGTGCTGCAGTTCTATGGATGTTTTGCCCTCCAAGTCATCGAGCCAGTCACGTGACTGAAAGCTATGAATAGATAAAATAATTTAATATTATAATAAATTATATTTTGAAATGTATTTATTGATCAAAAAAGTCAATAAGCAGGTTTATTATTATTATTTTATTAAATACATTTTTTTAGATAGAGGAAAGTGGGTCAGATTAAAGCAATGTTATAATTCTCCTTGTTTTGCAGTGTGATTTATCAGAGTGATCTATTTATTTTTGTTTTGCCCCCAATCTGTCATCCTTTAAACATTAATGTCCTGAACTGCTTGTCCAACAGGTAAATATTTCAGCATAAACATAGAGCCGATGTACTTTGTGAATCAGCCCATCATTTTTGGAGATTTCATCAAGGTAAAAGTATTTTGGGGATTGTCGTGATCTTTTTGCATCTGACAGTCTGTCACTGTTTTGTATTTTCTTTGTAGAGTGCTTTCTGTGTGTTTACATTTAACTGTTTAATACAGTAGTATAGTTACTCATATAAAGATAGTTTGCTATAACAGTCGCTTGTCTTTTTGATTATGGTCCTTTTTGATGTAATGGCAGTGCTTAATTTTTTTTTATTAAATTATTGAATTAACACTGTTCAGGTTGGAGCAGACAAGGCTGACCGTGTCTATGAGGATCTAACAGACATGGAGAAGATTCGCCAGGTGCTGCAGGACTACCTGGATGACTACAACACGACCTTTGCCAAGGAAACCAAGCTTGTGTTCTTCCAAGATGCCATTGAACACGTGTCTAGGTAAGCAAACAGCTTGCCTTTTCATCTGGTGATCACAAAACCAGGTGTTCAGATGACACCACCATTCAGGCTGGGCATCTGGATCGGTTTACTAATGGAATGTTTTGTTCATTCACCCAATTGACCTTCTTTTCTTACCATTCAATTCTTCCCCTGTCAACAGAATCGCCCGCATGATTCGCCAAGAACGTGGAAATGCCCTGTTAGTTGGTGTGGGCGGCACAGGAAAGCAATCTCTAACACGTTTGGCTGCTCACATGTGTGGTTACCGCTGCTTTCAGATTGAGTTGAGCCGTGGTTATAATTATGACAGCTTCCACGAAGACCTGCGTAAACTTTACAGAATGGCAGGCGTGGAAGGCCAGGACATGGTGTTTCTCTTTACAGACACTCAGGTACAGCCAAAAAGAAATTTGCTGATAAATTTGCTTTTTTATTTTAATTTTAGGTAAAGTTTTAGTAATTTTGTTGTGTGTTTAAGTTTGTAAAATGGAATGTTTGCCCTAGCGTAACCCAAAACCACACCTCTCCGAAACTCCTTGTAACCAATTCACAAGTTATGATTTATTGATTTGTGGATATGGATGCAGAGAGGTTTTCTCTGAGCTGTAGAGTAGACAGTAGGTCATCTCTGTTATGACTCCGGGCCCTTTGCCAGTGCTGTAATACTGTCTCATGAAAGCAGAGACTTCTACTGCTTTGTGATTCAGCATACAGGCTCTGCAGCAGTAATGACCCCCTAAATAATTTCATGAACAGTTCCTAACGAGACAGACACAAGCTGGAGCTATAGACAAGAGATATATACGTTTTGAGGTGTGTGTTTGTGTGCTCATCTGTAAGGCTAATTACTAATGAGAATCAGAGTGTTTGATTGAATAGGCTGTTTTAAATGTCATTTATTATTGTGTTTCATGGACTGAAGGGAGTAAATACTCTTCAGTGTTTTTGATAGATAGTCACTCACTGTTGAAACATTGTTTTTCAAACTTGCCTTTTGGTTTAAATTCTATACCTGGAGTACCAACCCATGGGTGTGTGTGTGGGTGTAATGTTCGGATTGGTTTTCTTCTGGATTTAACATATGAAAGGAACAGTTTACACAAAAAGGAAAAGTAATTTTTAAAGCACTGCTTGATGATCATACTGTATGGAAAATAGGTTACAATATTAGATTTTCACTACAGAATTATCATGGTCAAAAGAATTCACAATTACAGTATGATCGTGATTTTTATAAAAATGTATTTTACAAATAAATACATTAATTATGCTATGAATCAAAATCATTTTAAAATTAGTTTATTTAGTATTTTTCCTTCTTTTGGCCAATGAATCACACTTAAAATATGAATGTAGGGATGCAGAGAGAGTTTATAAACATAACTGTACAAAAGTGTATGTAACAGAGGCCAGTTAAACCTCACTTCCCTGATCTCAAGAGGTGCACTAGCATCTGATGCAAGAGGCTGTTGTCATTAGCACCCTTGTTAGTGTGCCTGCCTCCCATCACCATGCCGGAAATGCCAGTTCAAATCCTGCTCTGAGATAGCATGGCGAGTAGAATCGGAGGGGTTACAGTACACTGGTGCCGTGATCTGGACGGGAATGAGGTTTAGGCTGATGATAACGGGGGAACTTTTTAGTCAATGTTTGCATGGCAAAAATGCTCAAAAAGTTGCCCTGTGTATCATCAGCCTTAAGCTGGAGAGTGTAATGGAGGTCAGTTAGTAAGAGCTGTATGGGTAAACCTCACTCCCCTGATCTAAAGAGGTGTGCTAGGGACTGACGCAGGTGGCAACCAGCATTAAGGTGCAATACCACCACCTTTCAACCAGTTGTAGTATTACCATGATATTAATAACATGCACCAGTGTTGGTGGAATGATGTTGTTTGACCATGCAATTTGTTTTTCTCATCTGTTTTAGATTGTGGTGGAAGAGTTCCTGGAGGATATTAATAACATGCTGAACTCGGGTGAAGTACCAAACCTCTTTGAGAAGGATGAACTGAAACAGGTGCTGGCTGCCATTAGCCCCAAGGCTAAAGAGGCCGGCATCTCTGAGGGAAATAGGGATGAGGTACATGATACAACTAACAACCATCCACCTGGCCATAACCAAGACATCTAACCAAGTGCAGAATGTCACTATTCTCAGCTGCTCTGCAATTCTGTTTAGATGTCAGTTGTCTTATCTCTGTTTGTCTTTGTGTCTTCAGGTCTTCCAGTTCTTTATCTCTCGTGTGCGTGAGAAGCTGCACATAGTGCTGTGTATGAGCCCTGTGGGCGACTCCTTCCGCTCACGCTGCCGCATGTTCCCATCTCTAGTTAACTGCTGCACCATTGACTGGTTTGTACAGGTCAGAATCCACCTCCTCTCTTTTAACATTCTTTCTTTTTCAAACCAAAATCACTGAGCAGTGAATTAATTAAACACGTTACCACTTAACTGCTGCGCATGCAAACCCCTGCCTGTACCACCCGCAACCAAACTTAACCATGCAGTGTTTCAATATGCACATTTAAATGAAGTCATTGTTATTCTTTTAAGCGCCGCACACATTTCCTCTCTATAAAATCATTTTCATAGAGAGGAAATGTGTGCAATAAAAAGAATAACAATGACTTCATTTAAATATGCACAGGCAAAGGCTTATTACAGGTGTGCCTTATTCACAAAAATCAGTGCTATTTACAGAAAGCAGATGGTAGGCAGAGTTTTAATCGGCCTGCAAGATGGGCAATTGTGTCATGCACATAAATTACTGTGTTCGGCAGTAATTTTTGGGATTGTTTGCTTAACTTGTTTAGTAAATTGGTTGATAAAACAACAGACAGCGAATGCTAACTACACTGTCAGTGGGCACAATTAATTCTTAGTGAGTTCCCCTTAAAAAAGTAGATTGTAAGAAAGTAGAAATTCAATGAAACCTGAAGGCATCTTGAAATACCCACGGACACCTGAAGTGTTATATAGTACATAAACTACTGTTTAAAATTTAGGGGATTTTAAAGTCTTCAATGCTCTTAATGATCATCAGGATATTTATTTGATCAAAAATACAGTAAAAGCAGTAATATTGTGAAATATTATTAAAATCCAAAATCTGAAATTATAACTGTCTTTTTTAGTATTTTAGTATATTTGAAATTGTAATGTATTCCTTTCAGAGCAAAGCTGATTTGTTAGCATCATTACTCCAGTCTTCAGAGTCACATGATCTTTCAGAAACCATTTTAAAATGCTGATTTGATGCGCATGAACATTTCTTACATTTCAAAAGAGAAGCATCTACTGTACAAACAATTAAAAAAATCTATATATATCTCTTACACTATTTCTATTACATAGCTATGAAATGAGACCAAACCAAATAATTGTGTGTTGCAGGAAAATATTTAAAAAAATGTGAAAACGTGTCTTCAAGTGACCTGTCTAGTTTTGGTTTACATCAGGAATATGAGCACATTTATTCTCCATGGCCAATCTGTCCAGTAATGGCATTGGGGCATTGATAAGGAAAATTGCTACCCCAGTCCCTAATATACATATTAAAGAGTCACTTATGCAAGACAGGCAGCACTATACCAAGATGATAAGAAGCAACTCTCATTTTTGCTCATGTATATACTTTAAAAAGGCTACTTATGCATTCCGCCCTTTACTCACCCCTACAACTCCATTGCTTCAGTTCTCTGTTTTCATAGTAATCATGGTTGGGAACAGGGCTCTTGTCAGTAGCTGGTTAGCTCATGTCTAAAGGCATATCAATGTGATTTTTGACTGGTGTTGGATTTAGGCCCTGAGAGAGAGAAATGGAGAGGGAGGTGGAAAATAAGTAAATGAAACAGCCAAAGAATGTTTTAAGTAAAATTATGCATACTGCTATATCAAGCTAAATTAATAAAAGCTATTATACAACAGTTCTGTTCCTTGAATCTGAATGAGCGACATTCCAAGAGTGCTGATATAGAGTAAATCCGTAACAATTTTTCTGATGGAATATTGAAAAGAAACTCCAGAAATGTAAATGGTCACTTTCTGTTCATTATGCCATTTAAAATGATGGGGTGTTGGGGTGATGGGGGAATCAAAATTCACAGATGCAAATAAAATATAATTTAACATAATAATAATAATAATAATAAAAACCAATACATATTTTTCAAGAAATTTATCAGCAATGGTTGCATTTAAAATAAATATTTAAAAAATATATATATTAAAAAACTTTGGTGTAGACACAATTTTGTTAAATTTTCACTTTTTTTTTTTGAAATTTCACATTTATTTCACAACACATTGTATTAAACCTGAAATTTTGAAGTAGAAAGAATGAAAATATATTTTCTTGTCAAATTTACTTCAATAATCTTTGTTGTATTTACAACCTTTTTTATACAGTAGACTGGCTATGTGGACATGCAAAATATATATACCTCTTATAAATATTTATAAAAATACACCACAGTCACATATAAAATAACATTTTTATATATAGAATACATTTATAATTCAATATAATTAATTTTAGAACACTTAATATCAGATTTTTAGTGCTTTTCATCAGATATTGTGGACACAAATGGTACTTACTACTTTTTTATAGAATGACTCAGAGACGGTGATGGAAACTGATTCTAATAAAGAGTGGGGGCTTCAGGGGCCTCAGGTCTCACACACATACAGACACTGTGCGTCTATCGTTCAATCTCTCTTTACCACCATTCTTTTGTTTCATTCTCTTATCTAATGAGATGCATGTTCACTGACCTCTGTGAGCTGTTTGGTTGAAAGGGGTGTTCTGCTAATTACTATAAAGTGTGTGTGTGTGTGTGTGTGTGTGGTTTGTTTGCATGTAGAGTGTTGATTTTATCTGTTGTGTTGTCCATTGTAGTGTTGTGTTTGTGGGTGTGATGAATGGCTCTGTGCTGGCCAACTGCAGCTGCTCATTAATGTTAAGCAGCAAGCCCGTATGTCTGTTCACCCTGCTTTTATTTGCTTATTTGTTTCCATCAGTGTGTGTTTGTTTACTTGTATACACACACACACACACACACACACACACACACAAATGCACTCGCCCCACATATTTCAGGGTGACCTCTATGGTTCTTGCAGAATGAAATGAAAGAATAGTCTATTATAATGTCTTCAGTGCAATCTGCATGCTATTTTTGTACTTGTGGAAGCCAATACATTACATAAATAAGTCAGAAAAAGGTAATTAACATTTAAAGGAATAGTGCACCCAAAAATGACACATGATGTGAGTTTTTAAAAGATCTTTTCAAATACAATTCAGTAAACAACTTCTATGTGCTCACTCTGTGATGCTTTCACAAATTTGTTACGTTGCAGTCAGGGAAATTTTTTTCTTTCTTTCTTTCCATGTTTATTTTTCAGTGGCCCCGTGAAGCACTGCTTTCTGTGTCCCAGACCTTCTTCCAGAATGTGGAGTTTGGCAGTGAGGAGATGAAGCAGTGTTTTTCAGAGATGTGTGTGGAGATCCATGTTAGTGTGACTGACATGGCAGAAAGTTTTTACGCCGAACTGCGCAGACACTATTACACAACGCCCACCTCTTATTTAGAGCTCATTAACCTGTACCTGAGCATGCTGGGAGAAAAGAGACAGCAGCTGCAGGCGGTGAGGAGACTGAGCTATGAGTGATGCATAGATGCATAAATTATTGATGTTGTTACACGATTACTTAAGATTGTGGACTCTAACTACTATCTTCCAAGAAGTTTCAAGAGAAAAAGTAGCTACCTTTTAAAATTTTAAAGTACGCGATGTGTCAACTGGAAGATATATTAAAGTAAAGGATCCATCAGAGCTAGACAAACATAGAAATGTGTGACTTGTATGTGAAATATAATGTGTGTTTGTCTTCACAGGCTCGAGATCGTGTAAAAAATGGTCTTACTAAACTGCTGGAGACAAATGAACTAGTTGATAAGATGAAGCAAGACCTCTCTGCTCTGGAGCCTGTGCTTAAACAAAAATCAATCGATGTCAATGCTCTCATGGAGAAACTCGCTGTGGATCAAGAGAAAGCTGATCAGGTATGTGTGTTACTAATAATTCAACCATTCCCAATCTGTTTTCACAGGAACTCCTTATTTTATACTTCCATTTTTTCTAGGGTCCGCATGTAATGCTATGTCTACTGTATGTTGGAAGTCCCACAACACATTAAAATGTTTTGATTTTTCATGATATGAGCTCAATAATGCTTTGAAGAAGTACATCTTCTAACATTAACAGTTGCTCTTATGGACCTCTTGACCTGTAGGTGCGTAGGGTTGTGACAGAGGATGAAGCTTTAGCTAAGGTAAAGGCAGAAGAGACTCAAGCCATTGCGGACGATGCTCAGCGTGATTTGGATGAGGCTCTGCCTGCACTCGACGGTGCCAACAAGGCCCTGAATTCCCTGGATAAAGCTGACATATCAGAAATCCGTGTCTTCACCAAACCACCAGACCTCGTCATGACTGTGATGGAGGCGGTGTGCATCCTGCTCAGCAACAAGTGAGTTCCATCTTTATATTATATTATATTGTATTATGTAGAGTGCTGCAGGAGTCCTAAAACCCAGAAATATTTGCACTTCTGGTTCCATCGTCCCGAAGTCAATATGCTTTTAAAATGGGTTAAACGCCTGAAATATTGTCTGCGGTTTCAAGTCTTATTCTATAACATAAAATACATCAGTAATACCCCACTCGTGTTTAAGCCTTTACGTGTCTTCAAAAATGTGGTTGCTAACAAAATGAGATGACATATTAAATGTCATCACACCAAACAGGAAAACTGATCTACTCACTAGTTCATTTCTACAGCCTTGTTGTGTATGTACTTGTGCACTTGCAAACTATTACAACTCAGACTATTCTGTTTTCTGCAATAATCCAAAAATTATATTATATTATATCATATTATAAAATATATAGACCTTCATCTCATGTGAGTGTACAGGATTGAAGCCTATTTATTAATAGTACAATAAATTCTTCAGGGGTAAAACTTTTTAATGGTGAAAAAATGACTGCATGCATATTTAACCCTATGTTGCTCCAGGGGGACTGTGCAGAATCACATTTAATCCAAGTTGATGCGGCTGTGATCAGACACCTGTCCTATACATGCCTGCCAGGCTTGCAGAGAAAAAAAGAACTGCATTGCCATCGCATTGAGCATGTGATAGATGATAGACAGGACTTATCTAAAGAAACCCAAGTATAAATTAATGTTTTTTTTGTGACATTTACAAACTATGACATTTACAAACTATTTCGTTTTTTTTTTTTTTTTAAGTGTAGAGGCACTGATATGATTTTAATGCAGGTTCATTAAATTTTGGTATTAAATATTTTTAGGTATCTAATCTAGCTGCAGAAAAACATGTTCTCACACATCATAAACCCCCTCTGGCTCTGAGACCCTCCACAGTGTGACTCAGTATATGCTGGCCATATTAACATCAGATTGTCTGACTGTGGAGCATCTGTGCTCTTTTCACTCAGTCATCAATCTCATCCTTCTCCTTCATCTCCTTACTTTCAGCATCATCATCAGCATCTGCCGCAGAGCTACTCATTATTAACTTTATAAGACAGCAATTTAATGGGTGTTTAAAATGTCATAACACAGACTGAACAATCTGTGTTTCTGTCTCTCCTCCATCCTCTCTCTCTGCAGTTCTTTTATCCTTCTAATTGTTCAATTTGCTCATGATATTAAACCTGTGCTGTATCTAAGTGGCAGATTAGTGGAGTTAAACTCAACATGAAATCAAAATTGACCCCATTTACTTTCTTAATACATGTTCCTGGTCTTACTGTGAATAATTCATCCATATTTTACCCTCCAACCACTTATCATATAGTCCACTTTCATGATCCAATTAATTTCCGATGGATAAAATCAGGCCTTTTTGTGTTGAATATCCAGTTTCACTGGGAAATATTTAACATTACAGAAGTGAACATTCCATAATGACTTGTAATATTACTTATTAATATTACAGTGTGCTGTTTAATATGAGATACTTTTAATTGCTCTATATTAACATTTTAAAATATTAACTCCAGTATAAAATTAGACACCGTCTCTATATTGCCTGGTTTTCAGGTGTTAAATATTTATGAATTAATTTCATGTGATATGTTTTGGTGTGACTGGAAATCACTGGATTGTAATCACCAGTTGCGTACTCATCCAGCTGGTGTTAAATCTAATAATGTAATTAAGGGGTTGGTGGAGAGGATATGGAGGTGTTGTACAACGTAATATGTTGAACATTCAGATATTACCAACCATAATGATTTGCCAAAAGAAAAGAACAATATATACTTTAAAGTAACTCAGACGAGCCTTGTAGGATTTTAAAACTAAAAAGACTTCACTGTACAGTCTTTATTCATTAAACTGGACATTCATCATTTTATTCAGTTATTACAAATAAGGCATTTGGCTGAATTTCACTTTCTGAAAAATATTTGGTAACATAATGTAAATACCATTTCCAAGCTGTCTAATTCTAATACAATCATAGTGACAAACTGGCTATCCATGCTTTGAGCTAAAGATACTTGAAACTTGTAAAGTTGTAGACTTCACTTCCTATCATTCCTTTGTTTATGCCCAACTAGGACAGACTGGGCCGGTGCAAAGCAGCTCCTGGGTGATGGAAACTTCCTAAAAAAGCTAATGGACTATGACAAGGACAATATCAAACCGCAGATTCTTCAGAAGCTGCAGAAATACATTACTAATCCAGACTTTGTGCCTGATAAAGTGGAAAAAGTGTCCAGGGCCTGCAAGTCCATGTGTATGTGGGTAAGAGCCATGGACCTGTACTCAAGAGTTCTGAAAGAGGTTGGGCCCAAACGTGAGAAACTTGCTGCTGCTCAGGTGGGTCTGGTTATTTTTTTTTATGTTGATATGTAGATAATTTCTATTGCATTATGTGTGTGTAACTATGTATTGTTTGCTGTTATTATTAATTTGTTTTGTTTTTATCAGGCCGAGTTGGATGCAACAATGTCCACCTTGAAAGAAAAGCAGAATAAACTACAAGAGGTGGAGAACCAAATTAAAGCTTTACAGGAGCAATTTGAGTCCAGTGTGGCTGAGAAAGAGATGCTGGGTGAGAGAGAACGAGAGAGATGAAAAGACGGATAGCTTCCATGACTGCATAATTATTGAATTTATTGAAATGTATCACAAAAGGCACTTTTCCACTATCGGGCCCAACGGTTCTAAGAACTGTCAGGTACGGTTCCAGTTGTATTTCCACATGAGCCAGGTACGGCGTGGCACGATTACAAACCGTTCTCGGCCCGGAATTCTCGGCAAGGTTAGACAACCGTGCTGAGCCGTGATGGTAGAGTGCATGTGCGAGACGTCGCCACTCTATTGCCTGGGTACCAGTTTCTCCATAGCTGGCTAAACGGAAGCGCCCTATTTGATCAAACAGGCAAGTAAACAGCTACGCTACGTTCAATATAAAAAAGAAAAAAATGTCCAAGACAGTCAAATATCTGATCATCATCCATATCGCTGTTTACATTACACTTGCGTTACCAAGGCAACAACTGACTCATTTGTATTACATTCCAACGGGCTCTGTTATCAGCACCACAGTGGAAAATGAAACCGTATCCGTGCTGACTGGCCCGGATCGGCACAGTTAAGCAAAGAGAACCGTTCGGCCCGATAGTGGAAAAGCGGCTAATGGGTGCTAAATGATAATAATGCAATAACAGAAAGCAAGAAATTGTGCTGGGGCCAAATAAAGGGATTAAAAAAAAGGATAATGGAATTGAGTAGAGGATTGAAGAATGGTTATTCTTGGATTACTGTGCAAAGTCAAGTGAATAAAATTTACATTTATAACAAATAAGAGTGCTGCAGGGAATTATGTATTTTTGCATGCTAAAACTCATCTACTCACTAGTTTGATTTTACTGCCTCATTGTGTGTATAATCACACTCTTGTGGTCTATTCTAACTTTCTAACATTCAGGGAAAATATTTAAGAGTTGTTAGAAGCTTAGTGATAGTGATGTCATGCAACCATGTTGTAGTTCGTTTATAGCCTTCATTCAGCTTTTTATTTATGCCGACTGTATATAGACTTCAAAATTCAGCTGTGATCATTTGTGAAGATTATCATGATGAACACAACATAATGAATCATAAACATGTTGGTTGCAGAGTTTTGGATTATTCTGCAATAATCCAATGGAAGGCCAATGTAAAAAATCCTATTGGGTATTTTTTGAGGGAACTGGTGTGATGCTAACTTATGGTTTGGCCTACAAAAATACATTATCACTGCAGTGTTCTATATATGGTGTGGGTTCAGTAATTGTGGGATGTTGTGTGTATGACTGAAGTATTCATGTTGTTTTTATTAGGGATGTACAAAACTACATATTTCTATGTCAACTAGTCAGGTTGTCGAAATGACTAGTTGACTAATCTTATGAAAGTCTGGACCAGTTTAAATGGGATTTTTAAGGGACTGTTGACATAGGATGGACTCAGACACATTTTTAAAATGATAGTGAGCTGTTTTTAAGGTGCCACACAGTATGCCTTTATGAATCTGTGTGTATGTTTATCTGTGTTTGTGTGTGGGTTGTAGATAAAACCAGGGTTCTGACCGAAGTGCGTCTTGGTCGGTCGGGGAAGTTAACATCTGCTCTGGGAGACGAGCAGGTGCGATGGCAGGAAAGCATTACTTTTTTTGAACAGGAGATCCACAACGTCATTGGAAATGTGTTCATCGCTGCTGCATGTGTGGCTTATTACGGAGCGTTCACCTCCCATTACAGACAACTGGTAGTGTATTATATCACAAGCTTTTCTCACTCCACAGCATACCTTAATTATAAAATGCCACTGAGTATATTACATTATATGGCAAGTCTTTAAAGTCAAGCCCGTCTTATCCTCTTAATCATGACCTATGTCAAATGCCCACCTTACCGAACTATGACACATCAAAACAGAGTTCCCCTTCAGCTTACAGAATACTAACACTTATTTCTGAGATACGTGCATATGATTAATGAGCATTTTTGTGTCGTGTAGATTATAGATCACTGGATCACACGCTGTCAAAAGTTGGGAATCCCAATCAGTGACAACTTCAGTCTTATCAGCATTCTAGGAGATCCCTATGAGATCCGACAGTGGAATGCTGAAGGGTTGCCGCGGGATAATGTCTCCACAGAGAATGGAATCCTTGTGATGCGGGGTCGCCGCTGGCCACTCATGATTGACCCTCAAGATCAGGTGACCTCTAACTTTTCCAAACCTTCCATTAATGCTGTTCCAGTGCCTTAGCAAGGCAAGTCACAAGAACAATTTTTTATTTAATAAGGAAATTTATAGTCCTTTAAATAGCACTAAAAATGTTCCAGCCCACAGTGCCTCACATAACCATTAAAACGAATTAATCTCTTCATGAAAGGGTTAAGATGGATCAGTTCATTCAAAAGCAGCTTATTTTCAGGTTGAAAGGAAGCTAATAGGTTCTTTTTCTGGGAGGCAAAGCAGCTGCCACACACTGTTTCATGATGATCATTATAGTTTACCACATGCGAACTTGATGGTGGCATCAACATTTATGATAGCCTAACCACAGACTTTCCCCACTGCTGCAACCAAGGCCAGCATGGATAGGCACAGGAGGAGCTACTTCCCTCAAGCACTCTGAATTCCTAATGTAGACACTGTTAAGAGACTGCAGAATTACGAAAAATGCCCACATGACACCAGACACTACAGTACATTCCATTAATATACGACACTGACTATATCTCTCGTGCATATTTGACCACTATCACGTTTTGGTGTTTTTGAAAGAATACCTTTATGTTCACCAAGGCTGCTTTTATTTGAAAATGCAGTATTACATATTTAAAATGATTTATTTTTGTGATGGCAAAGCTGACTCCTCTCCTAAGTGTCCCATAATCCAGACATTTGGTGCTTCAAGTAACATTTGTAATTATCATAGTTAAAAACAGTTGTGATGTGTAATATTTTTGTGGAAATTGTAGTAAATTTTTTCTAGATTTCTTTAATAGAAAGGTCAAAAGCACATAATTTATTTAAAATAGAAATCTTTTGTATCATTGTAAATGTTTTTTCTGTCATCAGAAATAAAGTATTCATTTCTTTGAAAAAAAAAAAAAATTAGTGATCCCAAACTTTGGAACGGTAATGTATGTTTAAATTACAAATGAAAGTAACATGGAGCTAAATTTAGACTGACTTGTTTAAAGATGCTTGCTGTATAATTCTTGCCACCTCAATAGATCAATTCTCTATGGATTCCTGTTTTGCATGTAGCCTGTGTCCTCAGGACATAAATGAGTGCGTCAGGTGAAGGGCATCTTTAATAGCAGAGTGTTGTTCAGTTGGTTAGAGATGGTGTCACAATGGTACGAAGAACAGCCTTCGCTACCCAAATAGGAAAACAACCAGCCTCCCTGCATTACCATACAGATATCTTTCTCCCATTCCAACCTCTCCATTTTCATTACTGTCCTCCGGTTTCAGCACATTTGCCTGTCGTTCTCCTTTTTTCCTCTGCTCTTACTTGTCATTTGTGTTTTACTCTCTCTCCATCTGGCTGTCTCTCTTGGGAGACTTCTGTCTTCTGGAGAGACTGAAACAGACATTCAAACATCAGACTGTCACATATTTACATACACACAAGTACCATGACACAAACACTCTACACTCAACTCATCTCCATTCTGTATTGTGGCATTGATGTCATAATGCTTAGATTCTACATGCACGTCTCACACACACAAACACACACATTTCTATATAGTACAATACTTAATTTCAGCAGAATCTGAACCCAGATTCTTTACAAAGGGACATCTGTCACATTCTTTTCATCTGATAAAGATGTTTCTCTTTATCTGTCTTTTCTCTTCATGTCTCTCTGTCACACATACATGCATAAATATACTCATGCACTCACATAATGATAAAGATGAAGTCGTAGTATGAGAATAAAGTCAAAAATCAAAGTCGTAGCAATAAAAGATTAAGGTCATATTTCGAGAATAAAATGGTAGCAAGGCCAGTATATTGCATGAATAACGTTAATGTTCAATGTATTTAATTAAAAACCACAATAAAACGTTCTAAAGGTTGAAGTGGTCTCCCACTCCTTAAGTTATATTGTTGTCATTTATGAGGTAAATAATGTTAAGTGACTATTCACGAGATGTTTTATTCACAGTATAATAAATGATTGGAAATAACATTTCACGTCTTCAAATCCATTTATTTGTAGCGCGCCAGTCACCCAGTAATTGCAATAAGCTTTGTGTGTTGTTGCTTTTAAAATAACACAGCTCAGCTTTCAAATTCTGCCAGTTTTATTATGAAATACAAATTATAAATGCGTTTTTCCTCTTTATTACAAGTTATAGAATGATATAAACATGAAGGAACATCAGAAGGCATAAAAAACCCAGTATGATTTAATGAAGCTAATGTCTCATTGTAATCGAAAAGATGATTGATTCACATGCTGCTTAAACTGAGGCGAATACAGAGATCTGTCACGCCACATTGAAGAGCGGGAAAACACATTATTGTAATACATATTGTTTGAATTTCATTATAAAACAGAATTTGAAAGCTGAGACTGTTTTATATTAAAAGTACCAAAAGCACAAAGCTTATTACTATTATTGGGTGGGTGGCGCATTACAAATAGGCTAATGGATGTATTCGAATACGTGAAATATTATTTCCAAGCATACTGTCCTTGCGAGTATATGACACATGCGATGATTTCTGCTAATAGTCCCACATATATTCAAATCAGTTGCCAGGCCAACGGAATTTCTCCCGGTGCTCCCAATTAGCATGCGCTATATAGGCTATACTCTCAAAATATTATATTTAATTATATTAACTTTAATCTCGTAATTTGCTACGACGTAATTCTCATAATTTTGACTTTATTCTCAAAATATTTTGAATTTATTCTCATATTGCTACAACTTTATTCTTGTAATCTTGTTATTTTTTTTATTTACGTGGCATTAAAACACCGTCGTACATAGGCATGTAACTGTCATAATGGAAAAAAAAGCATGTGACAAAAAAAGCTTAAAAAATATTGATATTAATGGGTTATTCATGACGACGTACTCTCACATGTATTCAAGAAGTAAGGAAATCTGTTATTACTTTTTTAATTGATGGTTACACCACGTTGCCTTTTTACAGTCATGCAATGCAGGCTTTTACATTTTATGTCTAGGCAAATCGTTGGATACGGTCTAAAGAGACAAAGAATGGTCTAAAGGTGATCAAGCTAACCGATGCAGGTTTCCTCCGTACACTTGAGAACGCCATCCGGCTGGGAATGCCTGTACTTCTAGAGGAGGTAAACTTTGACCCTTCTTTCACTTTTGAAACTTTTTAGTTGAATGTAAATACAAATAAATTGCTGAAATAAGAATTTAAATATTTAAAATTATGGATTAGAGTTGTTAGGAACTGATAACTGATATCTGATTGACTTTGAATTGTTTAATTCAGTCTTAAATGAGTGATTCTGTAGTTTATCAGTTCTGACTCTTGCCAGATGTGATTTTCTGATGAATCTAGTTTCAGTCATGTTTGTTTTCACTGCTGACAACTGAGGCTTATAGTTTTCCCCTAGCATCTATTTTTAGATCAGTTTTAAGAACAGAGATCAGACATCTGTACCATACCAAGAGATCTAACATAAAAATTAAACTGAATGCTGAATATTTATCATAACTGCAAAATAAACAAATATCATGCATTTAACTCATACAGTATTTGTGTGTGTACAGCTAAAAGAAACACTGGACCCTGCTCTGGAACCCATTCTTCTGAAGCAAACATTTGTGTTAGGTGGAAGAACGTTGATCCGGCTGGGAGATTCTGACATTGACTATGATAAAAACTTCCGTTTCTACATGACCACCAAAATGGCCAATCCCCACTACCTCCCAGAGGTATGTGTGTCAGTCTGAGCAAGAGAACAATGAACAATGTTCCTGTGGCTCAGTGGTAGAGCATTGCGTTAGGAGCGCAAAAGGTCATGGGTTCAATTCCCAGGGAACACACATACTGATAAAAAAAAAATGTATAGCCTGAATGCACTGTAAGTCGCTTTGGATAAAAGCGTCTGCTAAATGCATAAATGTAAATGTAGAACAAACAAACAGCTCCATCAAATTATATTAACAATTTTTGTTTTAAATTTTAATTTCATATAAAATATAAATATTTTTGGTATGTGGGACTCCTTTGTCACCACCTGCAACCAGAGAATCTACAGGGGTTGAACACCTATTGTTTTAGGTGTTCATATAGTTTGTGTAGGCTACAGTGAAAAAAGTAATTGTAGTGACTATCGTTTATTTCTCTTTTATTGTCTATATTCTCTAGGTTGTGTAACACTGTAGTATAAGTTGTGTTCAGCAGTGGTTAGTACAAGTGCTTGATGAAATGGGTGATTTGTTTGACTTCCTAAAAGGCAAATCATGGGAGCCCTTTTAGCAGGAACATCTGTAAACTTGACAGCCTAATTGTTGGTGTTTTAAGAACAACACTCTTTACGATTATGACTGCGTAGACAAAGCATGGCAAGACTTCATCAGTGAAGAAGATTTCTGGAAAAAAACTGAAAGTGAATCAAAGGCACCATCAAACACTATGAAGGATTGTGTCCAAACAACACAGAATTACTGCAGAAGTGACAGAAAACCTCAATATTCACCTTGAAGACCATGTTTTCACAAACTCACAAAACCAACATCCATAAAAGAGCTGCGATTGCTAAAACTTTAATTAAAGATAAATAATTTAAATAATAATTTAAAGATAAAGTCATGATCATGAAAACTGGACAGTTGGAGTTGGAGCGCCAAGATAAGCTTTTATCAAGCCACTGTGGGCAGTTCTTAAAGTAGAGTGAGAAACAGATTCCCATCTCCAGTATATCTGAAGCAAGTTGCAGATGTTCTGATAGACAGCATTCTACTGGAGGCTATTCAAAAGTTTACATATGAATCTATTCTGAAAAGGTTGGAGGCTGTATTAAAAGCAAATTGTGGTAGAAAGAAATATCTATTTCCTAGGTGTTCACAATACTTTGTCCAACCCCTGTATGTGACTGATAATTCATTCTTCCCTGCAAATGTCTGACCCCCGCAGTCTTTTTGTTACATGTAATTACTGTCAGTGTTTCATTAGCAGCTCATTGTTAATTTATCCTCTCAGACTATTGTGCAAATGGCAGGGGGGATTTTAGAAAGCATTCTGGGGTCAAGGTTGACACCTGTTTAAGGTCAACTAGATTTGGCACTGTAGCAAAGTGGACACGGCTGGCACCAGCCCTTCACATATCTGTTGTGGCACCACCTTGTGCACCAATCCCTCCCTGGCTCCATGCCATATCAACTCTCACTGTAAAATTCTGGGGTGGATGCGGATCAGCGCCCACCTGCCAAGAGACAATGCCCTAGCAATCATAACAGGCAAGGCCACGGGCAATAGCGCTTGCAGCAGGCAGAGAGCACACTGCCAGATACGGTTGCCTGTCAAATGGGGATGTGCCGTTGTAAGCTCCAGCATTAGAGACAGGACAGACCTGTCATTTCAGCTTATATGAAGAGAGATGAGCTGTCCTGACAGAACAGTCTGGACTAAAGAAACATTCTCACAGACAGACAGCAAATACAAAGCACATAGGGCCAATCAAAGCACAAAGTGGGCCTCTAGAGGATTTTTAGAGTGGAAAGGCAGCATCTCTTAGGGGATACATTTATCAGATAATGCCAATCATTATTCACATGCCCCTAAAGAATGCATGTTTGTGCTATTTAGAATTACAGGTCATTTTTTTTTTTAATAATTCAAATTTGAATGATTTTCTGCCTTCCTCTGAGCCACCAGCATTGTCTCATTAATGTCTAAATGATGACAAGGCGGAGAAAACCAGAACAAGTTATTTATGTTGCTTGCTTTCAATTAATGTTGACACTGTACAAGCTATGGTATGACCCCTTTAAGCTACACATCCATAATTGTTTTGTGACTTATTTGTGTCAGGTGTGCATCAAAGTGACCATCATCAACTTCACTGTTACCAAGTCTGGACTGGAAGATCAAATCCTCAGGTAATCCCGTGCTTTGAATATTTAGATTCAATTTAAAAATAAAAAGCACATGAGACACATGATGTCAAGTTTTAAACTTTTTAAAATCTGCTATAGAGAAAAAAAATAAAGTTAACCTTTTGGCTGTGCTGGAAAATCTTATCTTTTACCTAATTAGATTTTTCCAGTCAAAATTGCTTGTAAATCTCTCACAATATTATATTGTCAACAAATCTTGGATTCAATCTTTTTGTCAACTCTTTTTTGTTTCAATTATCTCAGGTTTTGTATTTCTTTTTGAAATTGATTGATCATAGGCCTCATTGATCTGAGCTTATGAACCTCAGTTTTTGAGTGAAGAAAGCATTATTTGTGGATAATTTTGTCAATCTTCACTCAAAAACATAAGGCACCTAATACTGAATCCAATATTTGTTAATAATATAGCATAATGAGAAATTTATAAGAATTTTTTTGTATGCCATTAATTTTTGACTGGAAACACCACAAGTGTTGTTAAACCCTGTGTGAGCAAAGTCAGTATGTTTTAGTCCAATGCAATAACTTGCAATTTTAGGAAAAAGAAAGTCCTCCAGAGGTCTAAAATATTCACCTAGGAGACAGCAGCTGAATCAGAGGTGTTTATTTTTCTAAAAGCAAGAAGTGATGGAGTAATGCAGTAGCATAAGAGTTTTAGATTTCTGAGTCTTCGCTTTTTATATCATGGTCCATGGATATGAAAACCATCACCCTTTGGCTCAAGTCCTACATTGTTATAGACTTTATTATTGCTGTATTTACTCGTGTTCATCTATTGTCTGAACTACAGACACATACTTAAGAAATACTCTTTCACTTTTTACCACCACCCATCTTATGGGAGGTCCAATCACAGCTGGTCAACAAAGATACATTACCATTTACAACTGGTATTAACATGCATCATATGCAAACACATTTCATTACACAAGTTGACATATGGCATAATAACATAATTTTGTCTACCAAAAAAAATATTATTTGATGTTTATGATGATTATTTGATTAATTATTATTCTCTTGCCAATTAGTACTCTGTAAAATTTAGCTTGACTTGTTGTGATTGTTTAATTTTGTCTATACCCAGTGATGTAGTTCGTCTGGAGCGTCCTGACTTGGAAGAACAGAGAAACCAGCTGATAGTTCGCATCAATGCAGACCGGAACCAGTTAAAAGCCATTGAGGACCGAATTCTCAAACTGCTCTTTACCTCTGAGGGCAACATCCTCGACAACGAGGAGCTTGTACAAACATTACAAGAGTCAAAGGTCAGTGGTTTGGGGTCATAAGTTTAAAGAGAGGGCATAGTTATGTGTTTTTACGGATCTATAGTCGTTTTAGTGTGAAGACAGTACTTAAATACTTAGTGAGCAGAGTAATAGACATCAGTAGGCCAGTAATTGTATATAAAAGCAGCTGAAGATGTTATTTACTTTAACCTTTGTTTACCCTAAAGCAATATGAATTCGTACACTACCCTTCAGTTTGGGGTTTGAAGTCTCTTATGCTCACCAAGGTTACATTTATTTGATAAAAAATACTGTAAAAACTGTAATATTGAGATATATTATTACAATGTAAAAACTGTTTAATAAACTGTTTTCTATTTTAATTTCTTAAAATATATCTTGTTTCAAAGGTGAATTTTCAGCAGCCATTTTGTGCTCAAGAAACATTTTGGTTGAAAACGGTTGAGATAATTTTTGTGGAAACCATGATTATTTTTTCCAAGATTCTTTGATAAAAAAATGCAGTTCAAAAGAACAACATTTATTTTTCTTCACTGTCACTTTTGTAAATTTAATGCATCCTTGCTGAATAAAAGTATTAATTTCTTTTGAACTGTTAAAACCACTAACATTCACTTAAAAAAAAAAAAAATCTCGGAAAAGAATCTAACAAAACTGAGGTTAGCTCTGAAAAGTACTTGCATCATTTGTTTGCAGAAGCCACTTTGTTTGATAATTTATGTAATTCAATGACATTTTATTTATTTTAAGTGTCCAGGTGCTTTTTGTTGTCACTGTTTATATAATAATTGTCATTAAACCTTTTTTCCGCTATGCTAATGACTGCTGCATACAAAAAGGAGAGGTTTACTTCACAAACAAAGCAAATGTGTCACAGTCAACTAAAAAGATTATGTGAACATTTGGGAATGAGGGCTGACACAGTTTAATCTTTTTCTTCTGAGGATTTGTTTTAGGATTTGGAAATGGAAAAACAAATGTCATGTTTCCTCTTGTGTCACTATCACAGGCAACTCAACATGAGCATTTTACCATATTTTTTATAATTTCTGTAAAATTCTATAATGTGAAACTATAGAAAAAAGTACTCTAGATTTATAGTACAGTACAGTTGTGCCAGCATTTGTAATGCGGCCTTGATCTGCATAATTTTTTTAGTGAATCAGGTGCAAAACCAGCATAGATGCCGCTTACTAATAAATGCCGCTTTCACTTGGCACAATACATTTTTAGCATTCCCCTGACATGATGTGTTTGTGCCAAATTTGAGCAAGCAGAAGGATCAGAGGCACAGATTGCACGTCACTGTCAACCTTCCACCGCCCACAGAGAGTAATGAAAGGCTGAATTGGAGGTACAGATAGATTGATAGATGAACGAAAGGTTGGGCCGGCAAAGAACGAAGTATCCGTCTCAAAGGCAAAAACAGCTCTGTCTCTGTCTGACACCTCTGCTACAGTTTCATGTATCTCTGTGACACTGATACTGCTGTCAATGTGGATGGCTTTAAAGCTCCTTTTGCATTTTAAGATGCTTTATAAACACATCAAGCTGTCGAGTCATTACATTTGTCTCTGTTTGGAGTATAACACTTACATTTGACATGAAGCAGATCTGCTAACAATTTATCCTCTTTTCTCTTGCACAGGTGACATCTCAGGCCATTAAATCTCGGCTGGTGGAGGCGGAGACGACAGAGGAGATGATCAACGCAGCCAGAGAGAAGTATCGCCCCGTTGCCACACGTGGCTCCATCATGTACTTTGTCATTGCCAGCCTGTCTGAGATTGACCCCATGTACCAGTTCTCCCTAAAGTACTTTAAACAGGTAATTTTAATCTAGAGCAGACATTCTAGAATATTATTTCAGGATTTAATGTAAAAAAATTAAAAATAGAAAATTAATAAAATAAAATAAAAAATAAACCCAGCTACTTTACTTTTATATATACAATGTTTTATATATGAAGAGTTAATTTGCAAAAACCAATAACTCCATTTTAATTTTTTTTTCAGAAATCACGTTTTTTTATTGCGCATTCCAAGTACTATCAATCAAACTGCAGTTTGGTTGTTTTGATTAAGTAATAATAACTTAAACAAATACAGGTAATTTACAAAATTATAGTTCATTGAAAGTATGTTTTTTTTACATATTAAAAGTTTGTTTTATAGCAAAAGCAGATAACTCCAACAATCTTTCTTTGGCAAAAGCAGATAACTCCACATTTCATGTTTTAGAGTTTAAAAAAAAACACTCGTTTAGTCTTTGTAATCTCCTCAGATGACAATGTAGATGCCTGACAAACGTTGTTTTTGTTGTTGTGATCATAGACTATGGATATGATTACACGCAATACACAGAACTTTTCCCTCACCATTGTAACGCGCTGCTTTTGAAAGGTTCCGTGAAAAAGTTTCAGCTTTTATTTTCCTTTACGCCCTAAAGAAGATATCACAGGTCCATCAAGTTTGTCGAAATTATCCATCCTCGATCACTTTTAGTCAGCTTTGACGAAACTCCTCGCAGCTAGCACGTCTTTTCAAAGTGAAAGCAGCCTTGTCACCTGGCCTGAATACAGCACGCTGATTCGCTAAAATTGACTTATCGGCTTCTGTTCAAAAACAACAAGGGCGCTTGTCGGCTTTTGCAGTAAAACGTGAACTCACGATGCCTTGAAAGTGGACAATACCGGCTTTTTTGACAAAACGTATTTAGGGTTCAGATCACGCCATATGTGGAGAATAATGCATGGCAATCAGCTCTTTTTTTTTTTTTTAAGTGCCGTTTATCGGTTTTTGCAAATAAACTCTTCATATACTGTTTAAAAGTTTAGGTTTGGGATTTTTTTTATTCTTATGCTCACCTGCATTTATTTGATCAAAAATACAATAAAAACAGTAATATTGTAAAATATTTTTTGACCCCAGATTTTTGATCAGCAATGTATATGTATATATACAGTAGTTATATCATTCAAAGTGACTTTCAGTGCATTTAAGGTATACATTTAGTCAATTCACACATTCCCTGAGAATTTCCCTGAAATGTCTTTGCAGTTGTTCAACAATACTATTGAGTCATCAGAGAAGCACAGAGATCTGAGCATGAGACTGCAGATCCTGTTGGATCAGACTTTGCTGAGCGCCTACAAGAACGTGTCTCGTGGCCTTTTTGAGCAGCACAAGGCCATCTACAGCTTCATGCTGTGCGTGGAGATCATGATGCAGAGGGGAGAGATCTCCCAGCAGGAGTGGCAGTACTTTCTGCGAGGAGCAGGAGGCATGGAGAAGGTCAGGGTTGTTGAAAGGGCATATGTGATAACAGAAAAAGAAAGAACACCTGTGTGTGTGTGTGTGTGTGTGTGTGTGTGTAAGTACTTATGTATGCAAGTTCTTATTCTGATTGTGTAGAAGGCAATTATCCTTCTACAAGTCATGAATGGGATTTAATTGTGTTGATTGTTAGATTGTAGAGCTGTTTTCTAATTTTTCCCTTTCCTCAGGGGCCTACGGTCTCTGCCCCCATTAAAAAGGCATCTCTCAAATGCCCCACGCTGTTATATTGTTTTAGTGTGCATTGAAGCAATGTGTTTTTGTGTGTATTTCAGTAAACTGAGTCATGTTCTGTTGCTAAGGAAAGCTTGTCTCTTACTATTGCTCATGGGTAACCCTAAGTATTAAACTTGGTTCCAGTACTATTAGGGACATGAATGAAACTCAAATCGTGTGACTTGTTGAGAAGATGTGTGCTGTTACTTTTTTAACTGATCAGACTTAGACAATCAGGCAATCAAACATGCAAATAATTCCACATTCTTACTTAGGGGTGGACTCTTTTGTCAATAAACAAACCTCCAGCTCACCCTATTACCCATCTGGAATCCATTTAGAATCAGAATCAGAATCAGAATCTGAATGAGCTTTATTGTCAGGTATGTTTACACATACAAGGAATTTGTTTTCGTGACAGAAGCTTCCACTGTGCAACAGAATGACAGTGACAGAACAAAAACACAGATAATAAACATAAAAATAGAACAAGTAAATAAGGAACTAACAAAAAACAAATTGACAATTGTATGTACAGGCATATTACAATAGACAGTTTTGTATTTACAGGTATATTACACTCTTAAAAATAAAGGTGCTTCACGATGCCATAGAAGAACCTTTTTGTCTAAATGGTTCCATAAAGAACCTTTAACATCTGAAGAACCTTTCTGTTCCACAAAAGGTTCTTTGTGGCGAAAGAAGGTTCTTCAGATTATAAAAAGGTAAGCAAGAGATGGTTCTTTAAAGAACCTTTGTGGAACCAAAAATGGTTCTTCTATGGCATGATTGGCATCGCTTGAAGAACCTTTTGAAGCACCTTTATTTTTAAGAGTGTATGTGCAAATTTGAAATGTAGACTAAGTATGTGTGTTAGATAAATAAGTGTTTAAATAGTGTTGTGTCTTGTGTGTTCCACAGTTATTGAAATGGAACACCCAGGTAAATGACAAATGTTTTACTTAATGCAACCTCTCATGTAATTTAGAACACCCACCCAGGTAACCTCAAGGAAACATGCTACATCGTTTAACAATTTAGCAACCACATAATAACGTCCTGGCGACCACCTACTGCTCTTGCAAGCTCCATTTCATCTTATATTAACAGTGATTTTATATTTGAAAAGGATTGTATTTGCACTTTCACTCCAGTGTGTCTCCCGCACAAAATGAATCACCATTTACATATTACATGAGAGGTTGCATTAAGTAAAACATTTGTCATTTACCAAATTTTATAAACATTGACGGATATTTTTGTGTTCCTTTATTTATGAACCTCTCGGTGTATGATGTTAATATGGTTTAGAAATTAAGGAAAAGAGGGAATTTCTCTGCGGAGGGAAATAAGAGAAGAACTGCTTGTACCTAATTTTCTTCTGATGGTTTTATATTTCAGTCTACTCCAATGTTTGTCAACATTTTTGTACTCAAATCAATTATGACTTGTTGCTTGATCAGTCCCTTATCTCAATTCATGCTGTTTGATGGCTTCTGACATGTATCAGTCAGATATGTATGATGAAATATTACTTATGCAGCCTTATTCACACACACACACACACACACACACACACACACATTTTCTGATCATAACACTCCTGCTTCCCACTGCAGGAATTGCCAGAGAAGCCAGAAGTGCCATGGTTGTCTGATTTTGCCTGGGAGACTTGTTGTAATCTAGAAGACCGACTACCATGCTTTAATGGCATTAAAAAGGAGATCATATCCACACCTATATCTGTCAAACTGGGTATATTCTTCCTGTTTCATTAAAACATCACTGGCTCATACTTACACAGTTTTTTGAAAAGCATCAATCACAAAATGGAAATCGTACAGTATTTTTTATCTTAATGCTATTTTTCCTTGTCTCTTTTTTTAGGGCAACTAGAGGTAACAATAAACCCTGAACAGTGGGACGGGTATGTTACTGACCTTCCTCCTTTCTCAGAAGACATACCCTCTGAGAAACAGCCACAGGTCAGAGGTCACTGGAACCAGCGACTTGGGGCCTTCCAGAAACTCATCCTCATCAAGAGTTTTATGGAGGAGAAGGTAAAGAAAGAATGAAAGAAAGAAAGAAAGAAAGTTGACTTAATTTGTAAGACTGTTTCCACCAGAATCTCACTATTCTGACTTTATTTCTTGCAATTCCAAGTTAAATTCACTGATTCTCAGATTAATTCATAATTATTTTCCTCAGAATTGTTTATAACAGTTCATAACACACAATTCTGACTTTATACGAGTTTGAATTTTGTAATTTTGAGCTAACATCTCACAAGTCTGACTTTTTTTCAGTCTACTCTGATTTGAAATATCTCAATTCTCTAATTCTTCAAAATTCTCTAATATTTTTAGAAATAATAAAAAAAATATAACTGACACTAAAGGTAATTGCAACCTTGTATCTCACTACTCTCACTTTATTTCTCATAATTTAGAATATGTTAGGGGTGGGAAAAAAATCGATACAGCATAGTATCGCGATATTTTCCGTGGCAATACTGTATCGATACACAAACGCCAAGTATTGATCTTTTATTATACTATTTAGCAGAATTATAAAATCAATTATAAGATCTGTGTAAGATTTCTATTCGAACTGAAAGCATAATTCTAGGATATTCACTGCCGTTTTCAAAACACAATGCAAAAACGTGACATTTCATTCACTGACGCTCTTCACTGAACGCTCATCAATCGGAAGTGCTGAACCCGGTAGAGCATATACTTACTTGCAGGCAACCCACCAAAATAAAAGCTTGCTAATTTAGGTTTGAAAATGATGAAAATTCACATAAAAAAGTAAATTATCATTTTATTTTTAAGTTTACTGTAAAATAATAGTATTTTTATTTATTACTCCCTTTTTATTTTTAAAACATGATAGTATTACCACACTTTATTATTTTGTTTATTATTTTATTTAAAAAAAATAACTAAATAAATAAAGTCCAGTGATATTATTATCACTATTAATTTATTTTTTTATAGTTATACTTAATGGGTCCCATATATGTGCAGTGCGAGGACCAAACCAAATCTCCAGGTGCTCTTATGAGAACCAGACTAAAAAACGTATGTGCACCCCTGGACATATGATATTTGCAAAGAGTGTCATATGTGTCAGGGTTCTGTTGTGTGTGTCATGTGTTCCCGCCTCTTGTGTCCATATATGGTTTGTTTCCTGTCCTTGTTTCATGTCATTATTAGTTAAGTATGTTCCAGCTGTGTTTGTCTCGTTATGTGTTAATTACCCTGTGTATATTAGTCCTGTCTTTTGAGTTTGATTTCGTCTGGTCTACTCGTTACTTCCCCGGTGTATCCTGTCTCTGAGTCCTGCCTTGATGTCTCATTAAAGACTATTATTTGAGTTTATGTCCTCGTCTGCGTGTTCCTGTTCCTCCCTCGTGTGTGCACCGTGACAATATGAAAGTAAAATACTCTAAGAAGAATACCACAAACTTGAGGGCTCATCTCACATGCCACCATTCAAAGATAGACATAAATGGCAGTGCATAGAATACCTGTTGTAGCACATTGTTTACTTTAATACATGTTATGTTATGTCATGTACATGTTATGTTTAGTTTAAATGTAACATTTTTATTTTAATGTAAGACTGTTTTATTTATTTATATAAATTCAAATGTCCCAATTGCTGAAGGGTCTGCACAACATTTTTGTACAAGTTCAAGTTGCATTGTTCAAAATACCTGTAGTAGCACAGCCGTGCGTACCTGTTTACATTTAAATAAGGTAGACTAGACTAGACTGTAATACAAATAGTTGAGTTTGCCAGGTGCATACAACATTCATGATAGGGTTGGGCCGATAGACGATGCCGTTGTCCATCGCCGATGGCTGACAGACATCACGATGTTGAGCCGACATCGTGATTCCTTCCCCCCCACCCACTCTTCCGCAATCCGCCGCATCCCAATACCGTGGTCGGAAAGGAAATTAAGTGTACTACGGAACCCCTAAAGGGAATAAATAGCCTATGAAATGGGAGGATAAAAAAAAATATTTCAATACTTTCTCTCGCAATTAAATCGTTGGGTAATTATACTGTATATAAATTGCAGGCATAAGGGAGCCGCTACTAATATGCAGGGCACTGAAACCACTTTCGAATGCGCGCTCTCATTTCACTTTCACTTTCGAGATTCGCGATCACACAGACTCTATACTGCGGAGCGGCAGTGCTTACCACACATTTCACAAGATTAGATATTTGTCAGTGGTGCTCAGTATCTACAAATCATTCGCCATTGTCCTATCAGTCATCTCTCCTTACTCTGTGTATGTGGTAAGTGTGGTAAGTAACTTTCATGTGCTGTAATGTAACGGGCAACCGCTAGCTAGCAGCTAATGTCCCTTTAGTGGCTCCGTAGAACACGTTATTTGTTTTACGTGCCTTTCTGCATACGGATTCACGCTTTGGGCACACCCCTAACCCCGCCTCCCGATGTCATCGTCCATCACAATGTTTCGTCCAATGCCAATTTGGTAGACATCGCCCAACCCTAATTCATGACAGGTTTTCAAGAAAGTGTTGGTCAGTTTGTCTGCTTGACAATCCCATTTTGCACTACAGCAATAAAATTGAAGTGAGATAAACAAACTGAGAAATGTTTCTTTTTAGTTAAAACAGATGTTGCCAAAGTTTTCCTTTAGGGACATAATTTGAAGTTGGAAAAAGGTAATAAATTGCAATATATCGCAGAATATCACAATATATTTAAAATCACAATAATATTGTATCGTGACACAAGTATCGTGATAATATCGTATCGTGGGGCCTCTGGTAATTCCCACCCCTAGAAATTATTTCACAATTTTGAGTTCAAATCTCAAAATTCTGGCTTTCTTTAATGCCTTTAATCTGTTCAGATGACTCCCTAGCTGTTGTATTGTTCCTGTATTGTGCTTAATAGCAGACCAGCATATATGCTTTGATATTAAGAAACTGTGATTTGTTTGTGTGTGTTTGTGTGTATATGTGTTACGGTTCCTGTGTGTCAAGTTTCTTGTAAGTCAGCTTGAGTTATGTATCGTTATCAGCTGATATGGCTTCATTGAAATGTATTTCAAGTCTCTTACTCTGTGTGTTTTCAGGTTGTGTTTGCAGTGACTGAGTTTGTTATCATTGGTTTGGGACAGCAATTTGTGGAGAATCCCCCAGTGGATCTTGCAACCCTGTATGCAGACATGTCTCCTTCCATTACCCTGGTCTTTATTCTAAGCACAGGCTCAGATCCAATGGGAGCGTTCCAGCGGTTTGCCAATGAGAGAGGATACCAAGATAGGTACTCGTACATGCACTGTGACATTTATACACCGTTTACTCACTCACTTCCCAAGTGTCACTCCTAGTTACGTGACACATGTAAGTACATACATACATGATTGAATACTCAGAGTGTTGTACATTCACTTCTGCTGAATACATTCATTCATATTGAATGTGTGATACATGTTTCAGATAGCTTACAAACAGATCTCCTAAAAATAAAAAAACTTTAGTATCTGATATTTATGAAGAGGGTTTCTTTGCTGCCCTGGTTCTCCTGCAAGAAAGGCTTACACTCTTCACATTTTGCTCAAAATTGGGGTACCACAGGGATCAGTGCTTAGACCTCTATTCTTCTTTTGCCTACACTTTACTTCTACTTCAGATCCCATGCTTCTTTTAGCAATGCTGTGCTCATTACATTCAGCAGTACACATACAGTAATTTCCTCCTCCTGTGTATGTGCCTCGCCGACATATCAAATTTGATCACCTCAGCTGTAATTGTGATGAGTTCTTCTTTCATTCAGCCATGACATCCCTCACCAAATCTCTCTCTCTCATTCAGAGGTCACATAGTTATTGTGTATCATGACCTGGTGTAATCCTGGGATGCTCTTAGGGACCACATTACGATAGCAGCGGCCTTATTTGACCACTACTTTACTAATTTTCTCGTCCAGGTTGTCTGGAATTCTATTCTTGTTTGCCAACCAGCATCTGCTATATGTCTTCCATATTCCTAGAGTGGCTCCAAAATCCCTTTGCTCAAATGGTTTTTAACCCTCTGTAATTTTTTCATGTCACGCCTCTGCTCAGATCATTTTCTGGCTGCCAGAATATGATAGAATTAAATTCAAGACACTGTTTCTAGCTCACACTGCTGCCAATTTCCTGTATTCCCGTTACTTTTAGCCTTGCAATAAATTGTAAACCTGAGCCTGGATGGTACTATCGGTCACTTCTGCTTGCCAACTATGAGAACAGTTGATTCATTAGTCATTCCAACAAAGCCACAAGAAACACATTTTCAAAAGGTTCACCTACTGTCAAGGACTTTTATTAGTTTTGGATAGCCAACAACTATCCCTTTAAATACAAAGAGACTCTTAGAAAAGTAAGCTGTTTATTTGATTTGTGTGTGTGTGTGTGTGTGTTAATATGTCATTTAGGCATGGGTGTATCTGAAATAATTGTAGTAACAATGATAGATCTGACAAACTTTGGCAAATCCAGTACCTAAAATATTAACATTTGCAATTATTTTGCTTTTTTTGTATTGCAGGGTGAAATCAATCTCACTGGGTCAGGGTCAAGGGCCTATTGCGGAGAGGATGATTATGGAAGCTCTGAAGACAGGCAACTGGATCTTCCTGCAAAACTGTCACCTTGCTGTGTCGTGGATGCTGGCAATGGAGGAGCTCATCAAAACCTTCACTGAACCTGGTTAGTTTGTATGTGTGTATAAGTGAGGTCTTGCTTTGTAGCCTAGTCCTTTAAATTAGGGGTCTTCAGCAGGGACCCCTACAACCCCAAGAGAGTCATTCATTGTTTAATATCAAGACTTAAAAATTAAATTAAAAAATAATTTACATTCAACCAAAAATAAAAGTAATAATGCTGTAGTTCAACTACACTACTGTCCAAAGGGGTCTGTTAGATGTTCATATAAAAACAGTAATTATATGAAATATAATTTAAAATTAATTGTTTTTTTATTTTCAAACGTATTTTAAAATATGTTCCTATGAAAACAAAGCTGAATTTTCACTCCAGTCTTCAGTGATCACATGATTCTTCAGAAATCATTCTAATATGCTGATTTGGTGCTCAAGAATCAAGATCAATCCGAGCAGCTGAATCCTTAGCCATCTTCAAGAAACGGCTAAAAACACATCTCTTCCATCTTTATTTGACCCTCTAACTCTAGCACTCTCTATTCTAATTCTATTTTATCTATCTGTCTTCTTTTTATTTAAAAAAAAAAAACACACACACACACTTGACCCTCTATCAATTGCATATTTATTCTGTAACTGCTAGCTTTTCTTGAAAAACTAACACTAGCTTTCTTTTTTCTATTCTATCTACTTGTTTCTTAAAAAAACAACAACAAAAAAACTCTAGATTTCTTTTTTCTATATTCTATCTACTTGTTTTCTTTAAAAAAAAAAAAAAAAAAAAAACGTTACTGCGTATACTAACGCTCAGCCTCAGCTCTCATCACCACGGACGGACCGTTGGCTAAACGTCTGATGCATATGGCACACTTATCTGGAAACACTTCAGGAGTGTCGAAGTCGTCGTCGGATTGGTTAAATTTTACAGGATTTCCGGGAGACGTGTGTGTCGCATTCTTTAACGTTCCGCCTGGAAACAAAGATGCTGTGGCGCCAAACCCTCTCACGAAAGAAGAAAGATGTCGTGTTTACAAATGTGACGACGAACGCTTATCAGGATCAACTAAACGCTGGATTTTCAAAAGTATGTGAAATATTTAAAGTTCGCAGCATAGAATCTTTAAAATACATCCAAGAGTTTCACACACCGGTCTGTTATTGTGGCGACATTTCCACGTCCCGAAACGTGACGCTGAACGAAACGAACTGTGATTGGTTGTTTGACATGTCGGTCAAACGGCCTCATGGGTGGGCCTTGGCCAATGAAAGCTGCCATCTATTCCAGATCTTCAGCCGTCAGTCTGAAGGTCTGGCTACGCGAGACTAGGTTAACCAAGACTTGTCATAGCACTTGCATGTTGTTGCTCTTTTGTTGGTTTTGATTACTTCTATTGTCCTCATTTGTAAGTCGCTTTGGATAAAAGCGTCTGCTAAATAACTAAATGTAAATGTAAGAAACTTCTTCTTCTTCTTCTTCTTCTTCCTCTTCCTTTTCCTCTTATTACTGTAGAAAATGGTAACATTTTATTTTAAGGCGCCATTGTTGCATGTTACATTACTATTGTAATAACAATAAATTATGCATAATTACATGCAAGTAAACCTAAGACAAACCTTAATCCTAACCCAAGCCATATATTGAGTACATGTAGTTAATTAATATTACTTAGTTCTTAAATGTATAATTGCACTGTAACAAGGACATCTTAAAATAAGGTGTAACCTACGTGGAAAATATTTAACCGCAATACATTTTTTAGTTTTTTTTGATAAAAAATAAAGTTCTAGAGAACAGCATTTATTTGAAATAGTGAACACATTTAAAAAAATGTCACTTTTGAGTAATTTAATGCATCCTTGAAATGAATAAAATTATTGATTACTTTAAAAATGTATCTTACCGACCCCACTTTTAAACTGTAGTGTACCATATTTGTTTGATTGTCTCTCCTGCATTAAAATATTAAGTAAATGTAAAAAATAAGAAGAGCTGGAAAAAGCTTGAAACCCCTGCTTAAAGAATTAAATAATCCATCAAAACTTGCTTATTATAGTTGCTTATTATAGTTACAGACTTCTCCAGAACCTTGTCCCTGAAGCTGACACTGTTAGATCAGTATGACTTGCCAAATAAACATGTCAAATGAATGACTAGATTCACAAAAACTATTTTTGTATGTTTATATTTGTGTCTGTGTGCTTGCCTTGTTTGTATGGTTCAGTGAAAATATTATTGTTCTGTTTTAGACAGACTCACCTGTTTTGCACCTGCTTCTACCTTTCATTACAGAGTGTGTGTTGCACATGTGAATCCACTATAAAGCTATTTTGTTGTCCTGTTTTCTGTTGTCCTGTTCTTGTACGACCTTTGCAGACACTGTTATCCATGAGGACTTCAGACTGTTCCTTAGCTCAATGCCTACCAATGTGTTTCCTGTCACTGTATTGCAAAACTCTGTCAAGGTAACACAAAGACACACACTTGCTTATACATACTTAAAAGCTCTAGAAACTGATAGTCATAAAGTTCTGTGAGTGCTCACAAACAAGTAGTGATTTTTCAGGAAAGCATTCACATGCCTTTATCTCATTTTTTATCTTTCGGGAGGAAAACATACATCAATATAGAGTGAAGCTTCACACGTCAGTGGCATCCATATGCTGATGACATGCACATATTTTTACATTTTACACGTCATTCATCCTTCTAGCACTGGGATATGTCTGCATGTATATCAAATTAAAATTTTAGTCACACACTCCTGCAAAAAGAAGATAACACTTCACAAGGAGGAGTGCTTTCATATTTTATTCACTCTGAACCTAATACGTTAACACCCCTGTGCTCACGTCCCTATCAATTAAACCCTAGCTTTACCAAATCACTGGAACCAATAGTAGTTTATAAGACCTTAAACAATGTTTCATTATAATGAAAGTGCAGTGACATGGATGTCTTTAAGCAGCCAGACAAGAGTTTATAACTTGGTTTATGAATTTTAGCAGTTCTATTTTATTTCTTTGGCTCTAATTTTTGTTTTGTTGTTAATATGCTTGTGTTGCCAGGGAACTAATGAGCCTTTGTTAATGTGATGGTAGGTTACTAACGAGCCCCCAAAGGGTCTCCGTGCCAATGTGAGACGCGCCTTTACTGAGATCACCAGTACGTTCTTTGAGGAACACATCCTTGGCAGGAAATGGAGGAAGATCATTTTTGGAGTGTGTTTCTTCCACGCCATCATTCAGGTCAGGGCTCTAGGGTTGAAAATTTAGTGTGTAGCCAATGATGGGGGGTTTTATTCAATTTGAAGCCTATAGAGATTATAAAGTTTAGAAACCTTATGGAAAGCCTTATGTTTTTCTTGCCATAAAATATGAGCAGGACTGGTGTGGAAGGCTAATGCAGTTTTTATGATTAAATAAAAACAATTGGATGGAAACTTTGCTCTTGTGCAGCTTATACTGTATGGTAAATTTGTTTTGGGTTAACTTTAAATTTGTTTCTCTTTATTTCTTATTTATGTAAGAACAGCTTCAAACCACTTATTTAGTGGTACATTTTACAGTAAAAGCTCTGTGTCTGATTCAAATATATTTAAATAACCACTGTCGATCAATTGTTTGGAACCTGTACTAATTTTTTCAGGATTCTTTGTTGAATAAAAAGTAAAAAAAAAGTGTTTATTCAAAATAGAAATATTTTCTAAAATATTTTACTAATAGTCTTCACTATCACTTTACTTTTATCAATTTAATGCACCATTGCTGATAAAAGTATTAATTTCTTTAAAATAAAAGAAAAAATATTTACTGACCCTGAAATTTTGAACAGTAGTGTATATTGTTACAAAATATTTCTATTTTAAATAAATGCTGTTCTTTTTAACTTTTTATTCATCTAAGAATCCTAAAAAAAATATCACATTTACCAAAAAAAAAAAAATGAAGCATAATATCTTTTGGAATTATATTGCAGGTCTACATTTAAAATGCTTTATATGTTGATATTTGTTCATATACACATACTCTACTCATACACTATGGTTACATTTATTTTTTTTAAGTATTTCATGCTCGTAAAGGCTGCATTATTTATTACAGTGAAAACAGTAATGTTGTGAAATATTATTTCTATTTAAAATAATTGTTTGCTATTTTAATATATTTTAAAATGTAATTTATTCCATTAAAGGGCAAGGCAGTTACTCTCAAAAATCATTCTCATTTCTTGTTTCTGAGATCCTGACCCTTATCATTATCCATGTAATTATCAATGATCAGTGTATTATGAATGTATCAAACCAAAAGTGGTTGTACTGCTTAATATTTTTATGTAAACTGTGATGGGATTTGAGTTTTTTGTTTGTTTATTTGTTTGTTTGTTTTTTCACAGGATTCTCTAATGAGTATAGCATTTATTTGATACAGAAATCATTTGAAAAATGTAACATTAATCTAGTTTGAAAAATTGGCCAATTATTTGCAGAATACTAGATGTTCAAGAGGGCCTTACTAAATCACATCCTCTAAATCCTAACCTTTTTGTCTGCATGTGTTTTTCTCATACGTGTGTGTATGCTTTTATGTATGTATAGGAGAGGAAGAAATTTGGTCCTCTGGGCTGGAACATCCGTTATGAATTCACTGACAGTGACAGAGAGTGTGCTCTTCTCAACCTAAACCTCTACTGCCAGACAGGACATATACCCTGGGATGCTCTTATATACATCACGGGTATGTGTGTGTTTATTGTGGAAGTATTTATAGCATCAGTTATTGATCCACACTTTCACACGTTTCTATCAGCTGTTTCTATGTGAGTTTGCTTAAGAAATACATTTATAATCAAATATAAAGTATTTTAAGAATATTAGTGTGTTATGGTTGAATTTTCTCAGAAAAACTTTGTCTCTTTCACAAAAATTTCTAAAAGGTTTTCTAATTGTTAAGAATGCATTGGTTTAAGTAGGCATCATTTTACAGACATCAGTTGGTGAAAAGAAATGTTATTAAATTTGGCGCAGCTGGGGGCGTGCGGGGACTATAAAAGAATGTTCCAGTAATGTTGTTATGAGAGGCTTTGGGAAAGACTCATTAAGGAAGCTTCACACAGTGTCAAACTGTCTCATTAATTCTTGGCAAGGTGTCAGTCAGTCATGCAATGAAATGGAATGTGTTTATGTGTGTGTGTTTTATTATCTCTGTAGGTGAGATTACGTATGGAGGCAGGGTGACAGATGCCTGGGATCAGCGATGTTTGCACACCATACTCAAGAGTTTCTTCTCCCCAGCCACATTAGGGGACGGCTATACCTTCTCTAAATCAGGTGCACACGTCTACTTAGCTAAATAGGGAATTCCATAGACTTCTATTGTTTTTATATACAGTACAACTAGTGTAGTGCTATAACTCTAAAACAAAACTTTATACATTTTTACAATAAAAAAACAAACTCGATTTTTATGCCATTTTTTTGCAAATGAGGATGTCCCCCAAAGGAGGTTTTGTCAGTTTTTGCTCACTTCTGGCTGAAATTTGACCCCAAAATATGTGACCCTGGACCACAAAACCAGTTAAAAGGGTAAATTTGTTAAAAGATTAGATTAGATTTATACATCACCTTAAATCTGAATAAATAAGCTTTACATTGACTATTTCAACTATTTGAAAATCTGGAATCTGAGGGTGCAGAAAAATCTAAATACTGAGAAAATCGCCTTTAAAACTGTCCAAATGAAGTTCTTAGCAATGAATATTACTAATCAAAAAAAAAATATATATATATTTATGGTAGGAAATTTACAAAATATCTTCATGGAAATCATGATCTTTACTTAATATCCTAATGATTTTTGGCATAAAAGAAAAGTGGATCATTTTGACCCATACAATGTATTATTGGCTATTGCTACAAATATAACTTAAGACTGGTTTTGTGGTCCAGTGTCACATATGCATATACACACACTCATGCTCACACTTATGATAAATAATATGGACACACATTTAGCAAAATCTGGTATTCAGACTTGCAAGTCATGTAAATTAAAGATGGAGTGTGTATTTTTCCCATGCTGAAATACTTTCTGCTGTCCCAGTTTTTATGTGCAGTGACAACTATACTCACAAGTACTCATATGTTGACTTCATTGGTCACCTTTGCTAAAATTAGCTTTTTTATATATTTAGATAAATGTTACTGGCTAGGTATCCATTTACATTTTGATTCATTTAACCTCTGGAGTCCTTTGGATACTGTTAATTGAAAGCCATTGAGGAGTGGAGGAGCATGAGGGGTGGGGGGAGTGTTGTTTTTGTTTTTTGTTTTTATTGGAGATTTTGTTTAGTGCCACTACACTTCATTGCAGACTTCATTTTAGTAACACTAGATCATTACACACTTCACCTCCAAGTAACCAAGACATTCTTTTCCTTTTGTGCAGGGATTTACTTTGCTCCTAATTCAGACAGCTTGACTGAATATAAGCAATATATTGAGGCTCTGCCACTGATTGATGATCCAGAGGTCTTTGGCATGCATGAAAATGCTAACTTGGCCTTCCAGGTAATTCTCACCTCTTTTAACCACACACAGAATAACAAACTCAGCAAACTAGTACTGTAAGTAAGAGTATTTGTTCAAGTCCAGTATTTTAGAACTTGTTATTCTGTACAATTTTGTGCTGTAACTTTATGCCATAAAAATGTGGTTACAGTAGGGTTTTTGTCTAGTTCTCACAAACACAAGCCTGGTAATCTTTATTACCATCTTTATTTATTAATCTCTTCCATCTTTATTTGACCCTCTAACTCTAGCACTCTCTATTCTAATTCTATTCTTTAAAAAAATAAAACGTGTCCCTTTTAGACTTGCACTCTATTCATTTACTGCTTGTTTTCTTAAAAAAAAAAAACTAACACTAGCTTTTCTAATCTTTTTGTATTCTATCTATTTGTTTTCTTTTTATTTATTATACAGTTAACAAAAGCAAAAAAGGCCTCTAACACTAGCTTGCTCTATTCTTTTTCTAGTCTATCTGTTTTCTTTTTATTTATTAAAAAAACCTTTCTACGTGTACTGCGTTAAGCTAACTGAGACTTGTTATAGCACTTGCATATCATTGCTCTTTTTTTTATTTTGATTGCTTCCATTGTCCTCATTTGTAAGTCGCTTTGGATAAAAGTGTCTGCTAAATGACTAAATGTAAAAGTAATGTAGTATTTGACCCAGGAACTAGTATTAGCTTATGTAAGCAATTGTTTAGTAGACTTTTTTTTAAATCTAAATCCATTTACATACAATAATCCACACCACCACCCAAGTCAAAGCAAGTTCGACTGAGGACCAGCTACAGAAATCATAATACCCACTGTTATCACCACTATGAAAATTAATTTACTCACTTTCATCTTGTTCCAAAACCCATAAGACATTTGTTTATCTTTGGAAAACAAATGAAGATATTTCCAGTATTCTCTCATCATTTTTGTCCATCTATTGACAGTCCACACAACCAAACTTTCATGCATCAAAGCATACAAAAGACATGTTAAAAGTGATTCATATGAATTGAACTATTCATTCCACATCTTCTAAAGAGACATGTTCATAGTATATAAACACCTAATAAAAGCAAATACATAGAGCTCATCAAATATGCCACATACTTACTTGACTCACAAGAACCAGTGAGTTTATTTGAAGCCTGATAGCCCCAGTCCTCATTCACGTATCCATGTTGAGTTACCAGAATATTCATAATTTTTTTTTAATGTTTTTACTCCACAGAAGAAAAAAAAAGATTTGGAACAACATGAATCCCTTGAAATAATGATAGAATTTACATTTTTGGGTGAACTGTCCCTTTCCACCTTAATGCACCTAAAATGTTATTAAATAATATCAATCCACAAATCTGATTTGTCATAAACCACACTGTGTGAAACTGGAGAACTGGTCCCCCAACTGAGCCCCCACTGAATCCAATTTGTTCATAATTGGCACATTTCACAACATTGACACGATTATTAATAATTGATCAAAGTTACATAGGTATTGAACTGAACTGAACTGAATCAGCACTGAACTGACTGGGGCTGAATAATGATGCTTTTGTCTCGCAAGAGCACGTTACAGCTGAATTTGTATTTACCCCAGAATTTTGCATCAATGATTCTGTTACTTTCCTGTTTAATACTGTAAAGCTTCTTTGAAACAATGTCTATAAAGCGCTATATAAATAAAGGTGACTTGACTTAAGCCATGTTTATTTCCAGTGTGACTGTCCTTGCTTTTTGTGCATTGCACGCATCTTTAGATAAAGTGCACCTGTTACCTGACATATAACACACATCAAGTGTAGCGTCATTTCTGGCAGGTCACGTTAGTCAAGCTCGCATCAGCAGACTCTCAGCTGATCCACATCTACCTATAGGGATGCGACACCTATCACAGCACTCATATATAAGGTCCTTCAGTATTATCATCTGCTTTCACGTTGCTCAATAGCTAATTACCCACCTCCATCCCGACTCCCCCTCTTGTCAGTCAGGATTCAACCTTCTGATTTTCCTTTGAATCAGACTAATTTCTAAAATGTTACATTAAATTATTGAACCATAATGATATCTGCAATACATTTATGTTGGTTCTGTTCTTTTTACCCTGGGGGTTTATTGCTGTTCTTGCCCAGAACAGAACCATACCGCCAATCCAAACTGTATGCTAATTGTCAGTCATCTTTGACGATAGTGGTCCTGACAGAAATGTGGGTCTTCTTTCCATCATTGAAAACAGAGGCAGGAGACAATGAAGCTGATCAGCACCATTCTGGAAGTCCAGCCCCGCTCCTCTGCAGCAGGTGGAGGGAAGAGCAATGATGAGGTGGTTCATGATCTGGCTGACTCCATCTTAGCAAGAATCCCTGGTTAGTCTCAAAACCCTGTATCTCCTTGCACACAAGTCTACTGTCACTTCATTGTTTTATAATGAGTTTTTGCACCTGCATGTGTGTGTGTGTGTCTGTATGTGTGTATCTGAGCAGAGAAATTAGATATGGATGCAGCAGTGGAGAGTCTGTTCTTGCAAGACTCAAACGGTAGAGTCAACTCTCTAACCACTGTGCTCGGACAGGAAGTAGACCGCTTTAACTTCCTGCTGTGTGTACTTAAGGTAAGAGAACGTTTTTGTTTTTTTATTATTGTAAACTACAAATGATGAATTGATTACAGTAGCCAGTCCAACAAGAATGAATGAATAATTGATCACACTAATCTCCCTGCTCTTGATTGTTTGTATTTGTGTGCTTGCAGACTTCGCTATGTACTCTGCAGAAGGCAATAGCAGGTCTAGTAGTGATGTCAGAAGAAATGGAGAAGATTTATAACAGTTTCCTGAATAACCAGGTTCCTGATCACTGGTCTAATGCTGCTTACCCATCTCTCAAACCCCTCGGCAGCTGGGTTCGAGACCTCACCCTGCGCACTGCATTTATAGAGGTATGTCTGTGGAGTCAAAATGATGACACTTGTGTTTCCTATTAATTACTTAGACTGTGGAAGCTTGCTAATTTGTCCTGCCTGATTCATGATGAACCAAATTTTTTTTACACTTCTCATAAAATGTATTTACATTTATACATTTAGCAGACGCTTTTATCCAAAGCGACTTACATTGCATTCAAGTTACAGTTTTTACATTTTTATCAGCTCTTGCTTTCCCTGGGAACATATCATAAAAGATTTCTAATGCTGTGTTATGTGCAGTTGCTTAACAGTGCATTCAGTCAGACTAAAATCGAAATCGTATACAGTCATGGCCAAAAATATCGGTACCCTTGGTAAATATGATCAAAGAAGGCTGTGAAAATTAATCTGCATTGTTAATCCTTTTGATCTTTTATTTTAAAAATTCACAAAAATTTAACCTTTCATTGGATAATAAGAATTTAAAATGGGGGAAATATGGAAATAATTGTGCCACAATTAACGGCACCCTTTTATTCAATACTTTTTGAAACCTCCATTTGCCAGTTTAACAGCTCTAAATTTTCTCCTATAATGCCTGATGAGGTTAGAGAACACCTGACAAGAGATCAGAGACCATTCCTTCATCCAGAATCTCTCCAGATCCTTCAGATTCACAGCTCCATGACGGTGCTTCTTCTCTTCAGTTCACCTCACTCATGTTCTACAGGGTTCAGGTCAGAGGACTGGAATGGCCATAGCAGAAGCTTGGTTTTGTGCCCAGTGACCCATCTTTGTGTTGTTTTTGGGGTTTGTGTTTTGGATTATTGTCCGGTTGGAAGATCCAAACATGGCCCGTTATAAGATTTCTAACAGAGTCAGTCACTTATTGATTTTTTATCTGTTGGTATTTGATAGAATCCATGATGCCATGTGTCTAAACAAGATGTCCAGGACCTCCAGCAGAAATATAGGCCCACAACATCAAAAATACAGCAGTATATTTGTCTCATCCACATCACACCTGATATCTTCTTCTATCTTCTACCCTACACATGGGGTACTTTTTATCCCTGTGTTCACCAAACCCATCTCGAGTGTTTGCTGCTAAAAAGCTACATTTTTAGTTTCATCTGACCATAGAAGCCAGTCCCATTTGAAGTTCCAGTCGTGTCTGATAACTGAATATGCTGGAGATTGTTTTTGGATGAGCTAGGAGAATTTTTCTTGAAACCATCCCGAACAACATGTGGTGATGTAGGTGCTGTTTGACCTTTTTTTTTTAAAAAAAGATTTCTGAACCCGAAACTCAACTATTTTCTGCAATTCTCCAGCTGTGGCCCTTGAAGAGTCCTTCACCGTGCATTAGGACGATATAGACACACGTCCTCTTTCAGGCAGTTTCGTAACATTTTATGTTGATTTGAAATTCTTAATTATTGCCCTGATGGTGGAAATGGGAATTTTCACTGCTCTAGTTTTTTTCTTAAAGCCACTTCACTAATTTGTGAAGCTCAATTATCTTTTGCTGCACATCATAAATATATTCTTTGTTTTTTTTCATTGTGATGGATGATTAAGGGAATTTGGGCTTTGTTTTCCCTCCTATTTATATTTCTGTGAAACAGCAAGCCATGGCTGGATAATTTCATGTTCGTAGTGTCCAATGTGTATTTGAGAAAAACATTTATTTCATAATGATATTTCCCCCCATTTTAAATTCTTATTATCCAATGAAAGGTTAGATTTTTGTGATTTTTTTAAATAAAAGATCAAAAGGATTAACAATGCAGATTAATTTCCACAGCCTTCTTTGATCATATTTACCAAGGGTGCCGATATTTTTGGCCATGACTGTATGTCTTAGTGCAATTATCATATCACAAATGCCTGCTATGTTAGTATATAATCTCAGATTGGCTCAGTTTACAGTAAATGCTGTTAAACCCATCTTCATATTGCTGTCCATGTTCAAATAGTTTGGCTTCTTACAGTGTGAGTGCACTGAGACTTTAAGTCCACTTTTAAGTCCAGGTTCAAGTCAGTGTTTTTTTTCTTTTCCAGTTTCAATTTTGTCACTAAAAGATGTCTGACAGACACCAAATTGATGCATTTTTCTTTACCACCATAGTCTCCCAAAATCCTATAGGAAACACTGTGACACATGTAGTTTATATATATTTTAAAAGCTTGCTTACTTAAAATTTCCAATCTGTAAATCTTGACTCTATTATTCCTAAAGCAAGGCATTAAAATAGTCTCTGGTTTAACACTCACAAGCTTATGCGCACACACACACACACATTTTTTTACTCTGTCTGTATTCAGGAGGTTCACCCTCATTGTACATGGACAATTTCCTCTGGGTAGGGGATTCCAGTAAAGGCCAGTGATATATGAGCTGTGTGAGCACACTCTGACATTCTGATATATGAGCACACTCTTGACATTCTGTCAAAAAAAGCTACATAAACAACTACAATTTCCTCACTGTATATACTAGCTTCACTGTCTGGCACGCACATATGTTCATAGTTATCTTGCACGGGTTGATGGGCACACCCAAACTGTTATCTCTGACCTGATGTGCTGTTCCGTGTGGCTGGTCTGAGTGCTCTGTTATATAACACACAGACACGCACAATAAGCTCATGTTAATATGGATGAATTGCAGAAGTATGCTGTATTTGAAATCAGAAAAAGGCTCAGAGTATGTAACCGGACTAGTTTAAATTTCAGCAGTGAAGTGAGAAGTTTCCTCTACATCAGCATGAATAGACTGAGGTACACTGCATAATAAGCCCACCATCATGTATGAAAACGAAAAGTCTTCTACCATGATATGGTGAAAATCAGGTTTAGGGAAAGTGGTGAAGAAGCACACGCACCAGCACAATCCTCATTGATATTCTTGTCTTGTTTCTTGTGAAGCAGCAAGTTTACATTTTTGGAGGGTGAATGAGATTTGAGAGCTAAGCCAGAAGGCAAGATTTTCACTGAATAAATAAAAGTTCAGTTGTTTCTCACACAAAACTTTTTGGGGAAAATGAGGTGAACTTTTTCCTATACAAAGATTTTAGTACACTAATATTAGCATTTATTATTTATCTGTTTGGAAATATCCTGATATTCTCCCCAGAAGTAGGATTATGGGTGGTTAGTTGTGTCCATCAGCTATAGCCTTCAACCCTCTAGTTACTGATTCTTTCATATGATTTGAATTAAAAATGATCCAAGTCTGTTGACTTTACCTTGAGCTAACTTCTTTCTCCCTTAGGTAGCAAAAGTTGAGTTGAATTTTTATTGACCTTTGTTCTTTTTTTTCATTTTGAATTGAGAAGTAGTACCCATTGGTTGTATTTGTGTTTGAGCAGAGTTGGATCACAACAGGTCAGCCCAAGTCTTTTTGGATTTCTGGATTATTTTTTCCTCAAGGATTCCTCACAGGTAAGTAACACGTTTGCTTACTTGCTCTGGCAAATGAAATAAAATCCTAACAAAATTTGGCCCTGCTAATATAGGTGAAATAAATCCAAATGTTTACAGTATTTTTAAAACTTTATTGAAACACCTTTTTTTCAATAAAGAGTTGGTTCATGTGTCTCATAGGTGCACTGCAGAATCATGCGCGCAAATACAACCTGCCCATTGATGAGCTGAATTTTCGTTTCAACATGGTACCAGTGTACAGAGACCAGACCCTTGTCTCTGAAGCTCTGAAAACCCTTGAGCCAGGGGAAGAACTTGACATGGACAAGGAGGTCAGTCCAGAAACATGCAGGGATTTTTCAACATATATTTTCTGATATGATTACAGCAGAAACTTCAGATGGTTACATGATAAAGGGATTTAAGTTTTATTTTTTCTCTGAGGTTCACTTTTTTTTAGCATGAACAACAGTCATAATTGATTTTTTCATGACCATTTTCCTTATTGAATTAAACTACCGTTGAGGCGTTTGGACTTGGCTCATGCTCACCAAGGCTGCATTTATTTGATCAAAAAATACAGTAAAAGCAATATTGTAAAATATTATTACTATTTAAAATAACTGTTTTCTATTTTAATATATGTTAAAATGTAATGTATTCCTGTGATGGCAAAGCTGAATTTTCAACGGCCACGACTCCATGTCACATGATCCTTCGGAAATAATTTTAATATGCTAATTTGGTACTCAAGAAACATTTGTGGAAAAGTTGTATACAGTAGAAACCATGATGCATTTTTATTTGAAATCCAAAACTTTTGCAGCATTATAAATATCTTTGACTTTTGATAAATTTATTGCATCCTTGCTGAACAAAAGTATTCAATTCATTAAAAAAAAAAAAACTCTTACTAATGTGAACCCCAGACTTTTCAACAGTAATGTAATCTTTGGTACTGTGCCTTTAAGACTTCAATGTAAACATCCTCTTCATGTGAAAATTATTGCTTCTCAACATTTTATACTGTACTTCTCTACAAATGGATGGGCCAGGTTTTAGGAATTATTAATATGATCTATTTATTTCAGATTGAGATGAGTCTTAAAATATGCTTTTTGAACTGAGGAGAAAGATTTGTTGTGAAACCAAACTTTCATTGTCGTACAATTTTCCTTAGTTAATTATTTCATTTCAAAATATCAATGAAAATGTTTGTAATGGTATAGCCCTTTTAATGAAGTCTTTGTGGTTTGCCTGATAGCTTCCCACCATGGAGGATGGTGTGTTGGTTCATGGGATGTTCATGGATGCTTGTCGCTGGGATGACACAAACATGGTTATTGAGGACGCGCTGTCAAGAGTGATGAACCCCATGCTGCCTGTGGTGCATTTCGAACCTCAGCAAAACTATGTTCCTGAGCCCACCCTATACCACGCACCTCTGTACAAGACCTCCATTCGTGCTGGAACTCTGTCAACTACAGGTTATTTTTACTTGTGTCAAGTTTAAATAGTTATCCTGTTCCCATCACAGAGTAAAATAAAAAAAGCCTAATTGTAGCTTTAAACCTCACAATTGTAACTTTATTTCATATTTTAAAATTCAGCTCAAAATTAGCCCACAATTACCCCATAATTAACTTCAGGTTTTATCCTGGAAACATTGCTCCATATTTTTACTGGAGGAAAAAAACAATTACATTGTCTATAAAACTGTTTTTAAACCACTAGTATCAGACCTTAGCTTTGAAATTTTATTATACGTGTTATCATATTTTATCATTTTTGTTGTTTCTTTTATTTAATTGTATATTTTGTTCTGTCTGTTAGGACACTCCACAAATTTTGTGGTAACTGTGATGTTGCCATCCAACCAGCCCAGTGACTACTGGATCTCAAAAGCATCTGCACTACTCTGCCAACTCAATGAATAAGCAACGCTTTACTTCACTTACTTCTTGAAAATGTAGATCCTTTCTCAACAGAGCTTTTAGTGTTTTGAGCATAAGTAACATTAAAGCTGTAAAAAAAAAAAAAACATTAAAAATGAATTGTAAATCAAAATGAACTGTAATGTTGCATTGTTTATGTGCTAAGCACAGAGCCACCAGTGTTGCCTTGGTATTTGCAGTTCTAATAAGTAGAGATACCAGTTGTGAAAGAAAAGCAATGTTAAACAAAACATGCCCCATGCACAATATACAGAAAGTGAAAATTAAATGCTGGAAAATTCTTCTCCAAAATACATAGACTCACCTAGAACTTTCTTTATTTTTTAAATCTATATTTTCTAACAAAATGACGTATAACCACAGTGTTTACATAGTATTGTTTCATAATACAACAGAGCACAGGGTCAGAATGAAGTCACAAAATAATGACACTCTGATTACTTGGACGAACCAGACACAAGTGAGAGATTTCAACAGACTAATAACTAATATTTATATATAAAAAAAAAAAAAGATGAATTTGACAGTTAAAGAGCATTTTAATTCTACCATACATGTATGTTAATATTGCTTTGGTAAGGAAATGTTTGCTAAAAATGTACAGAATTTTATGTCAGTTCAGTGATAACTAAATTCTAAAATAAGAGTATTAAATGATACCAAAAATATTACTAAAGCCAAGGAATTAAATGAAACAGTGTGACTTCCAAAGGGATTATGGGATTGATTGTTTGAATTTCAGCACATAAACTTCACAGACACATTTTTAGCTGTTGTGACTAACAGTTTTAGCACACTGAGAACACATCTCTACATAAACCAACCCTCAAGTGCTCAGTCCAGATACATTATATAAAGACATAAAATATCACCCAAACAGCTTGTCCAAGGGTCTGTTTGTTTGTTCGAAAAGTCACATTTCAAAAATACACAACTTTGTCAAGGTTTTTTTTTTGTTTGTTTGTTTTTTGTAACAACGGTTCACATTGATCTCAGAAAGATGAGAAGAGGAAGGAATCGACTTTGGTGGTAGACACGTCTTACACTCAATCACGTGGTGTTTTTATATATACAGGTGCTGGTCATATAATTAGAATATCATCAAAAAGTTGATTTATTTCACTAATTCCATTCAAAAAGTGAAACTTGTATAATGTATACATTCATTCCACTCAGACTGATATATTTCAAGTGTTTATTTCTTTTAATTTTGATGATTATAACTGACAACTAATGAAAACCCCAAATTCAGTATCTCAGAAAATTAGAATATTACTTAAGACCAATACAAAGAAAGGATTTTTAGAAATCTTGGCCAACTGAAAAGTATGAACATGAAAAGTATGAGCATGTACAGCACTCAATACTTAGTTGGGGCTCCTTTTGCCTGAATTACTGCAGCAATGCGGCGTGGCATGGAGTCGATCAGTCTGTGGCACTGCTCAGGTGTTATGAGAGCCCAGGTTGCTCTGATAGTGGCCTTCAGCTCTTCTGCATTGTTGGGTCTGGCATATCGCATCTTCCTCTTCACAATACCCCATAGATTTTCTATGGGGTTAAGGTCAGGCGAGTTTGCTGGCCAATTAAGAACAGGGATACCATGGTCCTTAAACCAGGTACTGGTAGCTTTGGCACTGTGTGCAGGTGCCAAGTCCTGTTGGAAAATGAAATCTGCATCTCCATAAAGTTGGTCAGCAGCAGGAAGCATGAAGTGCTCTAAAACTTCCTGGTATACGGCTGTGTTGACCTTGGACCTCAGAAAACACAGTGGACCAACACCAGCAGATGACATGGCACCCCAAACCATCACTGACTGTGGAAACTTTACACTGGACCTCAAGCAAATTCTGTGCCTCTCCTCTCTTCCTCCAGACTCTGGGACCCTGATTTCCAAAGGAAATGCAAAATTTACTTTCATCAGAGAACATAACTTTGGACCAGTCCAGTCCTTTTTGTCTTTAGCCCAGGCGAGACGCTTCTGACGCTGTCTGTTGTTCAAGAGTGGCTTGACACAAGGAATGCGACAGCTGAAACCCATGTCTTGCATACGTCTGTGCGTAGTGGTTCTTGAAGCACTGACTCCAGCTGCAGTCCAATCTTTGTGAATCTCCCCCACATTTTTGAATGGGTTTTGTTTCACAATCCTCTCCAGGGTGCGGTTATCCCTATTGCTTGTACACTTTTTTCTACCACATCTTTTCCTTCCCTTAGCCTCTCTATTAATGTGCTTGGACACAGAGCTCTGTGAACAGCCAGCCTCTTTTGCAATGACCTTTTGTGTCTTGCCCTCCTTGTGCAAGGTGTCAATGGTCGTCTTTTGGACAACTGTCAAGTCAGCAGTCTTCCCCATGATTGTGTAGCCTACAGAACTAGACTGAGAGACCATTTAAAGGCCTTTGCAGGTGTTTTGAGTTAATTAGCTGATTAGAGTGTGGCACCAGGTGTCTTCAATATTGAACCTTTTCACAATATTCTAATTTTCTGAGATACTGAATTTGGGGTTTTCATTAGTTGTCAGTTATAATCATCAAAATTAAAAGAAATAAACACTTGAAATATATCAGTCTGTGTGGAATGAATGTATACATTATACAAGTTTCACTTTTTGAATGGAATTAGTGAAATAAATCAACTTTTTGATGATATTCTAATTATATGACCAGCACCTGTATATATCTTTAAAAACTAAAGAAAACAAATGAAAATGCGAAGCTATTACGATTATGTGAAGTCTTTCGAGACAGCCTCAATGAAGTTTGGCGCGGACATGAGAATGGTAAAGGTGCAGATAATGGAGAAAAGTGAAAACGCCACCAGACAGAGCCGATCCACGACTGCTGCTGCAAATTTCCACTCGCTGCAGATGGCCTCGGCCTCATCCTGGTCACGGAACCGCTGAGCGATGTACATCACCTCCGCTAGGATACGATGGAGCTCCTGTTCACCTACAAACATCCTAACTGCCTCCCGCTGTTCTTCGTTTGGTGACCCACCGACTCGCCCACCGCTGCAAGACACACCAGAGTCGCTGCTGGGTGGGCAGCAAGCACTGTCAATGGAGTGGTAGCCAAAGTACAGGTTCATGTGACCGTTGGTGGTGGAGTTGGTAGAGGATGGCTGACCGGGCATGACTCCCATCTGAATGCTGCTGGCGCTGGCGTGGTGCGCTGGAGAGTGGTCATATTTGTAGCTGGCTTTGCGTTCCTCACCAGGCTTCTTCATGCGCAAGAACCAGGCACACCAGTTGAGCAGGATCACGCGCACCTAAGAAGAGCAGGAAGAATCTACTTAAAGATGAAGCTGTCAGATGGGTGAACGAGACATTCCTGTCTTTATTTTGATGATATGCTGTATATATATATATCAGTTGGTATATTTCATTAGACTGTGGAGAAAGTGTCCACTGAAGGTTTGTGTGTTTAAAGATTCAGACCTGCTTCAAGTAGCAGGTGCGTCCCACTGGACATGAACCAAATAAGAAACACCAGACAGCTGTAGCTAAGAGCTCTTTTCTTCTTGTAAGAGTAGCAGAGGAGACATTAAACTTTAATACAAATAGACCTCATTACCTCTCCAGTGGGAGACCATGATGCCAACTGCATCTACAACTCACCTACATTGCTTATATTCAGGAGGTTTTCTCAGATTTCTGTCAGAAGTGATTTTTTTATTCAGTTGGATTTTTGTGAATGCAGCACTAGTTGTTTGAACGGAAAGCAGCATTTTAAGTTAAAGATTACACAATTCCTGATAGCTTGTATTGTTCCAAAAATGTGTTTGGTCACACTTTATCTTAAGGTCCAATTCTCTCTATTCACAAACCATTAACTATGACTTTTGCCTCGATAAGCTCCTAATTTGCTGCTTATTAATAGTTAGTAAGGTATAGTTGTTAAGTTTAGGTATTGGGTAGGATTAGGGATGTAGAATATGGTCATGCAGAACATGTGCTTTGGAAGTACTAGTAAACAGCCAATATGTTAAAAACAGGCATGCTAATAAGCAACTAGTTAACAGTTAGAATTGGTCCCTATACTAAAGTGTTACCCTTTGTATTACTTAAAAAAATATTGCAGTAACAGTCTGCAAACGATGTGAAGTGATTTTATGAACACACTTGAAAATAAAGGTTCTTTATTGGCACCTTTGGTTCCATGTAGCATCTTTAACATCCATTTAAACTTCCCATTGCACAGAAGATTATTTATAGTGGAAAAAAAAGGTTCTTAAGATTCCTCACACTAGAAAAAAAAAAGGTTATTTTATCCCAAAATTTTTCTTCAATGGCATCACTGTGAAACCCCCTTTTGGAACCTTTATTTTTAAGAGTGTAGATGTATGGATGAGGAAGCCTGAAGGCTGGAATAGCCTACACTATGCTATTTTTGTACAGATTGTTTTCCCAGTTTGCAGTCTGGAGGAGGTGACGCTAATTGCTGAAAGATGCCGCAGATTTTGGGCAGTTGGAGTTGACCAATTTCACAGAAAATCGTACAGTGTGTGATGGAAATCTTTATCTTTAGACTCTGATTCCATCCGGTCAGAGGAACTCAAACACATTTGATGTTTTGAGCTGATTTTAGAACAATATTGTTTTCAGTTGTGCATCTCCTGGCAATGAGGCACATTCTTCTGTGTGAGTTTGTGTTTTCAGTTTTAGGTATTTTAGTACAAAAATGAGAAATGTTGCCTTGACAACTGGCTGAAATAGTTTTTGTTTTCATCTTTTAATTCAGTTAATATTTATTTTATTTCAAATAATGAAAATAGTTTATGGTTTTTAGTTTTAGTTAACAAGCCTGTAACAAGTCCTCCTCTTTTTTCACCTTAAAATTAAACAATCTGCTTTAAAGAGTTTTCACTCACCCATCTTGGCATCTTTCCCCCTTGTGGATCATGATGATGAAACTGCAGAACGAGGACGGTGACAACAACGGACAAACCCACAATCATCATGGTGCTGGCAAAGTACTGAGCTAAGGAGAAAAGAAGAAACAAGCTTTTAAACCTGCAAGCTGTGCAGTCTAAAACATCATCAACGGCCAAAAAGTTCTGTGTGAGTGAGATTCAGTATGATATTAAAATTCAGCAATTTGCACTTACCTATGAGAGGAACTGAGTCAGAGGTGGCCGGCATGATCTCAGCCACTAGCAGCATGAAGACCGTTAATGACAAGAGGACAGTGATACCTGACAGACGGGAAAGTGGAAAAGTAAGTATAAAACAAAATGACATTCCTTCATTGACAGTTGTGCATAAACTTTGCATAAAGCATTGTGATAAAAAAAACAAAGCTTTATGGTCAAGCATGTCATCTCACCCAGTGATATCTTCTCTCCAGAATCTGCTGGCAGCAGGAAGACGAGCAGAGCCAGGCCGGAGATGAGCACACAGGGAATGAGCAGGTTCAGACCATAGTACAATGTTCGTCTGCGCATCGTTACTGTAAATGTCACGTCAGGGTACGGCTCCTTACAGCAATCATAATACAACTCATTACGCTTCCCAGGGACCCCTGACAAAACACAAAGGAACACATTCAGGTTTATGTCGTACAACAGCAGACATTTTCCACTAATACTGTACACTCTGGTGTCCCCTTACTTTTTGTTGCTAAAATTATTAGATATTGTCTTACATACTGTATAGCACAGTAGCATGAAAAGTGGATCGTTTTAAGCACGTCTATATCTCATTTGCATTGTGATTTTGTTCTGTCCCACCTCAGGGGTCTTGATTACTTTATAGTAATGACTAAAAATCTCATAATGAGAAACTAAGTCATTATGAGAAAACATGAGAAAGTTTGTCATTATTATGAAAACATCTGTCAATTCACAAGATACTAAGTCATAATGATAGATTATTTCATTTAAAATGTATTTCGATATATATATATATATATATATATATATGTATATATATATATATATATATATATACAAACCCGATTCCAAAAAAGTTGGGACACTGTACAAATTGTGAATAAAAAAGGAATGCAATAATTTACAAATCTCATAAACTTATATTTTATTCACAATAGAATATAGATAACATATCAAATGTTGAAAGTGAGACATTTTGAAATGTCATGCCAAATATTGGCTCATTTTGGATTTCATGAGAGCTACACATTCCAAAAAAGTTGGGACAGGTAGCAATAAGAGGCCAGAAAAGTTAAATGTACATATAAGGAACAGCTGGAGGACCAATTTGCAACTTATTAGGTCAATTGGCAACATGATTGGGTATAAAAAGAGCCTCTCAGAGTGGCAGTGTCTCTCAGAAGTCAAGATGGGAAGAGGATCACCAATTCCCCCAATGCTGCGGCGAAAAATAGTGGAGCAATATCAGAAAGGAGTTTCTCAGAGAAAAATTGCAAAGAGTTTGAAGTTATCATCATCTACAGTGCATAATATCATCCAAAGATTCAGAGAATCTGGAACAATCTCTGTGCGTAAGGGTCAAGGCCGGAAAACCATACTGGATGCCCGTGATCTTCGGGCCCTTAGACGGCACTGCATCACATACAGGAATGCTACTGTAATGGAAATCACAACATGGGCTCAGGAATACTTCCAGAAAACATTGTCGGTGAACACAATCCACCGTGCCATTCGCCGTTGCCGGCTAAAACTCTATAGGTCAAAAAAGAAGCCATATCTAAACATGATCCAGAAGCGCAGGCGTTTTCTCTGGGCCAAGGCTCATTTAAAATGGACTGTGGCAAAGTGGAAAACTGTTCTGTGGTCAGACGAATCAAAATTTGAAGTTCTTTTTGGAAAACTGGGACGCCATGTCATCCGGACTAAAGAGGACAAGGACAACCCAAGTTGTTATCAGTGCTCAGTTCAGAAGCCTGCATCTCTGATGGTATGGGGTTGCATGAGTGCGTGTGGCATGGGCAGCTTACACATCTGGAAAGGCACCATCAATGCTGAAAGGTATATCCAAGTTCTAGAACAACATATGCTCCCATCCAGACGTCGTCTCTTTTAGGGAAGACCTTGCATTTTCCAACATGACAATGCCAGACCACATACTGCATCAATTACAACATCATGGCTGCGTAGAAGAAGGATCTGGGTACTGAAATGGCCAGCCTGCAGTCCATATCTTTCACCCATAGAAAACATTTGGCGCATCATAAAGAGGAAGATGCGACAAAGAAGACCTAAGACAGTTGAGCAACTAGAAGCCTGTATTAGACAAGAATGGGACAACATTCCTATTCCTAAACTTGAGCAACTTGTCTCCTCAGTCCCCAGACGTTTGCAGACTGTTATAAAAAGAAGAGGGGATGCCACACAGTGGTAAACATGGCCTTGTCCCAACTTTTTTGAGATGTGTTGATGCCATGAAATTTAAAATCAACTTATTTTTCCCTTAAAATGATACATTTTCTCAGTTTAAACATTTGATATGTCATCTATGTTGTATTCTGAATAAAATATTGAAATTTGAAACTTCCACATCATTGCATTCTGTTTTTATTCACAATTTGTACAGTGTCCCAACTTTTTTGGAATCGGGTTTGTATATAAATCCTTTTGTATATTTTTTATATATGCTGTCTTTGTTAAAAGAGGTAAAAGCTAAGGCAGCACTTCAAAGTGACCCTTCCACAACAGAACTGAGCTGAAGGTTTTTCTGAAAATAAAGTCTTTCTGCCAAGACAAGCGTATTTGTGACAGGACCAAATCACAGACAGGATCTTCATGACCTTTAAAGTGCATAACCTCCAAAACTTTAAATCTAAAGCAAACATAAGATTCAGCCATTATTTATTCTCTGTTTCTTGTCCTTGATCTGTGTGCACAAGACTAATATTTGCTTTCCATTTTCCTAATTTTTGCAATGCACTCCACTTAATCCTGTGGTGCTCTCCAAAGTGCGCATGCAATTCAATAATTCTGTGCTTCATAGTCATACAAGCCCAACCCAAGTTTTAATGATATGAAACACGGCAATGTTTTCTGTAATATATAGTATCTTAAAATGCAATTTTAAGATACTATAGAATTATGCAATTCAATAATTCTGTGCCTCATAGTCAAACAAGCCCAGCACAAGTTTTAATGATATGAAACACAGCGATGTTTTCTATAATATAGTATCTTAAAATGCAATCCATACTTCAAAATGCATGAAATAAACATAATTTCTACCAGTTGCAAGAGTAAAGGGAAACAACAACATGACATGTTGCAAATGAGACAGTCTTGATCTGTCAGGGTCAGACAGCCCTCCTCTCCAATTGATTAAAAATTAAATCAAAATTGTAATTAATCAAACTAGGCAGGCGGAGGAAAAGCTTTCATCAGGATTTCACGCTGGTCAGAATTGTCATGGCACTCAGAGACAATCACATCAAAGCAAATTGCTGGTTTGAGTCATTTAACTGATTACTAAAGACCTACCTGAGTGATGTGGCTTGTGTGTGTATTTGAAGGGGGAGGGATTTGCAATCATAGTTATGCAAATTTGTGAGATGAATGAAAAAAACAGGAAAAACCACCTAAGCACATACAATGATTCTTGTTGCATATCATATATGTTTGCACTACTCTGTAACAGGGTGACCAGTAGGTTGTGGTTGTGTGTGTGTGCTATGTGTGTCTCCCTGCCGTGTTAAAGATGCCCGTTCACAGACTGCCCATGTCACTGCACAACCTTGGCACGCAACTGGCCATTGGTGCCAGCCAGAATCAGTGCCAAAGCACTGCCAACTACCATCAGGACCCCATCTGTCGAACAGACCCTGGGTCACGTTGGCATTGAAAGTGAAAAAATTAGAGACTGAGACAGAAACAGAGAGATTAAAAAGCCAAACACGATCAGATTATGAGATTAGAAAACCTGTGCCACACAAACATTCATTTCTAATATTAGTGCAAAACATCCTATAGTGTTGCACGATATTTAATCCTGTTACAATGTAAAATCACATAGAAAAGTAAATTACTTTGTTGTGATCGACAGGATGTTAAAATTCTGTATGCGCTGTCTTAATCCATGAAAATGACAGAAGGAATGCTCTCCTGAGAAAATGAGTCCAGACACTTTCTTTTTATTGTCCACCTGAGTATGAACATAAAAAAGAAGTGTCTTTCAAAGACCGTCTGTACCGTGTGTTGTTTGTGTTCCCTACAGTCCAGCAGGGAGGACGAAATTATCACCTCAGCATTCAGATGAGGCAACAACACTTTAACAGTCTTCCATGATGCAGGGGGGGGGGATCAAAAGTGTCCCTCCAGGCAAAGAAAACATTCAAACACACATGGCCTATACTGAGAGCACACAATAATGCATTACTGACACTTGAAACACCAAATGTGTGAAAAGCAAACAGATCTATATACCATTAAGGAAGGAATGTGTGAGTCACAGGTGTCTGTACTCAATGCTTTCATAAAAATGGATTTGGTTCCTCACAAAATGCTCCCTCTTTTAAAACACCAAATTCAGGCCACCAGAAATTTGAAGCATATGTATATATATATAACAAAAAATTCAATAAAATATATAAAGACTGTATAAACATCATATTTTATTGCAGCTAGTTGCCAAAACAACTCAAAAGTCCAGACATCTCTGAAATCTACCCAAAGAAAGACCTTTACAGTATCTCAATAGTAATGCCAGGGACTCTCACCCACTAAATCCCATTCTCCATTGGGAATGTATGAAGAGATGTCCACTGCCTGCATCTGTAGGTCCAGCAGCCAGCCGTTATGAGTCCAGGAGCCAAACTTCAGGTCACATTTCTGTATATCGAATGGGAACCAGCGCACATCTATGTAACATGTACTCTTCAGAATACCTGCATGATTACACACAAACACATACATACCTGTATCAAAAAAAATTATAATGGTAGAGAAAATCATTTTCAACTGCAATTGTATGAATTTACTCCCTACGTGACTGGAGCTGTTGTTTGACAGCCGTCTTTTTTTAATGTTGTCTATCCCTATCACACGTTGGTGGGCGGAGTTAGTGTAAATAGCCTCTGCCAACAAGGCGGGATATTTGCACTTAGTCCGATACGGGTATATATTACACATAAATGTGCAAAACGAATGTAGCCAAACATATAGACCAAGTGTAGAAACAAAATAATGAACCATTTTCTCTTTTATTAAGTGATATAGCAAAATACGGGTTCAAATTCTGGTATTAAAATTTTCCAATATGATAATTTATTCTGAAAAATTCTATTATATTTTGTTTTAATATAGAAAAATATGTACATTTTAAATGTGCATTTAAAATGCTACATTTGAATGTAAATGCTACATGTTATACAACAGTTCATTCTGGTCCTCAAATCTGATTGGCTGAGGCTACGTTTACACTAGTGCGTTTTCATTTTAAAACGGCGTTTTAATATGCGTTCAACTATGAACATGATGTTATTGTTTACAATATGCCATCGTTTTCAAAAGTCTCCGTTTTGGTCCGTTTATGCTGAAATGCAACCCCAGAATTTTTAAACTAAACCGGGGTCTGCAGCGTTTTCAAAAGTCTCCTCGAAAACTCTGGAGTAGTGTAAAAAAAGTTATGCGTTTTTTTTTAAATGAAAACGCACTATTGTAAACGTAGCCTGATAGGTCTTTCCAAGATTCCCCAATATCACTACGGGAACTGATTCATCATTTGTATCACTCTGCTCTGGTATTTCCAGAGCCTTCCAGTGGTTTTGGTATTTCTCACAGCAAGTGTCATGGTGGACTTCTAAACCCTGCTCCTGCTGTTGTGTGACAGAATGTAGTTTTAAGAGTTTTTTTAAGCGAGAATTTAGTTGTTTATTTATTGAATAATAATGTTAACTGTCAACTTGAGATTTGAATCCATGGCAGAAGGAAGTAATTGTGCATACAAAATGTTTTTTTTAAGTCTCTGTTGTAGTTTCTTATTCATTTACACATTTTTGCCGTCGAACTGTTGTATAAATGCATTATCACACTCGTAGCCATCTGATATAGCTCTACATCAGCATCGTTCATGTAGCCTACAGAATGAAACTCTGCTAAAGAAATATTTTTAACATTGTTATTAAATGATTAGTGTTTTAAATATGGTCATTATCATTAAGTGGTAAGAATAATTTGTACCTGGTGGTATGTACTGACAGGAACCTGATGCATTAACCAGGACGTTGGTATGGAAGGTGGCATCAAACCTCTCATCAGCACTGCAGAGAAAGAACAGAACAAAGTTCACACAGAATATTTTGCAACTGCATTCCTCAAATGTTTGCTGCCCTGTAATTTGCATAAACTAACATACATTGGACAATCAAATACTAGTTATTGTCTTCATACTATGTAATCAGTCACGATGCAACTTAAAATAGCTTCTATCCCAGTAGCTCTCTGCAGAATAATATATGTCCTTGTCCTTTTGTGTTTCTCCTACCTCCCACAAGAATAATGTTATGTTGATTAAAATGTCCAATACAATTGACATTGTGGTTACAAGGAGGCAGTCCAGCAGTTGTATTATTCAAAAACCTATTCATAATTAATCATACATACCAAAGCACCATCAGCAATATGATTAAGAAATGAAATTCAGGTAAAATCTTATAGCAGGGACAGAGGCATTTGATAATACCTTTGTAAAATAATGTCATAAATCCTCAGTGACATTTAGGACTGATTAGTATGTAGGAGGTAAACAATATGGTTTTAAATATGTCAAAGTAATTATACACGTTGTGACCTTTTATTTGTCACATTAGTCATTTAATTAGTATTTGGACAGAGTTTGTGTAGGGTTGTACATGTGTGTATGTGAGCGGGAGTGTAAAATGGGAACACACAAATATGCATCATGTATATACTGTATGTCCAGTACACTCCAGTGTGTTTTTGTGTGTATAATTGTACTCTGACTTCAGGTACTATGGATGCTAAAGCAAAAATGCTGAAATATGCATGTCATGCAATATGCATGTTACACATTATGAAATTGTAAGCACTGTGTGGCATCATATTTACAAAGTCAGCATGTGCCAGCATAGGTCTGGTTGAAATGAGACAATTCAGCATTTAGACATGATAGTATTTATTAATATTTTAAATTCAATTTTATTTATAGATTTTCACTTTTCATTTTAATTTTAGTTTAAGCTTTAGTCATTTTTATGCATTTGTTTTTTATATATTTTTATTTAGCTTTAATTTATATCTATTTTAGTTTTATTTATTTTAGTATTTTAACTTATAAATGAAACTTATAAAAATGCTGCCATGTAACCAAAATATGTTTAAAATATTATAATATTTAATTTTATTTTCAATCAATGAAAATAATTTATTTATTTATTTATTTATTGGGATTTTACTTATTCTTCACACTGTTTTATTACTGGGCTTTGAGCCAAAAATACAAATACCATTATGTAACTTAAAACAAAATGCAAAGATGGCAATCACTGCAATGTCCCCAGAAGTACTGCCCATTTTTGATATTCTCCTATGACATTTATTTTTTAATCTTAAAACTTTTCTTAAAAACCTTTTTTAAAGTCATAGAGGACAAAATCTCAATCAAAGTTCCATACCGTGAGATTTTAACTGTCACTGCTCTTTGCTGTCGGACATCAAAGATGACCTTTAAACTGCATTGCCAAGATAATAATGTCCCTAATCCTTTCCATTCTCAGAAAGCTGTCCCTTTTTTTTAATGGTGGTTTGGCAGATTACAACCTGCCAAACTGAAAGGAGCCATGGTAAAAAATAAATAAATAAATACAATATCTCACATAATGACAGAATAATTATTTGGACAGCAATTAGCATAAGAACCAGCCTCCAAATTACCAGGTTGCCATACAAATCACCTGTCATGCTCACAATGATGCTTTTGCTCAACATAAAATATCCATTACATGCCTCTAAAAGAGTAATTGCTAATCAGTCATGCAGTCAAGTCAAAACATGCAAAGTTAACCCATTATTAGCAATAGTTGATATTTTTTTACAGGTAATACTCACACTTGGCATTAATTATTCACCTGGATAAATCAAGTATAATAATTCAGTCTAAATAATTCAACATCCAGTATTTAAGTAAGAGGAAAAAAAACAGCACATAAAATATGTAAAATAAAACTGGAATCTTCATTTCAGCAATTCCATGGCATTAGTGTCAATGAAATCACTTACAGCTGGTTGTATCTCCTTCTCTCAGTCATTGATTTATAATCTCACTGAGAGCAGTTTTAAAGAATGAATGTTCTTCAGTTAGTAGCTGACGCCATACATTCGGTTTTAGTGTTAATGTGAACAACAGGTGGTTCATTGTGTAGCTGAAGAAAAGAAGCGTCTCTTTGACAATATCCTCTTGCCTCTCAGAGATAACATTAAGTTGACAACTTTCCATTGTGCACTGAAGCATTCTCCATGAATCTTTACACTAAAACAATCCGCAGACACATACAAAATAATCTGATTCATACCCGTTACTAATCCACTCTATTCTACAGTTATCCAATCTATTCTAAAACAAATAGAATCAATGGATGATCATACGTTCTTTTTTAGCTTCTGTCTGACACATTTATATTATATTGCTTAACTGGCACAGATGTCTCCAGTGTAATGCACAGTGGCATACCACACATATCTTTGAGGCCCCCCACAAAAGATTGTGATGGGGCCCTTCCCACCAGCAGTTATGTCATGTATGAACATTTATTGTGCACCTGCTGCAACATACTACTGAGTCTGTCTCCCCCATTTAGATAACTGATTTATGCGGTGAATTATCATTGCATTGATGTATTTTAGGTTATTATTGAATAACGTTTTTTAGTCAGACTGAAATCCCTGCAGGAAAGTATTTAGTCTATGAATATGGAGGCAAAACTAAATTTAAGGGTAAGAACAGGTCGAAATATGTGTTTAACATGATAATTACACGTTACAACCTTTAATATCGCTGTCTTAATGCATAAGCCATGTTAAGTGTAAAAATATCTACTTCAATTACGGTGCCATTGTCGTTGAAGTACAGTGTATATGACATACATTCCACAATTTACATAACAAAAACACATTCTGATTTGTGAATGCCTTTTAGAATGTCCTATCTAGAATATCCCACGCACCGCGGGGGTGTCCCATACACCACTGGCACCACACCACATCCATCCACATTAAATATTTTAGCTAAATACATCCTGTCTTGTCTTTAGAGGTTTATCCTCTTTCGACTCATCCTCAGAGTCAGACAGCACAGTCAGCATCTCTGGATGTTCATCTCTTAATATATTCGTCTTAACATGGCATGATGCTTTAGCTACTGTTTTCTGCCAAGAGGATCGTTGTAATTGGCTGTGAGTTAAAGTGAGTGGCCATGAGCGATATTTTAAGGTGTGCATGATCTGGCAGAATTCGGATGATGTAGATTAAAAGCTCTTTACATCTTTTCCTCAAACAGCAAGTAAGTTGTTGTAATGCAGCTTTAGGAAGACATGACACCTGTCAAGCTACGACAAAAGACATTTGCATAATGCAGATTTATGAAGCCTGGCCATAGAGAAGGCAATTACTGCTGTCAGTCACTGACACAAAACACAGCTCCCATTTCTCTCTATCACAGGCACATTTAGTTGCAATTCTAATTGTCCATGACAAATGTGTTAAATTAAAACCAAATGATTGTCGAGAATATGAAGTTATTGTTAGGGTGGTATATGGTGGAAATAAACTGTTTTCAGAGCACATGGGACCAATCTAGACCAATAATGAATAAAAGAACATGCAGGTCATCACTTTACTGTGAATAATAACTAATAACTGTACTAAGTTGGAAGATCTAAATCTTCGATACATTTCCTTCTTTCTACACGTCATGCTTCTCGAGTCAAACAGTTTTCTTGTGAATGGCAGATGTTGTAAAGCACCTTGCCACAGTTTCTCCAGTATTTTAGTTGTTGTGTGATACATTTATGAAGGATGTTCAGAGTCAAAAATATGCATTTTAATTTTAATTCATATAAACAAGAGGACCTGGTAATCTCTGCATTCAACTTGTTAGTCCAGTTGTAACACACAAGATGTTCATTGTCTTATTAATGTGGTACCATCAAGCGATTTTGATAGAAAATCTGCTAAATTCTGAATGGTTTGAACCCTGTCAAACACATTGCACATGCACAAGTTGCAGTTTCTTTCAGTTTCTTTCAAATCATCTGGCATATTCTTCCAGCCAGATTTGTTTATCCTTATCAGATTGTTTTTTTTTTGTTTGTTTACCACTTTTAAGGTTGCAAACTAGTGAAATATTTTTAGTAACTCACCAAATGTTTTATTACATTGTCTTTCAAGCCCAGTAATTTTTGTCACTAATAAAATCACCCAGCTGCAATCTGCTCTATAAATGAGTGTTGCACACAAAATCTGGCACACAATATGTAATTGTAGTTCTGCTACAAAATGAAAAGCTCATTTTGTACACAATCCAGATCATATAATAAACCTGGATTACTACACTTATTAAGACAACACCAAGAACATATAGTCTGTGATAGGCTCATCAAAACAAAATGACACCCTGCTTTAAAGAATTACACATTAGCAATTTAAATGATGCCTGGAATATTGATTGATTGATTGAGAAACATTAGGAGGAACTGAAGGGAAATCCCACTGATCATCTTTATCACTGGAATTTGAGGCACATATTTGTAATCATGCATTTCTGCAGAATACACACAAAAGACTATGATGTTTAAAAGAACAAAAAAGAAAGAAATGGGGGGATGGAAGTCTTGTAATCAGTGCAGTCCATTATATAAAAAGACGGTGGTGGTAGGGAAAGTGAATCTGACCTCTGAGCAGCTCTGTCTAAATAATACATAACACTACATCTGTCCTCTCTTAGCACACACAAACACGGCCAACTCACAGCATGTTTTATATTACAGATAAGGGGGCATTAAGTGTGAAGTGAGAGAGTGTTTATGTTGGGATTTACACTGCAAATACAGCACACTGCTATTCACAATACATTACATTGCCTTGGCTTAAAATTCTAAGTGAAATTGTTATAACTGTTTGTTGGAAATTTAAGTTTACATGTAACACATTTCTAGAGACAAATGTATTGTACAAATGTAAATGTATTTATATAGTACTGCTGTAGCTGCTGCTGTTTAGAGTTGTGACATTCCTCCTTGTTCAAAAATGGTAGTGCTTGTGCTGGGCAAACTCCATATATAGCCTATGCTTCCAAACGTTGTTGATTGATTGTGATTCCTATTTCATTATGATGGCAAGTAGGGTTGCAAAGAGGCAGAAAATGTCCAGCAAATTTACTGAAAACTTTTCAAAAGTTTTCGAAAATTTTACAGTTTTCTAAAGTTTCCAAAAAATCCTGGAAAGTTTCCACAAATTCTGTAAAGCTTCCACCCATTTGCAACCCTAATAGCAAGCCATTTGCCAACTTAGTGGACATTACAACCATTCCATGTCAGATATTTATGGATTATACACGCATCTCTGACAGATTTTGATAACTGAATGGATCATTTTGCATAAAATGGCTCACATGATTAAAGAATGTTTAGAAGTTGTGATGAATTTGACAATTTTCAGTGAGAATCAACTCATCAGTTTTAATCAACAAGCCATGTGAATTTAGATATTGTGCAAATTGTAGACAATTTGCACACATGTGCCAAAACACATGCAATTTAAAATCTGATGTGAACAAGAAACTAATTGTTCAGACATCGGAACTTATTTTTTTGAGAAAAACAAACAAACTGTAATTCGATAACTGAGCCAAAGTGATTGAGAAAAACTGTAATATAATATCTACAGTATGTAGTGTATATATCTGCACACATTTCAGAGTCATCATCTATTCTGCATGATATCAGACTATAACATATATGTCAGCAAACACTAGCTCTTGACCAGCTCTTGTAAATAATTCAGAATTCTTGGGAAAAATTTGTTCTAAAATATAAAACAAGAAGCAAATATGACAACACCTTGATTTTTCACAATATGTTATCACTGATTACAGCATGTATGTGTGCATCAGGACAGGAAAAGACACTTAAAATGGATTGCACCCACCCCTGATATTTCCCCACATTTTTTTTAACAGTCCTCTCTTGAAATTAATCTCTTAAAGTGCCTCTATTATGGATTTTTGAAAATTACCTTTCATGCAGTGTGTAACACAGCTCTAAGTGAATGAAAACATCCTGCAAAGTTTTAAATCTGAAAGTGCACCATGTATAAAGTTATTGTCTCTCAAAAGAAAGAATCGACTCTGAATCATTGAAACGAGTCGTTTTTAAAACAAATCCCAAGCCCACTTGTTGGTCTTTTGGTGTTGGTCTGAATGAAAATGCAAATTCATTCTTTGCCACTAGGTGCCGCTTTTGAAGCGGTAAAAATAGCTGTTTCCCCGGTAACGCTCACAAACTCTGCTTTATCAGGCATTACAGGCATGATGCAATGAAAATGAGACCAATCGGACTAATCACCGCAGATTAGTGTCATGCAAAGGAGGGGTTTGGAAAAATTAATCATTGAGCGAATCATTTGGGAGTTGTAGAGCAAGTACAGTAAGTTAAAAATAAATGCATTTTATAAGACAATGAAAGTGTTTTTTGACCTTGCATGCATGTCAACCGGTTGTTGGGGATCCCAAAACCAAAATATGAACCTTTCATTACCCATAATAGAGGCACTTTAAAGACACAAGAACTTTCATCCAACCACTGACACTGCATACCATTTCTTTGAGACAGACAGACAGAATAAAATGGTTTGAAATTGTTTTTCTGTATTATTTCACTCACGTTGTCTCCCTTGAACTCTTTCTTTCATTGTTAATTTCTTTTCAGAAGAGTGACATTGCCATCATCAGGAGTTGATGATCTATGGGTAAAGCAACTTAATGATGTGTGTAATTCTCTTCTCACCTCACTAACTTCTCTGTCTGTATTCTTCTCCTTTCTCTTTTCATTTACTAGTGGTATTCAACTTAAGGTGTATGTTTGCTGTAAACTTTGTTCTAATCACCTCTATAAAATGATCTGGACATCTGCTGATCAAGTAGAAAAGGGTGTGGAATATATTAGAAAGAATCCACATACATTGGATTAAAGATGGGATATGATAAAAGCAATGTGGCTAAATGAAGAGGATCAGAATAGTTGGTTTACTTTACATTGTTAAGGTTGAATACTCAGAATCAGATGTATGTTGTATGTTTCACGCACAAGATGTATGTTGGAAACTTGACAGACAATGATAGTCAAATAAATAAAATAGTGAGGTAAAAATGAGTAAAAATATTATATAAAAAAAAACAAGAGGTAGGATATGTTAAATAAGTATAAATAGTGTGTTGGGTATTGCACATAATTAATTGCACAATGATGGCAATGGAAGATCAACCCTTCTGGAGATTAAACCTGTTAACAAACTAGACCAGACACTGACTATTCAAGTGGTTAAACACATTGAAAGTAGCACTAAAATGAATGAAGAAAAGCCTGTTATCTAAATGTTTCAGAATGGTCCTTCACACTCACAAATTTTGACTATCATTTATTATACTACTGAACAGAATAAATCTGATTAAAGGAGCTGCTAACACTCATTTAGCACATATTTAGTCTCTCTGTCTGAGAAAAATAAAGATAAGTTTTCCTAGATATAAAAGAAAAGCTTTTGAAGTGAGTTTTTTTTTTAATGCCCAATATTTGTTTATGCCTTAACTATTTTATCTCCAAGTTGCTTCTTAAAAGTTTTATTATAACACTGTGATTTCCTGTAATTAAATCCATAATTCAATATTATGATCAAGTCTTTCTCAATGTAAATGTTTTAATGGTTTTACTGTTGTTGGCAGGTGGATTTGTAGTAGTTTGTTAGTTTTGAAGGAAAATGTAAAAAAAAAGTTAAAATTGCCTCCGGTGTGGCCTAATGCCTTGTGATGTGTAAACTGATGTTTCACTGCTTGTCTTTATTGCCTGAGCTTTCACTTCTGTGGTAAGAGCAACTAGATTGAAGTAAGATATTATAAAACTGCATCACAAATCAGTTCAGACTTCCATTCAGATGGAACAGATGGTGACTCAAATCTACTGAGTGTTGACAAAAGGCTTGTGTTTTCAAAGCCCACCCAAACTTTAACACTGCTTAAAGGCATAGTTCACGCAAAAATGAAAATTGTCCTCATTTACTCCCCTTCATGTCACTGCAAACATGAAGAACTTTCTGTCTTCAATGGACCAAAAAAGGAGATGCGTTAAAGAATGTTCATGCAGCTCTTTCTCATACAACATTTAAGGGGATAGTTCACCCAAAAATGAAAATTCTGTCAGTAATTACTCACCCTAATGTCATTCCAAACCAGTAAGTGTGTAAAGAAAACAAAAATAATGACTTTATTCAATAATTCTTGTCCTCCGCGTCACCGTCCACCATCATTCACGAGAGCACCACAACGTTGCATTGTTGTCTATGGAGGATCAGAAAGCTCTCGGATTTCATCAAAAATATCTTAATTTGTGTTCTGAAGATGAACGAAGGTCTTATGTGTTTGGAATGACATGAGGGTGAGTAATTAATAACAGAAGTTTCATTTTTGGGTGAACTATCCCTTTAAGTTATTTGTAAGAAAGAAAGTCATATAGGTTTAAAGGATAAGTAAATGATGACAGCATTTTCATTTTTAGATGAACTGTCTCTGCTTTAACATTCTGCAAAATTACACTGAAGGACTTTAATATGCATGTTTGTGTGCTGTGAAACATCACATGTGGACCATTACCTGTGTCAGGATGCATGACGAAAGTTTCTTCATGCTACTTAATGACTACTTAGCATTAACAAAAATCACAGCACCATCTCCACACAGATATGAGACACATGAAAATGTGTCTAAGTAAGCTCGATAAAGCTCTGTTTTCTGATATGTTTTAAGGGCTTTCTCCTGTTGGAGTGAAATCAGAGCTCCTGTATTATTAATCTCTGTCCCTGTCGGCCATCATTCAACACAGAGGAAGTACAAATTTACTCTTAGTCACTTCACGTGTCTTGATGACATCTGTATAGATATCTGTAGTTAGCGTAGACTGTCCAAAGTACAACTGAATGACCAAAACAGTTTAAATTTAATCTACAGTACATAAACTACATAATACATCACATGTTCTAATGTTTGTGCATAATCTAATGAATACTCCTGATCCAAACCTTTGCCCCCAAATGCCAACTTTTGGTAACACCTCATCTTACAGTGTCCTCATTACAAATTAGATGTTCTTACTATAGTAATAACAGTAAATTGTAATAATTACAAGCAACTTACCCTAAACAGGTACACATTGTTAATATTACTCAGTACTTAATTGTATATTTACACTGTGACAAGGACACTTTAAAATAAAAAAGTATAAAAAACTTTTTTATACAAACCATGACCACACCAGTTGAATCCTATATTCATGTATCATTTTGCTTTGTTTCTTGCCAACCAAATGATTGTTTATCTTGCCCTAAGATTAATCGGTAACACTGTATTTTACAGTGTCCTCGTTTCATTTGTTACAGGTACTTGCTATAGTAATTACAAGCAACTAACTCTAAAGCAATCTCTCATCCCAACCCTATAGTAAGCACACATTGTAAATTGATATTACTCCATATAAAAATCTAGAATTACACACCCTAAACTGAAGTGTAACCACTTATTCTTATCACTGAAGGTACTTTTATTGTATTGCTGTTGCTGCTGTCTTAGAAAAGCAATAAGCCACTGGAGTGTGTTGTATGTGTTGTACTGTATGAACAGCCTCCTGTGGCTTATTTCTTTATTGAAATAAAACCGATCATTAGGCAGGTGAAGAACACACTATTGTGGGCTCCAAGCAAACTAAATTATATAAATGTGACAATGTGTCCGTTACCTGTTATACAGCAGAATATCTGGTGTCCAGATCTGATTGGATGGGAAACGCAGGGTCTGAACACCAGGATAGTTATCAGGGTTCCAGCTCAGATAGACATCCGTCCATGCCTGAATACACAAAACACACATCAGACTTGACACCATTAAAATGCTTGACTGCTAAGAAGACACAAACATATTGGACACACACACACAGACAGAGCCAGAAAACACAATCACACAGCTGTGGTCTGCCCAGGGTACACACATGTACATTTACCACTGGGAAATAAGAAGAGAACATAAATACACATAAAACACAGAGCAAAGGCATATGCATATGCAATACACAAAGAAGTCCCTAAAACAGTCCCTAAAAATCACATAAATGTCAATAATTAAAGTTTAATAAAGTCACTGAAAGTCAAGCTTTTTAGTATGAGTAATGTGTGAACATCTCACTTCTTTGCGCATGAACTCCACCTGATCCCTTTTCAGAGGTGTAGACGGCCCTTGGCTATATTTGCTCTAGCCTAAAGTTGCCTCCCCGCTGTATTAGAGGGCAGGATAATATGCGGTGCCATTGTGGATTTAGCATAATATATACTTTTTTTAAACTTTATTAGGCAGCACACAAGCAGTCTTTCTTATAAGCAACAGAAAGCACACTAGTATTCTATTAAATTAATTTAGAGATGCCGTCAACTGAGGCAAACAAGACATTGCATTCTGAAATCAGACTTGCTGCATTGATAATTAGAACAATTATTTCAATTGTTTGATACTCAGCCCATTTATTCCTACACTGTAGCATTGCAGTGCTGCAGTTCTATGGTGGCAATTGTGGGTTGTTTGTTGCTGATAGTTTCTCATTAGGGAAAACGTACAAATAGTTCATTCAGAGTTTAAGCTTGGCCACAAAGCTTCCACAAGCCCCATTCCTTATTTATTGAAATGTTAAAACATTGTGTGTGGATGCATACTTAATTTTTTTTCACAAAGAAACATTTTCGAAACATAAATGCAAAAGCTAATTTTAATATCCGTATTTTTTATAATAATAATATTTTTAATAATATTTTAATGTTAATATTCTTTCATAATTTTTTGAAAATGTTCATGCTTTAAAAAGTACATAAATACATTGTAAAAAGTAATCCGTATAAAACTAGCAGTTTAATCCAAGTCTTCTGAAGAGACACGAATGCTTTATGTGATGAACAGATTTTAATATGGGCTTTTATTTATTCATACACAGTGGTGGCCAAAATTATTAGAACAGTTTTCACCAGCTAAAAAAATGGTTTTAAATCAGTTATTTCTATATTTGCTGTAGTGTGTCAGTAGGAAATATCAGTTTACATTTCCAAACATTCATTTTGCCATTAATTGTAGTAGTACGGTGAGATTTTTGTCTGACAGCAGCCAGTGCTCCACACAGAGATCTGATCTCATCATCATCCAGTCTGTCTGGAATGACATGAAGAAACAGAACAAACTGAGACAGACTAAATCCAGAAGAACTGTGGCAACGTCTCCAAGATGCTTCAAGAAATCTACTTGTAAAGCTACCTGAAAAACTATGCTCAAGTGCACCGAGGGCAAAAGCTGCTTTAAACACAAAGGATGGTCACACGAAATGTTGATTTAATTTAGTTAATAGAAGTTAATTGATAAAGAAAATCTATTTATTACATAATTTTTGACAGCATCGTCATTTTACAGCATTTTTACACAAGTGCCTAAAACTTTTAACAGTACTGTAGCTTTGCAGGAAGGTTTCTTGAAGCATCTTGGAGATGTTGCCACAGTTCTTCTGGATTTAGTCTGTCTCAGTTTGTTCTGTTTCTTCATGTCATTCCAGACAGACTGGATGATGATCAGATCAGATCTCTGTGTGGAGCACTGGCTGTTGTCAGACTCCTTGTGCAAACAAAAATCTCACTGGATTATTACAATTAATGGCAAAATGTATGTTTTGAAATGTAAACTGTTATTTCCTACTGACACACTACAGCAAAGATAGAAATAACTGACTTAAAACCATTTTTAATTGGTGAAAATACTAGTGTTCTAATAATTTGGCCTCCACTGTAAACACTGATCAACACACATGCATAGAGCACATCAATTATGGTCAATGGAAGCACAAACATCTTCGCTTAGGGCAAGAATAAACAAGGTGTGTTCTTGCACATCAAGCATGCACATTTAAAAGAGTATTAAATATTTTAATTTGTGTTCTGAAGATTGCTGAAACTCTTATTAGTTTGGAATGACATGAGGGTGAGTAAATTATTTAAAAAAAAATTTGGATGAACTATCCCCGTAACTCTTGGAAATTTTGGTAGAAGTTCCCGAGCATGTTAAAAAAAACTGGACATGACTTTCCTCAAAAAAATGATGTAGGTTAAGCACATATATTCTTTATTAAGTTTGTCCCTCTTTATCTCATATATTACAGATTGCTGTCATTATAATACGACCTTTCAACTATTTCTGATTACGTGTGTGTGTGTGTGTGTTCACTGATGCACAGTTAATTGAGTTAAAACAACAGGGAGAAAATCATGTTTGTTTCATCCTCACAGATCACATCAGATCAGTCAGGAGGAAAGAGGAGTTTCTGTTCCACACATCTCTCTCTGTGTGTGTCTCTGTGGCTCAGATGTCCCAGTGTGCTTTAGTGAGCGTATTCCCTGAGGCGCTGTCTCTCTCTGTGGACACAATAGCTTGCTCGGCACTAACATCATGCAAGGATCAAGGAATGTGCGCTGCACATATTTCATATATGTACTGCAACACATACTTACAGTAGAACATACTGCTTCTACTCCATGTCTAATAAAAGCATAACAGATCCACTTTGTCACATGCAGTTTCATGTTTTTTAAGCAACAGATTTTAGAACCAATAAAAGATAAGGTGAGAAAATAATTTTTGGACCAAATTTGTATTTATATATTTGAATGATTTGTGCTGATATTTTCATTTTATACTTTAAAATAATTTGTATATATTAAATATACAAATATAATACAAATAAAAAATGTCAAATATAACATATTTATTTTTATTTTTTAATAATAAAGTTATTATTTAATAAAATAAATGTAATACATTTGTGCTATTTATTTTTATAAGTGAACTCATGAAAAAGCCTTTCAAGAACATTTTGATGAACTTTATTTAAGATCATGCCACCATTCTACACTTCAACTTCATTCTACCAACACAATTTTTATTATATGTTAAATCATATAGAAATAGCTTGTTGAGGTAATAATGGCAGGTTACAACTTAAATGAATGAAAAGAAATGTAGTACTTTTTGTAGAAAAACAATACTTTTTGACAACCCCAATTAAAATGTATTTTTTTAGACATAAGGAATGACAGGCAGAAAGGGTAAAAAGCTGCAGTTAAGTCAAAAGGGCCTGTTGGAAGAGACTGCAACAATGGAACTCCTATTCAAAATCAATATTAAAGCAACTGAGCTTTGTAGAAGACAGATGTAGCTACTTTGTGCTGACATTTGAGAGATGTAGGACCAAAAACACACCACAACAGTTACAACCATCACTTTCCCCTCTCATCTCTCTCTCAGCCTTTATCCTGATCATAAACCTGTGTGTCTCATGCTACATTTAACATGTGACATTCATCTGTGGGCCATACATTGCAACGTCAACAAATCAAAAGTCAGTTTGTGGGTGATCATCTGTGCAAGGTCTGTCTCTAAGCCTGCTTGGCACTTTGGAAAGCAACTGGTCTGAATGTTGGGTTCAAAATCAGAGCGGCCCCTTTGTGGAAAATTTCTTATCCAGCTTAATTTCATGGTTAAGTGCTCAGTTGGCTAAACTCGTGCATTATGGCTGATGAGGTCAATAAAGGTGAATTAGAGCTGAGCAATGTTTCAGACAGATAGAAACACCTTTTAACAACTAAAACCCACAGTTTGCGCGAGCCAATTTGTGCCATTTGAGTATATACACATTTACGAACATGTCTTTCATGAAATTTCACACTCGCCTGCTTTTATGCTGATTATGTTTACCAAATATATTTAATGTGCTTATGTTTTGCACCTTTAGTGGTCTTGGGCATTTTAGCAATTACCTTGGTTTGTAACGTTTCTCAGCATGGAAGCTTTTACTCAAGTAAATAATATCCATCTGAATACAGAACTGGAATATATTCAAAGTCTGATAACATTGCTTATTCTCAAACACTCTTGGGCGCTGAAAACAGTTCAGCAACCTCATGGCAATATTCATATGCTTTTTTATGATGTTCATTTCAATCCTGTGGTGAAAAATAATATAAATATTTTATACATTCTCCTTTTGAATTTTTAGAACTCAATTTTATTGTTAAAAGTGAAACAAAAAATGCTACACAAAAAATGCAGTCCAAAGGAGGTGCACCAGAGAATGGCAGCCTTGTACAGACCATTCCAAAAGTTAAGTCGGAAACCCCATTATAAGTCAAGCTCCCAGAAACAGACCTGGTCCTACTCCACTTCAAGCTGTTATTTTAGTTGTAAATCTGCCTGATGTGACCAAGGGGTGTGACATTAAACCCATAGAAGCCATTGAAATGTCGTTATCTTGTTGCTCTGAGGACTGAAACCTTTGTTATCATCACCTGCAAGCCATGCGACTGGAACAACCTATTTAAATTTCAAATAATTCTGCTGTTGTTTTTTGCTTTCCAGGGTGATGTCTGAACAATGAGCATTTGAGGAAGACGTGCCACTGAGCGGCATAACTGGGCAGGACAGGAACACAGGGACCGTCATGTTTAAAACAAGCAAAATTGCTATTAGACTTTCAAAAACGATGCCGTAACAGTATAAGGGGAAGGACATGGACTACTTTGTATTATATGAATGAGAGAAATCATAATGTTCAATATGACGGCTTTAGGAATGGAAGTCCCACCTTTCAGTTAAAATGCCAATCATCTATTTCATTGAATTAATTTACACTAGAATTTACTCTGTGATTTATCCATAAAAATACAGTAAAATACAGTTTTAGCATGGTTTGATCCAGAGAAGCAACATTTATGTGTCACCGCTACGGTGAATGAAACACACGAAGAAGACGATGAACAATGCAAATAGTCTTTAATAATCCACAAAAGGGCAAACTGTAAGATCCACAAATTGGCCCAACGGAGGGATCAAATGGTGGATGAAGGTTTTCTGCGTGTTCTGTCTTTTCAGCGCGCAAAGTTATTAAATTTAGGTTAAATTATAATCTGACTCCATTTTATGATCTAATCTGACTCCATTTTGTTATGACCTCAAATTTAGGTTCAAATGCCAATTGGTTGTTTGTCCATTTCTAATTATTATTATTCTGACATTTGATTATTCTATTTCGCTCTTTAATCGTATTGAATCTCATTAATCTTATTCCTATAACATTCTGAGTCTCGTACCGGCCGATATACGGACCTCGTATTCACAAACTCGTCAGTCTTGGTCATTAGACAGAGGCGATTGACTAATATTCTAGACAGCTCGTGCAATACTTAGCTCATTCTAGAATACTTTTATTAGTCCCCATTGATCTGTAAACACTTAATTAAGGTAAGACTATATCTAACCAGAGGTCATGACCATTACTATAGAACCAAGTTGACCAACTTAAATTCTTCTAAGTAACTTTATATAATCATGCTGTGATTTCTCATGTACACTTAGTTAGAATAATATTACAATAACCAGAGGTTGAGGCTGACCCGAATTTAGGTTGGTCAACAACACACTGTTGTTCTAAACGGAAAAACCCAAAAGCCTCTACAGTCTAAGTATACATAACTAATGCCAATGTGTTAGTCGGAGCTCTAAAACATTTTAGTCTGTTGCTAACCTGAGCGCAGATTTTGCAGTGTTATAGATTTAACACAATTAATTAGAGTCAATGATCTCAGAGTAAGTCAGAATAAATTCAAATGTAACAATTTATTATCAGTCAGGTAAATATGTATTATGCCAATTACATAGCCAATTCAGAGATATTAAATCAATACAAATCATCAAATTCTCAAAGATAAATCTAAGAGTAATGCATACCTGACTTTAGAAAGATACATAGTGTGCAGTGTAGAGACACACACCACACTACGGGCCTCTGGCTACAGAATGGCCCCAATCTTCTTGCAAGATTTCCTTAAGTACTCAGCCCAAGACAAAATCCCCCGAAATGGAGACAGGAACTAACAATTTGAATATGTATTGATCAAGCCGAATTAACACATTTTGGGACATAAAGTAATTTGCATGAAGAAGAGAATGAGACCTTTTTACCAGACACATAGATACCTTTCAAACATGAACAGTTGAATTGTTATTAACTCTGATTAAGACTAGTGGTTTCTGTGATCTCTGTAGTGTCCTGTGTTTAGATGGAAATTAGGGGAGAGCCGGGGAGAGTGAGTGAAGGAAGTGGATCGGTGAGAAGGAAAATCCTCTCACATCTTCTCTCTGTGAGATGTGGAAACAGATATTATTTGAATACACTATGTGTTTATTGTCCGTCTCAGAAGATCAAAGTGTCTGAGGTTCTGTAATTCCTACAAAACACAGGTCGGACAGGCAGGATGGACATGTAGGGATGTAGTAGACCGGACAAGGGAACGCATGACTAAACAAAACTATATATACACTGAAGAAAACTGGGTCACACAGTGCACATGAGGGATGAAACACAACAAAACAGGTCCATAGGTCTGACAGTTCGCCCCCCTCCCGGAAGGCGCGAACTCGCGCTGCAGAGAACAACAAAGGGAGGGACGGAGGGGACTTAGGAGTAGGACACAAAGAGTGGAGAAGGGATGGTGACAGGGGACGGCAAAGGGCTGGCAGGAAGGCAGTCAGACAAGACAGGTAGAGGCTCCAGCGGAGGATGGACATCCGGGAGGAGGATGACAAGCAGAATCCAGGGTGGAAATGATAGAGGAAGGAGCCAGGACAGAGACAGGAGGAGCCAAGGCGGATCAGATGGAGGAGCCAGGAAGAGGACAGGAGGGACTTGAAGCAGGAGGAGCAAGGTGGGACCCAGGCAGCAGCCATGATGGCCACCCACAGTGGAGCCGACGGAGGGAGGAGCCATGGTGGAGGAAGGGCTGCCGAATCCAAGGGGCCGACCGACGATGGCGGAGCAGGTGGTGGTGGAGCCCGGGGCGGAGACGGAGAGCCGATGAGCCAGGGCGACAGGGAGGATCCAGAGGGCCAAGGCGGAGCAGATGGCTCTGGCGACCGAGGAAGAGGCGGGGACCCGGAAGGCCGCGGTGGAGTTGGAGCGACAGAGGACCAAGGTGGAGCCGGAGGGAAGGAGGAGCCTGACAGAGGGATGAGGTGTAGCAGGAAGAGTGGAGTCCCAAGGCAGTGGATGGTCGACAACAGACCAAGTCGGAGCCGGAGGGACGAGGGAGCCCAGCAGAACTGGTGGACTGATGGGCCACGGCGGAGAGGAGGGAGCTAGGTTCCAAGGTGGAGCCGCTGGGTCGAAGGGCCAAGGTGGATTCCGGGACTCAGAGGCTGGAGGCAGAGACAAGGGACCCTCCAGCCATGACGCCGATGGAGACTGGCAGACCTGCAGCGATCCCACCGCACAAATGGTGGGCTGAGGGTGAGCAGAGGGACTGCCAGGAGACAGTGGTGGCGATTGTGAGGACTGATATAGAGGAGGTGGGAGAGGGAGGCTGGGTGGGAAATCCAGACAGGTAAAAGGTTCAGGGATGGTGTGTGCCACCCACACACACCACATTGCGACTCCCAACACTGGGAGTGTGGCGGACAGGGGAACGACCTCCGTGGTCATTTCAGGACAGGCAAACAGTACAGGGCAGACAGATAATTCAGGGCAGGCAGAGAGTTCAGACGAAGGCGGGAGAAGAGGGGGCATGTCTGCATATATATCCAAATAACAGTCCACTGAGCTCGGCTCACCCTCAGCCATGGTGCAGTGGGCAGAGCTTCCCTCCGCGCTATCACTGTCCATAACGCTCTCCCTCGTGGCGAGGTCTGTAGCCGGCTCTCGCATCTGGTCTGACGTGTTGGGCTCTGGCTCCGGGGCGATCCTCAGCACTGTCGCTCCACTTGGTGATGGCTCGTCGGTCGAGGCGGTTTCTGGCTCTTGCTCCATGCAGCAGGGTGATGGTGGGCTGGGCTCTGGGTCGAGTCGCATTCCGGATCGGGGCTCATCGCTCTCCAGACACCGGACAATCGCCTCCCTCCAGTTCAGTCTCGTGGTGTCTGGGAGGTTGACGGGGCGGTGGCAGTTAGCCCCGATCTTGAACAGGGACTTCAGCATCTCGTCGACGAAGGTGGTAGTGATGGCGAAACGGCTGAAATCCCTCCTGAAATCCTCGATATCCTGGCTCCTCCGAGCCAGGGCGGTGAATCTCGCGGCGTGCTCCACAACAAAAAACAACAGAAACTTTCACAAAAACTAAAAAACAAAACGTGGGAAATCGCACCGTGTACTCTATTCTAGGTCCGGTCTTCTGTCACCGCAACGGTGAATGAAACACACAAAGAAGATAATGAACAATGCAAATAGTCTTTAATAATCCACAAAAGGGCAAACACAGGTTGTTCAGGCAGGATGCACACTTAGGGATGTAGTAAACCGGACGTGGGAACACAGGACTGAACACAACTATATATACACTGACGAAAATGAAGATAATTAATGACACACACCTGAACTAAATGACACAATCAAACATGAGGTAAAACTGGGTCACACAGAGCGCATGAGGGATGAAACACAACAAAACAGGTCCATACTGTAGGTCTGACATTATGACATCACCGTGATCAGATTTTATTCCAACCTGGAAAAACATGCGTATGGCGACATTTCTGCAAAACGTTGAGATACATTTCTGCAAACGCTCTGCAAAACACAGATAAACGTGAATCTGGCAACTCGGTTTTTGTTTGTATTGTGGCAGTCCACAGATGAAATGTCGAGTGTGTGTTGCTAAAAGGTTTACTTTGAAAATAATGTACCACCTACAATAAACCTTATTCTAAACCTAATCGATAGTGTTAACAAAACCAAACGTGAGATAAAAGCACATTTAAGCGCATAAAATCGTCATTTTTGCTGGCTTCCACAAGTCTTTGAGCTATTTAATTGTGACTTGTACCCAAATGCTCCACATTGCAAGTGAATGCTGTACGAGGTGAGCTATACTGAGCAAGTTTGCTACATCAGAAAAGTAATTCATATGGTACATATGATGCATAAATGTCAAAATGTATTAGTTTATAAGTCATACAATATAAAGTGCATGGTTTTGAAGGCTTAAGGCAGGCGCACACTGTAAGATTTTTAATAGTCCTTTGCGATTGTTGCTTGTCAGACAGTACGAACATGATGATCATGTCACACTGTGGGATCTCAGATGTCATTAATGTCAGACTGTATGACAGTCACGATAAAAACAGGTGCACACAAGAAAACTCGTCCGGAGTTTTACATTATAATACCGGCATATTTAGGAAAAATAATGTAAGCAACACACACCCACATAAAAGCAGCAGCACCACCAGTGTTTATCATAGCAAAGGCAACATATCATGTGAATTCCGTGAGCGGAGGACGGGAGCGCCGGAGTTTATGGCAGTTAGAAGAAATCTCTAGCATTAATTCTGACCATGGCTTGTCTTGAAAAATGAAAGACAGTTTTGACGTTCGTCGTAGGAGACGTCACACTGCAAGACTATGCGGCAAATCTTCTGACACTGCCAGAATTTCGTCTGAGGTAAAATTTGATCGCAATGGCCATTAAACGGCTGTCGGTGAGCATGTCAAACCAGCGATTAAAGACTACAGATTTTAGCCTAGGATTATAAGAATCTTTTAGGATTTTCAAAATTTGTCTCAGATGACTAAATCGGGGTCAAAATCTGGGCTTTACTGTGCAAGGAACTATGTGGAAACAAAACTTTATTAATCAATAATCCCCTTTGATAATCTGTAATAACTTGTGTGAGAAGGTTGTTGGTGTTTTACTATCACTAACATTGATTTCATCTGAAACTGCAGTGAATTGTGTGTTTTGGATTTTTGCAAAAATGCAGGTAGAGGTATATTTCAATGTGTGTGTGTGTGTGTTTATTTCATTTTTTTATTTTGTTTTTTCGATGTTGGATTTTATTAATGTTTTTAATTAATTTTAGATATTATTGAAATGTAATTGTGACAAACAGTTAAAACACATTTTGGTCTTTTCCAAGTACAGAGGAGCTGTGGCTCTTAGTAAATAGTAAGTAGCTGCCTAGAAATGTTACCAAAATGGCTATCAAGTGAACTTGGTTGCCTTAAAGCAGCCTGACATTATTACACACACAAGCACAAAGAGTACAAAAGGAAACTAAGTAAAAACTCACCAGCTGTAGCCAGGCGTTGGTTATTAATACCTGATTTTTTTCATCCTGGGGCAGAGAAAGAGAAGAGAAAAAGAGATTCAGTATCAAATGAGGACATAAATGAAGGATTACTTCAAATTGAACAAATCTCCTTTCTGCTTTTATAATCCCAACCCTTTCTATGAACAAAGACTTTTATTCTTTTTTGCCCTCTGTGTACCATTTGTTCTCTATCTCTATCTTCTCACACACACATCTGCAGACTTTGCCTTTTGGAGTATTTGAGATAAGGCCAAAAGAGACCAGCTATGACACCCAATGAATAGGAGCAATCTAACCTTAAAGCAGTTTCACAAAGTGACAATCACCATTACAATACAGATCTCATAGTAAACCTCTTGGGCTTTAAAGCTTGACTTCAACATGCATTGATCTGTGTCAGATTCTCTCTCTGTGTGTGTGTGTGTGTGTGTGTGTGTTTATGTGAGTTATAGAACATTGAGCTTTGAATGATCAAAGACGCTTGTTTCATTCAGAGAAGTGTCAGCTCTCATTTCCTCACATTTCATTCAGTTTGGACCAGGGATGATCCACAGTGTCATCAATTTACCATTAGATGTTCTTGCTTCAGCTATACTTCAATAAGTAACTGACCAATAAGAACACAGCATCAGCTTCAGAGAGGTCCAAATAAAGTGTCAACACATTTTAAACACACCATCATACTACATACAAGATACTGTTCTAGAATAAATACAATTTTTAAAAAGAGAACTGTTTTTAAGTTTAGGAAGTACTTAACACAAAAAAAATACTCTGGTCTTGCATGTGTTACCATGCTAGTAATACCATAGTTTGTAAATAATCTGTAGCTCAAATGGTAGAGCATGGAGCTAGCAACGCCAAGATCATGGGTTCGATTCCCAGGGAAAGCAAGAGCTGATAAAATGTAAAAACTGTAACTTGAATGCAATGTAAGTCGCTTTGGATAAAAGCGTCTGCTAAATGCATAAATGTAAAGTAAATATAGTATCATGTAAATATCATGGTATAAGAATGTTAATCATACAGTACCACAGTAAATATCAAAGTACCATGATATTGACTTCTGGGATCATCACTACACCATGGTTTGGAATTGATGTTTAATATGCCAGTATATTATGTAGTACACTACCATTCAAAAGGTAACTTTTACTCAGCAAGAATGCATTAAACTGATCAAAAGTGACAGAACAGACTTTAACATTGTTACAAAAAAATACATAAAAAAAAAAAAAAAGTTTTTAACACTCTACAGTATTTATTTACAAAATTCAGCTTTGCCATCACAGGAGTTAATTACATTTAAAATATATTTAAATAGTAAACAATTAATTAAACATTGTAATGAATGAAGCCAGTATTCAACACTGCTTTCTGAAGTAAATTTTCTGCTGAAAAGGAACTATTATAGAGGTCAGTTTACAAAAACAGTTTTCATTGTTGCTGATCTTGGATCTCAGTTTAAATCTTTCCTTAAGGTACCAATGATTACTCATGCTTAAGAGAAACCCGTCCTTGTGCTTTGTCTCCAGTTCCTCTGTCACTGAGCTTCCTGTGTAATGTGCAATGATGTCTCTTTTGGCAACTGCCGAATGGTTCCTAGGACATTGAATTGAATTGAATGCCTTGCAAAATGTTAAAATAGGTCAATGTGGTTGACAAAGAGGTATAGGGAGTCTATGAATAATTTGACAGAAAAATACATATTTTTGACAAAAAATTAAATAAACAAACAAACTAATAAATAAATAAAATTATCAAAAAGTTGACATCTTTATTTGACAGACAGCATTACTTCAGTGGGCATTACCAGCGCAGATCTTCTTTATATACATTTATTTTAAATAATTTAAATACCATAGTCACGGTGCACACACGAGGGAGGAACAGGAACACGGAGACGAGGATAGAAACTCAAATAATAGTATTTAATAAGACATCAAGGTAGGACAAGGTAAGGCTTACAGACAAGATACACCGGGAAGTAATGAGTAGACCAGACGAAATCAAACTGAACAGGCATGAACTAATATACACAGGTTAATTACAGATAACGAGACAAACACAGCTGGACAAGAGTTAACTCATAATGACATTAGACGAGGACAGGAAACAAACCAAATATGGACACAAGAGGCGGGAACACATGACACACAACAGAACCCTGACAACCATCATATTTTATCATATATTTCATATATTTTATCTTATAATGATCATGATATATTTATACTTTGTTTTATATGCTTGTTTTTTATGTTTCTGATTTATAAGCATGTCTTAGGTGTCCAAATACTTTTTAGGGTCACTAAATGTAATGGAATACTACTATTTTTGTTCAGGGTGTCAATGAGTACAAGTCATATTCTCACGTTTCGCTCTGTTGTTTTTGCTCTCCCTTTTCTTAATTATTAAATTACTATTCTAGGCCCGTCTGCAGAAACATTGTCACTTTGATGAAATAAATAATGCCTCTTTGTTAAGCCATCTTGATTTAAGGTCCTCAAACAAGGTTAGTCATTTCTCTATATACCCTTCATGTGTCAAAACCTGATAAAGAGAGAGCGAAAGAGAGGGAGAGGGGTGCATCCCAAAATTTTCACCCATTAACATGACACATCAGTTGCCTGTTTGATCTCTTTTTTCTCTGCTGAGTATCTATCATTTACTTTTTTTAATCTTGCTCTCACTCCCTGTCACTTCTTATTTTCCTTCCTTCTCTGTCTCTTCCTTTGTCACACTAAAATCCCTGTTGTTTTCTGCTCCTGCAGAAGAAAGTGGAGGTAACGTGTTGTCTGTGAAGGGTGAACTGAGGGCTTGTGACATGCAATCAACATCAACAGATGAAGTTGAGAATGCTATAACAGTGCCAGCACAAGCCTGAACAAAATTTCATCTGTATGGCTCCAGTCTTGCAGACCAAGACTTTTAACTAGTGACACGCTATAAATACTAACAGCTCCCTCAAATGAAATTAATTTGTTGACAACATAGGTTTCATTTTTGTTACCATTAATCATAATGTTTTGAGTATTAATTACTGATACAATTGATAGAGTACAAAATTAAAGCTGAGAAGAATAAACACTAAAGCCCTTGTGCTTGAATAATTTAAAAATGCATGCTTAATCAAAACATTTGAACTAATATAATGAGAAATAAAATAATTTTTGACATTAGTCTTGACATTAAAATGTAAAGATTTATTCTCCTTTGATTCTTGTTGTATTGTTGTAGTTTGTGTTTTGTGTGAAGACACAGTTATGAATGATTATGAGAGTCCTTCTGTTGAATTAAAGTAATTCCTCTTTATAAATGCTTTACAAAAATCAGTTTTATGTCCTACACAAATAGAATAGTGTGGGAAAGTCCTTCGAATATGTCCTTGGAAATGTGTGTAGACTTCGATCAGATTTTCTGTCCATCCAAAAGTAATAAGTACTGATTATTTCACAGACATAAAGTGGAAAGAAATTCTGCTGTGGAAATTTTGTGTACTTACTATTAAGTGCCTTAGACAAAACCCTGAATATCTTTCAAAATAATTGATTCTATCAATCTCTTAAACCTTCAAATCCAGTGTTTAGTGTATTTGAAGCTTAAAAAAGTTAATTGCAGCTGTCAAGTACATTGTAAACATGAGTGTTGTGCTTAATTTCTGTGGAAGCACATGGGACAGCATAAAGTATATTACTGCATTTATGAATTAGACCTGCATGGCTAAGCTTTTCCAAACACCTTTTCCTGCATATATATGGCAGTATTCATAAATAGCAGTTCCACTGCAATGTGTAACTGAAACCCACTGAAACATGAACACAGCCTCAGGCAGCTGTGTATATGAGCTTCAAATAACTATACTTCTGTAAAACAGAGCAATAAAATGCTGTCCAAAAGAAATATTAAAATACTAAGTGTGCTGTGAATGTAATTCTGAACTGGAGAGTTAATGACAGCTGATGCATATCAGCTTTTTTGACGTACATTTCACTCAAATTTAAATTACCCTTGTGAAAAAGAAACCATTTTAACATACTTTTAAAAAGAGTGCTTAATAATATTTTTTTTAAATATAATTTAATGTAATTTTTATTGACACTTGTATGTTAAGTATTTAAATACATTAGTAATTTTGTAGTTGCATTTGAAATGAATTTGCAATTTATTATATTTAAAATATATTAACATATATTATATTTTATATTGAACAACATACTGAGTTAAAATTATGATCAAGCAGCATCTATCAATCTCGTGTTCTGTTAGGACACAAACAATTACTAAAATACTGTTTATGTAGTTCCAGATTGTGGGGTAATAGTGTATTTGAAGACATTACTGCAGTAATTAGTGTTCCATTTGACTGGGAATTTGGACCGTATTTACATTTGATACATTTTCTCCCAGCCAGTGTAATTGGGCTACAGACTAATTGGTTTCACTGTATTACATGAAAACAATATGCTGTTAATCATAGTCTAATCATTACTTGTGCACAATTTTGTATTTTACAGTAAGAAAAAAGGGAACCGCATAATTTATTAATTCCATTGAATACTGGAAATTGATTTTGTAAATAGTTGTAGAATAAACAGGGAGTTGCATCTGCTTTTGTACAGTGAGACTGTCCAACACAAATCTGTGAATGAACACTTCTACAGTACTTAGAAGAAATGAGACACATGAAAACCTGCCTGCGGTAATGAGCAGTGACTGACTATTGTGATCAGATTGAGATAAGGGGGTGCGTGAGCGTTTTTGCTCTGTGAACCGATAAATTGAATCTTTCATATGGAAAAGCTGTGAAATGAACACGCATTGCAGATGACAGAAGATTATCCACATAAGTATGGAGGCTCTTTAAATGGAGAATATAATAATAAGTGTCACTTGATTTGATAAAAAGAGGATGTGACTCTGGCAATATGTACTCGATACGAGCAGGAAGTGAACAATGGAGCGGAACTATGGAGAATCTGAGCTACTATTCTAGGCCCTATCTATCTACACCCTCCATCTCTCTCTCTCTTTCTCACTCTCTATGCAGAGTATGTGAGCAAAGCGTGCATGATTTTTGCCTGGAGCGATCGAGGAGCATTTTAAACGTTTTTTGAGTGTGCTCACTGGTTCTGGGATTGTACCCATCATGACCTTAACATGTTAGCAGTCCATAATACAGCTAGAAGTCAGCAAGAATTTTCCATGTGTTAAACACAATGTTAATGTCAGAGGTGCCAGTGGGCTGTTCATATTGTGTGGCTGCAGATTGTGTGGATTCCTATTCAAATGATTCACTGTAAACCCAGATTTTGATTCAACTCAAAGAGATTGAGTACATATTACTTAAATGTGTCTAATTTATTGACATTACTTGTTAATTCTGATTAAGCTGAACTTTTTATTGTCCTTTCTTATTGTAATTGAGTTTTTAAGTCCAATCAGTAGTGTCTACTCAAACAAACTGAGTTTGTATTACTTAAACATGTGTCATTTCTTTACATTAATTATGAATTCTGAGTAAACTGTACTTTTTAATGGCCTATCTTATTGTAATTATGTGTTTGAGCTAAAACAACTTAATATCATCAAGTTTTGCCTGTCCAACGGTAAGTTCAGAGGGTCAAAAACAAAATACGAAATCGCAAATTATTTTCCAGATGGAGTCACTGGTAAGTTCGTGATTTCTGGACGTTATTGTTGTGTCCCTGATGTTAATGTACAATTGATGAAACCTCATTTAAAACTGCATTAGCGTTGGTTGACATTTGTTAGCGAATATTAGCTAACAATTTTAGCCATACATATAGTTTGCTGATTTCTGGATGTTATTGTTGTGTCCCTGATGTTAACATACATTTGATCAAACCTCATTTAAAATTTAGTCTGCATTTATTTTATAGACGGACATATATTTTTTAAGTATTTTATTCATCAGCATGATAGTCTGCATTTATCTTGTAGACAGATAATTTTAAAGTATTTTATTCATTTGTATGATTGCCGTTACTGTTTAGTTAAAAAAAACACCAAATATATTTTAAAGTATTTTATTCATTAGCATGATAGTCTGCATTTATCTTACTGTTTAGTAAAAAAACACAAAATATATTTTAAAGTATTTTATTCATTAGCATGATAGTCTGCATTTATCTTACTGTTTAGTTAAAAAACACCAAATATTTAAAGCATTAGCTTTAAGTATTTTATTCATTAGCATGATAATCTGCATTTATATTATAGAGAGATTTTTTTAACAAAAAGTATTTTATTCCAGACGTGAGCTTTTACTTTGAAAAGTAGAAGCTCGGTGAAGCTTTTATTTTGAAATGTAGAAGCTCGTGGACGGCACAAGGCGGGATGGCATGACACGGCATTGACATCACCCATGCAACCGCCAAAAATATATATCAGTTTTGACAGAGTGGCATTGATGACTTTGAATTCAGCTGTATTTAAATTTTCGTCAACTGACGTTCTAGCAAGCAAGTTGTTCGACCCACGTTTGAAGCCTTCGGTGAATGAACCGAGTTCAGACACAAAACGGTAAGTTGGAACCTGGCACTGGTTAACTGCCAACTAACTTAGCTTAGGTAACGTTAACTTAGCTAGCAGTATATCACGAAAGTGAGTACACCCCTCACATTTTAACAAATATTTTATTATGTCTTTTCATGGGGACAACACCTATGGGACAACACTATAGCAGGGGCGTAAATTTCATCTAACAGTAGGGGGGGACAATATACATAAAATTTCTCAAGAGCAGTTTTTGAAGGGGACACAAATAATACAGCTAAAATTGTACTTGTAAAGATATGTATACACAGAGGAAAGCTAACGTTACTGATGTAGAAGGGAGACTAAGGCGTTATTTTAATGACAAATTTCGAGAGTGCATTATTGTAGCGCGAAAGCACATGCCTATGTGGTTATTTACACTAACTCCGCCCACCAACGTGTGATTCGGCTGTTCAACATTACAAAAGACTGTTCACTATCATCTGCTCGAGTGGCGCAGGCGGTAAAATGTGTATCTAGAGCTCATATTGACGCAATTGTCCCAGGTTCGAATCTACCTTTTGCCGAACTTTTTTTCTCCCTTTTCAAATTTCAAATCACATCAGAAAAGCATTTATTTTCAATAAAAATGAAGGAAATAACCAAAAATGTTAAAATAAAGTATCGGGTAGGGTTAGTGTAGGTGTAGGGAGGGCTTTATTGTCCAAATAAGGTGGTATCCATTTAATAATTTGAATTAAAATTTAAATTTACACTCAATAAGTTATTATTGCATACTGTTTTATAATGTACTACAATACTGAGGTGCAGATAATTGCCACTATTTGCAATAAGTTGTATAAATAGCAGAAAATCCTAACATAGTGTAAAAAGATTGCACAGTGTAAATAGCATATCACAAAAAAATGCTGCTATTTGCACTTAGTGTAAATAGCCTCTATTGCTATTTACACAGTGCAAATAGCCGCTGCCTTAATATAATGCACGAGCGGGAATCTCTTCCATCGCACGCAGATTTTCTTTGCCCTCTCAAAAACACGCTGCTCTCGCAAAGAGAAAATAATCCGATGTTTAAGTGAATAAAATTGACAGCCTTACTGGAGTTCCACAACTACCGAGGCTTTGTTCTTTCTCACTGGACTTGTATGATATAAAAGAGGAAAGCATTTGGACCAAAGCACTGTGAGGCAAGGGAGGGGGAGACTCAAAATGTTCTAAACTTAAAACGCATTTTTGCCCCGTTTGCGTTTATGCTGTTTTACTTCTTACACAATTATTTTAAGTATAAAACATTATTTACAATACACAGCATGTTTTTTTAATCATATTTTTAGGGGGGACAACCCTCAGCTAGGGGGGGTCTTGTCCCCCCCGACCCCCCCGGGATTTCCGCCCATGCACTATAGAAATGAAACTTTTATATAACTCAAAGTAGTCTATATATCTATCAGATATATATCTGTATATCAAAGTTTCATTTCTATAGTACTGTAGTTATTAAAAAAAAAACAAAAAAAAAACAACTTAGCTAGCTAGTCCCAGAATGCACTGCGCAGTGACGTCGGTTGCCAAGCCCTATTAACAAGCTAGCAAGGTAGCTAACCAGCTAACTCTACCCCACACTCTCTTAGCTAATGTATGTGTTCACTGGTAACGTTAGCTAGCGCCAGTAACGGAAATTGTATGTCGCTCCCAGACAGCTAATGCAAGTTGAGCTGAGCCGGACACCTGAAGCAGCTACCTTAGCTCAACCACAGACCACGGACCAGCGAACGTCCCGGTAAGTTGGCGCAGATCCCAGCTGCCTTGTTAAAGCGGATTCTATTGTGTGACACCGAGTACGAGTACGCGGAGTCCGCCCGGACATAGAAATTGAGCTTTGAGGAGGCGCGGGCGCGATCGAAAAGTCGAAAAGTGTTTACTTATATTTGTGTGTGTATGAGGCGCGGGCGCGATCGAACAGTGGAAACATAAAAACATACTCCGTCATTTTATTTATACAGGACATCATTCAAACTGCAAAGTGTTTAAGTCACTGTTAATTAAAATTTTAAATGTAAAACAAAATATAGTGTCCGGTGACCGTCCGCCTTGGGTACACTTCGAGTCCGCCGCGGTGTCCTGGTATGCGTACTCGGTCACACAATAGACTGCTCGGCAGGCAATCTTCACGTCTATATGCTTTTAATGTGACACCGAGCTGATATGTCTGCTCGACTCTGAAACTATTTTACTCTGTTGCTTCCAGACAGCTAAAGTAGAGCTGAGACTGTGAAGCAGCTAGCCACAGAACTGCAAACATCGTAAGTTGGTGCACACTACCTCACATTATTAGTTAGCTAATTAGCTTTAATTTCTTGATTTATTTTGTCCCACTCTTAGCTGTCATGCCTCTTCAAAGTTTTGTTATTTAGCTAATGTTAGCTTGTTGGCTATTGTGTTCAAGCCAATTTCAAATAGTTCTTTTCAGAAGCTTTACACTGTAAGCTAACGGTAATTTTTCCTTAGTTCATGTAACTTTAGCTAGCTGAAGATGGAGTGGAAGTGTAAATATTGTGGTTTTATTAGTGGGAAGAGGGTGCAGCTATTTAAACACTACCGGTTAAAACATGGAAGTTACACAAGGACAGTACCATTTCCTTGTTTGCACCAGGACTGTTTGTGCACATTCAAGTCCTTAAACAGCCTTAAAGCACACATCATGGTGTCAACTCATTTGAACATGAACATGTTTTGTTTTTACATGTTTCAGGTGTGTCTGGAGTTCAGCAGGGTGGTTGGTAAGAGCCTGAGACAGGATTTCTATGAGGCCCTTGACCATCACAGTCCCAGGCTCATAGAAATCTTCAAGGCAAAGAGGGGCCTCACAGGGCAGGTCTTGGCTGACCTGATGCGACAAACAAAGGTTAGTTGATTTTCAACTCTATATTTACGTCTTAGAAAACAGTCTGATACTTGATTGAGCTTGAAAGAACACACGTGTAAATAAATGTACTGGTAATGTGAGCTATCCTGTTGGTAGATGCTTTCTTCTCTTTAAAGGAACACGCCGACTTATTGGCACTTTGTCTTATTCACCGTATCCCCCAGAGTTAGATAAATCCATATATACCCTTCTCATGTCCGTGCGTGTTGTAACGCTGTCTGACAGCTCCAGCGTAGCAGCCCATCACAGTTTCAGGAACAAAAAGTTAAGTTGGGTCAGTTAGAATATACAATTTAGTTGAATTGGTTATGGAGTAATGCTTACTTAACAAGCTGAGTTAAATAAATGGGTGGGGAATGATTGTTTAAACTAAGTATCTTCAGTTACTGTAACTCGGTTATAAGTACATTCAACTTAAATGTTCTATTCCATTCCATTATGGGCTTAAGTACATTGAACGTAGTTCACTTCACTTATTCAACTAATGCTTCTTTACTTAAAAATTTTAAGGCAACGAGTTACCTTGGTTTTTTTAAGTAGATTCTACTTATCCGGGTTTACAGTGTTGGATTTTGCCTGAAAAATGTGTCAAACAAGGGTAAATGTGGCCACACATTAATACGTATCATAATGATAAAAAGATGCAATCTGTCAAAATATTATTGTAAAAATACTCAAAATGTTTTGTAAAATGACGGGTGAACGCAATGGGTGAACACAAGTTTTGTGGAGATTTGAGATTTGTTGAGGAATTTAATGAGACAAGTTGAGAAAAACATGAATGTTCTTTTAATATTTGGAATAAAATCCAAAGGTGGGTAATGGTGGCAAATCAGATTCACGGCTGTATGGAGGTAAATCGATGCCAAAATCCACCCTTTTCGTTCCGCCAACCAAAGTTTCCCAGCCCTCCAGAACCACAGTACAAACCCATGCAAGTCGACAACACCCGGCTGTCCTCGGCCGAACATCTACGTCGGCTGACCCAGGGATTATGTCTATACTGTGGCCAAAATGGACATGTAATATGTCCCGTCTGTCCCCAACGACCTGTGGTGAGTGTGGTTTCCTCTTCCTCCATTAATGTACATCCACTGACTACAATAGTGCAACTCACTACTCCTCTCCACGGTATTTCAGTCCATGCCCTCTGGGTCAGCCGGTAACTTCATCTCCGCTGAGTTATGCCATCAACTCCAGCTCAAGAAAAGACTCAACGACATCCCGTATAAGATCCAATCAATAACTGGGAGTCCCCTCGGCCGAGGACAGGTCCGACACTGCGTGGGTCCCATTCAGTTGCGGGTTGGCCAGATACACACGGAAAGCATTTGTCTATTGGTTCTGGAGGAATCCACCGCTGGAATCGTCCTAGGGCGCCCCTGGCTCGTTTCCCACAATCCTTCCATCTCGTGGTCAACTGGAGAAGTCCTGAAGTGGGGCAGTGAATGTTTTCCTGGATGTTTTCCTAACCTTCCAAGCCCCATCTCATCGGTTCCAACGACCGCAGTCAATTCCACGTCCATAGAGAGCCCCCTTGAGAACCGTTCCATCGACATTCCGAAGGATTATGCCCACTTCAGTGACGTTTTCTGCCCGAAATGAGCCTCCAAGTTACCACCTCACAGACCATGGGACTGTGCCATCGATCTCCTACCCGATGAACCAGTGCCCAGAGGTAAAATATACTCCCTTTCTATCCCCGAACAGCTCATGGAGGAGTACATCGAGGAGGCGTTACAGCAAGGCTACATCCGTCCGTCTACTTCCCCTGCTGCTTCTAGCTTTTTCTTCATGGCCAAGAAGGATGGAGGCTTGCGGCCTTGCATAGATTACCGGGCTCTAAACAAAATCACCATCCACTTCCCCTCGTCTCATCGGCACTAGAACAGCTACTCGGAGCCAGGATCTTCACTAAGCTGGACCTCAGAAGTGCATATAACCTCATTCGGATACGGGAGGGGGACGAGTGGAAGACCTCCTTTTTTGACACCTACTGGTCATTATGAATATCTCGTCATGCCGTATGGATTGGTCAATGCCCCCTCCGTATTCCAGGGTTATATGAATGAGGTATTCCGGGAGTACCTACATCGCTTCGTGCTGGTTTACATTGACGACATCCTTGTGTACTCCCGGAATGAGGCCGAACATCACCTGCACATCTCTGAGGTCCTCCAACGACTCCGAGAACACCAGCTGTATCTAAAAGCTGAGAAGTGCACGTTCCACCAGGCTTCAATCCAGTTCCTCGGGTATCAGATCAGCTCCCAAGGTATCAAGATGGACGAGGGAAAGGTTGAAGCCATCAAGACCTGGCCCAAACCCACTACTATCAAAGAACTCCAGCGATTCCTAGGTTTTTCGAATTTCTACAGACGCTTCATTCACAATTACAGCTCCATCACTGCACCATTGACCAATCTCCTGAAAGACAAGCCCAAGTCTCTGTCCTGGATGCCCGAAGCCACCTCGGCCATGAAGACCCTCCAAAAGGCCTTTACGTCGGCTTCACTCCTGGTCCATCCTGACCCACAGAAGCCCTTCATAGTCGAAGTGGATGCCTCAACATCTGGAGTTGGAGCCGTCCTGTCCCAGCAGCAGGGGAATCCTCCTCGACTCCATCCATGTGCCTTCTTCTCCCGGAAATTATCCTCGGCGGAGCAAAACTATGATTTTGGGAATAGAGAACTTCTTGCCATCAAGCTCGCCCTTGAGGAATAGAGACACTGGCTGGAGGGGGCCCGCCACCCGTTTGTGGTATATACTGACCACTGAAACCTTGAGTATCTCCGGGAGGCTAAGAGGCTAAATCCCAGACAAGCCAGGTGGGCTCTCTTCTTTACCCGATTCCATTTCACCATCTCCTATCATCCAGGGACCAAGAACACTAGAGCGGATGCTCTCTCAAGACTCCATGCTCCAGATGATCTGTCAGAAAACCCTGCACCTATCCTCCCATTCAGTCTGATTGTCAGCCCGATACAGTGGTCCCTGGACGAGGACATCGCGGCTGCCAGTGTCTCTGATCCTACTCCGCCGGGGTGTCCCCCGACCCACACCTATGTCCCTCGCAGCCAAAGGACCTCCTTAATTCATACAGCGCATACTTCCCTGGGCACTGGTCATCCTGGGACCAATCAAACCCTCTCACTGCTACAAGATCGCTTCTGGTGGCCAGGAATGGCCAACGACAACAGAAGGTACGTGAGAGGATGCCAGGAATGCGCCATGGCAAAGACACCCCGCCACTTACCATCTGGGAAGCTCCTTCCTCTTCCCATTCCTCGGCGTCCATGGTCACACCAAGGAGTCGATTTTGGTACCCTGAAAGGACTTCCAACGGACATGGAAACAGCAGAGGTATTGTTTAATCATGTCTTTCGAAACTTTGGCATCCCCGAAGACATTATCAGATAGAGGTCCTCAGTTTATTTCACGGGTTTGGAGATCTTTCTTCTCGCTCCTAGGTGTGACAGTAGGCCTATCTTCTGGATACCACCCACAGAGCAACTGTTACACGGAGAGAAAGATCCAGGAGATAGGGCACTACCTCCGTACCCTCACCCACAGCCACCAGAACTCCTGGAACCGATTCATCGCCTGGGCCGAGTACGCACAGAACTCTCTCCATCAGCCCTCTACGGATCTCACCCTCTTCCAGTGCATACTCGGCTATCAGCCACATCTGTTCCCCTGGTCTGGGGAACCTTCGGAATTACCATCAGTCACTCATTGGTTCCAGGAGAGTGAGAGGGTCTGGGACTCAGCACATCAACATCTCCAGCGTGCAGTACGACGTCACAAACATCATGCGGATGTCCGGAGAGCCACCACTCCCACATTCCACCCAGGACAGAAGGTATGGCTCTCCACCAGGGACGTCCGACTAAGACTTCCCTGCAAAAAGCTGAGTCCCAGATTCATTGGTCACTTCCCCATCGTTCGTCAAGTAAATCCGGTCACGTATGAACTCAAGCTCCCTTCACAGTACAGAATTCACCCCACATTCCATGTCTCTCTGCTCAAGCCCTACCACTCACCAGTTTCTCTTGTCTCCACAGAGCCTGGTCCCGTAGACGAACCCCCTCTTCCAATGGTGCTGGAAGTTGGAACGGTCTACTCAGTAAAGGAGATCCTGAGTTCCCGACGTCGTGGGGGTAAATTGGAATATCTGGTTGACTGGGAGGGGTATAGCCCAGAGGAAAGATCATGGGTTCCAAGAGATGACATACTCGATCCCAATCTCCTGGCAGAATTCCACGCTTCTCATCCCCAAGATCCAGCGCCACATGGTCGAGGTCGTCCTCCACGACGTCAGGGTTTTCGGCCCTCAGGAGCGGGCCGTGGAGAGGGGGGGTTCTGTCACGGGTACGCCAGGTTCTTCCACCAATCAACGATCTCATTCACCGGAGTTCTGATCACATGCACCTGACCGTCATTCACTAATCACCAGCACCACAGTATAAGAAGCAGGCAGTTCACACAGCACATTGTCTGGTCTCCATTGTGGAAAAGGACTCAACTCGTATGTCAAGCTACTTACCTGAATTCCTGCTCCAAGTTTCCCGATCTCCTTCGTCTGCGCCTTGTGTTCCTGTGTGTATGCTACAATTACCTACCTGCATCCAATCCCCGATACCAGCTCCTGGAAACACACTCCGTCATCCCACAATCTCTCAAAACCTGGTAACAGAGAATATCTCCATCAGTATCATCACCATTCTAGTCAAAGACTCTATATCTGCCATTACTCACCTGCTTCCGCTGTTCATTGACATCAGTACAATAAACCCGTCTGTTTGATTCTAACCTGTCTGTGTCCTGAGTCTGACTACACGTTACAATGATTTGATTGACATCCAATATTAATCAGTGACTGATTATTTAATTTGTGCATGACTTGAAACCACATGTGGTCAGGACTTGGGAGGTTGTATGAAGGTTATATTTGCTGCACATTGCTACATTGTTTGTAGGGCTCATTAGCAAATTAATATTTATGACAGTATTTCCACACAGTGGGAATTTGGCTTGTTGTGTGAGGACTAAACTGACAAATAAGTCTTTATTATTTAATGTTATTTGTTAATCTGTCCTTATGTGTGTGAAAGTGTGAAAGAGATAACGAGACAAAGAGAAAGTGCATGCAAATGTTTCATTTCAGTTTTATCAGAAGTAACCCTGTTTTAATATAAACCCATTTCGGGTCTCGATCTCATCTCAGACCTGACCCTCTCCTGGTCGCAGTCTTGACTCTGACTCGACCCTCTTCTGGTCTTAGTCTCAACACGAATGGGCTGGTCTCAACTACAACACTGGTACTATATATGATTAGTCTTTCCTTGAAAAAAGAGAGATAAGTGAGAGTGTGGTATTGGCTATCTTGTGGTTTGGGGATGGCAGGCAGTGAGTGAGACAGGACTGTACAGTATGGAGGCTGGAGGACAGAAGGATGGAGGTCACAGAGGGGTTACTGGTTCTCTGGGCAGATGGTGAGTGTGAGAGATTCCTGCCCTGAAATGAACTTTCCCTCAAAAACTGCTGTTTGCATTCCCAGAATTCACTTTTGTCTGCTGAACCATTATGAGGACATGTAAACACATATACAAAGGGTCACATGTAATACATGGTGTTTGACCTCCACAAGACCTCATTTAAAGAAATGTTCCAAGTTAAGCATTATTATCAAAAATAACTAAACTTTTTTTTTTTAGTAGCTGATAACAGTGGTTACAGTAATGCTCTTACAACATACATACACTGGGCCAGTGCTAGGAGGTTTAAAAGCAAAAATGTGAACCTCAATTTTTGTTAAAGTGCCCACATTAATTATTCAGTAAACAAGCTGTTTATGATTTGAGCTGTACATTTGCCTAAAATCATCCTTTTTGTGGTGAGAATACTATTCTATGTGGATGAACTTACTGGTTCCCACTGGTTAACGTATAGTAAACAGCCACTGTCTTGTTTCCTATTCCTGGTGCATGTATAATGTTTAAGTGTTGAAACAATGCATATTTAAATGTTTATTAGCTGACGCCCTGACACCATACTTTGTTTGTGTCTTACCATAAACACAATTTTTCCCAGTCAAATTTTCTTTTTCTGTGTTCAACAAAAGAACCTAAAAATCTGTTGTCGGATCCAGTAGCCACAAAGCTGGAAGAATGGCAGGGTCAACCCTGCCTAGATTTGAACCTTCCTTATGTTTTCAGTTCTAGATCATTAACAATAAAGCTTCAATTCCCCCATAAACCAATGTTAATTCCAAACTTCTGTATTGTCCCCAAAAACTGCAAGCCATTTAAACCACTTCTGATACAGGAAAGTTTCCTTCCACATAAACTCTACTCTATGTTGTAATGTAATGGACACACTGCATTACAAATCAAACAGAGGCCTTTTCAATGCCAAGTATTTTTCAGCTTTTGTTTCTCACAGTCCACCTATCCTCACACTCATATCCCTCCCAGCACTGCGGTGATGTAGAATGGTGTGGCAGCTGCCACCCCCAGCCCCCCCTCAGCTGATTGCGAACAACTCATGCGTTCACAGTTTCACAGCATCCCAGTCATAGCCTATGGGCCTCTCACCATCTGGGGCCACGCAAGAACCACGCCACGGCAGCCATGATTTAACACACAGGATAAACAGATATTTCATAATTCACACGGTGCAATGGGTGAATGGAGATAGATTTCAGCCGGGTGACGGGGCCTTTGGGACAGCGGAAATGGGACAGTCAGGCATGCATACTTTAATTTTCTTTCATTTAATTTTTTTTGTATTGTTTGCATAAAGGAAGTGGGTAAAAATATTCAAATTCAAGAAAAATCGGTAAAATAGTGTTTGACTGTTTCTATACAACATCTAGTAGGTTCAGAGAAATGACACACTTTGGCCTTTAAATCTGATAACTGCTCCGCATATACATTTAATGGTCATCAGCCATTTCACAGGATAATCTGTCATGCAAACGCATTGCACTCATGATGTACCCATATTCCAGGATGATAAAGCTAAACTGCATGCTGTTTAATGAAATTCAAGACTCTTGTAAATGCAAGGATGGTGATAAATGCCTTCAATGGCCTCACAAATCAGCAGACCTAAACATCATTAATTCTTTAGGGTAAAATCTAAAGTGCAGAGTGTGTGTTTTTATTGATGTTGCAATATCAAACTGCAAATAGTTTAGGTCTTACATGCCAAGAAGCCTGCAGATGGATTAACCATACCATATGGATGTTTGGGCCCCATCAAATCCAAAGGGGGACATCATGCAAGGCTACTGTAAAAGTTGAAGATGCAGCATGATGGTTAAAGACTGAACTAAAACTGTTCTGAAGACAAAATTTATTAATTACTTAATAATCCTTTTTATATCAGTCTATTGTTTTCTGCATATTTTGTCTGTCTTATTTATTGCCTATAGATATTAATGTGATTGAGATGCATGTACTGTCAAGTGCAACAGCTAAAATGTGATGTTATTAATGTTTCATGTGGATCTTTTCATGCTCAGGGAGTCCTGCTGCGATGAAACATCAACATATGTATTCGTCTGGCATATAAAAATGCTTAGATAAAATGAAAAAGGAAAATGTGTCACAGTGTCTTCAAAAAGACTTTCTAGAGAAAATAAACTTTTCAACTGGAGCTGGATTCAGACAACTATCTTGAGAAAAAACAATCTTTTAAACTGCTATTTTCTTATGTTCTAACAAAAAAAAGGGGGAAAAAAGAATGTTGTATTGCTAAAATACTTCTTTAGAATGTTATTAAATTAGGATAACCTCCAGTTTGTTCTAAATCCCCAAAGGTAAAAATAACTTACCATATTAATTTATTAGGTTATTTCAAAATAATTATTGCAAGTATTGAAACTACTATATATAGTGATTTGTCATGAATATGCATGACATGACTTTTTGCTGAATTAAAAATTCAGTAAGAACACTACTAAAACACTACACTAAACACTACACTTTTTCATTATTAGAATTATTTCCTCCGTTAAAGCTGTTTTCTCTGATGTTTGAAAGAAAAAAAAACGTAGTTGGTTGCAACAACCCACTTAAGTTAAGAAAGTCCCAGTTTTAATGCCCTTACAAGGCAATGGGCCTTGGTTGCCTTCAGAAGTACACAAAAAAAAAAAAATTATTAAGAGCTTGGTGAAAGGAAAACAACATCTGCTAAGGAGCAGAAAACAAAAATTTTCATTAACAGCACAGTCCCCAAGTGAAGTGGTCTACACATGGGTCCAGGCAGGTCAGAATGTTTTAACTAGCCCTAAAGCCCTATATAAAGAAGTGTTAATTGTTAAGTTGGTTGTACTTCCCATAACACTTAAAAAAAAACAAAAAAAACGTAACCTTTACTCACTATAAAGAACCCTTTGTGCAATAAAAATATTCTATGGATCATAGTCAAAGAAAACAATTTAGACCAGCGCATCAGGTGATCACAAGTGAGACTATGGGTGCTCCAGAGCTCCAAGATTCTATGGATGTCGAAGGTTCTTCATGGAACCATAGATGCCAAGAAAAACTTTTATGTTTTATTTTAAGAGTGCATGTCTCCTTGCAGAATAACCTTTGGACTTGCTCCACTACTGTTTGATAGCCAGAAAGTTTCCAAGTACAGACTGTGTATGTTACTCTACATGTAAGCTACCATCAAATACTATTTTTGTATTTGATAGAATGGTGGTAAATAATGTGATTTATGTAATGATGAATATGTAATGATGAATGATGTATATGTACCTACAGATACTATAATGGAAGAATTTGAAACAGACTGGTAATGAGAGTGACTATTGTTCATTCAGGGATTTTATAAAACCATTCTTAAACTATTGTATTGAACCCTAATTCGAATTCAAGGTATTTCAAGGAGGGTTTCACACTTTTTAATTTGATTTTGATGCCGAAACAAAAAAAAAACAATGGCCGTAAGCACACTCCATAAACAGTCTTATCAATCAAACTGAAATCAGTGGATTAAGGATGCATCCAACTGCAAATCACCACTGAAAACACTGGGAAGTGGAATATGCATGGTGTGATGCAAACCAGCATCATGAAAGGAAGATCACATAAAAGAGAAGCAGAAGCAGACACTCACCACGTCTATGATCTGAAGCAGTGTGAGTCCCAGCTCCACCACTATAGGTGCAGAATCATTGAGAACAGGCCTTTCCAGTCTGTTATAGTTCTCCATCAACTCCTTATACAACTTCCGCTGATATTCCCCCTGTAACGAGTCTATAGAATGAAAGAAAGAAAGAAAAATAACAATTACAATTCTGTCATTATTTACTGACCCTCATGTAGTTCCAAATTTGTATGACTTTCTTTTCTGAGTACATTTTGCAGAATGTACTGGTCGCTCTTTCCATGCGGTTACAATTATAACTTCAAAGAATGAGGCAAAAGACAAAAAGTATAATAAAAATGTCCCATATGATCTGTGAAAACATATATATCATATATATCCTGTGGACCACTTTTACATTTATGGTTCTTTTCCCAAAGCTTGACAATAATTGCATGACCTTTATAATTATTTTTGTGTGTTATAATGGTTTGGAACAAGTGTAAATAATGACAAAATTTTGTGAACTATCCAATCAAAACTGAATTCACAGACAGATGGTTCGGGGTTAAATTATTAATTAATCGTCAGACAGATTTGATTTCCACAAGCTCTGATAGGCGACTCGGTAACTGAGACTAATACCCTGAGGGACATTGCTGTTGTCCTGTAGATAAAAACACATGAAGGGAACGTTCTGAGAAAAGAAAAGAATATGTAAAACTGCAGCGTATCAGCAGCATAAAATATTCAGAACAGACCCACTCCTTCCAAAGATGGACTAAAGCGCCCTGATGTGTACAAATGGGATTTTCTCAAATGTAAAAACACGATTAGATGGAGAGATGAAACGGAAAATTTCAACAAACTAATGAATGACATAATATTAGCAGTCCTGGATAATTCAATGTCGATAATTGAATTTTCTTGGAACATCTGTGATGATGTCAATGTTTAGATTCAGTATGGTTATGTTGTTATATAAGCAGAATTTCCTTCATAACTCAAAGGAATTCATTCACATTCTAAGCAAGAAGCATCCCTCACACTCTCTTGACTCACAATGCATATGAGGAAATTAAGAGGAGCGTATGTTCTGTGTATCTGTGCATGAGATTGCAGCTGTGATGGAGAGAGATGGAGACAGAGCAAACAGTATGCAGCTCGCATAAAATCTGTTCAACATGAATCAAGTTTTGAATGAATGCACTGATGCAAACTCTCAGTATTTTGATGCAAGATATGCATCATATCAATGTCAAACCTGCCAACCAACCAAGTATGCGTTGACTTTAATCATAGGTACACATAAAACATCACTGTTGTTCCTGAAAATGTATTCATTTTCTTTATTTATTCAGTAGAAAGATGTCAACTTTGATGTTCAAACAGATAAATATTTAAGAATTATTTTCAGTATTTAGAACTGGTTCTTACCAATTAGAAGCCCATATAGTTGTTAGTTTTTACTGTAGCATATTTTTGTTGTTGCAACAGGGTTTACTTCATGTTTACTTTCACTGAACACATTAAATTAAACATAACATTTTGAAGTACAAAGATTGAAATAGCATTTTCTGGTAAAACATACTCCAATGACCTTTGCTGTATATGTATTATATATTAATACAGTTGATTGCTAAAAAATACAATAATATAAAATAATTAAATTAAGCTTTGCACTAAAAAACTCACAAGTCATTCTGGATCAAATGTTAGAATGTCAGTAATGAATGACTTCTATTCTTCAAAGAATGTGCTTTTTAATAAACCAAGTAAAGTTGCAATTATCAGTGGAAACATTTTAGCAGTAACTGCCTTTTTGCACTGCTGTGGTCCATACAGACAGATAAAGCAGCCAACCCTTAAATGGGTAGATACGTTTAACACAAGAAGCTGCTTAGAAAGAGATATCGGCTAGGTCACAATTCATTTTCAATTATGAGTGCGCACATGGTCCTTCCTTTTAATTACCACTAAACCATATACCATTAAACATTATTTTCCCCTTGATTAAATATGGTGCTCTTTTCCCCTGGCATTTCTAATGGCTGACACTTGCAGAAACTATTTCGCAGAAGTCATAACCACACCTCTGCCGCACACTGGTGTTTTATTAAATCCTTTCCATTAAAGGAAATGTCAGGCATGCATTTCAATGCATGGGCGTTTGTTAAAGAATGAGACTTCAATCTCTTGTTCCCGCAGGAACAGTGATAGCTGCTAGATACAGGACATGCCGAGCAGCAGGATACAGGCTGGGCTTGTAAACGCTCAGGCTAAAAATCCTATTTGAAAGTTGCTTTGAAAGTTTACTTTCTAAAAGACTGGTTTGGCAATAGTGTCACTCACACATCCACACACAAATCACAGCATGGAGCACCAACAACAGAGGAAGCAACAGAGGATTTAGCACTATGACACTAAAGGATTACAGCCCATGACGAGAATGACTGACACTCTTAACGAGGTCCCTACTGTGAAGAAATGACAGATTCCATCAGAGGCAACACATTAATTTCTCTTTTGTTCTCTTGCATAATCAGAGTAATCTGGGACACTTTTTGCACTTATTTCTGCAATTTACTATGATGTCACCCAGCTCTTTAGACTGAGAAATAAATCAAAAACATTAAAATATCATGCATGTATTGTATATTTTACCACCTTTTTAGTTCATTGTGCCTTGCAATGTTTCTTTGCATATTTCTCCTTATGGAAATGAAGTACAATTTAGCATACTTGTTAGTACGGAAATAATATAATTTATAGAATATACTTAAATGGAAATTGAATAGAATGTTTTAGTCAGTTTGGCCACAATTGTTAATAAACTGTCACGGTTCATGGGATCACGGTCTCATCTGTGCTTGTGTGTGTGTGTGTGAGAGTGGGTGTGTCTGATTACCGCAACGAGCTAATCATTCCAGGTGTGGCTCGTTTGTGGCTCTATATTAGTTGTGCTACCTCGCCTTGTATTGTCAGATCCTTGGTGTTTGTCCTCGCGTTCCTGGTCTCTCTGTTGCTCCTGTGACTGGCTCCTTGCTCGGCTTCCTGACCTCTTCCTGGGATTTATTCTGCCGTGAGCTGCCCATTGCATCCCTGCGCTACAGAGACTTTTTCAGCCCTCAGCAAGACTGATGTGGACTCACATTTGTGTATCTTCGGAGATTTCTAATAAACTGTTTGTTTAGCACCCGCTATTGAATCCTGTCTCTTCATCCTTGTGACAGAAGGATCTGACCAATAGATGGATTCAGCGGAGGCTTCAACACTGCAAGGTCTTTTTGCCTCTAACAATGCTCGTATGGATCGCCAGGATGAGCAAATGCTGGCAACCGGGCGTGCTGTGCAAGCACTCGTAGCGCAGGTGTCCGAGCTCACCACCAGTTACAACTTTTAAGAACACCCACTGCGCCACCCCCACCGCCCGCCTTCCCCGATTCCAGCAGACAACGCTCGTCAGCATGAACCCAGACTACCCACACCAGCGATGTACGGAGGGGAACCCGATCTCTGCAGAGCCTTTCTAACTAAATGCTCTATGTTCTTTTCCCTCCAGCCTCTGACATTTGCCACTGAGGAAGCTAAGGTGGCCTTGGTGTTGACGCTGCTGACTGGTGAAGCAGCGTTGTGGGGAACGGCGGTGTGGAGAACCAACATCTCTGCTGTTCCTCGTTCAACGCCCTCAAGGAAGAGATGAGAGAGTTTTTCGATCGCGCGGCGACTAGCCGCGAGGCAGCTAGAAGGTTAGCTGATCTCCAGCAAGGAGAGAGGACCGTCTCCTGTTATTCTATTGAATTTCGGACCCTAGCGGCAGAGAGTAAGTGGAATGAGGCGGCGCAGTGGGACATGTTCCGGCATGGGTTGACTGATCGCATCCAAAGGGAGATATTCATGTTGGAGCTACCTCCTGATTTGGACGGACTCATAGACCTGGCACTGCGCATGGACTCCCGCCTTCAGCAGGGTGGTCAGCAGCGAAGTCGTCACCTGCGGGACTTCGCGCTTCCTGAATATTCTCCACCAACTCCGATGATGCGATTAGTCATCCGCCAGGAGGCGAACCCATGCAGGTGGGGAGAGCTCGGCTTTCCCGAGGAGGAGAGAGAACATCGGAGGAGGCGAGGTCTGTGCATTTACTGCAGGACTGCTGGACACTTTCTAGCGGGAGTGTCCCGTAAAAGGGCAAGCCCGACAGCGGATCTGAGGCTGCTGTCGGGTGGCATCTCTCTTAATAAGACCTCGGCTAATACTCTCCTCCCGGTTAGATTGCAATGGGCAGCAAGAAGTCAGGAGTGCAAGGCGTTAGTGGACTCTGGGGCTGAAGGTAATTTTTTGGATTTTTCTTTTGCCAAACACCTTCATATTCCCATTATCACTCTCGACCATAGGATTGTTGTTAAGGCACTCAACGGACAATCACTTCCTCCTGTTACGCACTCCACCACCCCGTTACCCTCATCACGTCTGGCAATCACACCGAAAGGATTATTTTTTTTTCTCACAGACTCTCCCTTAGCACCTGTCGTGTTGGGCCATCCGTGGCTCACCAAACACAATCCCAGGATCGATTGGGGCCAGAGCTCCGTGGCCGCTTGGAGCGAGTCATGTTATGCGTCTTGTCTTGTGTTCTGCCTGTTCCCCTGTGTCTTGTTCTCCATTGCAGATGAGGCGGTGAACCTGTCAAACGTGCCCGCAGAGTACCACGACCTGAAGGAGGTGTTCAGTAAGTCCAGGGCTGCTTCTCTCCCTCCACACCGTCCCTATGACTGTGCTATAGACCTAGTTCCAGGTACGTCTCCGCCTAAAGGCAGATTATACTCACTTTCTGTTCCAGAAAGGGGGGCCATGGAGAAATATATTTCTGATTCTCTGACAGCCAAGTTCATTCGTCCTTCTTCTCCAGCTGGGGCAGGATTTTTTTTGTCGCGAAGAAGGATGGCTCCTTGCGACCTTGCATTGACTACCGAGGCTTGAACAACATCACGGTAAAGAATACTTATCCTTTGCCGTTGATGTCTTCAGCTTTCGAGCGGTTGCAGGGAGCCTCCCTCTTCACCAAATTGGACTTGCGTAATGCTTATCATTTGGTCCGCATAAGAGAAGGAGATGAGTGGAAGACCGCTTTTAATACCCCCAGGGGGCATTTTGAATATCTTGTTATGCCTTTGGGCTATCCAACTCCCCCCCGCGTCTTCCAGGCGCTCGTTAATGACGTGCTGAGAGACATGGTCGATCAGTTCATATATGTCTACCTGGAAGACATATTGATTTTTTCTTCTTCTCTCCAGGAACATGTTCAGCACGTCAGACGAGTGCTCCAAAGGCTGCTCGAGAATGGGCTTTTTGTCAAGAGGCGGAGAAGTGCGCGTTTCATGCACAGTCGGTTCCGTTTTTGGGTTACATCATCTCGTCCGAAGGAACACGCATGGATCCCGATAAGGTTAAGGCTGTGGTGGATTGGCCAACCCCTGATTCCTGTAAGGCCCTGCAAAGGTTTCTGGGGTTCGCCAATTTCTACCGGCGTTTTATTCGCAATTTCAGCCAACTAGCCGCTCCTCTGACTGCCTTGACCTCACCAGGGTGACGTTCAGGGTCGGTCGGAGTGCCGCCGCAGAACTGCATTCTCCAACCTCAAGAGCGCTTCGTTTCGGCTCCATTCTCGTGCCCCTGATCCAACACGTCAATTCGTGGTGGAGGTTGACGCGTCGGAGGTGGGGGTAGGTGCGGTGTTATCTCAGCGTGCTGCTTCGGACGACAGGGTTCATCCTGCGCGTTTTTCTCTCATCGATTAATCTCCCGCCGAACGCAATTAGACATTGGTAACAGAGAGTTGTTGGCGTTAAGTTGGCTTTGGAGGAATGGCGTCATTGGTTAGAGGGGTCGGGGTCCCTTTTATCGTCTGGACCGATCATAAGAATCTTGAGTATATCAAACCGCTAAACGCCTTAACTCCAGGCAGGCTCGCTGGCATTAGCATTATTTTTGTCGTTTCGAGTTCACCTTTCTTACCGACCGGGTTCTAAGAACACCAAACCCGACGCTCTGTCACGCATTTTTGACCATTCCGAACGCCTGTCCTCTCCCGAGTGCATTATACCTGAGAGACTTGTTGTCTCTACGCTCACTTGGGAGATCGAGTCGAAGGTTCGCACAGCCTTAGAAGGGGTAACGCCTCCGCCTGGATGCCCAACGAGCCGATTGTTTGTGCCGGAGAGATTACGGTCCGACGTTATTCGGTGGGGTCATTGCTCTAATGTGGCTTGCCATCCAGGAATTGGTCGCACTAGCTTTCTTGTTAAACAACGGTTCTGGTGGCCTTCCATGGCCCGCGACGTCCGGATTTTGTTTTGGCCTGTTCAGTCTGTGCTCGGGGTAAGACTTCCAATCGTCCACCAGAGGGACTACTCCAACCGCTGCCTGTCCCTTCGAGACCTGGTCCCACATCGCACTCGATTTCGTCACTGCCCTCCCGCCCTCCCAGGCAATACGGTTGTTTTGACCGTAGTGGACCGGTTCTCGAAGGCGGCTCATTTCATCCCCTTGCACAAATTACCCTCTGCCAAGGAGACAGCGGTGACCGTTGTAGATCACGTCTTTCGTGTTCATGGCCTCCCGGTAGACGTGGTCTCTGACAGAGGGCCCCATTTCGTATCAAATTTTGAGAGAATTTTGTCATTTGCTGGGGGCGAGTGTTAGTCTGTCTCGGTTTCACCCTCAGACACAACGGTCAGACTGAGCGGCTAACCAGGATCTTGAGGGTGTTGCGGTGTTTAGTCACACAGAATCCCACTTCCTGGAGCCAACAACTCTCGTGGGTTGAGTACGCTCATAACTCGTTGCCAGTGTCGTCTACGGGCCTCTCGCCGTTCGAATGTAGCTTAGGTTACCAGCCACCTATTTTCCGGTCTGGAATCTGAAGTCGCGGTCCCCTCTGCTCACGCCTTTATCCAGAGGTGTCGTCGCACCTGGAGAAAGCCCGTGAGACTCTTCTCGGGGTGGGAGCACGCACCAAGGCCAAGGCCGATCGCCACCGGTCGAGTCCTCCCTCTACGTCGTAGGTCAAAAAGTGTGGCTTTCTACTAAGAACATTCCGCTCCGTCCCGTATGTAGTAAACTTGCTCCCAAATTTATTGGCCCGTTTGCTGTCACTAAGATTCTTAGCCCAGTGGCAGTCTGCCTCAAACTTCCTCCGGCGTACCGGAGAATTCATCCCGTGTTCCATGTTTCCAAAATTAAACCAGTTTTTCATTCACGACTTAATCCGCCTACTCGGTCCTCCACGCCGCCGCGTCTCGTAGATGGGGAAACCTACCTATTCGGTTAATCGTATTCTGGACTCGAGAGGGGGGGAAGCGGATTCCAGTACTTGGTGGACTGGGAAGGTTACGGTCCAGAGGAGAGAAGTTGGGTGCCTGCCAGGGACATATTGGATCACTCACTTATTGATGATTACAATCAACAGGTAAGATCAGCAGAGAACGCCAGGAGGCGCTCTTAGGAGGAGGGGTACTGTCACGGTTCATGGGATCACGGTCTCATCTGTGCTTGTGTGTGTGTGTGTGTGTGTGAGTGGGTGTGTCTGATTACCGCAACGAGCTAATCATTCCAGGTGTGGCTCGTTTGTGGCTCTATATTAGTTGTGCTAACCTCGCCTTGTATTGTCAGATCCTTGGTGCTTGTCCTCGCGTTCCTGGTCTCTCTGTTGCTCTCTGTGACTGGCTCCTTGATCGGCTTCCTGACCTCTTCCTGGGATTTATTCTGCCGTGAGCTGCCCATTGAATCCCTGCGCTACAGAGACTTTTTCAGCACTCAGCAAGACTGATGTGGACTCACATTTGTGTATCTTCGGAGATTTCTAATAAACTGTTTGTTTAGCACCCGCTATTGAATCCTGTCTCTTCATCCTTGTGACATAAACACAATGTTCATTGCAATTAAATGAAAATTAAACATTAAATGAAAATTAAAAATTATAGTTTAAATGTATATTAAATGCAACTAACTGTACAGTTTAGTGCTTTCTAAGTACAACTTAAGTAAATCTTACTGTATAATTTTAAGTACATCTTTATATATAATTTCATACTTCTATTGTCTTTGAAATTAAAGTTTATATACTTACAAACCTATTTTTTCTATTGAAGCTGTATTTAAATATATTTTTATACATTTGTAATGAATAAGGTTAAGATGTAGATTTGAAATATTTTAAATGTAATACTGAATAATGCACTACATTTTAAATGATAATCAAGTACTTTAGCTAACAAGAAAGCTTCAAATAGCTTTCCTGTAGCTCAAATGGTAGAGCATGGCGCTAGCAACGCCAAGATCATGGGTTCGATTCCAAGGAAAAGCAAGAGCTGATAAAATGTAAAACTGTAACTTGAAAGCAATGTAAGTCGCTTTGGATAAAAGCGTCTGCTAAATTCATAAATGTACTTTACATGTTCTTTAGTATGTTAATCAGGACAAATGTACTTCTTTAAAGCATAATAAAAAAATATTAAAACTATTATTTAAAATGTACTTTAAAGTAAAAATTTTAATTTAACATTATTGGAAAGGTACTCTTTAAAAGTGTACTTAAGTGTGTTAAGTTTCTGGTCCCACTTTATATTAAGTGGCCTTATTTACTATGTACTTACATTTAAATTAATAATTTGGTACAGTGCACTTATTGTGTACATACATGTTTTATTACATATTTAAAAAAATGCCTGCATGTAATTACATCTGTAAATCATTTCTGTAATTACATTTATAATTACACTTTTGACCAATCCCTTACACCTTAACCAACCCTTAAACCTAACCATGGCCGAGAGAGCTGCAAATAGTTGGCACCTGACCAACTAGTACTAACACTTACCTATTCTATTTAAAAAAAAAAAAAAAATCCTAGCTACGTGTACTGTGCTACTGTACTAGACTAACTGACACTTGTCATGGCACTTGTATACTGTTGCTCTCTCGATGGTCTGATTGCTTCTATTGTTCTCCTCATTTCTACGTCGCTTTGGATAAAAGTGTCTGCTAACTGATTAAATGTAAATGTAAATGTAAATAGAAAAACACCTGCAAATTAAGAAAACAACTTCATCAATTTGACAACACACGCGCTGCAAATGCTCACAACACAAACAAATAAAGAAACACACTGCAAATACTCACAACACAACCAAACAAAGAAACGCGCTGCAAATGAAATTCTTTATTTGGTTTTGTTGTGAGCATTTGCAGTGCACTTCTTTATTTGGTTGTGTTGTGTGCATTTGCAGCACCTGCTGTCAAACTGATGAAGATGTTTTCTTGATTTGCTGGTGCTTTTTCTATTTGCATGTGTTTTCTGAAGTTGCAGCGCGTTGAGCTCTCTCGTCCACCGTACATAGCACCAAACCTGTCCCTAACCTTACCCGTATCCCACCTCAATAGTGGCTAAAGTGTTTTGCAATACATTATGAACACAATAAATACATTGTACTTATTTTTGATGTAGGTACATAGTAGATAAGGCCACTATAGAAACCTTATGCTGTTTAAGTACACGTCAGTGGTCTTTTATTTAAAATACGATCAAGATTACTTGACAACCCTGCTAGGATTTGAAATGAACAATCTGATGGACCACCGGTGGTCACCACTAGTTGCCAAATACTCTTTCAGAACCAGATCCATTAATTGCTCCTTAACAATTGCACAAACTAGAGCATAAATGGAAACAACTTACAATCTTTTGTTTTGGTCTAAAATGTTAACTCTATATGTTTGTGTAATATACGTTTTGTGAACACAACACTGATATCTGTAGAGAATGTTGGGATTTAAACAACATTAGGAAAATGTGTTTTTATGAAACACTAAAATTGTGAAACACATTCTGACACAGAAGACACATATTCTGGTGAAACTAGATAAATTGGACTACTTGTTCTACTGTATGCACTTAATTGGTCAGAAGGAAAATGAAAAAATGCTCATGTACATTGCTAATCCACATGAGAAGTGAGATGTGTCTGATTTGCCTGCTCTTTTTTCCCCTCCTCCCCAGACTGCAGCCGTCTACTCTCATTAACACTGAAGGCGAGGCGTTTGGCATCTCAAATGAGTGTAGTGTTAACATAGACTTGCTTGTGAAATGTACACATCAGAGCTTAGGTGTTCCAGATGACCCTAATTCATCCTAATGGAATAAGTGTTTGGGCGCCCATCTCAGTCTGAGGGTTATGCAGTATCTGGTGAATGTGAATACATATTTCAGGTATAGATAAGACTGTGACAGAGACCAAGAAAGAGATACTGTGGCTGTTGTGTTTCAGACCAACTCTATCCTGGTCACATCTACAGCACATAAAAGCCTTTAAATCACGTTTGTTAAATTTCATTACTTATTTAAAGTCTTTTTCCCACTGGCACACTCATTACTATGTATGTGCCGTCATTGATTAACCCTCTATTGCCTCAGGTTAACTGACCCATTTTCTCAAATTTGCACGCACATGATAAATATGGCTATAAAATGGTTATTAACAAAGGGATGACTAAAATAAACCAATAAAAAGCTCTTTTATGTTCATACTTGGTGGACATTTTAAAATCTTTTCTGGCAATGTACAATGTGTGAAAATACCACTCAGATAAGTAATTTGTATTAATTTTTCAATATCTATCTAATATATCTATCAATCTAGCTAGCTAGCTAGCTTAGAAACATTTAACACACACACACATCACAAAGGAAGCGGGTAAACAAATACAACAGCTGCGGCCTGCGGTGTAAACTCAAAGCTGAGCAAACAGAAGCTGTGAAACACAATGTGGGACAGAGTGATATTACATATTTAAAAAGACTGGAACAAGTATATGTCACTTTAGCCTGCTTAGGAAACAAGCCCTCACTGAACTTTTCCTCACACTGGAGTGCTAGCATACAGTGCTAAACCCCAAACAACAATCAAGGAGACTCCAGAGGGAGACGGGTGGCTATGAGATCAGCAAGCTCACCGAGAGTCTGAACTTGACAGTGATGGTGTGACGGGTGATTTATTGAATTTCATGCAAATGTTGAAACATAATAGCAAAGACAGCTCAATGGAAGCTTTGTGATAGTGAGACTTGTAAAAAGAGAATGTTGGACATAATGTGAAAGACGTAGTAGAGAAAAAGAGAACTGAGAACAGAGAGACAGTGTGTTCTCAACTGGTTTTGCTTTAGGATTTTACATCAGATTTGGGATCAAACTTTGAAGTGTATTATAACAACAATATATCAGTATTATTAAAACAGCAACAATGATAGATTTAATATTAATTAAAATAAGCTGTTTTTCCTTTTTCAAGGGAACCTGTATTTAATGCATTGTGATTTATTTTTACTTTGCAAAGGTTTGTTAATGGTTTTTGAAGATGAGGGGATGTACAGTAAAGTAAATTTTACATGTTTAAATGTTTGACTCTCAGGTGACAAATCAATTCGTGCCAAAATATTGTAGCATTTGACTGGACATATTGGGGAGCATTTTCTCCTTTCAATAAGTCTGTTCATTTTGCTATACTGACTATGCATAATTAGATGATTAGTTCCATTTTATTATTTGCATTTACAAAATATTATATATTTTGACACATTTTGGGTCTTCACCCACCAGTTGAGAACCACAGTACTGAAAGAGAAAAATGCATATACTGTAAGTCTATGAGAGGGGGAAAAAACAGTTTAAGAGAGAAAGAAACAAACATTGAAAAAAACTGACTTTGTTTTTCCTTTTTTCAATTTCTCACGCTCTTCTTTCTCTCTTCTGCTGGAAAGGATCAGACGCGGATGTTCTTTGCATGTGTGTGTGTGTGTGTTTTTGCTTACTCACAGTCCAGGCCTTTTATGGGGATTTATGTCAATCCAAGTATGATTATGGCAGCACAAGTTAGATCAGAATCAGAAACGCTGTAAATTACTCTTCTTCTCCACTGAGGATAAAGAGCAAATCATTTTATATGGAAGCCTGATCAGGAACAAGATATTCTTTTACTCAAACATCAAATCATCCGGTCTAAAAAAACATCAAGTTTCACCTCATGCCTTTGGAAAAAAGCAAGTGAGGAAAAAAGAGAGAGAAAGAGAAAATCCCTCTGGAATAAATGGGTCAGCTCACTCTCTGTAGGATTGTGTTATAGTCCAGATTAGTGATGAACGTTTGGCTTTAAAAGCTGAATGGCTATCACTCCACTCTTCCCCTGATGAAAAACAAGATACAGAGGGGGGAAAGAGCTAAACAAAGCACGCTTTCCTAACAAATTCATTCAGTAATGGCAGTACTGGGCTAAAGGGGGCAGAGGGAAGAGAGAATAGTGGTGAAGCAGCAAACCCTGGAAAGTTACTAATCCTTTATTCTCATTCTCTCTGTTTTCTAGTGCCTAAATAAGGCCACACATTATTTAGAGTGTGAAATATATTAGCTTAATTAACTTTACAGTACATTTACTTTATCACTTTTACGACAAATCATTGCTTTTAGATTGTTCAGCACTGAGAACATCTACCTGTAGCATCTAGCCAAGATCAAGGGTAAGGTGTTAGAAGCAGGGTTGTCGATTGATTAAAGAAAATAATTATTTAATCACACAGATTTCTGTAATTAATCATAATAACCTAACATTACAGTTGTTGTAATCATAAATAGTATTTATAATATTTTAACAATGACTTTCCAAATTAATGTGGAAACAATATAGTATAAATATGTATTTATCTTTTTACTAATGAAGGCCAGTGTCAATAACACCAAATACTGACACTGATGCCTCTACAGAATGGATATTTTTATATATATATATATATTCTGGGTATGAGTAATTATAGCCATTCAACATTACAGTAAAATTGAAAGCCAGACCTAATCTGCAAATTGTTTTTATTAATCATTCATTAAAGATAACAGAACATTAAATAAGTAATGTGTGTCACATAATCAGATTACATGTAACACATTTTTTGTTGTAAACTTTTTTCGTAAATGTATAGCTACACCATGATATCAAAGTTGACTTCAAGTATTTTTACATTATAATTACTCTCTAAATCTAGTGTTAAACTTGTAATTCTAAGTAGCAAACTGGTAATTAGTATTTTGTGATGGATATCAGATGCTACATTTTGAAATAAATTTGCACAGCGATGTCCATGCATCTTCCTCAAAGTAGTTTCTGTATGTGTGTTTGTGAAAAGAAAATAAATACTCAGAAAAGTTTTTGGTGGATCCTAGAATGACAAAGTTTGGGAACCTCTACAATATTAGGCAAATCAAACCTGTCCTATCTTGACTGACTGCTGCAATGCTTTTTCCTATATGCACAATCAACCTTTGAAAATGTGCATTTGGTCTTCAGCAACCCCAAGAGAGCATGTTAGACCTCTCTTTGTCTCACTCTACTGGCTGCCAATTGCTGCGTGCTTGATGATTGAAGTGATGATTGCATACAGAAATCACTGGATATGCACAAAATGTCTCTGCCAAATCTTTTCCTTCAATATAACACTGGTGGAATGTTCTTCCCAACTCCATCGCATCAAAAATGCACTAGTTACTGTTAATGCACTTTAAAAACAAAACCTAAAAACTAAAAAGTAGTAAGGGAAAGTATGAAAACCTGTTCTTGTGCAATTTACTAATTTACTAGCAATTTAGAGTGAAAGTAAATCCAACAACAGAGTACATGTCTGTTCAACCTTGTACTTTGTTTTTCCTTTTTCCTTTTTTTTTTTTTTACTGTTTTTCACATCACATATGGGGCAAGCTGAAAACCAAAATATCATATTAATAGACCACCATCTTTTCAAAAATAAATGTCAAATCAGATGTTCAGAGAACTAATAATCAAATTAATGTAATTAATTATCAGTTTTGTGGAAGATTTGATCATTATGTGTATTGGATCTGCAGGAACAGGATTGGGAAGCCCTGGATATCCAAAAAACACTAGAATATATTTGGGAAACTAGTGTAGAACTCTTTGAGGCACCTGTAAAACAACTGTCTGTTTAGGCTAATTGTTACTCGCATTATAACAGATCTAAATGCGAGTCTAAATTCTGACTGGAAATACACAATGCATGAAACCACAGCCGATACATGCGCACCTGTGACTACACATTAGTTAATTCTACATTAATATGCTAAGTTACGTTGCTTGGCAACCTTAAACAGCATATGTTTAGGCGTATGAAATATATGGCCAAAAAAATTGCTAATTACAGGTTAAGCTATTTCAGTCATTTCTATGACAACAAAATTGCATTTTGCAATATCATGCAATAACACAGTTCACAAAGTGAGGTTTATATAGAAATAGTTTTCTGGATTTGATGTAGAATGTTAGACCTGAACCACAATGAACCCCATTGCAATTTACTGGAACACCAGCTGTCAGTCAAGCCCCTTTACTTAACATCAGTGCCTGATCTCAATGATGCTCTTGCATCTGAATCAAGCAAATCATTGCGTCATTCTTCCAATACCTAGTGGAAAAGCTTCTTAGAAGTGTGGAAGCAAAGGGAAGGATAAATACTTTTTGCCATTATTTTCAAAGTAAATTTTGATACAATCAGTGAGTTACTGACATGATGATGAGGTCTGGCTCACTGTTCTATAGGGTTCAGGTCTGGGTTTTGCGTAGGCTGTTCATTTCCAGTACGTTACTGATGCAAAACATACAGTATGACTGCCATATCTCTCTCTAATCTACGTGCTGACCATTTTCTCTCAGCCAAATAGTGTAAGCTGCTGGTCTATGGGATTTTAAGGTCATGATATAAACTCTGACCCTCCATGATAGCCAGGAGTATGCTGTGAATATTGTCAAAATATAGGATAAAATGACATTTCTGCCAACATAAAGAAAATATCTATCCTGTTTTGGTGTCAGAACAGCAAAGCGTCATGGGTATTTTCATTGCTTTTAAAAGCATTGGTTATTGATTAAGAGGGCACGTAAAAAAAAAATTAAAAAGTGCACAGATAAATCAGATAAACATTGCAATATTCCATAAAAAATAACAACAGTCAATTTTAATTTCATGGTGACTTAAAATATATATTTGATTTTTATCAATTTTCTTTCTTTTTCTTTTATAGAAAGACAACAGAGGTCCAGGAATCCAGGGCTATTTATTTGCAATTGTTCTACTGTACCTTTTAAAGAAATCTGCAAACTCAGTCTTACAATGTTATTACCATAATTGGCACATAGCTGACCAGAGTCATAAACTGAAGTAATTTTGCTGAAATACTAAGAGCAATGGGTGAGTTTGACCTCTGTAAATAGTTTAACGGAATTCCACACCTTAAATGGTTAGAACAGAAACCCCCCCACACACTGAATGTCCAGACAAAATCAATCAGAGAAATTTAATCATGATCAGGCCGTAAGGGGAATTAAAGGACACCAAGATACCACTTTCAGGAACGGAATGTTACTTATCCAAAAAGCCACAAACCAAGTTCTCTATTTGACAGGTTATTATCCAGAGGAGCAATTCCAGTTCCAATGCTAATGTGTAAGTGTGGTGGATGTTCCATTCCTCAAATTTGATTGGCTGAGTGATGTTCTAAGAGTGCTGATTTAATAATGGGACATTTCACTTATGTGTTTACGCAGTGGTTGGTAGGCTACTTTGGTTTCTTTTGGAACTACTTTCTGTGTCAGCTAAGAATTTTTTAGAGCTAATCAATATTAAATATCGTTCAGGCATAACACCACTAGGACATCACATATTTATTGTAAGAGGCGTAATTGAAAGTATCGAAAGTAAGTCGAGCATAGAGACATACACTTGATGCGCGCCCATACCCATACACTCATGCAATGAGTTAACCCATAATACCCTGAAATTATAGGTCATAAGCATTTCTTTCATCCCGTCCTTGCCATGATTGTTCGTGTCTCACATTGGCGTAATAGCGAGAAGACCTAAGGATTTCTGTCAGTGCTCATGCGTCAGTGCGATCGTGCCAGATGTTATGGGGTATTAAGGGGTCGAGGCGCTGCAAGGCAAATCGCACACAGACACTCTTACAAGCTGTACACAAAGATAAACACACATGCTCATATATTTCTACAGTGAAATGATCAATCCTCGCTTTAATTTAGTAACTATTTTGTCATACTTCATGTATTCATGCTGTTAACATCTTACTACAACAACACCGAGGTTAAAGCACCTTGATGCACCTTCACGGAGTTCACTTTTACGATACAATTTTATGTTGCGCAAATTACTTTAGTAAAAAAGAAAGAGTACCCACCTTTAATACAAAATGACGTCCATATAAAAATTCCAAGGTGTAGAATTCCAAAATATCGTTGATTCTGCATCATTCCTGTAATGGGAAGTTGTCCTTATACACACAAGCCGACGAAACTTTAGTCTGTCAGCATCCGAGCTGTGTGCAGAGGTAGATAACACTTGCGCGCGCCCTCTTCCTCTCTCTCTCTCTCTTTTCCTCTCTCTCTCCTTTGCTTTTAATTTCTCAATCACATTTGTGACCGCAATGCAAGAGCAGTCTGTCTATAATCAGCATGTTATCCTTAAACGTTGACCCATTAACTGTCTTTTTCTGTGGTTTAATCAAACTCAGCCAAGAGTCTAATCACTATGCATAACAATACATAAACGTAAAGATTATGCGTAAAGACGCCATCTGGATCACGCTAGCTGCAGGAATTATTTCACTCACTTGCTGTGGATAATATGCTCCAACCGCGACATGATGCTTGTACAATTTACATTTAAAGTATTGAATCCGAGGGGAGATTTAAACCCCCTTTTATTGGGCAATGTTCCTCATGGATCATTATTTGGTTCAGTGAGGATTTATAAATATGAGTTTGCAGCGCGAGCGCATCATCAGGTGTTTTGTGATCGGTGCACTAAATCTTAAGTATTACATTCCTCTCGTTAATTCATTTTAGAGGTTAAAGACGTGAACGGATAATCCGAAGGTCGCTGTTCTGAACACGGTTAAGTTTAATTCATGATTCCTGTCACTATTGTGCCACTGAGCAATGCATTTAAAGCCATGTTGCTCACGACACAATGTCCCTGAAGTCCAAAAGCTGTAGTCTGTTACTGTAAGGATAGCGCAAACCGGGTCTTGTTATCACACTTTTTACTCCAGTGAATATTTTTCAGGGTAGATTTATTTTTGGAAGTCAGTTCCTATATAAACACCTTGAAGTCATGACTACAAAAAGCTATTTAATATTTTCAGCCTTATTGCTCAGGGGAAAAAATTCAGTGCACTTAAAACATGTTGACAATCTAGGATAAATTGACACAATTGAAACCTGTTGTTTAGACACTGATTTGAGAAGAATACCTTTTTTTCTGGAATGTGGAGTAATACATGTATCTCAAGTAAAAAGAAAGAGAAATCTCCCACAATATTTATGCATTTATAATATAAAATATAAGAAACAAACAAAAAAAAATTAATGGAACATTACAAAGAAAATCATTAATAATGAAGTTCAAATTATACAAATTAATTGTATAAATTAATGAGATCACATGTAACAACTTAATCCTGATATCAGTGTTACAATAGTTTCCAACCTGACACTTGTCTTGAGAACACAGTTCAACATTTCAGTTAAAATCTACTAGTGTGATTTCATCGTTTACTTATTTAGCCAACTGCTATTTTAAAACTATGCTGATCCAAGATGAAGAAAAGGTTGTTTATCGGAACTTATTTGGAGAAATTTAAGGTGTTACAAATTTAAGGCATTACATCACATGCTCACCAATAGATCCACTGCAGTGAATGGGTGCCGTCAGAATGAGCGTTCAAACAGCTGATAAAAACATCACAATAATCCACACAACTCCAGTACTAAATTAGTGTGTTTGTAAAAAATAAATCCATTATTATATATTGTATCCAAAATACAAGTCTATAATCCATAATAATGCTTCCTTCAGTGAAAAAGTCCATCCCCTGTTGTCGTCACACATCCACCAATATATTTGTTTAGAACTGTTTTAGACGGTTTTCGCTTGTAAACGGTGCTTGATTTGTGCACATTTCTCACCTGATTCAGTCAAACTGGCTTTTTAACTGGAGAAAACAATATTATGGAAAGAGTATGGAATACAATACAATACATTCTCTGTCTAATAAAGTGTAATCCCATGTGATAAATAAACAAAAACCTGCTTATCACATTTTATCCATACAAAACGATTATCATTAAAAACAATTTCACACACTATTGTACTGCTTGATGTTATAGACTGGCAAAATTGAATTGGCCCTCAGAGCACATATGTTTTTACAGTGTGCTGCACTCTGCAGCCGCATTAATTGCAAACAGATTCATCACACACTGGTGCCTCGGCAGACGCTGGTTCTCACACAGGATTATGAATGAGAGAGCAAGGCATTGAATCTGACAGTCCCCAAAACCCCATTGGTGGCAGACACCGGTATATGACCTCTCCCTCTTCTCTCCTTCTCACGGTATCCACAAGCTTTGCATAAATGTCTCTCAGCATCAGACAAGAGCAGAAAACAGTTGGGGGGAAAAAAGACAAGCCTCATGCACCATCAGCTCGACTCAGAGCGCATTAACTAACTTTTATTGTATTGTTCTCTTCTTTTCTTGTCAGAGTCACAGGTCATTTAATCTGTCCTTATTGGCATATAACCTACAGCAATGCAAATCTTGCTTTTGAAAGAAAACAAAGGGTTTTGATTTGTGATAAATCTCAAAAATAACCATACTTTCATAGAGACATTAATAAATTTATAATTTTTATATTAGAACACTTTATAGTATTTTATAATTTTTTATATGGAATGTTTCAAAACTATTGTTGTATAATAGATTATAACCCCCACACTATGTACCCCCAATAAAATTAATGTAATATTGCTAATAATAATAATAACATGATTCTTAGTTATAAGCCTTTTGTTGATTTTAGAATTTTTAGAATGTCATTTTAAGAATCAAACGACAATGCAGAAATTAGATCTTATAAGCATATAAAGTACAACTACCACTATTTATATAAGCATATAAAGTACAACAATTCCTGAAATGTTGGGACGTTTTTTAAATTTGAATAAAATGAAAACTAAAAGACTTTCAAATCACATGAGCCAATATTTTATTCACAATAGAACATAGAGAACATAACAAATGTTTAAACAGAGACATTTTACACTTTTATCCACTAAATGAGCTCATTTCAAATTTGATGCCTGCTACAGGTCTCAAAAAAGTAAAAAAAGGCAGAGTCTCTCAGAAGTAAAGATGGGCAGAGGCTGGATTGTGGAATACTTTAAAAACAACGTTCCTCAATGTCAAATTGTTTTGCAAAAAGGCTTTGCAAAACTCATCATCTACAGTGCATAACATCATCAAAAGATTCAGAGAAACTGGAGAAATCTCTGTACGTAAGGGACAAGGCCAAAGACCTTTGTTGGATGCCTGTGGTCTTCGGGCCCTCAGATGACACTGCATCACTCATCGGCATGATTCTGTCATTGACATTACTAAATGGGCCCAGGAATACTTCCAGAAACCACTGTCGGTAAACACAATCCGCCGTGCCATCTGCAGATGCTAACTAAAGCTCTATCATGCAAAAAGGAAGCCATATGTGAACATGGTCCAGAAGCGCCGTCGTATCCTGTGGGCCAAGGCTCATTTAAAATGGACTGTTTCAAAGTGGAAAAGTGTTCTATGGTCAGATGAGTTCAAATTTGACATTCTTGTTGGAAACACGGACGGCGTGTCCTCCGGGCTAAAGAGGAGGGAGACCTTCCAGTGTGTTATCAGCATTCAGTTCAAGAGCCAGCATCTCTGATGGTATGGGGGTGCATAAGTGCATACGGTATGGGCTGCTTGCATGTTTTGGAAGGAACTATGAATGCTGAAAGGTACATAAATGTTTTAGAGCAAAATATGCTCCCCTCCAGACGACGTCTATTTCAGGGAAGGCCTTGTGTATTTCAGCAGGACAATGCAAAACCACATTCTGCAGCTATTGCAACATCATGGCTTCGTAGTAGAAGAGTCCGGGTGCTGAATTGGCCTGCCTGCAGTCCAGATCTTTCACCTATAGAGAACATTTGCTGCATCATTAAATGAAAAATACGTCAAAGACGACCACAAACTCTTCAGCAGCTGGAAACCTATATCAGGCAAGAATGGGACCAAATTCCAACACCAAAACTCCAGAAACTCATAACCTCTGCCCAGACATCTTCAAACTGTCTTGAAAAGAAGAGGAGATGCTACACCATGGTAAACATGCCCCCGTCCCAACTATTTTGAGACCTGTAGCAGATATCAAATTTGAAATGAGCTCATTTTGTGCATACAATTGTAAAATTTCTCAGTTTAAACATTTGTTATGTTATCTATGTTCTATTGTGAATAAAATATTGGCTCATGAGAGAAAGTGATGTGATAGGAAGTATTACAGGCTCAGATTTATATTAAATGACCCTTATGACCTCAGAGAAGACCCTAGTGGGCACACTATCAAGGTTTCCATATCTTTTTCTCTCTCTTTTACCCGCTCACTCTCTCACCTTGTATTATATGAGAAAGAATATGAGTGTTCAGAAGATTGGAGTTGAAGCTTCAAAGATTGGAGGGCAGAAGGCAAAGAAAAAAAAAGATGTAGAAAAAGAGAGGAACAGAACTTAACGTTTCTGACCCTCAATCAACTCAAAGAGAAGAGATGAAGAAAGAAAGAATAGCTTAACTGGAATCCTGATTTCACTTTAAATGAAATGCATTTTTTAAAAATAACTTGCACTGTTGCGTTTCCTTTATTCAGAGGCATATAACATTCTCCATGATCGAGATAGCACAGAACACTAATTTTTATATAGATAAATATTTTATATAGATAAAGACAGTTGCATTGTGTTAACACAGAATAACATAATGTTCCTTCAGATTAATTGAGTATGCTATTTTTAGCAGGTGACACTGGTTCCTTTTTGGCTATCATGTTACCACAGTAAGGAAGAGTAAGTGACACACTGGTTTCTATGTGACGTGAAGTTTTAGCAAGCTAGTTAATCACTCAAAAACACTTGAATAAAGCATCAGAATTTACAGAGAAATATAATTAAATTGTTTGTTGTTTTCCTGGTAAATACAGTTCTGAGGTCCATAAAGACAGTCTTGAAGACATTAGGCCTGGCTCCATACTAGAACGGTACATATTTGGAAATGCAAGTTAGATGTAGAAATACATACCCGAACAGATCTAGGACAGGATTTGGGGCAAAAGTTTAGTTAACACCCTCTGAGAAAGTTGCAGTGTAGTGTTATATCTCAGTGAATCATGCCATTTTTATTTTCAACCCGACACTATATATTTATTATGCACATCAAAGCTCCCTCACAATGGATGTTATTAGTCATAAAGATGAACGTTATTGCAACCAGTGTCATTAGAGTGGGATATGCTGCCATCTGTTGGCAATGAATGTTTTTATTATTTTATTTTATTTTAGTTTAGTTTAGTTTAGTTAAATGGCACAAAATCTCATCTTAGTGGCTAGACTCTTCTTCATTTTGTCATTTTTCCTGAATGTCAAGAGGTATTCAGTTGAAACAGTTTTGAGGTCAATTAATATAATTTTGGAAAATAGTGGTCTGTGAAATTGTATTAGATTAAATATCAAAAAAGAGATCAGTGGAGGGCACTGTCTGCTACCTCTTCCCTCATGGCTCCCCGACGGCCGAATCGATTAAGGGACTAAAGTAAAAAAGTAAAATATCAAAGTAGGTTTTTTTTTTTTTTTTTTTTTTTGTAATAAGTGATCTGTGGACACGTTAATATTTTTAAATTTGTGGAGTAAAAAAGGGGACAGAAAAATTATGTTACTTGTGTTATATTGTGTAAAATGTAATACTTATTGTATTTCATAGGGATATTATTCAGTAATTCCATGAACTGGATGTACATTTCAGACATATATTCATTAAAGTTCATTCAGTTTAAATGTACAGTGGTGCTAATGGCATACAGTACCTTCAATTAAAATTATTTTACCTTTCAGAAGACTCACTTTTACACCATTTTAAACTATAATTGTGTGTGTGTGTAAGTCAAACCTTCCATTCAATAATATCTATATCTTAAATTGAAATACTTTAAATACTGTTTTTCTTTGATACAGTGAAGTATGGATTCATTTAGAAGTGTTGTTATCTCATAGTTATGGGGAACAGTTGGCTAATAAAACAACAAAATTTCAGACCCCTGTAAAATAAGAAATACAGTTGTGAGTGTGTGTATTGTAAAGTAGGTTAAGTAAACTTGTTAGGATGTTGTGAGGTTTCTGAATTGAGACTGCTACAAGCACCAGTGCTGTCACACCACATAATATCTCCTCTACTGAATTATACAGGAGGAGATGAAGTCAGACTATTCAAGAGCTGAGCTTGCCTGTTTTAAGTTCCTTTCAATTAAAATACAGGTCTGTTACACATTTGCACCCATTTTGTGTTTAATTAACTTGACAGGCGAAGCCTGTTGTGGCATCCTCTAAGACTGCATTATGCATTATTAGAACAATACATCCATAAGACCTGAATTTATTATGTAAAATAAGTCAATTAAAAAATGGACCTAATCTAATGTGATTTGAATCTATTAGAAAGCCCCGGACCTTGCATACAAAATCTGTTACACAGGCATCTTCAAGTCTGTCATTATTATGAAATGTATCTTCTTTTCAGTTGCAAGCACGGTAAAAATGACATTATTTTAACTGTAAAAATCCTATGGTAAAAACCTGTTGATGGATAGCAGTATTTTCCATTACTATATGGCGAAAAACTGTAATAGGCCTAATGGGATATATTACAAGGCCTACTGTTACCTTTACAGTTTTTGGAAGTGAAAAAGAACAGGTCATCTTTTTAACAGTGAAAAACTGTAAATTGGCCCTCCCAGATGTGTGTCACTTCACATTTGATGGGTTTTCAGTAAAATAACTATTTTTCTTTTTTATCAACTATGTACATATAGGGTTTTATGTTACATCTTATTTTGTTAAATTATTATTGCATTTTAGTGTCATGTGTGAAGTTTTACATATAAATAACAACATAACAATCAGTCTTTTTACTTCAATTTCATGTCTTCAATGTGTTACTTGAAGATTCTTTGTAATTATTCGTGAAATTTACTAACAATTTTAGTGATTTTTTTTTAAAGTAAATCCAATACCTTTTGTTTCATGCAGTACAGTACTATATTGCATTGACTGGAACATAAAATAAAGTATTTTTGACATGCATTAGATTGATACTGATAAATAGTCAACAATGAATTTTAACATATACGGCTCTGTGATTTGTTGAAGCATGTGGGAGACCTCGAGAGAATACATCTAGTGCTCATGGCTTGCACAGAAAGAGATGGCACAACAGCGTGAAATTCAATCTACCGTTTACACACTATGGGTTGCTAAGCCAGTGATTACAGAGCCCAGATGTGACAAATATATCTGAAGAATTCACACACTCTGGAAATGGAAATATTTCATGCTCTGTGCTTCTCTGAGAGGCCAGACAATATCTCTCCTAGATGAGGTGCATTGAGATTAAAGCCTATCAAGAAGGAAAACATTATACATTTGAATAATTTCTCTTTAATGTGATACAAAAGCAGCATTCAGGAATGTAGATGTTAAATACATACTCATTCATGAATACAAAAGCCAGCATGAAATGATATGTACTCATTTTACTTTCATATTTTGAAAATCAATAAAAGTCATTGGAGGGGAAGAGCGTGCACTGATGAATCATGTACAATAAGATTTTGGGTTGACAACAGTAACATGTTGCCAATACGTTCTACTTTTGTTTAACACTTTTCATGTAAATGTAAACTGAATGGGCCTCTTTTTGTTAGTGAAAATAAAATAAAATATGGTAACTGGTATTACGGTAATGCCATGGTATTACTATACTAATAACAATAGATTCTGCATAATTACAAGCAACTAACCCTATAAATATAAACCAAACCCTAATCCTAACCATAACCTTATAGTAAGCACGTTGTTGATTAATATTAGTAAGCAATTGTATAATTACACTGTATCAAGGGCACTGTAAAATAAAGTGCAACTAAAAATGCATTGTGAATATATACAGCAATATGGTCAAAGTCAAAAGTGTCCATTTTACCCGAATTCCTTCTACTACTTTTGCATTTTTAAATTCACGTATAAAAAAAAAGGTCCAGGTTTAGGGTTCTCTCGAAAACATTATTTTAAGGACCCAAATAACGCTGATTCAGTGTTTCCTGTGCAAAATGCCAGGCTATTCTGAACCATAGAGAAATGTTTCTGATGTGTCACAGCATTAAATACACTTGCACAGATCAGTGAAAAGATTATTTACATAAATTAATGTGATTTATTTTGTACAATTGACATCTCCATTTACTGACCTTTGATAAAACAGTATCTATGAACAGAAATAAAGAAGCTTGTCATAATACAGTCCTTGCTAATGATGCCAAAGACAAGTCGTGATCAGTTCATCTCTCCCATTAAATCAGCAACAGCATCTCCAAGCATTTAGGGATAAGGATACCTGACAATTGGTGTAAATTTCATCCTAAACGTATGCATAAACATAAATGGCAGATATAGAGATTTATAAAACAATACATGTGGCAAAATCTTGCAGAGTTCTTTTTATAAATTCCAGGTTGTGGACAATTGTAGATACATACACATGCGCTTTGTATTATGCATGGCCTCATCTGCATAAAATTTACATATGCATAATATCATCGAAGGCATGATACTACTTCATTTAACAGTACTAAAAATAGGAAGCTAGATGATAAACTGTACGGTAAATGTCACCTGTGCCAATAAGAGAGATAACCCACTATTATAACTGATCATCATCCAGACTTACAGAAATAATGCTACATTATTAATAAAATTAAAGAACAATTATATTCATCTGGATAGTGATACAATTTTTTACATTTACTGCAAACCGATTGCATTTTTAATAAAGTGAATAGTGAGCAGAATCATAAAATCACAAATAAAAGTAAAAGACTGAAAGCAAAATGAAAGGCATAAAAAAGGTGGTTATACCTTTTACACATAATGCCAACTTATTGAAGATCTTTAAAACCATGATGCCTTAGAGACATTACACAGATCCAAACTCCCTCAACTGTATAAGCTGCCTTTTAGTTTGGTGTTAAAAGGGCAGAAAAATCCTTCAATCAACTTCATTTTAGCTGAGTTTTGCTATTTTCAGTCTAACTATTGAACACAGCATCTAGGAAGGAGAGATAGAAGCTGAATTTGGAGAGGATTACAGATGTGGCTAGGCCAGAAAATGACTTTTAAAGGGATTACTGTAATGTTGTGGGAACTACACATATTTCAAAGAGGTCATAAGAATGTCAAAAGAGATTTCGTAGGCTGAAATCTCTAAGATGTGCTGAAGTACATATGCAGCGCTGGGGTGAAGATGAGGACGGTCCCAAGCACAGAGACTGTGAGAAAGACCCAGAGGAAGATCCGGTCCAACACCTGAGCCACAAACTTCCAGTCCTGAACAACCTGAGAGACAAACAGACCCAAACGGATTTAAGTACATACGGTCAATAAATTGCTTTTTCACCTTAATAACAAAGCAGTTTTCATAGACTACCTCTAAGATTGAATTGTCCCAGACAATTAGCATTAGGGGGCTTTCACACAGGATATATGTTTGCCTTAATTTGTGCTATTTGTTAATTGCACAGTTGTGCCTTTGATCACTTTTCAATCTGACAAATAAAGAAATCATTATTTAAAATAGTTTAATTCAATTTATGTTTAAAAATGTTCATGTAAGACAATACATTTATCAAACATTGTTAAATGCAACATTTACATTGTATATGAAAAAAAAAATCCATATTGGCTTTCTTTTTCCTTTTGTCAAATGCTTTTCTTTATTTATTTGTCAGTCAATTTGAACCAATAACATGTGGGAGCTTTCTGAATTTTAAGACACACACCCTAAAACACAGATTATTTTTTTAAATAGGTGTTGTAGTTTAGAGGAAATCTTGCAGACACAGATGCATTTATGTAGTTACATTTAAAACTATGTTGATGAAGTATGGCTTCAGGCTAACATCTCCAACAGCATTTATGGCTATTGTGTCAAAGCGGTGTGTCTTAGTGATTGCCGCTTTTGAAACACTGCTTCATGATTTTTTTGTTTTGTATTAAATTTTGTATCAAATAAGTCACATGACTTGGGCAAATGAGTCTACAAGTTACAATACACTATACAATACACTAATACAAACACTACAAATGATTAAAAAACATTATGCAGACACATCTTATTAAATGGTTTTTGATTATTTGCAGATTTCATTGAAAATTTGCTATTCCTTTAATAGATTACAGTTTCAAGAAAACAATTCGAAACGGTGAATAATTTGGCAAAGCAACTAGTTTAAATAATTCCAATTTAAAGTCTGTGAACTTAAATTAAGTTTTAGAAGTTAAAAAAATTGTAGTTATTAATATTTATTAATTAATAAATATGTATTCTATTAATATTTTATTGTTAATTGTTACATTTTAAACATAAGTTGAAAATAGAAATATTTGTCAATTTATTTCTTTTTTTGTCTATTTTTTTATTCCTTTTTTTTTTTTAGAACTGACTGCTTTATTGCATTTTTACTCTTAGTCCTCTACAAATAGTGTCCTGAATGAACAAATCATGACTTAGAAAGTTAATGCTGTGGGGAAAAAAAAGCCTAAACACCTCTCTGATGAAGTGTTCCTTCTTGATGTGTCTGGAAATGTAGTGCACTGAGTAAGTGGCTTTCTCCAACAGGGCAATCCAGGCCTGGTTCTCATCTTCCTTTAACCCCGCTCGTCCTCCTGCGGCACTCTTCTGTTGCCCTCTTTTCATCCCTTTTTTTGGCTCTGGGCTCCGCAGCTCGATGTCTGGGTACTGATAGCGATCAGTGTGTCCCCTCATGCAGAGCAGTCTAGGTAATCTCTGGAGGAAAAGACTTTTAACCCACGGTGCCATGGGATGGTAAGTGGCAGAAGAACGATGATGGACGTTAATGACAAAGACAGTTACAATGATAGAGAAAGTGACAAAGATCATGATAAAAAGCAGATACTCTCCTATCAGAGGAATGACTTTAGAGGAAGACGGAATGATCTCTTCAATGACGAGAAGAAAGACAGTGAGAGACACAAGGACGGAGGTGGAGAGGGAAAGCTTTTCTCCTTCATCTGAGGGGAGGTAGAAGACCAGCACGGTCAGAAACGACAGACCGAGACATGGGATGATGAGAAAGAGTGTGTAAAAGAGAGGAAGACGTTTAAGTATGAATGAATATGTGAGGTAAGGATAGGAGTAAATGCCGTCATGCCGACTGCCTCTCTGGCCAGTAGCGTTGAGTATTTGCCATTCGCCATTGTCAAAGAAGTCTTTACGGTCTACGTATGCATCCACCAGGGTCAGGTCCACCATAGTGCCATCGTATGTCCACGACCCAAACTTCATCGAGCAGTTCTGTCTGTCGAAGGGGAAAAAGGTGACATCCATGGTACAGGCGGATTTATAGCTGGCAGGAGGAGTCCACATGATGGTACCATTAAACCTTACAATGGCTTTGGTCATTAGAGAACCCTCAAATCGGCCATCAGCGCTATAAGAGATGGAGAGAGGGAGACATGATATTAACAACTACATTTTTCATTTTTTAAAGAAAACGTAAGTAGTGATTGCCCAAGCAACTGTCACAAGGTTCTGGGTGCTTGACAGGACATTGCTAAAGTGTTGTGAGTGATTGTTACATTGCCACTCTAGCTGTTGCTAGAGTGTCTCAGATGGGTTAGTTAACCATACTAATTAGATTAGAGATTGTAAACATGATCCTATGTGTTGGTTTTTGCAGTTGAAAAAATAAACTCTTTTATAAGTTGAAAAAGTGTTTATAAGTTGAAAAAAAAGTTTCTTTTTGAGTTATTTAATAAAGTACATCTTGTAACTAGGTTATTATTTTTCTCTCCTCTGGTGGAGACTGAGCCACCACAGCTGCTGCAGAGCTCTTCATATTAGCTATACATGCTCACATCTTTTGCGTCATAAAATACGATTAACAAATTGACAGAAAACGTATTCACGAGTTCACCCTTACATCTAATCTGATTGAGCAAATATTAAGCATATTTTGGCGTGCTGTCCTGGGGGAGGGCTCCGAGCCTGGGATATAGCCCGAACCTAGAGAACTCCCCCTATCCCTAATATGGGATAAAAATAGATTAGGAGTGAGGAGTTGGGGTGGAGGAGGGATGCCGGAAAATTGTCATTGGACAGAGGTAGGTAGGCTGTATATATATACAGTATATACGTATTGTGCTAGTTAGGATGGTTAGCTAAACGAGTTACACCTGTGCCAAATTGGTTGATTATCTGATCGTGCTCCTCCCGAACCTTCACTGAAAAAAAACCAAGAAGTTAAATTTACTTAATTTTTATTTTGCAAGTTTTAGCACGCATATTTTTTAAGTAAAATTTAAATATGGAATTAAGTAAAATCTACTTAACTAAGTTATGTGAAATTAGCAAAGGAAATAAGTAACTTTAACGTGGCCAGGTAGAGTTTGATGAGTAATTTCTACTTAATTATTTTAAGTTTACCCTGCAATACTCAATCACGGTTTGTAAACTTTACTCAAACAACATAGCACTGAAAAAAAAATGCCTATAAAGCATGTGGTTAAATTACAATCATGTATGTAAGCAAGTAAACAGCTCGTTATTCCTTTTAAGGTAATATATTGACTCAATATAGTTATTAACTGAATGAACACAGAGACCTGAATACTTGGCACATGATACACAGTGAAGGTGACAATCAGTGAATAGTGTTTGAGTATGTATGGGTCATTTTGAGTAAAAAAATGAACTCCAGATGTCACAAAACAGCAAATTACTTAACCTAACAACAAAAGCAACCATAAAACAGTGTAAATACATCTCGAAAACAGCAAAAATAATTTACCTTATTAATTATTCATGCCCAAGTGCATGATGGGAACAACGGGATCATTACGTTGATATTTACTTAACCAATCTTTGTAAAAATAACAAACAATTCCAAGTAAAATATACTTATAAGTTCAAACTTTAAATTCTACAAGCTTAAATTGAGTACTAATATTGAATTTACTCTTTTTTTTTTATTCTTGCCTGAACTCAATTATTTAATGTAGAAATTACATTTGTTTTTCTGTAGTATTTACTTCACCACAAAATCATTTTTATCAGTGTTGTTAATAAAACATAATTTGACTCAAAGGAAGTGATTTTCAGCTGTTTCTGATCAATGGCTAGGCGTTTGAGGCATTTCTAAAAAAATATTTTTTTGCTTACTTAAAATACAGTCTAAATCTGTCTGTATTTTATACGATACAATGCAGATATTTGGGAGACTAAATAAAGATTGTTTGTTATCTCTGTCTATAAGATAGATGGATAAGAGGTTATAAAAAGAATTACTTCTCATAAAGGACAATGTCTGGTAGCCAGATAGATTCTGAGGGCACTCTGATGGATGTGATTCCACCATAATCTTCTGGATTCCACCGCAGCTTATAGTCTGTCCACTCCTACAGGAAAGAGACCAATAAAGCATCAATCAGGAGAGTATTTTGGGACATACTTAAAAAAATAAAGCTAAATTTATTTGAGTTACCTGCCACAGCCAGACATTTGTCGTCATTAGTTGATTCTTTTCATCCTGAAAAGAAAAAAAAAGAAAATGCACAATGAAAGATGATAAATATCCATAGTTGCAAAAAGATTTTAGTACCATACATGAGCTTGGACACATAACATGTTTTGAATATACCCAAATGCAATATTTCTCCCAAAGTCTCTAAAATCTCTCACCATTGACCTACTTGTGTCATACAGATGATTAACTCAACTGTGCTATTTATACATGCAGCTTAAAAGACAGTATCGTATGTCCTTTGTTTCATTAAATTGAAATTCAGACCCTGAATAGAAACCAATATACTGAGACTCATCTGTTGAATAAGAATGGTGTGAAAATCAATTGTTCCCACAGTGTTCAGTGTTCCACCACCCAGAAAATTCACACTGTCAAGTCATGACAAGGTGAGCACTGAATACCATGTAGTGCTGATTACAGATATGACCATCAGGTGGCTCTGCAGGACTATCACATATAGAATGTGTCTGAATCTCAAAACAATTGACTTGCTGCCTCACTGTCCAGACTAAACAGACTTCAAAGAGGCTTCTAACAAAGCACCATATTGTCAAACTGATGATCTTGGTTATGTCTAAAGTGAGCTTGCAAAGCAACATGTTCAACACCCAGCACTTTTACTTTATAATAATGATACAACCCCAATTCCAGAGAAGTTGGGACATTTTGTAAAATGCAATAAAATCAAGAATCTGTGATTTGTTTATTCTCTTTAACTTATTTCATTGACAAAAGTACAAAGAAAAGATTTCTAAAGTTTTCACTGACCAACGTAAATGTATTTTGTAAATATGAACAAATTTTGATTTTGATGGCTGCAACACACTCAAAAAAAGTTGTGACAGAGGCATGCTTAACACTGTGTCACATCAACCTTCCTTTTAATTACAATGTTTCATTGTTTGGGAATTGAGAATACCAATTGTTAAAGTTTTGCAAGCAAATTTTTTGTCCAGTCTCGCTTGATACAAGAATTCAGAAGCTCAGCAGTCTGTGATCGTCGTTGTCTGATTCTCCATTTCATGACTGGTCATACATTTTCAATTGGAGACAGATCTGGACTGCAGGTAGGCCAGTTTAACACATTCACTCTGTCTCTAAGAAAGAGTAAGGGAAAGATGTGTTGTAGCACATGCAGAATGTGAGCTGGCATTGTCTTGATCTAATAACCATGGTCTTCCCATGAAAGACATCATCTTGATGGCAGTATATATCTCTGTACAATCCCAATATATGCCTCCATGTCAATAGTACCTTCACACATATGCCAGTGCACAATGACCAACATTAAAATATAGTAGTGTAGTAGGCCTAACTATTCAGCTACAGCTCTGCACAGTTAAAAAACGAAGCAGTTTTATTCCTAAAAATAATATTTATTGTTGTCAGCCACTTTAACATTGTAAATACACAGTTTGAACATTAACACTGCACAGTGCTTACAAACAGGTAAATAAAAAACGTAATGTTTAAATTAAAATGTGTTGTACCTAAAAGTTAAATAAAAACTGTACTGTACTTAAATGTTAAAAACAACTTTACTCAAATAAAGATTGAATTGAAATGTATTGTGTTTTAACATGAATTTATATTTAATTTAGTGAATCCTCTGCGTACCACTAGAGGGAGCCTGGTACTCGTACCACACTTTGAGAACCACTGTCCTGGAGTAACAGATATTCAAGTTGCATTTATTGATGCAGCAGCAGACTGTGGTAAATGACAGTGGTTTTCTGAAGTACTCCTGAGCCCATGTGGCTATATTTAACACCACAGCATGACGGTTTCTTATGCAAAGCCATCTGAGGGCTCAAAGGACAAGCACATTCAACTGAGGTTTCCTGTCTTGCCCCTCATGTACTGTGATTTCTCTGGATTCCCTGAATCATTTCACAATATTATGTATGTTACTTGGGGAAAGACCTACATTCTTTGCAATGTTGCATTGCGAAATGTGATTTTTGATTTGTTTAACACTTCTCTTGTGAAATTTGGCACAAAGTGATGAGCCTTTTATACCCAAACATGATACCTTCACCTATTACCAATTCACCTGCTTACTGTGAATTGTTTCAAAACAGATAACGTGGATATTCTATAACCTTTTCACTTTCATTTTGCCTCTGTCCCAACTTTTTTGGAATGTGTTGCAGCCGTCAAAAACAAAATTTGTTCATATTTACAAAATACATTTACGCTGCAGTGAGAACTTTGGAAATCTTTTCTTTGTACTTTTGTCAATTAAATAAAAGTTAAAGAGAATAAACAAATCACAGATTCTTGACTTTATTGCATTTTACAAAACATCCCAGCTTCTCTGGAATTGGGTTGTAGGTTTTAAAGGGATAGTTTGCTCAAAAATCTGTCAATCTTCACTGAATGATTGTATTTACAAGTTGAGCACACATGAACTCTACCATGTTGAAACCAGCAGCATGAAACTCTAGATCAATTCAGGAATAATGACAAAAGCAAATTGGTGATTAGCATAATACGTTTGATTGCTGATGGTACAATTTAGTCTGTACGCATTTTGTGCACTTTTATTAAAGAATAGTGATAATACTTCATGATGAAGCAATAAAGATAACATTATGTAGCATTTGGACCAATCAGACACACAATTTTGCATTTGATTTAACAAATCAATTAGTTATTAGATTAACAAATAGTCACAGACCCCTCACCCAATACACATACTGGGTGCTAGTATGTCTGTAAATGACTTTAGGCCCCCGGTTCCATGGCAACCAATCTGATAACGCTAGTTTTATTGCTCAAAGGAATGCGGGCAGAGCAACACTCACTTCATATCCCCTTAGGAAAGAGACATTATGCCATAAAAATGGACTCTTCTCTAATTAATTCACAGAGAAACCTTTCTTTGAATGAACACATATCTTCAGGTCATTGTGTATATTATTACTGTTCTTGTATATGTTTTTGTGTATTGTATCCTGTTTTATGCATTCTTATGATAGATCACTAGTTAATATTACCATGTTTCAATTCGTCTTCGGATGATCTAATTGAGAGTGTATATTACAGGTTGATACCTATGCAACATATAAGTGTTCTAAGAATCTTTAGTAGTTTGTGCATTAACCCAGGCGAATTACCTATGCAAATTTATCATCACGATTATAGTGACCAAAATTATCACGGTTATCAGTATTATCACGGTATTGTTAAAATGTGCTGAGATGTTCAAAAAGTACCGACACATAAATCACTTCAAGTTTTATAATTAAAAATCAACAAACAACAAATAAAATGACTTTTTGTTTGCATAACCACTAAAACAACATGACCAATGATGTTCGGATTTTAAATGACAACTTGACTGACACCAGTTTAATAGCATGTTCAAATATCTAACGTTCAAATAAAGCTTTGAAAAAGTTTAATAAAAATGTAAACCTCACATTTCAGAAAAGGGTTAAGTCAAAATGCTAATTAATAAATGATTATATATATTTTATCTGCTCCATAAATAATTCTAGATAACTTATCTGAATTGTTTACATGTGTAGAATCCACATAAGCTTGTTTTTCATCAACCGGTCAAAATTTACAACAGGACATGCAAATTCGGTCCGTTTTTGGCCAGACAGAAACTGCACAAAGGCTGAATGTAAATATAAGTCTCTGTAAATCCACTTTCTGACACTGGCTGGCACCTATAGAAAAGCTAAATACAGCTGTTTCCTGTGAACTCCGTGAACAAAGCAGTATTGAGATTAAGAACACTTCCTTTAGGTATTACATGGAGCGAAGATGAAAACAAAATGCCATCGAATCGTTTCAGAAGACAGTCAGAACCTTCAGAGGTACATTCATATAATTAATTCATTCATAAATTCATTTGTATAATTCCCTCAGCACTCTTTTAAATCCTCCCAGCTTTTTCGCCCTGTTTTCACTCAAAACGAAACTACTCTGCATGCTGTGCGCACGTGAGACTGTCACTGAAAACTGTGCTTTATGCTGGACAGTATTTATTTATCGTGAGTTGTTCAAATCATGGTAATCGAATACGGTTTTAATGATAATTCAAAAATGAAACGGTAATACTAACCGTGGGTAATTTTATCATGATTTATCGTCAAACCGGTAATCGTTACATCCCTACCATGTTCAGAGACAAAGAGTCGTAAAACTTTCCCTCCAAAAATTCAGGACTCCATTGGCTATTTGACACCTCAGAGGTGTGACCTCTATAGCAGATAAAGCTCTCGCATCAGTGACGCCCTGGCAGTCTGCGGTTCTGTTAGATCCTAAGAGGATGAGGAGGATGTGAGCTAAAACTCTTCTGGACCCTTAAGTTTTTGTGCCAGGCCTTGCGGCCTTGACTTTCCATTCAACCAAGGATCCTCGGATCTCAGCAGATCTCTTTCTTAGCTCTTTTTCCCTTTCTACCTGGGAAGAAACTCCCAATTACCACCGAGCCAGAATAACATCTTTTGGAGTTCATCACCCTTCAAACCCGGAAGAACTTGAACTCCAACACCACCAAACCTTCAAACCATCAGAACTTTCATCCGAGACTGCATCCGGACACAAAGGAAATGCAAGTATCATATATTTAACTAAACGAAACAGAGGTTTAGTATAAGTTATAGACCCGTTATAAACGCCGCTGATGGTTTTATTCAGGTGGTTAACTGACTCTTTCCATAGCTTCATTCTCTGGTTTCCTGATGGTGTGGTGGCTTCCGCCTTTTCTATGAAGAATCACTCTTGAAATCTTTGGGGTTTCGATGCCAGAAGATAAAACTTTATTTCAAAAAGAAGATAAAGCTGAGAAGCTTTTCTGCAGAAAAGATCTCCAGAATGTTTTCTGTGTCTTCTTTATATAGTTTTTTCTCTAGGCGTGTTCAATACATGTCATACATATGGTTTTACCTTTTTTGGCTTATACATACAATTCGATTTCTCCCTAGAGAGAAGGGGGGCCCCAAGACGTGTTATAGAAAGAAAAGAGGCCACGTTTATATTTTTACAGATGTTTCCAATCCTGAGGGTCTGCACATTTCATCTATGCAAGCCTCTGACACACACACATATATATATGATTATAATGGAAGTATAACTTGATACATAAATGGCTAAATTCACTTGGATTATACTTGAACAATCCATATTTTAATCACTAAAACTCTTCGTCAATGGTTTCATCCATCAACTCTCATTTGCCCTTTTCCCATGTATGAGTGATTGTATGTTTGTTTGTTAGACTAGTTTGCGTTAGTGTTTAAACTCTTGTGCACAAATTACATGAGTTTCTGATTCTGCTTTGCAAATGAATGTCCGTTTATGATTTTTGATCCTTACTACATGCTGTAATGTATTAATACTTAGGAAAGTGTTTTCTGTGGCCAAGAAAATATCCTTTCTTAGAGTTGCTATGAATTTACACTGAATGTTCACTGGACGAACAGATCAGTTGATGGCAATTTAATTCTGCTACAGTTATTACTGTCAGCCGATATAAATAATTGTAATTAATCATAATTAATTGTAATTATTTATGTACAATTCCCTTTTGATTATAAATTGCTACAATTACTTCATGCACATCATGTTGTAATTGTGTTTTAATTTTCAAACTTAAGTAGGAGGGTCATTCTTCATTTGTGGTGGCAAGTGGTGTCCCTCTACTTTACAATAATTGAAATAAACTTTAAATACCAATAAATCATAAAATGTTTGCATGTTTGTATTCTGTAGGGCAAACACAATATGTGTACTGTTAATAGTTACATTTTTTGTTTTAAAATACATATTTAATTGAGTTTTAGAAACTGCATTTGTATCAAAATATGGATGTTCCCGCCATACCATAGAGAGGTATCATGGAATGTAACTGCAACAATATAACATTTTTAACACAAATAAAGTGGTTATATTGTGAATATAGATTTTATTTAACATGTACAATATTATTAAATTGTTTTAAAAAATACATATTTTGTTATATTTAAGAAAAGATTTGTGGCCCCCAAATTCATGTCTGTGGTGTTACAACAATGGATGTCACCCCTTTAAGAAAAGGGGAAATGCTATTTGGACTACTTCCTGTGTGTAAATGTCATTGCAGGTGCTGGTTGATCTGAGGGGCGCATGGGGAGTACATTCTTATAAATTTTCATAAAGTTAGCTAAATGTCTGACAATTTCATGTGTCGCACTTTATTAGTGTCTGTGGTGTTATGTTGCAGATCTGGCATATTTTAATCAAAATTTGGATAAATACATACTTATTAATATTTTCAAAATGTCCCCTGATCTTGAAATCATCATGATGGCAGGCTCCATTTTAGAAAAGTCTGGATTTAGGCTGATTTGTCTGTGGTGTTACTGTCTGTGGTGTTACTGTCTTTTCTGGTAACACCACAGAGCCTATAGTAACTTGCAATATAAAGTCTGTGGTGTTATATTACGTCTGTGGTGTTACTTCAAAATGACATAGACATAAGTGGCTGTGTCACCAGTGTTTGATTGAAATTACAAATCAAAATGTTCTTAAGCTTTCATTTTAATGGATATAGCATATTAAACTAATGTTTAATGCATAGCAATATATTTTATTTATTATTTAATTTTTACAAATTCTGCCTCTCATTTGCCACCCCAATTGAAGAATGACCCAGAAACGTCCCAAGAGGACTTGAATACAGCAATATTATTAGAAACATGTTCCTGTGAAATTAGTTATTCAGTGTTCAGACACTTGATCTGCCTAGTCATGATGATATAAAAAGGAGGTCATAAAAAACTTTTCTTTAGCAGCTTTGGTCCCAGCCCAACTATAACTGTTTGTGCAGCACATTTCAGCATGGATTTTTTTGTGAACATGTTACAGTGTAAACGAAGGCATTGCTTATTGGACAGTTGGGGCAGTTATGAAGAAAAGAAAGAAAAAACTGTTCTGGACCTGATGAGCAAATCCTAAAACAGATTTATTATTATTATTATTATTATTATTTATAAGCAACAAATATAACTATTTGCAAAATGTCAAAAAAGAACAACTGAGTGCCAAGAACAGTGTTTGCCTTTTTGTGGATTCCTATGAAGTGTGTAATTGGATTCCCATTATGGGAAGTATGTAAAGGAACCTGTAGAAATCTTGTACACTCTCCTCTATGCACACTAGACACTTTTCACACACTGCTGTGTGTACACAATCCCACAAAAGACTCAGCAATATATGTATGTTTACATGCTCATGCACTACAAATAATCCTGCACTGTTCCCCAGCCAGCTTCTTGACTCAAAATGTTTCTCTTTGCACATGTACAGTATTTATGTGAAGCATTCGTATAGTTTGTATAGTTTGTATATTTATTTTTATATATATATATATATATATACATATTTGTTTTTTATTTTGTATAGGGTAAACATTTATATATAGTATATAGTCAGAATCTGTCAGTAGGTTAGTTGTGTATAGGTTTATACTGTTTTACTTCATTGTTGTATGTCTGTATTTATGTAGCACCGTGGTCCTGTGAGGCACGACATTTCGTTCCACTGTATGTCCCCACATGTAGCGGAATGACAATAAAGCTCAACTTGAACTTGAAATGATTATTTCATAGATCAAAAATTAAACATTTATACATCATGTAGAGTTATTAAAATCCCACTATTAAATATATACAATCTGACTGCAAAATCAGGGGGAAGCATCACATGCAAATACATTCATAAGTCCATACCTTGCAGTACATTATTGCATGATTTATGGACTGTTGCAGGTCTGACTCAGACCCAGTGGTTCTTCTTTTTTTTCATAGGGCTTGTCCATTATCCAAGTTGCTTTCTACTCCCTATCAAATAAAATGTAGGCTAATTGTCTTCCTGGCTTTACCCTCTGCTTATTCACCATGGTAAAATGAATGAATAATGAATGTAGGGATATATCCACACAAACCATCAATATGTTTGAAAGAGAAACATAGTAGGTTTTATATGACTAATCAACATAAATAATTATGTAATAATTATAAAATAATATCTCTGACAGAATATTTGCTACCACCCAGAAATAGGGTTTAAAGAATAATGTTCTATGGCAATACTGGTAATTCCTAACTTATGTTCATAGTTTTGATTAGAAGATTGGGTGGTTACATACGGTCTAGCTGCAAAAGTTCAAATATTTCAACACACCAAACCTCAAATCCGATCTGAACATTCCACATACACATAAGGTTGGAACGCTACACATTTTACACAAGACACAGGCCACACAGATCTTGACATACTGACAAGCTATAGAGGAAAGTAAGGCAAGGTGCGACAAAGGGAGGATGTCACAAGGGCAATATCTTACTTTAAGGTTAGTCAGAATCAGAAGTCTAGTTAAAAAAAATTATCTTAACAGTATGTTGGTTTCAAATACATAATTTTCCAAATTATTGCCATGCTTTGTTTGTGATTTAACATACAAACATTCTTCTGTATCAATTCTTCTTTAAAGTTATTATTCCTTTTTATGTATACCACGTTATAATCAATGTAATATCCAAACAAACTACACTCATTGGCATGGGATATATTCAACAAGGGAATATACGTCAGAGATTTTGCTTCATACTGACATGACGGCTCCAGCCCAGGACCAGCTTAAACAAGCTCATGACCAACTAAGGATCAGCTTATGATCAGCTAAGGACCACCACATCTCAAATGTGCTCTATTGGATTGAGATTTAGTGACTGTCACTGTCAAGTGAACTCACTGTCAAGTTCACTTGGTTTCAAGTTCACGAAACCAGTTTGTGATGAACTTTGTGACAATGGTGTGTTATCCCCCTGGAAGTAGCCATCACAGGATGTGTACACTGTGGTCATAAAGGGATGGACATGGTCAGCAACAATATTTAGGTAGGTTGAGGCATTTAAACAATGCCCCATTAGTACTAGGAGGCCCAAAGTGTGCCAAGCGACCGATCTTGTGTGACCGACGAACTGGGATCTCCCTTCGAGAGACCAATCTACTTCGAGTGTAAACTAAACGAGCCAATGCACATTGGCATGTGCTGATTGCATCCAGCTGCCACTGATCACAGCGTGAGCATAAAAAGGCAGCCGGTGCAATGCATACCAGATTTTCGCTTTGGAGCCGAGCGACATCATCGTTTCCTTTCAGTCGGTCACTCCGAGTCATGTCGTGACTGACGAATTGGGATCTCGCCAGAGATACCAATCCACTTCGAGTGTAACTAAATGAGCCAATGGACATTGGCATGCAGTATTTCGCATCTGGCTGCCACACCCCACAGTGCAGGTATAAGAGGCAGCAGGTGCACCACATTAATTCATCTTTTCGCTTCGGAGCCGAGCGGTGGTGCATCACTACTGCTCTCTACTTCGGTGTTGCAGAGAAAATGAGAGAGTGCGGGCGTTACGGCAACAACAGCGGTGGTCACGGTCTCGCGGCTATCGAGTTCGTGCTGACAGCCACACCAGGAGTGTGCGGTGGCCAGCTCCCCTGTGTGCTTCAGCACTAAAAGAGCATTTCTCTAAAAGAGCAACACGGGTGATCGCGTCTTTTTAAAGATGTCTTATCACCCGTGCCTTTCTGGGTGTGGTCGTCTCCTGGTGCCTCAGGATGGTCACAATCGCTGCTTTACGTGTCTGGGCATTCAGCACACTGAGGAAGCTTTCGTGGATGGGTCATGTTCTTCTTGTGGGGACATGACCATCTCGGAGTTGCATAAAAGACTATGTCAAACATGGCAGAGTCCCTCTGCCTCTGCCGCGATCCATCGTTTGTCCCGGTGCCCTCTCTCTCCGGGGATGACGACCCAGCTGTGTTGTCCCCTTCGGGTGTAGTAGCCTTGTCCGAGCCAGACCCAGAGATGACGGCCATGCTTTCCCGGGCCGCCGAGAATGTCGGGCTTGTGTGGAATCCTCCACCGCGTCCCGATCCTTCGAGGCTGGATGAATGGTTTCTCGGTGGGGGGTCGCGCTGGTCTCAGCACCCCTTCCGGTGCCATTCTTCCCGGAAGTGCATGAGGAGCTCACAAGATCGTGGAAGGCACCTTTTACTGCCCGAAACAAATCTTGTAGCTCCTCCGCCCTCACCACCCTCGATGGTGGGGCTGCTTTGGGGTACGTGGGCATCCCCTCGGTGGAGCAGTCTGTGGCCATGCAACTGTGTCCAACAGCCGCTATCACTCTGCGGGATTACCCGTGTCTCCCCTCACGGGCCTGTAAGTATTCATCAGGTCTAACTGGCAGTGCTTATAGAGCTTGTGGGGAGGCGACTTCTGCCCTCCACGCCGTGGCGTTACTGCAGGTCCACCAGGCCAAAGCCCTGAAAGACTTGCACGAGGGTGGTCACGACCTGGTGGTTCTACATGAACTGCGTGCTGCGACGGACCTCGCGCTTTGACCAACGAAGGTGACCGCACAGTCTCTGGGGAAGTCCACGCTAGTGGTCCAGGAGTGCCATCTCTGGCTGTGTCTAGCTGATATGAAGGAGCATGAGAAGGTACAGTACATGCTCCCGTGTCGCAGACCGGCCTCTTTGGCGATGCTGTAGAAAGCTTTGCCCAGCAGTTCTCGGCAGCACAGAAGCAGACTGAGGCAATCATGTGCCGGAGGAAACCTGCTGCTTCCAATCCGGCTGCATCCCCTCAGCCTGCTCGTCGCCATGGGCGCTCCCCTGTGGCCGCCCCCACTCTCACGCAGCCGCAGCAGCCTTCCACCAGGCAGCATCATGGAGCCGGTCTCAGGCAGGATACCCAGCCCGTCCAGGCTCCCGCCAACGAGGAGGAATCAGGTGAGTGTTACATTTCACAACCAGACCCCGCCCCTGCCATCACAGGCCAGGCCGTCACAGGCCCCCGGCCGGGTCCCTGTGTTCCACCACGCTGCCCTACTGCGGGTACGTCGGTGGCCTCGTTGGTTCCGCTGGCACGGTCTCTCGGAGCCTGGCTAGCGCTCCCCAGTCCGTCCCGGTGGCTCCTGTGGACCATCAGACTCGGCTATGTGATTCAGTTCGCCCGGCATCCCCCCAAGTTCACTGTGTGTGGAAATCGCATTCCTGCTGGAGAAGGATGCGATAAAGCCGGTCCCTCCAGCTGATATGAGGTCAGGGTTTTACAGCCCTTACTTCATTTTGCCCAAGAAAAGTGGTGGGTTATGACCGATCTTGGATCTGCGAGTTTTGAACCGTGCGCTTCACAAGCTGCCATTGCAACACTGAGGCCCCGGCCCGGCTACGTGCCCAAGGTTCCTACCACTCCACCTCAGCCAGTTGGGTTTTCGGGTCAACTGGGAAAAGAGCAAACTCTCCCCGACGCAGAGGATCTATTTTCTCGGTATGGAGTTGGATTCGGTCGAACAGACAGCACGCCTCACAGAGGAACGTGCGTGGTCATGTTGAACTGCTTGAATTCATTCAAGGGCAGGACAGCGGTCCCACTGAATAAATTTCAGAGGCTCCTGGGGCATATGGCAGCTGCAGTGGCAGTTACACCGCTGTGGCTGCTTCATACAGTATGAGACCGCTTCAGCACTGGCTTCATGGCCATGTCCCGAAACCTTCACCCCGTGGTCAGACCTTGCGTTTCTCTGGGAAAGACTGCCCCTAGAGCAGGTCTCCAGGCATGCTGTGGTTCACACGGTTGCCTCCACCACCGGCTGGGGTGCCATGTACAATGGGCAAGCAGTGTTGGGGGTGTGGACGGTAGGGATGGGAGATATCTTATAGTTTGCGATATACCGGTAAAAATTCTCCCCACGATAAGAATTAGTCTTCCCGCGATAATAACGATAAAGTCTAGTTGTTGACATATTTCTGTGTACAACAGTGCGGAGCAACATCGCGGAAGGCAGACGTGAAATTGAGGAGTATATCGCTAAATGATGAGCTTGAGCTCCTTTTACAATCTGTAACTGGTTTGGTTAGGACTGTACAGTCCGGACGGACAACACTGCGACTGTTGCATACATCAACCGACAAGGTGGTGTGTCGCAACTCGCCCGCCACCTCCTCCTTTGGAGTCGGAAGGTTTTGAGGTCACTTCGTGCCATTCACATTCTCTTCAATGTGCGGCCGATAAGCTGTCACGAGCTGCGCTCCCGGGAGAATGGAGACTCCATCCCCAGACGGTCCAACTGATTTGGAGATGTTTCGGAGGCACTCAGGTTTGCCTCTCCAAAAACCTCTCACTGCCAGCTGTTCTACTCCCTGACTGAGGGAAAACTCAGGAAGACCGAGGTTTCCCCCAGTGAGTCTTCTCACACAGACATTGTGCAAAGTCAGGGAGGACGAGGAGCAGGTCTTGCTCGTTGCGCCCTATTGGCCCAACCGGACCTGGTTCCCGGAACTGATGCTCCTAGTGACAGCCCCTCCCTGGCAGATTCCTCTGAGGAAGGGTCTACTGACTCAGAGACAGGGCAACCTGTGGCACCCGCGTCCAGACCTCTGGAAACTCCGTGTCTGGTCCCTGGATGGGACGCGGAGGTTCTAGGTGACCTACCCCAAGAGGTAGTAGACACCATCACTTCGGTGCGAGCACCATCTACGAGATACGCTTACGCCTAGCAGTGGAACCTGTTCATCGAGTGGGGTTCTTCTCCCGAAAGGACCCTTGGAGATGCCCGATTAGAGTCGTGCTTTCCTCTTTGCAGCAAGGGCTGGAGCGAAGGCTGTCTCCCTCCACCCTTAAAGTCTATGTGCTGCGAACGCTGCTAACCATGACCCTGTGGAAGGGAAGTCGGCTTGCTAAAACTGCTCCAGAGTGTCCGTACTGTAGACCCTGTCGAGCTCCTCAATCACCTTCGACAGCCAGACGTGGTGGAGCATCTGGCGCCAGGCCCTCACTCGATGAATTCATGGGAGCCGGTAGAGGGCTGGGTGCCATATGTAGTGACCTGAGTGGATCCCATATGTGTAAATTCCACAGTATAGCTCAGAGCCCGTGTTTCCCCGGCAGACTTCTCTGCCATTTTCCAAGAGGGTTGCAATCACCTCTAAATCTTCCATATGCACCTAAATGGTTGTCCATATGTGTAAGTGCTTCCAAAACCTTCTTCGGGAAGGATGGGGCTTCCGCAACATTCTCTTGTGAGATATAAACTCGCAATTCCAAGGAAAAAAAAAGAATGTGAGATAAAAAGTTGCAATTAGCTTTTTTATATTTTTTATTCAGTGGTGGAAACGGGCATCCATATAGTGACATATTGACTTTGAACCTGTTTTTGACTATATGCAGATGCATCTTGGCTGTGCAACAACAATAGACAAAAACAGTTGGCACATACACTACATAAACTGGAAAATTCACTTCACATTTTGAACTTTAGCCATGCAGAGTTTTTCAACAGCAAAGCAACTGACAGCATTTAGACAGCCGTTTTTAAGTAGCTTTTGAAGAAGTCATTAGCCCAAGGATTCACATACTTTTTCCTCCCTGCCTTTCAGATGTTGCAGTGCAAATGTGTGTTTGTCTCACCACATCCACCAGCTGCGAGATCTTCAGACCGAAGCGAACGGTAATAGTGTCGTTGAGGTGAAGGATAGGTCTCACCCACTTCTGATAGCCCCGAAAAAGATTCCTCAACAACGTGTCCTCCATCTCAGCTAGTGAGACAAACTCTTCAGGAGCTAGAGAGAGAGAGAGAGAGAGAGAGAGAGAGAGAGAGAGAGAGAGAGGGTGGATTAATTTTAGAACAATTAAAAGGAACTAAAATGACATAACAGCCTCAGGTGGCATGTGGTGATAAGGTAAAGCATAATCTAAAGCTTCCATGCCGATTACCAGTATTGTATAGGCCTATACATACACATATCTGTCTGGTTATGTAGGAAGTATGTCCATGTTGGATTTGCCATCTAGAGAAATCACACATTAAATTCAAAAACACTCTCCCACGAGTCTTAGATGAGCACAGAGTCATGAAGTGACAGCTGGCCCATGTTCCTCAGAGCTCCTTCTGCTGACGCAACCATTGCCATGACATGATGACCTCAGACAAGCGCACTACACAGAGCATCAGGAGAACAAGATGAGACTACGACTACACACACATACACACTCTAGCATTAATGATTACACTCTCACAAACACACACACACTGACTGAACTATGGAGCACAAAATGTATTAAAATATATATATATTGCTAGTATTATAAATAGATGCCTTTAAAAAAATCTTAAGTCTTAATTCAATTTAATTCATGCAATTAAATGAAATAGTAAATAGTAAAATGCTAAATAATTTTAAATCTAACATTTAAAGAGTTAAGTCACTTAAAATGAATTTACATCCTTTATAAATGGCATTCCAAAGCCATTATACAAAGAGATTTGTTCTTGAGCGCCCCTCAGTATGTGTGTTTATAAATGTTTATAAGTGAATAAAAACCTAAATTAAAACCTGAATCTGTTCATCATTTAAAGTGATCATATTTTAGGTACTTTTTGAAGCATAAAAATATTGATTACATGCTTTCTATTTATATAAAACAAATGTGAGAATTTAAAAAACAAAATTAATATTAAAATCTGTGTTTCAAAGATGAAGGAAAGCGTATTTATTTTGGCACAATGAGAGTAAATATGACATAATTTTAATTTTAGTGTTAACTATCCCTGTAAATAGCATTTCCATAAAGCATTTACAAGCTTTTCTTTATTCTTTCTTTAAAATGAACAACACTCCACTTTCCCCCAAAAATGGTACATGCTACACATTGACTTTCTATTTACAAGTAAATAAATATGTCCACACTATTTCAGACATGGATATCTAACAACAGATAAAATGGGCATTTACAAAAATAGTTTGTTCTCATGGAATATGTATTTCTGACTGGTTGAGATGCATAATAATAAAACTTGTAATTCTCAGCATGATTGTTACATTCAGAGTACTTCCAGAACATTCATGCATGCACTCACTGGGAGTTCTTAATTCCATTATACAGTATAATTCATAATTCTATTTTAGGTCATTATAACTAACATGGTCCCAGTCCTGTATATTCCAGACATGCTAAAATATACAATACTGCAACAGCTAACGTATATTTAATATCATGTATATAATGTAATTTTATATCATTTTACATTTTATGATATAAATGTAATATAATGTATATCTGCATGTCAAGGATTAAATGATCTATTGGAAGGGTAACACAGAATTAATTTTCTTAATAAAATAACATTTCACAAGCCCGTTTATGCAGAAAAACACACCAGAGATCATGCCATATTGTAAATATAAGTGTTGTGCCTAATCGGCTTTAATGATTATTCGAAACCTATTCTCTGTCCATTCTTTTACCCTTTCTCTTCTCCTTGGTTTTGTCTTTCTCCATTTACATATGGCCTTTCCTGATATGCCCTTGCAAGTTTATAAATGCATCAGTTTATAAATGTAGGTAGGTTCCATTAAATAAAAATTAAGTGCATGCATTTGTGGGTTGGGGTTGTCCATAAATGTCCTCTGTAAGGTACCCTCCATCATTAATGGTATAGCAATCTGTGCTCCACCACATTAATGACATTTTTACAGGATATTACGCCTATCGTTGCTGAACGACCAGCATCACTTCCTTTCTCATCACAGTGTGTCGTGCCCTGACAAAAGGTTTCTCAGCCTATCTTTGGGAAGCTGTTTTTCCAGCTCAGCAGGGCTGTGGGTCTTGCAACTGCAAGTATATGAAATGACATCATAAATAAAGACGCAGGGAAGGCCATCTCGCCTGGGTTTACGATTCAACCAACCAGGGAGTGGACAAGGACGTGTAAATCAAAAGACAAGAAGGGGGAGGAGGGGGAGCAAAAGAGTGTGAAAAACAGAGTCTATTTGTATATGCATTCTGAAGTGTGTACAAGCCTATTTCAAGGTAAAAACAGGTTAATGTTTTGTGAGAAAAAGGTTGTGTGTGAAGTTGATGATTCTTTTTTCATTGTGTTAATGAGTTCTTTTTCTCCTCAATAGAAGTTAGATTTCGGTCAATTGCATCAGGACGTTCAAAGCCACTTTAATGTACTCAAGCATGCTGCAATTCATAGGACATCCCTACACAAAGAGTAAAAAAACATAGACTCGCTATGAACAACCCTCTCGATCCAAGGACATCTGCATTCATCTGTTGCTACAGTGAAAATAATGTTATTTCCTTCTTACAATATCAAATAAAAGATCATGAAAACCTTGGAGTTATTTGCGTATAGATGGACAAAGTTCACAGACATGACCTCAATAGTCACTCACTGGCCACAAATGTGAACAAATGTCCTCTTGTCTTCCCCGACAGCAAAACATCTGGTCTGGTCTTTTAAGGGTAAAAGGTAGTTTAGGGTAAATTTTAGGGCTGAATCAAAAGCCAAGAGTCAAATAAGCATATTCATGGCGTTACAGATATGCTTTCAGTCAAATTATCCTGCTTTGATGTTTTTGGAACCATTTTGTATAGATGCAGCAGGAATGGACATAATAACCAGCTATATCGCAATTAAAAATTACTTGATACTAAGTTCTTTTAGGAATTGTTGTATAAAAATTACATCACACTCACCATCAATCTGCTAGGCTATACTGAATATCAGCATGGAATATTATTCAGCATATGGCCATGCTGATATTCAAGATTGCAAATATAATAGTGGCTATATAGGCCTTGTGTTACAGATATAAAAAAGAATATAAAATTTCCTTTACAACAGAACTGCAATTCGGTGAATCTATGAATGCCAAGTTTGACAGCAATTTCCCCTTGATTAAACAATTTCTCTCATTTCAATGAACAGAGAGAGGAAGAGAAAATATGTCAAGTATTTCACTCCAGATTGTTGCTGACAGACAAGATAAATGAAAATCCAGTCCAGCGGCTCCATTTTTGGATTAAAGCTGCAGATGAAGGCTTTCATTGCCTCTACATTGATAATAACCCCCATATCTTCATTTTTACACTCTGCCAAACCCAAACAAAACACATTTTCTTGCATTAGTGCTTCAGTGTGATACTATTAACACATCAAAGTGTTTTTTTTTTGTTTGTTTGCTTTTGTTACAAAGCTGGTCCTAAATGACACATCTGAAGGGTGGAAAACCAGTAAGAGTGTATGGTTCAATTATGGGATGTATGACTGAACAGGTCACACAAAACATTAACACTCAGAGACCCAGCTGAGGGCGCTAGAAGCCAAGCAATAAGCGTAAATTAAACGAGACGAATTTCTTTTGTATCATTCATTTGTTGCAGGGTTCAAACCACAAGATAAAACGTCTGATAATGCTTGAATGCACTTGGCTTCATTCTGAACATTTATGAATTCGTCTAAATTAACATTTTAGGACACATATAATCAATTGGAGCCGAAAGCACTTGCATCATTTTAATAACTGACTATGTAATAAGTAAAACTGAGCAATGATATATGCAACCACACACGGAGAAATGCAAGATAACTCTTAAAGATCATCAGTTTCAAGTGCAGCAGGTTACTCACCCTCTATCGTTGCATAGGCTACTGCCATTACGAGCAGAAGACCGGAGATTTGTAACTTCATGCTGTCTTTCCCGGCTCCTGTTCCTTCATTCAATGGTATTATTTCATGCTGTTTGAACAGCGAGTCTCTGTCATCAATAAAAGGGGGTATTCTCTTTTTTTATTCATACGGCCGGACACCGAGCCGTTTCGTAAAACGATCAAATGTACTGCAACCTGCTGTGTGATAAAGCTATAAATGAATCATGAACGGAGTGGGGTTTTCAGGCTGCTCCATCCGAGGCGAACACAAGAGGAAGATGCTTTCGCTCCCCCCGTCGGCGTTTACGTGTTGTTGAGAAAGATGCCATTCATTCGCCGAGCAGCTGCAGCAGAGCAGGGAGAAAAAATGAGCGCTCGAGAACGTAAGGGGAGGGGATAAACAAACCAACGTCTTCAAGACGAAAATATACCTTATTCGAAGAGACTGGCGTGGTTTTGCTTCAGGAGCCACATTTACAAGTGACATCAAGTGGCGACTTGACACACACAACTGTATAGCGTGAAAAGGTAATCAAAACTGTCCTTAAAACCGAACACTTAGCCTAATTAATATTCCCAAAAATCAGGCCAAGGAATATGAAAAAATGGCCATGAAATAAGCTGCAAATTAAATAAAAAATCAGTATTAATAAAATTCAGTTTTATTAATATTAAAAGATTAGTCATCATCCAAGAAGTCTTTTTTTTTTTTTTTTAGGAAAACATTCCAGGATTTTTCTCCATATTTTTTTTGGGTTGAAGGCCCAAATTGCAGTTTCAATGCAGATGAGCATTTGTGGTTAAAAAGTGTATACATTTGTATTTTTTTTAAATGATTTTTTAGAAAATGACTGATCGTTTCGCTAAATAAGACCATTATTCCTTGCCTGCAATCGTGTAGAGCCCTTTTCTATTGTTTATATTTTATAGACTTTTTATTGTGCCCCTCTGGCCACCCCATTGTGGTTCCATCGGCGCATATCCCGCACCTTCATAAGTAGAATACAACAAGGCTCTGTACTAAGACCAATGTTATTTCCTTTATACCATATTCTTTGGGTTGCTTTGTACAAAGTGTTACCACAATTTTGTTGAAGGTGACAGTCTTCACCATGCCTTGAACTGTGTCCTAATACACTGTCTTTTTTATTTGGAATGCTGAAAATATGCCTTCATTATATATTTACAGTAAACTGTAGTATAGGGTATATATTTGCTGTATACTATTTAACTCACCATGTTGTCAGTAAACTCAATTCATTACAGTAAATTATTATTTAGTCAGTTTGCAGAAAAGGAGTATGTCTGAATAATAGTGATGGGTCGGTCTTGAACGATTCGTTCGTTTTGAACGAATCTTTAATGTGACTCGGGAAGAACGAGTCGTCTCGGGGAGTGATTCGTTCAGTCGCGCATGCGCAACATATAGGCTCTGCACTGAATTAGTTCACCTGTTTTGAGTCTTCGGGTTTTTCGAGTCGTTCGTTCATCACGTGACAGCCCCATACGCGTAACCTATGGAGTTTGAGCCGGAAAGAGAATTGATTTCACCTCCCGAGTCTTCGGGTTTTTTATTTATTTATTTATTTATTTAGTTTGACAGGGACATTGTTCATTATTAAAAACATTCCTGTAAATGTACCAGAATTAGCCAAAGGCTATTTTTCATCCGTAGTCCCTGGACAAGATGTTACAAGTCACCCTAAAGAAAATGTGATTAACAATACATAATAGAAAATTTAATAATTACACAATACAATAGAAAGCTATTTAAACAATTTAGAATCAATTAAAAACAATGCAAACAAAATACAAACAATAATAGTCGTTTGAGTCGTTCGTTCATCACGTGACAGCCCCATAAACTAAGACCTATGCAGTTGTAAATTAACTAATGATAATTAACCAACTCTTTAGTGTATTACCTTTGTTACCACATGCAGTGTTATGGAAAAGAACCATCATGTGACAGAAATTCACACATTTATAAACTAAGAAATAAAAAACAATTTGAGACTCGAAACGCAACGTAACTGAGAGATGAATAATAATAATAATAATAATAATCTATGCAGCCGTTTGTAAGGAATGTAAATTAACTAATTTCTTATGAGGCTGTCACGTCACGTGAACAAACGACTCAAACCCACCCAAGACTCGGGAGGTGAACTAATCAATTCTCTTTCCGGCTCTAACTGTATATGTTTAGCTTATGAGGCTGTCACGTGATGAACAAACGACTCAAACCCGAAGACTCGGGAGGTGAACTAATCAATTCTCTTTCCGGCTCTCATATGTTTAGCTTATGAGGCTGTCACGTGATGAACGAGCGACTCAAACCCGATCTTGTCAGATAAGAGGTGAGGTGATCGAGCTAATCACAGACTAAAGACCCAGGTAAACAATGAATATTTTTTTCTGTTTCTTATACCATTATAGTTTTGTATTGTTTGTAGTGTGTTCAACGTTTGCACAAGTAGTAGATGTGTTAGGGAAGTAGCATGTAACATTTTAATTATATTTTGCTAAAATTAACGAAATGAACGAAATGACTCGAAAAAAGATTAGTTCATTTTGCTGAACGAGACTCAAAGGTCCGAGTCAGTAAAATGATCCGAACTTCCCATCACTACTGAATAATAACACCTGACTAAAAATAGCGAAAGGAAATGACAAAAAAATTACAGTAATTCTTTAAGAATAATTCTTTATTTTATATTCTGCCATCAAGTTTAGATTTTCCCTCATAATGCGATTAAGACAGTACTTGAAGCTAATGCAAACAGAATACTGTGATTATGTTAATGTGATCATGCTCATAATTAGAAAACCCTACCCATATTAAAATATGCAGAGTACTGACAAAGTGTGCATGTGCTGCTGCGGATGGAATGCATGTGACATCCATCCACAGCTTTGAAAATATGCTAGGATAGAAAAAGCCAGATATTATGTAAATAATTTTAAAGCTCTTCTTTCATTCACTGATACCTAGGAGTGTTTACCAACTTTAGAAATGGGGCCCAGTCAAGATTTGTATTATAATTAACATGGTCTGCCTGAAAAATAAATCTAAGACACGGCCAAACACTTACTGTAATATGCGTGTAATGAAATAAGAGATTAGCCTGCCAGCTGGGCAAAGATATGAAAACAAGATAGCATGCTAACACTAGGATCCCCAACTGGTTAATAAAACAATCAAGGTATAGAATGATCACGATACTGTATAATATATGAATAAATATAAATTCACAGTCAGTAAACATGCACAAGAGAAAATATTTTTTCCAAAGGTAAAATAGGCAACTGTACTATACTGTAGAATGCTATAATCTGTACATGAAGAAAGAAAAACTATGGAAGCTTTTTTCAGGCACGAAATAAAAAATTAAAAAGATAAACGTAACTCTTAATCTCACAATTCTCATGTTTTTCTCGCAACTCAGAATTCCAAGATATAATACTTATATAATTCTTCTCAGAACTCTGTTTAAATCTCAGAATGCAACTTTTTATCTCACAATTCATACTTTTTGCTATTGTTGCTATTATCATTTTTCATCCTGTGGTGTAAACGGGCTTCCATAAAAAACACAGGGCAAAGAAAAGAAAGTAAAGGAGAGTGAGACTGCAAGGAAGAAGAGAGGCCAAATAGACATGTGTTTAAAGAAGCATGCTGGGTAAATCTCCCATAACTAATTAAGACTCTCCACAAAACAGATCAACAGAGACCAGCAGGGGTACTGTTACGCACTTACACCTTTATACACCATGTATGTGTGAGAGCGAGCAGGTTTGCATGTGTTTCCCTGCTGGGCCACGAGGGAGTCTCATACTAATGGGCAATGGCAAACCAAAACACGCATCAGCATCAACCCACTAAGAAAAGGAGGTTCTGAATTTTGATGTGTGAAATGTGAGTCTAATTAAGCATGAAAAGCTCATCAAACAGCAAGAGAATCCAGCACCTGATCTCTCCAACACACTCTGCCAAGCTCATCTTCATGCTCACAGACAGAACAATGCACAGCAGAAGTTCAGCTACTCCCATTCGTCTATAAATCTGTTATTTCTTTGTTTATCCAGAATAGGTATCATGTATCCTGTCAAAACACACTGAACTTCACTAAATGACAGAAGAGAGAGGGAGGCTGCTTTGTTTGTGCCCAGCTTCAGTCGGTTTAAAATATTTATACAACACAAAAGACTGTTGCTTTCTCCAACAGAGACTGAATAAGGCAGAGAGATTGGCCAGAGCTTTAGCTGAGACAGCACTTAACAGTTAATTTCTTCTGGTCAAGTGCTGACACACGGTTGACGGAAATGCAGCGTGCATGCAGGTGGAGGACAAAGAGAAAATATATGGAGATGTACAGAACACTAGCTACAAATGTGTAATGGCAAAAATATGTGTACATTGAGTTATTTGTAGGATAATGACATAATTATAATTTAATGGAATTGTTTATTCAATAAATAAATAAATAATCAATCAATCAATCATTTATAGATATTATTCCAACCACATTTTATTCTTCTGTGGAAAACAAAATAAGAAACCTTGATGAATGCACTGATGAATAAATATTATTAATGGGGGCTAGAGAATAAAAGCTTCAAAAAAAGGATGCAAAAGCATCATAAAAACATCATTAAAGTGGTCCATATGGCCTAATATGCTATATTCCAATTGTTCTTTATACCTATGTTTTATTACACCTATGTGTGACAAACAGACTGATATTTAAGTCATTATTCACTCATAATGTTCACCTCTACAGTTTATGAAAAGTCTGTAAAAATAGGGCACAAGGTACAGTGTTAATATGAAGGAATTTGTATTTTAGGGATAAAGGAAATGCTTGTAAACTTAACAGATAATGTCCTGGCAGAAAATTACCAGTAACTTTTCCATTTTTATGCTGATTTTATTTATTTATTTAAATGCAGTAGACTTTTAACTGGAGATGGAGTCAGTGGGATAAACTTGAGAATAGAGTAAATCTGATAGAATCAATCTGATTTGTGAACAAATAATTTAAAACGTTTTTTAGAACCGGATCAGTCTTGAACAATAATTAAAATATCAGAAGAATGACCTTATTCTGAAGAATATCAGAAGATTCCTTTGAAATGATTCAGGGACAAATCTGAAAAACTGCTTTGCTCAAGAACTTTGTAATTAATGTGCCATAGAGAGCTTGGGCTAATATCAAGATTTTTTGTAAATTATGAATTTCAGTCTGTTTTTAACCTAAAACTATATCTTCAGAAGAACACTTGGAATACAGCTGTAACAAAGTTCGTAGATCGGGAAGAAGGAGGCGGGAACCGGCGAACATTCAAACAACTTTAATACAAATAAACAAACATAAAAGTAAAGCGGCAGCCCCTCACGGACGACTGCCGCGCACAAAACACAAATTAAAATCCAGGCCTGGTCCTCTCTCGTCTTCCTCTGTCGTCACTCCTCCTTTTATCCTTCGGAGTGGGACTCGAGACCGGTGAGTGGCGCAGGTGTCGCACATTACCATTAACTCCACCGGCCTCGCTCCGTTCCCACGGCTCTCGGCCCCGCCCCACTCGTATACCCCCATCGCCCCTCGCAAGAGACTGCGCTCTACCCCCCCCCCCCCTCCTAGGGGGGCCCGTCAGGGCGGCCGCAGCGTACCTGGGGGTAAGGACAGACGAGGCGAGAGAAAAGGAGACGGAAGGATGAGGAGAGACAGAGACGAGAGAGTGGAGAGAGGGAAAAAAAAAAAAAAAAAAAAAATCTCGCTCCGGTTCCCGGATATGCTGCCGCTCGGTCCTCAACCAGCTGAGAGACTCGCGGTGCCAGCGATGGTTCATCTTTGGTGGACGGCCTAACGCTCCTCCGCCTCCTGATGGCTCCTCCGGTCGAGGGTAGCAGGAGTCCCCCGTTCCCTGCTCCTCCCCAGACATGGCGAATGGCAAGGCTCCGGCCTCCTGGCGAACGGCGCCGACTCCTGCTCTTGGACGGCAGCCACCCCTCCTCGACCCAGGAGCACGGCAGCGAGCCTTCCGTCCCACCTGACTTTCGTCCAGAACCACCGCCTCGGGCAGCCACTGACGGTCTCCGCTTCTCCGTGCTGCCCGACCTCCTCAGCACCGCGATCCCCCTCAGCAGCGAGGGCTTCTTCTGACAGCATGTCCCTCCTTCCTCCCGGGTTTCGGCACCAATGTAACAAAGTTCGTAGATCGGGAAGAAGGAGGCGGGAACCGGCGAACATTCAAACAACTTTAATACAAATAAACAAACATAAAAGTAAAGCGGCAGCCCCTCACGGACGACTGCCGCGCACAAAACACAAATTAAAATCCAGGCCTGGTCCTCTCTCGTCTTCCTCTGTCGTCACTCCTCCTTTTATCCTTCCGGAGCTCCTCCGTGGGACTCGAGACCGGTGAGTGGCGCAGGTGTCGCTCATTACCATGAACTCCACCGGCCTCGCTCCGTTCCCACGGCTCTCGGCCCCGCCCCACTCGTCACATACCCCCATCGCCCCTCGCAGGCCGGGGGGTACCCTCGAGACTGCGCTCTACTCCCCCCCCCCCCCCCCCTCCTAGGGGGGCCCGTCAGGGCGGCCGCGGCGTACCTGGGGGTAAGGACAGACGAGGCGAGAGAAAAGGAGACGGAAGGATGAGGAGAGACAGAGACGAGAGAGGGGAGAGAGGAAAAGAAAAAAAAAAATCTCCCTACGGTTCCCGGACATGCTGCCGCTCATTACCATTAACTCCACCGGCCTCGCTCCGTTCCCACGGCTCTCGGCCCCGCCCCACTCGTCACAACAGCACACAAGTTGTTTGCACCAGTTTTCTAAAACATATGAGTCACATTTGAAGCTTGAAAGCTCAGTCACTGGAATCGAATTAGATTCTTCAAAATATCTCCGTTTCACAGAAGAAAGTCATACTATTTTGAAACAACATAACATTCGATACATTTTGACAGATTATTCACGTTTGGGTGAATTATCACTTAAACTCTATTATTAGATATGATGAGTTTATTCACTGTTGTTCCAAACCTAATGACGCTTTCTCAAAAAAAAGAGGGAAAGAGAGACAATTTTAGTTAACGCACAGCTCACCATATTCCCTAATTTCTACACAGTTAATTAAACATATAATTAGCAAGGCTGCAGTCGATTCTCATAAATTTGGCCTGCAGGGCAGCAGACAGTTGTCTTCACCACAGTTCATCCTCGCATGAGATTATACAACAAGATTAAATGAGAAAGAGAGAGACCAACAAAGCAAGAGCAGCAGAAAGACATGTACACACCAACACATTTATTACACATTTATGAAATGTCTGTTTAAATTGTCGATAAGAACTCAAGTGGCTAATGATAGATGGAAGTTGATGAGAGATGGGGGTCAGGAGAACTAATGCGAGAACGCCTGTCATAAAGCATTAGATTTCACAGAGTGAGTGTGTGCATATACATATGCTGCAGTGACCAGATGCAGCATGTGGGTCTAGAAAAAGTGACACACAAGGGTGAAGGTTTGTGTTGTGAATATATGAATGTGTCATACAGAGTGCAGGCAGCGTTAAAGGCATAGTTCACCCAAAAATGAAAATTCTGTCATCATTTTTGTCCATTCAATAGATGCTTTTGACAGGCCAGTGCATGCCGCAAGTTATTTCAAAGGCTTGCTGGTGTCTGAAAGTGAGTTTTCATCTAAAAATTGTTTAAAATGTCTTAAATGTTGAGGTTAGCTGGTAACCTGACATGAAAACATTAGAAATTAGCAGCATGTTCTTTGGGCCTGGAAACAAGGCTAATAAAAGTCAGTGTTTTGGACCCCATGGACAAAGTTTTCATTTTGGGGTGAACTAGTCCTTTAACATCAGTAGCATTGGTCTTGATGCAGTCCTACTGCATAAATGTGGACTTTTTATAAACATGTACTAAAACACAAAGCATTTTAACATCTAAACCCCTATGAATTTTATTCTTTGAGAACAAATGTTTTAAATACCAAGAGCATCGGGCAGAATTTAAGTTTGTGTGTTTTCTGTTCATACAGCTGGTGCTTTACTGCTTAGCCAGCTGTGATTGTGTTCATATAAAGGCAGGTGGAAAGGAGAGAAAGGCCTCCAAGGAGACCTGGGCACAGTGTGTGTGTGTGTGTGTGTGTGTACTGGAGGATGAAGGGATGTGGATTCTGCCAAGGGATGCATTAACTCTAGTGGGTATCATGCTGGCGTTTCTAGAAGGTTCTATCCAATCTAAGAAACAATGTAAGTCTTTTAGATTGCTACTGTATCTTAAGCTGATGTTTTGCTGTCTTCATTGGAAACATTATTCATGTTCTTTAGCACAATATCAGCTGTAGATGATTCATAAACATAGAATTAACTCTAAAAGGTCACCTTTCTTGACACAACTGAGCTTTGATTGGAGGTTATGTAAGTAAAATCCTTTATGTAAGAGTTAGTGATTGTTGTAAGCTTACTTTTATCCAACTCTTGCTGAGAATAGGGAGGATGAGAAAGCAAGAACATCTTATGTGGGGTTAAGGGCAAAATTTAAGTATTGGATGGAGTATGAGACTGCAGCTAGAACAAACTGCATGCAAAATTTGGACAAGATTTGGACATCATCCATAGAAAAGTTGGACATTTGGACACCATCCATATGATGTAATCATTAGACCTTTGGCATTTCCTGACAATGTGTTTTTTTTTTTTGTTTTTTTCGCCAGACACATGGTCAAAATAATTAGATTAAGAGAATATTTTCATATATAAAAAATGTGTGAATTTCCAAGTAATCTGGGGCAACAATGAATTTAAAATAAGGATGTTAAGCAGTCTAAAGTGAATCCTGTGTAGTGAATCTATCCCATTTGATTTTTTATATAAATTTTTTATAAATGTAAAATTTGTAAGACATTATTGTAAATATTTACACCTATCACAATATATTGCCTGTGAATGAATGATACATCTTTTTAGCCAAGCATTTATATAATGTATCTCATAACTTCAGCTACTGTATATCTGATCAAATGCACATTATCATTCTTTTGCTTGGGTTGAACACATCATCTTTGCTTGGTTGGAACAGCAGCTATGCTAATTTCGTCTCTATTTGCTTCTCTGTTCCTGCCACAGGACTTGCATCCTGAGGCAACTAGGAATTACACAAGCTTCAGTCTGGATCCAACCCTTACGAAGATCTGAGATGACCAAACACCTGATGATGCCAACCCCCCAGAAGACCTCAGATGATGCTAACCCTGGAACAACATATAAAACTACCAAATTTCACATAATCGCAACATTTAATCACAATCGCAAAGTTTAATCACGACATTTAATCATTGCAGTTAATATTGTTCACCATCTGTTTGATTACATGTAATTTGTAACTAACTGCATGATTTTTACTGTACATTTCATCCATAGTCACCACTAATAACATACTCCTAAATATAATGTAGAAACTTAACATTTTCTGTAAAGCTGCTTTGCAACGATTTGTATCGCAAAAAGCGTGATACAAATAAACTTGAATTGAATTGAATTGAGCCCTCTGGTGGACTGGCCATCCATCCAGGTTGCTGGAATAGGCTCCAACATCCCTGCAAACAAAGTTGCAAATTTAAGTTAGTAGTAGGTTAGTAGTACTCACTAGCCACTTTTGGCACATCTGTTTGACTGCTCGTTAATGCGAATGTCTAATCAGCCAATAACATGACTGCAACTCAATGCATTTATGTAGGTCAAGAAGATCTGCTGAAGTTCTGATTGAGCATCAAAATGGGAAATGATGGGGATGTAAGTGACTTTAGTATGGTTGTTGGGGCCAGAGGAGCTGGGGGTATTCCAGAAAGCAGGTTGTGTGACATACCCATGTTTAAGGGTAAGTAAGCTGATAATCTCAGTTTTCGGTTCCAAAAACAGAGGTAACTTTAAGGTTAGCCATAGTAACTTCTTCTCTGAACTACCTGTTCCGGAGCAGGTTAGGTTAGGTAAATGGCCACTGAACAAAAGAATAAGAAAGAATTAGTATGGCACGCTTTTTAATAGCATCCGTTTCCATAGTAACGTGTCGATTCATCGCTCTGTTGATAATGTCTTGTGCATTAACCCTGAACATATTCTGAGCTGACTGAAATTACTCATTGACTGATTTAAGCATTTTTAGAACCAGCATACCTCAAGTAAGCAAGGTTTAGTTAATCAACCGAGAGTTCAGGGTATAGTGTATGTGATGGTAAGTTAACCTTGCTTTCTGGAATGCCCCCCAGGTCTGATTATTTCAGAAACTGCTGATCTACTGGGATTTTCACATACAATCATCTCTAGAGATTACAGAAAATGATTTGGAAAAGAGAAAATATTGAGTGTGCGGCGGTTCTGTGGGTGAAAATGCCTTGTTGATGTCAGAGGTCAGAGGAGAATGGCCAGACTGATTCAAACTTGATAGAACGACAACAATAACTCAAATAACCATTCGTTACAACAGCGTAAGGTGCTAAGATACGAACACGATGCACTCAATGCGCACTGACTGGTCCAGCCTAAAATGTAATTTTTTATGCCATTTTGGCATAAGTAACATTTATGGGACAGTGCATGTCAGATTCTGCAGATGATTTGAAATATGTTGTTTAAACATGAGTGTGGCAAGCAGTTTTTGAGATTTCAGGATTTCCCCATTCTCCAAGTATATAGAACTTGGTTTTAGATGCCCAAAATATCTGCCTGCAGGTGTTGCAAATAGCATTGATGAGTGAACAGACTTTTCTTGATAGGGGCTTTGCCCAAATGTCTTTGCACTGCAATTCAATAAATTCCTGATACTTTTTACTCCAATTCAGCATAGTAACAGAATAGCAGTCTTCAGACAGAACATTAAGATCCAAAGTCACCATTCAATTAAAATGGACAATTCTTATTTTATAAAATGTTGCAGTGATTTTTATAAATGATTTATTCATGCACATCATCATAATTATTGTTGTTTATATATATTTTTAAAGTATACTCACAATCCTTAATCAAAAACATTTGTCCTCACAACAACATCTCTCCCCTAATGATGAGTATACTAGCACTAGTTTCAATCCTTCCCCACCAGAAACTCAACAGTTACATAAAATGACTACAGCAATTAACAAACAATAACAATCCAATCAATTCCCAGTGAACAAAATCAAGTCCCACCCTGCTTTTTTTCCTCATTCAAGAAGCCATTTCACTCTGAAATATATCACAAGAAAAGGGAAGAAAATATATCTGTTTCATGCCAATTCATTTAAAAAAAAAAAAAAAAATTTTTTTCAGTCTTTCTGTTTAATAGGAAGATTTAAAATTACATATTGCAAAAACAATAAAAGCTTTACATACAGTTACTTAAATCCTGACAAAGAACAAAGGAAACATTAGTGGTTATTATTTTGCAACGTGGAAGTAAGCTATTTTCTGTGAATATGCAAGACAGTCCATTTTATTAGCCACTATAACTAGAAGAATAACAAAGTTTAAATGGTAAAACTATTTGCGTTACAAACCAGTGTGTTTATTTACAATAATAAATTAAAATAATACCATAACAAATACCAGTTTGCAAGATACAAATGGCTGCAATCCCACATACATTAAACATAAGAAGAATAACAAGAGTAAAGGGGCATAATATGACAGGAGAATACAATGAAGATGTGACACAGGATAAAGGAAGGCACAAAAGAACACTACAAACTAAAAGTCTCAAATACAAAACCAAGTAAAAAAGAACACATCCCAAACATCCTGTGGGGCAGTGTCAGGATGAATTCATTGGAAATTAAATTACAGAAGCATCACAGGCCCTGCTGCGGGACATGGCCAATTGAATTCAAATTCCATTTATGAATTGAAAGGTAGCCAATTCTTACATTTTGCGGTAGGCCCAGTAAGTTTCTAAAACAATTACATTTTAGAATTTGCAAAAACTGGCCATTAAGTAGGCTTGAAAAGCAGGTTGTGTTTCAATAAAACAATTAGTGAATGATTAGTAGCTTTTAAGCAGTTTCAGTCATTTTATAAACTGGTACTAGTACAAATGTTGTTAGTTCAACTGGACGATGACTGAGAGAACCTCTCCATCATTACATCCTTTAGCTTTAGATTGTTAATGCACTGCATTGTACATCACTTTAGACAAAATGGGGTGACAATGAACAACATGAACTGTACAAACATAAATAAGTAAACAAGCAGAATGTGCATTGCTCATACACATACAGTCTATGGAGGGACATGTAATCTGCACTGCGTGATGAGACGATTTTCTGCTCCAGTTGCTGCAAAGGCACAGAGCACAGCGGTGTGGCTGCATTAAAGACACACACTCTGCTCCCGCCAAACAACGACTAGTGTCCTGTACGCAGGACGCTCACATATGACCTCTTACCAGCTCACACTGATGTCAGAGCAAGATGTTCACACTCAAACTGCTTTAGTAATGGACTGTATAAGAATATGGAAGAATTTATGATGAAAGCTTTTAACATTTGTGGGGTTGGGGGGGGGGGGGGGGTAGCAATAGGCACCAGCCTTACAGTTTACTTATAATTATTGTTAATCCACTCAGGATATTTACTGATGTAACAATGATTAGTCATAGGATAAGTACAGTATGTCTTGATGCAGAACAATAGGATTATGTAAGCAATGTTTAAAGGTCAGTGAATGAGCTAACACTGTGTTTCTACTTATTTTTATTGAAAGTGTCATGTACATTTAAAACGTTTAAATTGAAGCTTAAATACAGGTAGATATATAATAATAAATTTGCAATTGTGAGATATAAAGTCACACTGTAAAATATACATGAGAACAGAGATGAGGATAAGTGGATAATATATCTACAGGTGCATCTCAAAAAATTAGAATATCGTGAAAAAGTTATTTTTTTTGTAACTTATTTCAAAAAGTGAAACTTTCATATATTCTAGATTCATTAGCTACATGTAAAGTAAAACATTTTAAAAAAAAAAGTTTTAATTTTGATGATTAGAGCTTACAGCTCATGAAAGTCAAAAATCAAGTATCTCAAAATATTAGAAAATTGCCTAAGATCAATATATAAAAAAAGGGGTTTGCAAAACAGAAAAGTTCAAGTTCATTCATGCATTCAATACTTGGCCGGGGCTCCTTTAGCACAAACTAAAGCATCAGTGAGGTGTGGCATGGAAGCGATCAGCCTGTGGCACTGCTGAGGCACTTTTGAGCCTTCAGCTCGTCTGGATTGTTGGATCGACTGTTTCTCATCTTTCTCTTGAAAATATCCCATAGATTCCATATGGGGTTCAGGTCAGGCATGTTGGCTGGCCAGTCAAGCACAGTAATATCATGATCAGCAAACCACTTGGAAGTGGTTTTGGCACTGTGGGCAGGTGCTAAAGTCCTGCTGGAAAAGGAAATCATCATCTCCATAAAGCTTGTCAGCAGATGGAAGCATAAAGTACTCCAAAATATCCTGGTAGATGGCTGCATTGACTTTGGACTTGATAAAACACAATTGACTTCAAGCAGCTTGGATTCTGTGCCTCAGTCTTCCTCCAGACTCCAGACCTTGATTTCCAAAAGAAATGCAAAATGTACTTTCATCTGAAAAGAGGACTTTGGACCACTGAGCAACAGTCCAGTTATTTTTCTCCTTAGCCCAGGTAAGATGCTTCTGACGTTGTTTCTGTTTCAGAAGTGGCCTGGTGGCCCTTTTCCTGAAGACGTCTGAGCGTGGTGACTCTTGATGCACTGACTCCAGCTTCAGTCCACTCCTTGTGAAGCTCTCCCAAGTGTTTGAATCAGCTTTGCTTGACTGTATTCTCAAGCTTGCAGTCATCCCTGTTGCTTGTGCATCTTTTCCTAACCAATTTCTTCCTTCCAGTAAAACATTTAATATGCTTTGATACAGCACTCTGTAAACAGACACACCTTTCACTAATGACCTTCTGTGACTTACCCTTTTTGTGGAGGGTGTCAATGTTTGTCTTCTGGATCATTGCCAAGTCAGCAGTCTTCTCCATTATTGTGGTTTCAAAGAACACGAGATACCCAGAATTTATACTGTATGGATGGTCATTTAATGAAACTCAAATGTAAATATTCTAATATTTTGAGATACTGGATTTTTGACTTTCATGAGCTGTAAGCTCTAATCATCAAAATTAAAACAAAAAAACTTTTGAAATGTTTTACTTTACATGTAATGAATATAGAATATATGAAAGTTTCACTTTGAAATAAGTTACAAAACTAAAATAAGTAAAAAAATAAAAAAGTATTATTCAGTCTTCGTAAGATTTTTACAGTTTTTGGAAGAAGTCTCATGCTCACCTAAGCTTGATCAAAACAGTGAAAAACAGAACAACACCGTAAAAACAGTATGTTTAGAATCTAAAATAACTGTTTTCTATTTTAATATATTTCAGAACGTAATTTATTCCTGTGATGGCAAAGCTGAAATTTCAGCAGACATTAGTCCAGTCTTCGTCTCCAGAAATCATTATGATATGCTGATTTGGTGCTCAAAAACATTTCCTATTATTGCCATTATTATTGTCAATGTTGGAATATATATATTTTTAATTTTATGCAGGATTTTTTGATGAATAGAAATTTCTGTCACTTTTGATTAATTTAATGCATCTTTGCTGAATAAAATAAGTACAAATGTATTCATTTTTTTTATATTTATATATATATTTTATATACAAATATTTTTATTAATAGTTGGATTTACAAAATAGAAAATAGAAAATAATAGAAAAAAAAATAGAAAATATTCCAAACAACTGATATGCATTAGTAGGCAATAGTATACACTCTTCAATTCTCTGAGTTCCAGAGTCACATGGTTTCAGAGATTAAAAGATAACGAGGAAGCAATTGCATTGCAATTTGCTGTGAATCATAAAACCCAGTTAAGGGATTCAATTTGTGATTCTGCAGGACAGCAGTGAACAATAGTCATGAAAGTGCATAAAATGTATAACAAAAGCATGAGATATAAGTAAAGCCATTGCAGAAACTGGAAAAAGGTACCAAACAATTACCAAGTGTTTGGAAACCCCACTGAGCCCTGTTGATGCAACCGTCAGGAAATGTAACTTACATGAAACAAAACAAATGCTGCCTAGAAAAGGTCAACCTTCAAAACTTTTCTCGATCAAAGAAAGAAACATGTAAGCGACACAACCACAGATGATTGCTTTGAAGGAGTTACAGGGTTCAAATCTATGTTTAAAATGCCATATGCCGTCATGGTGGTGAGCATCGAACTTTAGAGCTGCTTTTCATCATCAAGGACTGGGTTATTAAAACAGGTAAAACGTTTTTTTTTCTTCTTCAGTCTTATGCAAAGCTTGGGAGTAAGTCTGTCACCTGGATTAAAGCGCATTCAATAATAATTGTACAAGTTTAGTAGTTATGCTACTGCACTCGTGTACTTACTACTTATATGTTATACAGTATATTAGATATTTTAATGTTTTTTGAAAGTCTCTTAGTTGATCAAAAATATAGTAAAACAGTAGCCTACTATTGTTAAAATATGATTATATATTTTTTTTGAGTTTATATTTTAAAAATAAGTTATTTATTCATGTAATTGAAAAGCTGAATTTTCAGCAGCCATTACTCCAGTCTTTAGTGTCACATGATCCATCAGAAGAACTCAGTCTAATATGCTGATTCGCTGCTCAAGATACATTTCTTATTATCATCACAGTTGGAAAGAATTGTTAAAAGTAGCCAATTGTCTGTTTTTGAAATGTTGTTAAGCAGACATTGTTCTGCTTAATGTTTTTATGAAGCATGATACATTTTTTAAGATTCCTTGTTGAAAAGAATGTTCAAAAGAACAGCATTTGTTTGTTAGTTGTTTGTAACAATATACAAGTATTTACTGTCAATTTTGGACAATTTAATGCCATCTTGCAGAATAAAAGTATTAATAACTTTAAAAAAAAATAAAAAAAATCCTACTGACCTGAGTTTGAACAGTTGTGACAGAAGACCAGACGACACCGTAAGCGGCGCCCATTCACCCTGTTTTGTTTTCCGTTTTTTTCTAAAATCTTTGTTTTGGTTCCTGTTTGTGTTTGTCCCGCGGCATGGAAGTCGCCGCTCGTTATTCCCACCATAGCCCACTGCAAGTCGGCGTGGGAGTTCGGCGGGATCGCCGCGAGTCCACTTGGCCGTGAGCCCTCATGCCCGCCGATCGCGGGAGATATCCGCCACCGGCAGTGGCTCTCCCAAGCCCGCCGGCGGGTTGCCTAGTTCCCGGGTTGCCGCTCCCCCAGGCGCGCCGTTCATGGGATATCACACCACCGGCCCGCCTCTGACTCAATGCCCGCCGGCCCGCCTCTGACTCAATGCCCGCCGGATCGCCGCTGACTCAAGCCCGCCGGATCGCCACTGACTCAAGCCCGCCGGATCGCCGCTGACTCATGCCCGCCGGCCGCCGCAATCCCTAGCCCCGTGGATCAAGGCCAGGAGTGTCTTGTTGTGCCCACAGGAACATTTTAAACTTATCTTGTCTGGTCCATGGAGACTCGTCTGGGGCAGGCGGCTCTTCTTGTAGTGGCCATGGAGGCCATTCCCAGCCGCCTGCCCCCTTGTCGCTGAAGTGGAGGCGGTCGCTGAGGGACCCTGTGAGGGCCCCTAACTCCTGGTCATGCCCAGAAGAAGCCTCAGCCTCCGAGCTAGCCCTGGAGGGCTTCCTGTTCCTGTGGGATGTCCTGTCCTGTCTGTCTGGCCCTGGAGGGCTTTCCTGTTCCTGTGGGATGTCCTGTCCTGTCTGTTTAGCCCCGGAGGGCTCTTGATACCCCCTCACTTCCCCAGGGAATTTTTTTTTGGGGGGGTAGTAAGAGTTCCGGCTGTAGGGGCCAGGCCGAGGGGACCGAGGCCAAGGCCCCAGAAGACCATCTGCCATGGCCGCCAGAGCTGCCAGCTCCGCCATGGCCGCCAGAGCTCCCAGCTCCACCATGGCCTCCTGAGCTCCCTGCACCACCATGGCTTCCAGAGCTCCCAGCTCCGCCATGGTCCCTGTCTGTCTGTTCCGCTCTGGAGGTCCCCGTCCTGTGTTCCTGTCCGTGTTTGTCCTGAGGGGCCTCCAGAGCGCGCCCCCGTCCCCCATCCCCGATGGAACTGTTAAGAGCCTTTCGGGAGAGGGGAGTAATGTCAGTCCTCTGTCGTGTGTGTCATGTGTTCCCGCCTCTTGTGTCCATATTTGGTTTGTTTCCTGTCCTTGTTTCATGTCATTATGAGTTAAATTTGTGTCCAGCTGTGTGTATGTGATTATGTGTTAATTACCCTGTTTATTTAGTTCCTGTCTTTTGAGTTTGATTTCGTCTGACTACTCGTTACTTCCCAGTGTATCCTGTCTCTGAGTCCTGCCTTGATGTCATTAAATACTATTATTTGAGTTTATATCCTCGTCTCCGTGTTCCTGTTCCTCCCTCGTGTGTGCACCGTGACAGACTGCAGTTAGTAATTTGTATTAATAATAATTTAAAAACTGCACATTCTGCAGCAGAGGTGCCTCAGGTGTTTGAAGGCAGCATAAAACTATCTTACACTACTTATGGTATCCCACTGACTGAATGACAAAAAAAATGTAAAACTGCAAATACAGACAAATATAAAGGAAGCCTATGATTGACATAACATAATTTGTTCCACATCAAATAATTCATTTTGACTTTCAAGTGCTAATCTTGAGTGCTTTGAAACAATATATATAATATTTTAATGAAGAATTTTCAGTTCAGTAAAAGAGACTTTTAATAAGACATAAATATCTGAATACTTTTGCAAGGTGCAACTTTGATGTTTTCTGCATTTAGACTTGTTCTGTGTTCTGAATGTTACACAGTGATGCATACTGTACATGGCTCTGATGCACACACACACACACACACACACACAGCTGCAGGGCACAGTGAGTAGGTTAGAAGGATTAGAAAGAAATGGTGTTTGAGGGAGTTACTTTCATTAGATTCACCCTGTGGGCAGATGAATTGTGCTGCATAGCTCCTCAAAGTAGTTTGCTGTGTGTTTTGTGTCATTGTGTTAGTGTGTGTGGGGAGCTGAGTAAGGCCTATGTGGCTGAACTTTGTGAATGTCAATAATTCTTTGATTTAACTATCAATAGCAGCAGGACCTGTTCAGTATAAATAGACATGGAAAGCTCTATCATATAGCAGAAAAGACATCTCAGTCAACTGAGCTAACTCAGTCATTTGTTGTGTAAAGTTTTTAAGTGATGATGGCTTGTATATGGAAGACTGGGACTAGTTGTCACTTTTTACTGTAATTAATATTTCCCTGTACTTTTTACTGATCATTTCAAAGTTATTGAGTTACTGTTCAGAAAAAAAAGACAAGATTCATCGAGCACATGTTGATATTTAGTCAGAGGTGGACAGTAACGAAGTACATTTACTTGAATACTGTACTTAAGTACACTTTTTGAGTATCTGTATTTTTTTGAGTATCTGTATTTATATTTTTTTCTGGAAACTTATGACTTAACTTCACTACATTTGAAAGACAAATATCATAGACCTACTTTTTACTCCACTACATTTCTATCAAGGTCCTCCAAGTAGAAAGTTGTTAATATGTAGCAGCTTTGAAAGTCAGTGGGTGATTTTTTTTTCTTTTCTAAAATGTGATTTTGTTTTATAGCTTATCAGTAATCTCTCTTGTATTACTACGTGAAATGATTTCCACCATTCTTTGAACACTGACCAGTTGCAAATGTGATATTTATTTACAACAATTAAATAATAAGTAGTGCTGTCAAACGATTAATCGCATCCAAAATAAAAGTTTTTGTTTACATAATATATGTGTGTGTGAGTGTACTGTGTATATTTTTATGTATGTATAAATACACGCAAGTATTTTGAAAATATTTACATGTATTTACATTTAATTATATTATGTATAAATATATTTAGTATATAAATGTAACATATTTTTCTTAAATATATACATGCATGTGTGTGTATTTATTTATACATAATAAATATACACAGTACACACACATATATTATGTAAACAAAACTTTTAATTTGGATGCGATTAATTGCGATTAATCATTTGACAGCACTAACTGTCAGGGCTGTGCCCTGGCAGCTTTGTCTTGTGTCTTAACACATTGCTCTGTCTTTGTTTGTGTCTACCATGTGTTCCTGTGATCCCACCTCCTTGTTTCCCTTGGTCACGCCCTCATGTTTAGCCCTTGAACTCCCTGTTTGTTGGTTCCCCAAGGCAGTCTGCCAACCAAGCCTGGTGCTGGGAATCGTCTCAGGTTACGTATGTAACCATGGTTCCCTGAGAGTAGGGAACGAGACACTGCGTCCTCTAGGGGTAGCTATGGGGAACGCCGTCAGCGTGACCCATGTCTGAAGCATACATACAAAAACACCACCTGTTGGCCGGCGATAGCCTATGACGTCACTACTGGCGCAACCACAGTATAAAGGGGCACCGGGAAAATACGTCATCCACTTCTTCGTCTGAAGCTTGCGTCCGAAGCATGGCACCGCGCCTAGAGGACGCAGTGTCTCATTCCCTACTCTCAGGGAACCATGGTTACATACGTAACCTGAGACGTTCCCTTTCGAGGGAACTTCGAACTGCGTCCTCTAGGGGTCGCTATGGGTAACGGAATACCCACACCACCATGCTGAGGGGAGTGCAAGCCAAGCACAAGAGGCGAGCACTAAGTACCAACTCTACCCGGCTAAGGGAGTTGCCCCTGGGACGTTAGACGGCTGTTAGTGACATTATCCCCTATGGCCAAAGACCCGAGCTGCATACCCTGAAACTCCCGGACTCAGGGTAGAGCTCTAAGGCTTAGAATCATAAGAAAAGTTTCCTTTAAGGGGATACGGCCAAGTGCCTAGGATAGTAACTAGGTCCTGGCCTGTCACCCAGGGGCTACCGCTTGCTCTGCATGAGCTCACTGAGGGAACTGTCTCAACAGACCCTTGGTAGCAACACCCTGTTCAAGTCAGTATTACTATAATACATAGGTAGAGTGGGACCCAAGGTGAAACCGGGGCCTGACCAACTCAAAGAAAGGGCACGAAGCCGCAGCGCGTAACCCCTACCGTACAGGATTTTAGAAAGAATGCAACACACTTGATGGGCGATCTTACCACAACGTGGATTTTAGAAAGTGCACAGAGACTAGCGTGCGCACTTACCATAGCACGGATTGTACCCGTTCTAGTGAATCACAGAGGCTTTATTACCCACAAGCGAGCAGCTTAACAGGGAGGCAGTTTAGAGAGGCCTAACAACCTGAAGTTGCTGATTCGAGCTCTGGGGAGCGGAGAACCTAACTCTCAGCATGAGAGGGAACTCAGAAGCTCAGAAGGGAGCGACATGCTCATAGATGACCCTCTATGGTGAGGGGAGCAATGCTAGCTCGACCAACAAGGAGAGCAACTTAACAGGGAGGCAAAGAGACGCCTAGCAACCTGCTAGTTCTGCTGACATGGAGCTCAGATACAAGGGCAGCCTATCAACAAGCTCTGGGGGTGGAGTTCAGATGCTCAGAAGGTGACCCTCTATGGTGAGGGGAGCAATGCTGGCTCGACCAACCAGGAGAGCATGAGGCTGCTGTGACAGCTCCGGAGAGCGGAGAACTCAACACTCAGCACGAGAGGGAACTCAGACGCTCAGAAGGGAGCGGCATGCTCATAGGTGACCCTCTATAGTGAGGGGAGCAATGCTAGCCACTGCCCGAAACCTCTGTAAGCCCTCCAGAGCCACAATCTTAGCAGGGGAACACTCTAGGCAAGGGCTCAGGGAGATTGCTACTTAAAAACCCCTGGAAGGGGAGCAGTCCCTGAGCTAGCACATAGATATCCTCATAGATAGCCATGCACCTTCCTCAATAAGAGGCGTCCCCTGCCAAGAAACTGATAGTAAAAAGACCCGCAGGTCCTGGAATTGCAGTGCTGGAGACCTGATGACCCAGGATGCTCCCACAGAAACCTACGACTGGGCCACCCGATCCAGGGGTATGCGGCCTGGGAACAGGGCTCTCATCCTAGCCTGGATCTAGTATCGACGAGTGAGGTCATCACTGCACTGCTTCGAAAGCAAGAGGTGAAACACACCAAATGACAGGTCCCTGTAATACTGCAAAGGATGCAAAGGATGGCTACACAATACCAGTGAACCATAGAACTGGATCGTACTCACCCATCCATGGTTCCTGCGCATGAGATCAGTCCCGGAGGCGAAGTCCGAAGAATCGGGTCTGGAACATCAGTAAGGTAGTTTCTATGAAACATAGAACTTAACCAAAACATCATTAGTCCATATAGACTGCAATGTTTTTAAAACGCAGGTTTCTAGGTTCCCACCTAACTTCGGTCAGGTGGAGTAAACATTGGCTGCAGGGGAATTAGAGAGGGGAAGATGAGGGCAGATGACAGGCCCCCCGAGGGAAGGGAGTAGATGTTCAAGTCTTACTCTGGTCCGGACGAGAGCGTTGAGAATGCCTCGTCTGGATCACCTCCCTCAGGTCTTGCCTACCTCTCTTTGACCCGTGCCTTCCTCTAGCCCTACCCGCAGGCGGGGGAGGGGCACGAACCGTGACACTAGCCTTCTGTGCCCATCTCTGATCCCCAGACGGAGATGGGCCAGGACCCCTGCATTGTTCGGGCTCAGACCTGGACCTTCATCAGGTGACAGCACTATAGGGCAGGAGGATTGAGCGGGCTCAGCCTCAGCTTCTTCGCCCTCAGACATCTCCTGCTCTTCCTGGGCATAACCCAGCAGAGCACCAGCCGCTGGATCAGATGATGTAAGCGAGATCGCATCATCATCATCCAGCAGCTCACCCTCGTTCGCGGCCGACGAGCGCGAGAAGGAAAGTCCCCTCTCTAACTCATCAGCCAGATCCGCCTGCAAGCCCCACGAGCTCATTCCCCTCCGTGCCTCGGCAACAGTGGGTCTTGAACCGCGGGAAGCAGATGGCTGCCCCTCCTTCCTCGAAAAGAGAGACAGACGAGAGCGGAGCTTTCTCATAGAAAAAAGCTCACAGTGCACGCAGATTGCCCCCTCGATGACATCGCGTGCGTGCTCCTCGCCCAAACAAAAGACGCAAAGATCGTGTGTGTCATCAAGTGTCAAATAACGAGGACACGGATGCACACATCTCTTAAACGCCTTGCCAGTGCTCCCCATAGTAAGAGTAGAAAATCGTTCTTACCAGTAGAATGCACGCTTCAAACAAAACAGTCATTGAAGACGAAGAAGAGGATGACGTATTTTCCCGGTGCCCCTTTATACTGTGGTCGCTTCAGACACGGGTCACGCTGACAGCGTTCCCCATAGCGACCCCTAGAGGTCGCAGTTCGAAGTTCCCTCGAAAGGGAACTATCTATGATACTGGCCTGCTTTAAGTCCCTTCACTTTGATTGCACGCTCTACGGTTCTCTGCTCTGGCCTTCTCCCCATTCTTCTGCCTGGTTTGGCCACCGACTGGGACTGTTCTCCAGACCGTCTACCTCTGGAGGCATAGTTCTCTTCCTACTGGTTGGAGTTGTCTCAAGATTGTTCACCCCGTGCATCCCTGAACTTGTGCTTTCAATAAATATTTGATTCACTCACTCTGCATTTGTGTCCCTTCCTGCTGACCTTGACACTAATAGAAGTTAATATTGTGGTAAGCCTATATATTAGACACAATATTGTCAGGTGTTGCAAAATTGTGTAAATAAAAATATTACCTAAAAAGCCACAGAAGAAATGTTTCTCCTAGTAGGTGTTTGATTTGAAGCCACACTGCACAGACCGTTCTGTATGACATCAAAGTACCGCAAGAGCGATTAGAGATCATTTTTAAATTTTGATGTCAAGTTCTTTTTTCATTTTGTTTTGATGTCAAAGAAATCTGTTGCTGTTTTGCTTTCTTGATAAGCAGTGTTGCTGTTGTAAAGTTATACTACTGTAGTTGTGTTGCTGCGGGTTTTAAAGCAGATTTGTTGTTTGTTTTTTTGTTTTGTTTTTTCAATTTCACTGTCCACTCAGTTCAGCTATCTAAAAGCTCTTTACTCCAAAGATACTGCAAGCTAGACAGTGTATTCAGTAGGTGTAATGTATTGTAAGTTGCTTTAAAGGCATAAGGTATTGCAAGTATTACAAACAACAATAATAAAACAGTACATTGACACAAAAAGGAAATTTAATTTTGGTACTTGTAAAAGCAAGTACTTCTGTACTTTTACTCAAGTAAAAATCTGTCTTTACAACTTTCAATTGTAATGCAGTAAAAGTTGACCAGGAGTATCTGTAATTTCACACAAGTAGTGGAGTTGTGTACTTTGTTCACCTCTGACTTTAGTGGTCCAATAGTAGGGCATGTTGTCATACTGTATGGGATATACAGTATAGTGCTGTCACAATATAGTGTTGTCAAAACAGAACCTGCCATTAAATAGCTTACAATAGACTTTACATCTAAATTTAGACATTTATGAAAAACAAAGCCCCATTTTCACATCTCCTCTGTAAAATAAATAAATAAATAAACTACCAAACTCTTCTTTTTACCTTAGTGTGTCACGCCCCTAGACTGTTTTGTTGTGTTTTCTGCTCCCCATGTGTTCTGTGACCCAGTTTCTCCCCTGTCTGATTAGTTTGATTATTAGTTGATTCCCCGCACCTGTCTGCCCCTAGTTTAGGTTAGTATATAATGTATAGTCCTTTCTATGTTTCCTTGTCGGTTCTTGGATGTCTTCCTTGTGAGTCTACATCTGTTCCTTGCCTGTTGAGTCATTAAAGACTGTTATTGCAATTGTCTCCTCGATCCGTGTTCCTGAGAAACGTGACATAGCGGTGGTACAAAAAAATATGATAATAAATTATGATCATAAATAAACATAAAACATGGCCAAAACATGTATATAGACAATTCACAGGGTCAAACATGAAATACCATCATGGTAACGCACAGGAAGTAGAAAAATGTAGCCCAAAACAACCCAATGTACTAATGGCAAAAAATAATCATAACAAAAATAAGAAGAAAACGATTTAAAGAAAACATAATCATATGTGATGTGTCATGGAGGGACTAATAGGAATGTCCTTTTATGTTTTTTTTGTGTAAATTATATGGCAAATCTTAATTAAATTAAAAACCATAAATTTGACAGTAATGCAATTTTAAAACTTTTACAGTATATGGTAAGCTATTTAGAACTATATATATGACAAAAACAGTGTGTGTTTGTTAAAAGTAGTTATAAATCCCCAAGTCTATTGCTTTACACAGCACTTGGACATTAGCATGCAGCTGGCCACTACATACTACTAGCTCATATTTGACTGTTTTAGTGCACTGATGAGACAGAATTAGGACAGCAGAGATAGATACCCTTGGCCTAAATATTTTTGTTCGGATAGAGATACAGGTAGATACTATTTTCAAAAAAACCTAAGGACTGTATTTTGTTTTTCATAAAGTGCAATTTTAGGGAAACTGGGTTTTAAAATAGCAGTAATATCATTTCATAGGGCGTATTAAACATTGACTGTTATAAACAGATCATTTCGACAGCCTCTCCACAGCATGATACAGTTTTGTTTATTCACCTCTGAGCTTTCCTGATGCCTGTTTCTCTTCAGTAAACAATACAATTATAGTTCTATTAAATCTTGTTTATACTTTCCGTTCTGCTTTCTTCTACACTAATATTTTACACTAGCTTTATAAAACTCACATAGAAATATACACAACGAGAGTGGGTCCACTGGTTTTTAAATATATTTCTTTTTATTTTTCTTCTAGCTATACATGACAGCTTAGAGACGAGCCTATCACTATATTCTTCACAGGAAGGATATCTGTGCTGTCAAGTTCTCAACCTCTTGCCTGATGATTGCAGCATTGACTAATATTGACAGAACTAAACTATAGCTCTTTTACACCTGCTTTAAAAAGAGAGCTTTATTAAAATGCCAATCACTTGGACAATAGACATAAAAAAGACTGACCTGCAGTGCTGTCATGTAATAAATCACTGTTCTGTCTCCCACCGCAGGTCATTCAAACATACACAACACAGTAAACAGTAAGTTTAGAGCCCTATAATCCTGAGGGTGCACTGCTGAGCTTCGGTCACTGTGTAAGTGGCATTTAAAAGGCTGTTAGTCTCTTAGAGAGGTTGTAAGGGGCATGTGACTCATCATTAACGTGCCGCTAATGAACAAAGTGCTCGATGGCCAGATAAAAGCACTGTGACTGTGCAGAGAGCACAATGCGTATTGCTAGAGCTGAGCAGCACTGGTTTAACAGCAGGGGGAGGACGAGATAAAACTGAGACTCAAAGAGAGAGAAAACAGACACTCTATCTTTTTCTCTCTATATATTTTTTTTATTTAGTGTGAAATGAGTTAAAAGCTTTTAACACCAAATAAACTTGATATTGTCTTGACATCATTTTTAAATAGTTTTATAATAATATATATAAAGGACATAATTTTTGACATCATTTCAAGCAACATGTAAAAAGTAGAAAAATGTTTGTTTTTATAAAAAACACATGAATATAAAGGATGCAATAGATAGATAGATAGATAGATAGATAGATAGATAGATAGATAGATAATATTTATTTATATTTAATATTCCTGAAGCAGCATGTAAAAAGTGGTCAAAAATGTTAATTAAAAAAAAAATCTAGTAAATATAAAAGCAGCCAGATGCAAACAGTCTTAAATATATATTGTAATAAAACAAAATATATTTTATAATAATATTTTAAAATAATTAAATAACTAGGTTTGTTTTGATAAAAAAAACTAATGTACATATAAAGGCAGCTAGAGGCCAAAGACCTAAAATATATAATATAATAAAATTATTATATTAAATTAAATATTGGTACAGTAACATGTACATACATGTAATGCATGTAACTTGTCAAAATTTGCTATATACATTAAAAATGGCACATCAAATGACCTCAAATTTGGCCTTTTGCAACATAAGGGCCTTTAATGGCCCCTTAAATAAAGGACTTTATCCCCGTGAGGACCTTTACCCCTGTTGTACACCACTCCCTTGTAATTTTAACAAAACCATATGTAACAACCCTAACATCACAGCTGTTCAAATGCTTTCTGAATAGCACCATAATAAAAGCTTTATGATGATAAAGTACTGGTTTATGAGGGGTTTTCTTGCTAGTAAAACAAAAGCTGCTGTGTGGCTTGGACAAGCGTAATCTAAGAGAAGCTCTGCACACTAGAATGAATTATTGAGTGATAGCCTCTTCCCTTTACTTCCAGTCGACATGACACGACGAGACACGTGTGAGTGAATGTGCACACAAGTTTGCATGAGCATATACTCTCTTCCTCATGTATTCTTGCTGACCATAAACAGATATATGCATAAACAAACTATTTTATGTTTCCATTCTAACTCGAATAGTAATGAATGACATCTGTATGTGTTTGTGTGCTTGTGTGTGTTGGACTGTAAACCCTTTACACTAAACACACAAGAGGCTGCAGCAGATGAACCATCCAAAAATCACACCTGGGGCCCTGTTATACCTCATGTGTGCCAATAGCTAATATTCTTCCCCCTGTAATTTTTAAAGAAATGACTTCAGTGATGAGTACACTGCTTTTAGAAAGAGTGTTCACATTGATTTATCTGTAAAACATATCCTTGTTAAAGCCTTCTGAGAGATCCATTAGACATTTAAAAGCTTCCTATCCCTCCAATGTGCCTCTCTCTCTCTGTGTGTGTGTGTGTGTGTGTGTGTGTGTGTGTGTGTGTGTGTGTGTGTGTGTGTGTGTGGAAAACAACAAACATTCCTCAGCTCTGCTTTGTACATTAAAAAAAAAGATTAAGAAATAACAGCATAAACACAATAGACAGTGGGAGTACAAGGAGCAGCCGGTGAACAGGTGACATTCAAAAGTTTGAGTTTGCCCTACACAAGCTCAAATACATAGATCAGTGCAGCATTTTGTGCTCTGTGAGTTGAAATGAGGTGATGTCCTTGAAAGACCAGCAGTGACAAGATAAAAACCAAGCCAGTCAGTCAAGCTTAGGAAATGATTCTGCATGCCTGATCAAAACAGGGAAGAGAGAGGATTTTATTATGTAGTTTGGAGAGAAAGTGAGACAGAGTGAATGAAACGCCTCACTGCTAATGTAATTGACAGGCTGTCCTTAGAGATCCCTAAAACTCCCTAAAAAAATCTGACTTCTTATCATGTGCCACTCCTTGAAAATATCACAGATAAAATGGGGATTAAAGAAATGACAGCTCTTACTTGGCAAATAAAAGTGCTCCACTTTTTAAACCTCTTTCCATTTGATGGAAAAAAAATATTATTTTAATTTTTTTCAAAAATAGATTCAGCATTTTGATTGTCTACCTCCCTTGGAGTAATCCCAATGGATACTGTAGCTATAAACTTTCATAAACCATTTCTATTTTGAGAACAGAGAGGGATACAGCTGTGTGCTCTTCTGTGGTGACAGTGAAGCCGATTATTAGAGCTGCTTTCCTGTAGCTCAAATGGTAGAGCATGGCGCTAGCAACGCCAAGATCATGGGTTTGATTCCCAGGGAAAGCAAGAGCTGATAAAATGTAAAACTGTAACTTGAATACAATGCAAGTCGCTTTGGATAAAAGCGTCTGCTAAATGCATAAATGTAAATTAGTGAACTGAATAGGCTGCACTCACAAATCAAGTAACAGTTTGGCTTTTCAGGCCCATCACAATCACATTTAAAATCCGTGTGGTATTATTGAACACAATGTTGAGCAACGCTAAATGCACACTCTAAAAAATGCTGGGTTAAATACAACTCAGCACTGGGTAAAATATGGACGAACCCAGCGATTGGGTTGTTTTTACCCAGCGGTTGGGTTACTGCCCAGAAGGTTGGGTTAAACATTTAACCCAACTGTTGGTTGAAAACAACCCAGAATGTGTTCTGTCCAATATTTACCCAGCACTGGGTTGTATTTAACCCAGCATTTTTTAGAGTGCATTATACAATTCTGAGCCATGATGTACACACACACACACACACACACACACACACACACACACACACACACACACACACACACACACACACACACACACACACACACACACACACACACACACACACACATACACACACCCTTGCTTTGCTATCCATACAGGGACATTCAAGACTTCTATAGCAAAGATTTTTTCTATAGCTTGATATATATATTTACTATATTTTCATTTATTTACTGTTTTTACAAAGAAGGGCCTCCCAAAAGAAGGTTTTGTCATATTCAACTCAAATTTGTCTCCAATAAATGGTTAAGTTCACACACATTTATATTTATATCTTTGTAGGAACTTTCCACTGACTTCCATCCCCTTACCCTCTCAGAACCCTTTCTGCATATTTACATATCAATTTAAACATTATTTAGCTGGTTTGTTAACCAGTTTTCTTTATGACCATCGACTGGTCCCACAATATATCTGAGGTTTTACTATTCTTGTGGGGACCACAATGTAGGTTAAACCTGTGCGCGCGCACACACACACACACACTATGTAACTAAATGAGGACATGCTGCAGACTTGAAAATGTTTAGCATTTTTAGAAAAATAAATAAGAAATGAAATAAAAATATACTTTATTTATGAATCATTTAACCTTTAAGGACATCCCTGGAAACCCCCTAAGCAAGGTTTGTCAGATTTAGCTTATTATTAGCTTAACAATTTTGTCTCCGAAGCATATCTAACTAACATACAGTTCCTTAGACAGACACATACTACATACTACATATAGGTCAGTCCACTATGAACCAACCTGACAGCAGCAGAATCTGCGTTTGAGTTATGAAGGTACGGTGTTGCTGTAGGAAGCACTATGATTGGGTCTCTGGTGCTGAATGTCATAGCATGATCACTAGCCTTGAGTTTGGCATTAATAAGAATCCCAGGTCTCTCACTATGAGATGGCATGATTTAATCATCTCGACTGAGGACTATGAAAAAAATGCAGCAGAGGCACAGCAGGTAGGTAGTCATACAGAAAACCCTCTTCCTATAGGGACGCTCATACACAGTATATGTCCTGTTCTGCTATTCCTCGTCATGGTTATGTGTCGTGTTGAGTTTTAAGGGCTGCTGTCCTTGGTGCTGAACGGCTGCCTTTAACAAAGTGACTCAAGTGTATGGTCCTCTACAAAATAAAAAAAAAGTCAGTCTCTCCTGAAAACATCACCCTAAGAGACACTGGAACCACAATTGAAAACATCAGGTTCAATGTCAAGGTTAAAACAAGCTCAGGGTAAACCCTAGAGCTCAACTTACTAAATGTCAAACGCTATAGTTACTGAATGCCACATAAAACAAGCTTAATAAAATTATTTGTTTCAGGATTGGAAATTGCAATGTAAAAAAAATCTTGTATTTCTGTCATGAAGATTTTAGCATGGTAATGGATTTGACAATGTTAATGTATTTCGTCTTGGCGGAATAGATTCGCTACACTGCTATATTGTTGCTGTTGTACATTATTGCTGCTGCAAAGCAAGTACAGGAACACGCTAATACCAATACATACGCTGATATGGTGCTGTGAGTATTAAAGGGATAGTTCACCCAAAAATGAAAATGCTGTCATCATTTACTCACCCTCAAGTAGTTCCAAACCTGTATGAATTTCTTTGTTCTGCCGAACACAAAGGAAGATATTTTGAAGAAAGTTTGTAACCAGGCTGTTTTGGGGATCCATTGACTTCCATAGTAGGAAAAAAAATACTATAGAAGTCAATGGTGCCCCAGAACTGCTCTGTTTCCCACATTCTTCAGAATATCTTCCTTTGTGTTCAGCAGAACAAATACATTCATACAGGTTTGGAACTACTTGAGGGTGAGTAAATGATGACAGAAGTTTTATTTTTGGGTGAACTATCCCTTTAAGACATACTGCTGCTGCACAAATAGCATATAAAATAACACTTGGCAGATCTATACAGGTGGAGCTGGGGAAGGTGGAGGGTTTCAGAGGAACTCTAAAAGTGCGCTGTTAAATGCTCGCTAGTGAATGCTAACCAATTAAATTTTCAGCAGCAAGCTGAAAGCTGTGTATGCAACATGAACCAATCAGCTTGTGCCAAGTAGTTTAACACTGTGAATATCATAATTTTCTGTTATCATCAGCCTGAGCCCTCTAGAGTTTCATGACAGAACTTGGCATTTATAAAAATATATAATATACAGTATATTTTTATATAAAATATATGTTATATGTATTTATATATACAGTATATATATATATATATATACAGTATATATATATGTGTGTGTGTGTGTGTGTGTGTGTGTGTGTGTGTGTGTGTGTGTGTGACATAACTGTTGACAAAAATGTGCTTCCTTAAAGTTTTTCACAAGTTATATTTTACAGCTTATATTGTTTGATTAATGTTTATGGCATTATTTTAGTGTCATGTGTTTTACCATGATGATGTTTTGAGATAAAGTTTCATTCTTTTGGTACTTTTCTGAAATTTGACCTTGCTATTCAGCTTAAAGGGGATGTTGGACTACCGGATCAAAAAATGTTTTATTATTATTATTATGCATAGGTTGTTCTGTAACAATGTTTATATTATTACTGTATTTTTACAGTAAATATCACTGAAAAATATCATATTTTTATTTTATTCTTGGGATCACAACTGCCATTTGCTATTTCTGTAAAAACTGCACTTTTGTTTTGCTTGACATTTAGAGATTTGACAGATGCTTTTATCCAAAGCAACTTACAGTGAATTCAAAGTATGCATTTTACCCATGACCTTGGCATTGCTAGCACCATGTCCTACTGTTTGAGCTACAAGAACACTCTCAAAAAAGAACACAAACTACAGGAACAGCAGTTCCTGCTGTCTCAGCCCAGTTACATCAGCGGGTGTGTTTGTTAGAACACATACACAATACGCTCTGGAGAAGGAGGCTTTGCTATTGGATTATGGGCTGCTGTTGCCGTGACAAAAGCTTCAGATTCCATATATAGTGACAAGGAGGCTATAGCCTGGACCATGGAAACCAAGGCACACCACAACAAAGAGCTCAAAAACAACTATAATAACAAGAGTAACAATAATATGACAACAGCACAATGTTGACCGACTAATCCTGGAAGGACAGAAATGTGGTATTTTGAGGTAAGCCTGACCTCAGAATTTAAGCACTGCAAAATAAGAGAACAATATCAAAAGTACTATCCTCTAAGAGAGAGGATTGCAGGAAGGTAAATGTGTGCAATTTATTTGAGGATATTATGCATTCTCATGCCACAACCACACACATCCAGTTTTGCAGGCAACCAGAAATAAATGACAAAGGGAGAGTAATACAAATGCAAAAACATGCAAATGCAGAAACAAATGTTAATTTTGGATATGGCAGCACATCCACAGTAATCAGTATAATGAATCAGATAAAAACACAGAAAGGAAGACGGTAAGAGAGAAAGAGGTTTTGAGGAGCACTTTTATGCAAAGTTATTTTCAAACAATCAAGAAAATGAACTTAATGTCCATCCATTTGAGCAAACATGCACAAATAGAAAACTCTAATCCTTTATTTAATCTTTTCATAAGAAACCATCTAAATGAATAAATCCATTTATTACGATCACTGAATAAACACAGATCTTGGAATATTATCTGTGTCCCAAATTCCACTAGACTGTAATATGAGACAACAACAGTGAACAGTGCATTTTTTTATTTTATTTTTTAGTTATGAAGTGCAAGACCGAGCTCTTCACTTATACTCCAAGTGTTATACTGGTATTTAAATTTAAAGTGTATATTCATATACACTTTATGATTTTCCATACACATACAACAGGGCAGAGAGGTACATTTTCCCCTTGATAGTCCTCTAATGCCCAAACAAAGAAATAAACTCAGGAAAGTCATTTTTCTGCATTATTCTGTGATTTTCAGAAAACCTATGATAAAGTATCTGCTGCCTGAAGTCATTATATCAATAATGAGGAGTTGTGTGCAAAATTGCAAATTAAAGAAAGATGCTTCTTTAGTTTTATGGTAATTCAAGCCAAATGTTGGTAATTAGCTTTTTTCTTTACATCAATCTGAACGTGTATAGACGATTTTTTCTTTGGAATTAATGAATTACATGAGCCTTTGAAGCCACAGCCAAATGTTGGCACATATCAAAGATGCCACTGCAGTCTGTATTGTTTGAGATGCTATTGTTTCAAGACATTCCCCTAATATAAAGAAGAAAATAGACATTCCTGAACATAAACCAGTGCAGACACAGCACAGTCTTAGTGTTTCTACCCTAATGATGGCAGTTATCAAATGATGGCAGTGTAGGGACTTTGAGTGCCCTCGATTAACCGTTTACTATTTTTAAAAAATCATTCTCATGCAGTATTTGAAAATTGAATTATAAATGAATTGCTGCAAGATTAAAGTACATTAGACATAATATACTAGGAAAAATTATTTATCTAATTATTTATCTTTATTATTTGTTTAGAGTTTCTGAACTGCTCTAAAGTCATATTGAAGAGTTTAATTTTGTAGTATACATAAATATAGCTCATGATTCATCTTTGCAGACTGATCTGCTAAATCACTATGTTGCATTTAAGTTGCAAAAATTGTCATTCCTACACACCATAAACAGTGGTACAGGATTACAACTGTGCTAGAATTAAGTCAGATAGTTCTGAAACCGCTTTTACACTTAGGAAATGATTATAAAAAGCTGCTACTTCAAAAGACCTAATGCTACTAAAACCAATCATAAAACCAGAGGCACTTCCAACCTCTGCTTTAGCAGCCAAACCAAGATAAGCATGTGCGTTTCACAGACATACGCCACGTTTCCCAGACACACACCACATAAATACACTCATTGCTTGCTGAGTTTAACACAGAGGCAGTAAGACAGAGATCATAGTGTGTACAACAAAAAAAGAACTTATTTTTATTTGAAAGACATCTGTTTAAAAAAATGTTTTACAAAAGTGTCAGAAGCTGACAAGTGGAAGTGAAAAAAAAACTGGAATGGTGATATTAAAGAGGGGATTATGTCTCTTGCTGATGGAGCAAGAGAGAGAGCATGAGTGTAAGAGAGGGAGGGAAAGCAGTCATTTCAATAGCCTGCACACCACTAAAAACAGTTAAGGATTTAGACATCTTGGTCAATACATCTGCTTCAAATGAAAAAAAAAATTACCATGCAGTATCATAGGGATGAGACACACTGAGGAAAAAACTGATTAATTAATCTCATTCTAAACACAAATTATTTGGCATAAATGGGACGTGATTAGTCATTTTTATTCTGGAGTGCAGCCATGCTACAACTCAAAGTTATTTATAGATCACCCATATTCTTGACTAATTTCATCCCATAATCGCACGGCTCACTGTTTATCCTCGAAGATTTCGGTGAACTAATCTACACAACACATTTCTTTGTGTTTAAACTGGATTTCCTCTACTCTATTCCCACTGGCAAGAAAAAACACCATCACTGTCTTTTACAGATTTTCCTGAGTGACTGTCAAGTAGTTGAGAGAAAATGGCCATGTTGTTTGGTATAAACCGCCACATATCGTGTGTGTAATCAGATATTGTAAGTGGAATGTAATTTTGAGCAGTGAACACAGAACACCAATCAGTCTGATTAGTCTTCTAATGGACATTTCAGTGCTTCAGGATAGATGGTGATTAGAAAGTTCACTTGGAGTGATTGACTTAAAAAGACAAAAAGCAGTCTTTGAGTCTCCAATTGATGAGTGGCAGAGAGAAAAACAGAACACCTGATTATTTATTTGCTGCGCAAGAACACCAGTATATAGTTTAGGAGAGTTCTGTTGTAGTGACGGAACACTTGTGATACTAATTAAATATGGAGCATGTCAGTGACTCAGATAATTATTGGTTAGAACAGGCAAGCTGGCATAGTTAATTACGAGAAGAAGCCAATCAGAGGTTGCAGGAAGAGGCCCAGAGTTCCCAGCACACACACCAGCACAAAGACCCAAAGGAAGATGCGGTCAATCACCATGGCAACATATTTCCAATCATCCTCCACCTAAGAGAGAAAGGGCACACAATAAAACAGAGACAACGAGGCGAGATGGAAGGTTAATAAATGAAAGAAAAGAGAGGTTAGAGGTAACAGGGAAAGAAAATGAGAGAAAGAAGGAAAATTTGAACATGAGAAAGCAAGGTAAATGGAGGAGAAAATGGCAACGAGACGATAAGAATTAGTGAAAAGCAGGTCTGCTGACTGTCCAGAATGCTTTATTCACACTACACGGGGATAAGCTAAATTAGATTGTGCTACTATAAGTGGAGCTACGCGAAACATTTTCTCTCCACATATTTAGGCACTGGGTGCATTACAATGCTAATGTGATTCAGTAGTGAGGCTCTGAGCCAAGAGTGAAGATGAAGGATGAAGTGGTGAGACTTTCCATATCAAAGTGTGATGTCTCCACTGAGGGATCTAAAGCACTTATTGTCAGTGAAGCACTCAGTAAACATTTCCACTGAGAGCAGCTGAGTCGTTTCCGTAAGCTTATGCTAGATGTCTGTGATGTATAACCTGTCCTTGTGATGGCATTACAGCCAAAGCATAACATGATGTTGGAATTTGAGTCATATCCATTATCCAATGGGCAATGCGGTTGTTTATTATGAAGACATTATGATGTGTGAATGGACAAGTGGATGGAACAATGACTGACAGATTGAGTGCATGCCTTGTCATGTGAGTAAAGGTACAGTTAAGCAAATAATTACTTTTCCCAGAGGGAAACAAGGTACAACACATTGACTTTTGGAAATCAGACCAGAAATGGATGCCTGAAAAGCCATTAACACACAGTGATGCCAGGTAGCTACATCGACCAGGCAGGAATACAAATACTGCTGTGTACGTCATTCCTATCGTTCAAGGAGGCGCTTCACGGTAGCTAAGGTAGAGAGGGACTGTGATGTGTTGAACATTGTTCCCCTGCTTCTGGGACAGTTGTTATGTATTCATAGTTATATATAGTTGCTCTGCTCTGTGCAACACATTGACTACAGGACCAATGCTCACGCCCAATGAATCTACCAAATATAGAACAGGAATTAATACGACAGCTCAGAAACAGCCATCCCACGAGTTGAATGACTGTGCACTCCCTCAGGCTGTTACATGCCAAGAGTCTCCACAATTCAGTGAGAGAGACGTTTCCTAGGCTGCAATGTACAATGAGCCGGATTGGCAAAACAGACAAAGAGTTGATCAAACAATCTGAAAGGTCCTAGACATACAGTTGAATAGTTAGTGTGATGCACCTCACATCTCTCAAGGGAACCCCACAGATTTCCTTATGACATGCTGAAAGTTCTGCAAGACCTTCAGATGCTAAAAAAAAGAATGAAAAAGAAAGACTTTTGTAGAGAAGGCTTTACCATTATGAACTGCAGAAACAACACTCAGCCCACAAGACTGACCTCAAAAGCCCACAGCTCTGGTCAGGGATGCATAAGTTCCTCTTTTTTTCAATTTCAATTTCAAGCTTTTATTGTCATTGCATCGAAATGCAACGAAATTTCAAAGACTACACACAGAGATGCTACAATATGATAACCACATACACATAGACCACTATACGTAATCAAATCCATGTAAACAATGTGAATGATGCAGGTAAGACAATAAAGTGCAGTTCTAAAATGCAGAAATTATTGCAGTCCACAAGGATTGATTTTGGTTGGCTGAGCAGATCTGTACGCAAATAGGAAACACCAAGGCTGTTCTACAAGAAGTTTGATGATGTCAGCATACCATGTTTTTGATGGTACAAAAAGAAATGCATAAATGAATAGCCTTGGGCCACTGATGCGCGGATGCATCTTTCCTAGAGAAGCACACTGATCTGTTTTGGTATAAAAACATAGAACACCTCACATTTCCGCACAATTCGAAGAGACCTATACTGACATAGGAGATCTGTGTTCACCCTTGAAGATGCCATTCCCTGACATAAGGTCCTCCCCTGGAAAGGAGGTCTGCCCCTGATTGGCGCAGAGGTCCCATTTAGCTTATGTAAGACACAACAGTTGTATTGTCTGTTCTGATCAGAACATACTGACCTGTATAATGGGAGACAAAGACCACAAGTAATTCTAAGAAGTGTAGCTTGTGTAACTAGTCACGCCCCTCTAGGAGACATTACATGGTTCCCCATTCCGGTGCCTTTTGTCACTATTTGGCAAAACAGAACCCTGCGGAACTCCCTGTGTAAAAAGGGGTCCTTCCATGGGCCTAGAGATGTCACTCCCACCATCCTGTGAATAGGATATACACAGATGGCTGGAAAAAAACTGAGGACTGAAAAGCTTACACCAACATGAAGCATAATTTGACTTCTGCTATCATAGGAGCCATCAGCCCAAGCAGACACACAAGTGCAGTTTGCTGCCCAGCTGACTCTAATGTGACTAATCTCTGCTGGGATGGAAAAGCTCTGCATGTGGATCCAAATTCCATGTCAAGGAATAATAATTTTGGCAGTGTGTTTATCCAGAGAGCACAATTCCTTATAGTCAATGTGTTGTACAGAGTGGATTGACTGAATGGTTATCACTTTACCTCTTTGGCTTTGTTGCGGCTCCTCATGTTCTCAGCAATGTACTTCACACTCTCAATAGCCTGTTTGATCTCCGGTGACACCACAGAGAAAGCCACAACTGTGTTAATAGCCTGTGAACTCAACTGACGACTCACTTTCCCACAATCCCCCTCAGTTGCCTCTTTCATTGGGTGACATGGACATCCGCCTTTCTTTCCTTCTAATGCTGCTTTCCCTTCTCCAAATTCCAAAGAGTTCATTGCTCCCTGCTGAGATCCACTGTTTTTCCTCTTCTTTCCCTCTCCTCCTCGTCCTGCTCCAGTTCCGGATGAGCCCCCACTTTCTAGTCCTCCTTTTCCAGATGACTCTGACAGATCGAGAGGCCGGCGCATGAGCATAATTCGGGGTAAAGCTCGGAGGAAGACGGTACGGACCCAGCTAGGCATAGTGTGGGTCATAGGGGTGCGATAGTGCACATTCAATACAAAGACGGTGATGACAATGGAGAGGGTGACGAAAATCATGGTGAAGAGAAGGTACTCGCCTATCAGAGGGATCACGAGTGAGGTGGACGGGATGGTTTCCGTAATGACAAGAAGGAACACAGTGAGAGAGAGGAGTACTGAGATGCACAATGTCACTTTCTCACCACAGTCTGATGGAAGGTAGAAGACGAGAATTGTCAGAAAGGAGATTAGGAGGCAGGGGATAATAAGGTTGATAGTGTAGAAGAGGGGCAGTCGCCGTATGTAAAAACTGTAGGTTATGTCTGGGTAGATCTCTTCACAGCAGTTGTACTTGATGTCATGCTTATAACCGGGTGCATCAATGATCTCCCACTCTCCACTCTCCCAGAAGTCTTTAAGGTTTACCTTTGAGCCAATAAGTACCAGGTCAATCTTGGCTTTGTCATATGTCCAGGAACCAAACTTCATAGAGCAATTCTGATAGTCAAAGGGGAAGTATGTGATGTCCATAGGGCAGGATGATTTGAAGATTGCAGGAGGAACCCAAGTGATGGTTCCATCATATTTCAAAAGAGCTTTGGTTTTGTCCTCCACCAAGAAGTCCCCAACAGCACTGTGTCAGAAAAAGAACATTTGAATGTTATGACTGCTAACATTCATTAATTTATATTTGCATTCATATTTCATTTTCTCAGAGTGCTAACTCTGATCATGTTCGTTTGGCTCAAAACAAAAAAGGACCTGAAAATATGCCCAAAATTACTAGTTGAAAGTTAGGTTAGAAGACTCCACTCACTTGTTGTAAAGTACAATGTCAGGCCTCCAGATTTTATTTGATGGGACTCTCATAAACTCAATTCCATCAAACTCTGCAGGTGACCACTTCAGCTTGTAGTCATTCCATATCTACGACAAAATCACAAAAAAAATTTTTTTTTTTTTTTATGCTTAAGCCATAAGCTAAAGATGAACGCAAATGCTTCAAGCTTTGGTGCCCATACAAGTGACACAGTTTTAATCTGGCACCTACTGTACACTTGTATGTGTACATCTGTCATCTGTGCCCTTTCACAGCCTTTATTTTTGTATGTGCATTTCTCCATCAGCAGTGAAAAAAGAAAGCACATTTTCTGCTTGAGTAGGCATGTTGTTTATTGAGGTTTGTTAACAAATGTGTATACTTAGGTGTAAATGTGTAAAATAGTGTATTTGCAGAGCTGTGTATTTGTGCCTATTTCTGTTTCATTTTGTGGTTTGTTGACATGTCTGTGTAGAGATTATGTGTGTGTTATTAGGACTGCTGATCTCTCTGTGTTCAGTGATATCAAGCATCCTGCTATCAGGCATTGCACAGATTTATTGAACAATACTACAGGGCTTAACAAAAGCACATACACACTCTCAGAAAAATTCCGCAAATATTCATCCAAATCCAGAACCCTCCCCAACCCAGCTAGGGCAACACACTCTTTGTAACAATATTACACAATGTATCACACACACAAATCACTCTCAACTATAAACACAATATGCTGATTAAAGCCCCGTTCACACCAAGCGATAACGATAAAGATAACTATAACGATAACTATATTTGCGTCCACACCAGCGAACGATATCGTCTGTTTATTCTAAGCGCACGCGCGTCTGTCGCTTTAAATTCTCGAGCACATTATAGCAGGATGGATTCTGATTGGCTGTCAGTGTTTTTATCGTTCATCAGCTGGAAAAAAATCGTTCTGGAAGTGATTCCAAATATATCGTTTCTCTGTGCCTTTATCGTTATAGTTGTGGTGTGGACGCTGCTATTCTTTAATACTGAGAACGATTTTTAGAACTATATCTTTATCGCTATCGTTATCGTTATCGTGCTTGGTGTGAACTGGCTTTTAAGCAATAAGTTCAGAAGTAATGCTGGAGCACATTGTACTCATTATTGTAGCACTGAAAACATGTACAGTATCTAAGTAATATCTATCTAAGCAGACAGTCACAAAGAATAATAAAGCACAAAAATATTTTCAGTATGAAATAAGAACATAGCACTTCAGACATATAAAGCCAAGTTCATTTCCTGCATGTATCTTCATGCTTGGAGGATGAAAAATAGGTTTGCTAAATAAATAAGTCCACTAAATAACTAACAAAACAATCTTTGCTGACTATGAAATAACAGTAGTTTATTATTATTCTGCTGGTTATTAAAAAAAGGGAAATGTTTGATCTAGTTAGACTAGACTCTTTTTGCACACATATTACCATCTTTTAACCTCTTTCTTTCCATTCGTTTTTGGAGATAACTACTGTGCTACCTTTAAGTTTTCTATTATTTACATAACTTTTCTTTTTCATGGTGTCCTGTTTCCACCTACTCATCTGCTCTATGTATATGTACTGTATTGTTCTTTGCCTGCATTACTCAACCCCATCCTTTGTATGTTTATGCTATACACATTTTCTTGTTACATTCTTACTGACAGTGGTACAAGACACAAAGGGCCTATTTACACATGGTCACTTCATGTGTTTTCTCTCTGGTTAGATATCTATCTGATTTGTTAAAACGTTTCCATTTACACTTGGCCACATAAATGTGTCTTCGCAAAACGGATATAAATCCAGTCTTCAATTCCCGCGCTATATGCAAATTTAACAGAGTTCACATTAATGAAAGAACAGATAAGTGCTGCATTTTATTAATTATCAGCTAATTTCAAGATCAAAGACTGCAACAGGAGAGAGCGCGGCATCAGCACTGGAAAGACAGGTCAGTCTCACTGCTTTTAATGAAGATGATTGTGTGTTGAGCCTCTGCGACTTACTTTCAGTTTAATTTGCAGCAGTTTCTGTGTCGGCTTGCTGAAGAGATACTCAGCTACTCATCGGCGGCAATGTGTGTTGCATTAGCGCTGTCATATCTGACTATAACATGCCATATAGCCTTTAAAACGCTCTCACACGTGTATTATTTTAATATTTTGGGAGAAGTAAAACTTGCATATGTGGTTTCAACAACCAGATGCATTTACACTTGTCCAGTTGCGTCTGGAATGTGGCCCAGACCACCTCCTGAAGTGGTTTGAACGATCGGATTTAAATGCGTCTCGAAGGGCATTTACATCTGGTCTTTTCATGATCGGATAGCTATCCGATCAGAGAAAACGCATGAAGCGACCAGGTGTAAACAGGCCCAAAGAAGATTAGATCTGTGTTAACACAAACATGTGCACAAGGCCTACATGCTGCACACAAAAATCACTTACATGTCTCAGCCAAAGATTTGTTTCCATGATCTGATTGACTTCATCCTAGAGAGAGAAAGACACAGGCAGAGGCAAAGACAGAAACAATCAGAAAGAAAGAAAGACAACCATTCTCTATTATTTAGAATGGAACATGTTCTGGCAATAAAATCAATGCAGTTCTTGTCTAATGGGAAAGAGAGGTCTGACAAGAAAAGGGGTTTGGAGGTACTTTGGAGTACTTTCATCTACTAGCTTCAAGTCATTCATCACAGTACCCTCAACAGTACTAATAGGTCCTGCATATTCACAAGAAAAATCTGGGGAAAAAATGCTTGTTGAGCAAATTTTCCTTAATCCTGTGAGTGAGTGAGTATAATCTATAATCCAGGATTGTGTTCTCTAGAGTGGTGGGTTATGTCTTGTTAATCTCTCAGGTGTCTGTCTCTGTGAAGCAAGAAAAAAGGTGCGCTGATAATCTTGGCCGCTTTCCCTGGTGAAGTGGAAATTTAATCCAGGAGTTTTAAGAGGAGTGCTGATTTGTATGACGCCGGGGAAAGCACAGAGTCTGCACTTCTTCCTGTAACAGTGGGGCGCAAATGCTTTTAACTCAATTGCTCTCTCTGACCACAGTAAATGAAACAAAAAGCCCTCACAACAACTGAAAACAGCACAAAATTCCACTCACAGGAAGCCACCTGAGGAGCAAATCTCATTTTTTTCCATTTTAGAAAAAAGAAAAAAAGACCTCACACACTATTATCTTTATAAAGACGTCAAAAGTGCCTGTGTGCTTGTATTTGTTTGATCTTAAATTTGTACACTTTAACTAATGTGGACTAGAATTCTCTAGTGTTTGACACTATTGTCTCAGCTTTGCTTGATTCTTTGCACAAGCATAACATAATGATGATTCGTAAGAGTCCATTCTTTAGATAAATATTCATGAAGATGCACAAATAATAAAAGTCTGGCCATTATTGATAAGTTTATATTATGTCAGATAATAGTCAATATTAAATATCCACATTTGTTTTCTACATAAATGTAAAAAAAAAAAAAAAAGTAATAATCCTAAACAATCCATTGTTTTAAATGCTACAAGTGAATTTAGGCATCACAACATTATAATGTACAGTACGATATGAAAAATATATATTCATATTGAGATTTGCTAAAGATTACATTTAACATTGTCATTCAATTGGTTTTAAAGATTTAAATGAATGTTAGATTATCGAACATGAAATCTAAATGTAAAAATAGGAAATAAAATGTGAACAATATCCAGTATTTTTATTATTAATATAAAAAATTCTAATAATGGCTAATACTTCAAAAACACTAATATTGGTTAATAATGTAATATATTGTGTAACCCTTTTAATACTAATAGCAATTCAGGTCAAGAAACAATTTTACAGGCTTAAATCTCATCTCAAACCCAATGTTTGGACAAGAAGCAGGTTAAGTATTTTGAGGCAGTTGATACTGGTTTTCTTACCACTTTAACAAGCTGTGACATGGAGACCTCAAACTCCACTGTGACGGGGTCAGACACATTTTCCACTGGCCGAATGAACTGATTATACCTCCTGAATAAACGACGAAACAGCCTGTCTTCTCCTTTAGATGAGAAACAATCTGCACATACAGAGATAAACACACACACGCAAACACACACAGAAATAGAAATGTACTTTAGTATGCAGTGCACTGGGTGGGACCCAGGGATAGGCTTCATTCATAATACAGTGGGTGGCGAAATAGGAACTACAGAGAACGAGACGCATGCTATATAACATTCAGTATCAGGAGTGCTATACATCAGCAGCAGTAGTTGAGTGATATCCAGTGCACGATCCATTGACAAAGCTGCCAGTCGTCCAACAACAGCTGTTGGCTTCTGTCAGAATCTCAAAATCGTCAAATAATTTATACCTGTATATTCCGAAGAGCCTCAATTTCAAACAATCAGCATTATGTGGTCAACTATATTAATTTATTTGATAAAGCAAAATTGCGTTGTTTTTTGTGGCAATGCCCACACTCTTGTTTCTTGCTTTATATTTTGAATGTGTGTTTTTGTAAATATGTGAGTGTGTGCACTGTGTTGCTTTTAGCACATTCCTCAGGGTCAGAGCCTCTGTCCTACCAGACACTCTAAGTGCACCAAACATAGCTCTCAAGGTTAGAGGTCATCATCAACTATTACCAAAGAGACCAGGTGTAGTCAAGTGGAAAATGGAATCACTTTAAAAAAATGCACTCTGATGGAGCTAGAAAAGTCTGAAAGAATGCTAAAGAACACGGGAGAAGTCAACCTACAGACTCCTTTGTGGCGTAATAGGAACATTAAATGTGGTTCTGAACCATTCACATCAGAACAGTGGTCAAAGCAGGGAATAAGGACTCTTGCTGACATATGGGATGATAATGGTATGCTTAGCTTTCAAAATATAGTTGCATCTTTTAACGTACATGCATCATCCTTTTTTTTGTTCTTGCAATTGCGTTCAGCCCTTATAGAGCATATGGAGTCCCTTGGGGGTCAGCTCTCGAAACGCATCCAGTTTAGAGTAGGCGCTCTAATTTTTCTCAACAAAATGTAGTGTCAGCTGTCTATCCTCACCTTCTTGAAGTTAAGATAAAGCAATTACCACTGCACATGATCTGGGTAAGGGAGCTGTCTGTTGACCAGATTGATTGGGAGACAGTATGGAAAAATATATTTTGTGCATCAAAAAATCCAAACCACCAATTAATTAATTTCAAATTTTGTCATAGATTGTATTGGACACCAAAGAAACGTTTTCTCATTAAATTAGTTTAAAATTTTTTTTGCAGGCAATTTGTTTTTGATTGCAATTTCATTGTAAGGTGGCTTGGACTAAGGGGACCACTGGGGTGGGGTGGGGGTGGGGGGGGGGTGTTAAGAGGGTCAGTTTGTTCTGTATATTTTGAAGAAGTAATTGCATACAATTGTGTATGACCCTTTCTTTGCAAAAACAATAAAAAATGTATCCCCAAAATAAGAACACGGGAGAAGTCAAGAACAGGTTAAGGTCCAACTTTTTCTTTAAACGGGATATAAAATTTCACTGCGTAGGACTAGTTAGTTTGTAACTTTGAACTTAACTTGTTTGTACCAATTTCTCTTAAGGCAAATCTAATAGGATACTGGTCGAACGTGTAATCACATATGATGTTTGCCTTTACTGATGCAAAAAGTATAAACAGAAGGAATGTAAGTTACAGAATTTGCTCACCAATAGATCCTCTGCAGTGAATGTGTGCCATCAGAATGAGACTTCAAACAGCTGATAAAAACATCACAATAGTCCACAAGTATCCACACAACTTCAGTCATTCAATTAATGCCTTGTGAAGTGAAAAATCTGTGTTTGTAAGAAACAAATCCATTATTAAAGCATTTTAACTTTAAACTGTAGCTTCTGGCCAAATAATAATTACATAAATACATAATAATTCATAATAACGCTTCCTTCAAGTGAAAAAGTAAATCGCCTGTTGTCCTTTCACATCAAAATGCACCATTATATCTGTTTAGAATGGTGCTTGATATGTGCATATTTCTCTCCTGATTCAGAAGAGATGTCTTTTTCACTAAATAAAGTAATATTATGGATACTGTACAAACTTTTATATTATACAATATTATACAAACACTCAGATTTACACTTAATGGACTGGAGTAGTGTGGATTATTTTTTGTGATTTTTTTTAAAGTTATATTTATGGGCTTTTTATTCCTTTATTATTCAGATAGGACAGTCGAGAGATGACAGGAAAGCATTGGGTAGAGAGAGGGGAGGGGACCTCGAGATGGGAATTGAACTCGGGTCGCCATGAGGAAGTTGCACTGTATATGTCAGATTTTATCAGCTGTTTGAGCTCTCATTTTGATGGCCCGCTGCAGAAGATCCACTAGTAAGTGATATAATGCTAAATTTCTTCAAATCTGTTCCAGTGAACAAACAAAGCAAACTTTATCTTGGTTGGCATGAAAGTAAGTACTGTAAACGTTCAGCAATTTTGGGTAAACTGTTCCTTTAAGATTTAAGTTAGGAATTTTAAGGTTTATGCTAATACCGTAGCTGTCATGTGAAAAACACAAGATGTGTGGAGAAAGTATACTTAATTGTGTTATGTGTGGGTCAAGAAATAATGTAATCATAATCGGTGACATTATGCCCTGTATAAGCTTCGGTGATATAACTGATCCATAAATTGACTTCAGCAGCATTTTGTAAATAATCATTTGCAGTTATGACCTCTGTAAACGTCTAGCAAAAATAAATAGGACTGAATGCAGTGAGTCTTTTAGAAAATCAGTTGCCATGAATTTAAACACCCAAACACATTCATGTACTCTGAGAGTTCAGTGCTGCTGTCTCACACGTGTATAGCTCTTACTTTCCTCTTCTAATTACTTCAACCAGTTAACTCTCAAATGGCCCCCTCCGTTAATGGGGTTAGCCAAGGATAGCAAGGTCCTGCTTCCATTAATTAAACAGACTTAACACTCATTCAAATACATAAGATACAAAGTGGAGAGTTGAAGTTTAGAGTTAGTTTTTCTGAGCCCCATAAAGCTTAAGATAACCCTTTCAAATTAAAGTAGAACAGTGTCCACATGGACTATAAAGTCTCTTAAAGTTGAACTTTTAAACAGACCCTGGTGGGAAACTCAAAGAATAGTCCACCATAAATTAAATGATTTTTGATTTACTTCCCTCATGCTGTTCCAAACTTTGACTTTTTTTCTTCTGAAGAACACAAAATAGAAGATATTTTGAAAAATGTTGATAACCAAGTTTACTGCCATTGACTTCCATTGTATGATCAAAATAAATATCTTTCAAATATACACAATGACATGAGGGTGAGTAAACTTTTGGGTGCACAATCTCTTTTAAGAAATGTTTTTAACTATACATTATTGTCCAGTGAGTTTGGAGGTTCCTTTTCAGTCAGTCACGTTCAACATAACGTCTCCGTTCCCTCCTTCTACGTAACTGAGATGATTCTGAGTATTTACTAAAACTTGCAAAGCAGGAAAATATTTGCCAATTGATAATATGTTGTATTAACGCTCTCAGTCAAAAATAAAATAGAATGAATCCATATTTTATGTCTAAGATACTACTCAAAAAATCTGGCAATTACATCGTATTTACTCATTTCAGAGCCCAATTCACATAAAAATGTAAGAATGGAGCAGAAAAGCCATTATCATAATTGCAAGAGAGCTGTCAGTGACAATGAGGATGGAGGCTGGTCAAAAATAGCAGCGGTACTTACGTTAAAATTACAGTTCATTACAGTTAAACCCAACACATTTGGGCTGGTCCACTGGATTCAGCACTGAAGCCCATTAAAATTGCAATTACATCCCAAAAAATAGGTAGTCACTGAGGATTTTTTTCCCTCTTTACTGAAATTAGTTTTTTAGAAAAAATAAAGTACCTGAGATTGTGCATGTGCTGCACTTCCTTTATCCTCTAACAGAGATTTTACACCGTGTGGCCTTACACATTATTGGTAAATTTGTATTCCTGAGCACAGGGTATGATGAAACTCCAATAAGGCATATAAAAGGGTTAAAGGCACTAGTACCTAGGGATTGGTGATATATGAAATATTCACAAGATCAAACAATGATTTTAATAGTGATACTAAAAAAAAAAAAAAATAGGGCACATTGTGATGTTTCAAATGATTTTAACACACTTTATATTTGGTCATTCAATTTACTAAAGAGCAGGTCATTCAGTTAATTTTGTAATCCTTCCATATCTCACAACTTGTACATGTTTCAATAGCATCTTTATTTTAAATATCAGTGGCAAAACTAGTTAGTTATTTATAACTGGATTTGGTTACACTTTATTTTAAGGTGTCCTTACAGTGTAATTATACATTTTAGAACTGAGTAATATTAATTAACTACATACTATATGGTTAGGGTTAGGATTAGGGGTTGGCTTAGGGTTACTTGCATGTAATTATCCATAATTTATTGTTATTATAATAGTAAGTACACGTAACATTTTGGTTTATTTAAAATTACTCTTTTAAAGCCAATATATCCATCTTAAATATCATAAAAATGCTTTAGATATTTTAACAATAGGCCTACTACCTGACCATGCTAGTACAATAACATATTATCCAAAATACATTAATGTTTCCAGAAACTGGTTTGCTGAAGATCAGAGAAACACACAAGCAGCAGCAACAGTGATGAAGAATGTTCAATCAGTTGGAAAGACTAAAGAGTCATCTGTGATAATATAAAGCCATGTGTGTAAGTCACTCATGAACTGCTGCTGAGCACATATGCCCTCATTTAGAAGTAATGAGAGAGAGAGCTCTTCCTCTCAAAGTGAGCGGGACACTAAGTGTGTTTCTCTGTCAGTGGAGGAAAAGCATTACAGATAGAATCAGACAGGTGAGCTGTTCTTGTTGCCCAGAGACTTGAGCCTGCAGCAGCACACACACGCCTGTTCCCCACAGCAGACTGCTTCTGTATGTGTGTATTTGTGTGTGTAAGGTGCTGTCAGGACATGCGTCACTGTCTGTGCATGTGGTGCGTATGTGTGTGTGCACGCTATCTCGAACAAAGAGTATGGGTGACATGTGTGTCTATGTGAGTTTGTGACTAATTCCGAACGCAGGAAGAATGACACTAAGCCACCTGGAAATCTTCATATTTTCAGCACTTTTATACATTTTTTAAGAGTTAAGCTTCTCTGATAGTCTTGAGGCGAACTTAGGGCAATCATAATTTCTTCTCTCAGTTCACCCTACATATGAATTGGAGCATTGCCTCATATCACACTGAAACATCAAATTGTGCAACTGCAGGGTCCTGGGGCTCTAAGACCTTTGACATCATCTATATAAACCAGCCTCAGGAAGAAATAGAGGTGGCAACGCTTGGATGAAAAAGAAAGAAAAAGAACTGGAAACAATTCAAAATGTCTTTACACCCATTCTTGAGGTGAAGAGATTCATTTTCGCTTTTCTTTTGTTTACTTTCTCAAGCTTTCTTTCTTTTTCTATTTTGGAGCAGAGGGGTTTGCCTCCCATAACAGTTCTCCCTACTGGAACTTCATTGATTTCATTCCTCAGCACCAAAACACAGATGTGAAACTATAGAAAAAGAGAGCTTGGGTGGATAAAAGAGCAATCCTCCCCAGAGATCTGGGAGAGATCTAACATTGGATATATGTGTAAAGCCTACAGTATGAATACACACACACACACACACACACACACACATATATACTGTATATATAGATATATACAGTAGTATGCATTGTAACACCTGGTGTGAACATGTCAATAAAATGAAAAAAAAAAAAATACAATAAATATTTATTACTTAATATAAATGTTATTTTTGCATAAAGTGACAAATACAATGAAAATATCACTTTCACAGATACTTTCATATTGGTTTATTATATTTTATAGTTGATATTTGTGATTTTTTTATGACAAAAGTAATATGGATCACAAAAGAGGTGCCAAGTAAAAGAAACAGGCAGATATTCTAGGCCTAGGGGTACCACGAGGGTGCCTGGCACCCTAGAATAAACAACCTGTTTCTTTTATTCAAGCAGGTTAGCAATACTTTTCTTCAGGTATTATCGATGCATTTGTTGTAGTTCACACTTGTTCTCAAGGCTCAACTTAAAATGATTGAAAATAAGACAAAACAAGCTTTAAATTAAGATAAAACAACTAAAAATAAAATAATAATAATAAACTTTCAAATATTTATTTTTTATTAGAAGAACCAAGGTTTCCACTGTCTCACAAAATGTAGATATATGAGGTATTTTAGCATTATATTCAAAATTTTGGTTTCGAATTGGAAAAGTACTGCATTTAAAATAAAACAACTGTGCAATGTTCACAAATATATTTTAAAAATATATACAGTATTCTCAATTATAAAATTTAGTGTGTGTGTGTGTGTGTGTGTGTGTGTGTGTGTGTGTGTGTGTGTGTGTGTGTGTGAGAGAGAGAGAGAGAGAGAGAGACAGAAATGTTTCTAATGCTCATTCAGTCTTTCTTTAGTCATTACATTATTTTACACGATCAAAACTATATTTGTCACTTCGGATACCTACAAAAAGCCACTGCCTTACTTTGTAAAACTACATGCATGATGTGTCTCAAAATACATCTTTTTGGCAGCTGCATCAAAGGGATTATATATCTCATCATCTAACCCTACAAAACCTGAATTTTATTGATCTTGTGTCTAACTCTGCAGCAGGTGATAAAATAAATTATATAATTAAATAAAGATAATTAAAACAAAAATAAGCTGTCCATCCTCACCGATGATAATCAATGGATAATGTAATGACCATTCCGCTGCAAATCATTGGCACACAAATATATAGTGCTTACCAAACCTTTGTATTTGTGCATATCTCCTGAGAAACCATAGACCTGGTGTCTTTCTCCAAACATCTCTCTCTCTCTATCTCTTTCTCTCTCTCTCTGTCTCTTTCCTGCTCCTCACTTCATACAGTGGCCTTGTGATCAGTCCAGCATGGAGAATGCTTGCAGCAAGAATGACATACAGCTGGAGTTGAACACAAGTTCATCCTCAGACAGCTCCTCTTCTCCAAGCTCAGAACAGCATAAGGAATTTAGCAATGTGAAAACTCAACAGGATGAAAACGGTGTGCTTCCTTTGAGTGTTTGCCTGCTTCTAAGTTTATCTCCAAAATGTATGACTCACACTTGAGTGACACATTGCATGGCAGTGACAAAAAAAGTGAATCCTCTTGTTTCTTATTTAGATCCAGATTTGATCAGCTACACCAAACAAGAAGAGAACGAGTGACAAGTGAACACGACCAAACGTGGACTTGTTGCTAATTTTACGTAAAAAGCTTTCTCTGAGTCAAGAAGGCTGTAAATACTTCAGCGCTGTGACGCACAAGCGGGTGTTGAAGAAAGTGGAAAACGAAGTGATTAACACGCATTTCATTACAACAATGCCACTGGGCTCACCTACCGGTTTCATTCTGCCGATAAAAGGATTTAATGTGATTAAACAAAATTGTGCTATTGCTGTTGTCTAAAATAGCCTTCGGATTCCCCGCAGTGTCTCCCGAGCGAGACGAATATGCGCCCGAAACTCCGCGTTCCGCGCGCACGCCAAAAGCGTGAAGAACGGATTTGACTATATTAAAACGTAACGCTTTGGCATAAATCGTTATTAAGATTATTATCAAAACAAAATAACTCACCTATAGACAGATACGAAGTGAATGTCACGGTCACGCCAACAGACTAATAACTAATTTAAATGCACAAACCTAAGACAGTCAACTTGTGTTAGGATATATTTTGCATTAACAAAACCACAAATTATGTCCTGAATTATTAATCACCATTTGGCTGAAACCCTTTCCCACTTAGTTTCTTACGTGGAGAAAAAAAAGGGGCAGACTATTCGTGACTGACAGCCATCGATTGCCATTCACTTTAGTTGCATATTTGTGCATATACTGCAGTGTTACTGTGGCTGTCATTCTGCCTAATAGCCTACATCTTTTTGTTTACGGGTCATACGGGCAGGCATACGGGTTTAGAAAAACCATAAGAGTGAATGGTGACAGAATTTTCATTTTTTGCGAATTATTACTTTAAATTACATGAGAACTGAGAAAATGCCCTTTAACAAACTTGGTAGGACAATAGGCTAGAGCGTGATTGACTGACAGAGTATGAGCTAGCCTACTACTTTTTTATCCCACTTGCTCTCAATGCTATTTAAGTCAATGGGCAAAAGAGACGCAGAGCAAATAATATTGTTCAAAGTTTTTGTTTATAAAATGTATAAATATATTGAATACAGTGGAACTTACCTTGCGTTATCAGGACAATTAAAAGAAAAAACAAAGTGACTCTCCCCGCGGAATTCATCGAGCGTCGCAGGTAAGGGAGTCAGTCTCCCTTTCCAAAAGAAAGTAACAAATTCGTAAAAGAGTCGAAAAGGAACAAACTGTAGAAAGGATGTTTGTGGATCCCGGTTGTGTGACTGGAGTCGTGCTTTCCGCGAGCAGCAGGAGCGCGTGAGGTGGATTTGATTTCGTCCCTCCCCCTGGGCGCGTGCATCTTTCCCCACGCGCGTCTTCAAGCAAGTGTCATTAATGAGCCGCACAATTACAGTGTCTTTTATACAGCAATTTAAAGAGGTCGTATTTGCAAATATGACAGTTCTGTCACCATTTACTCAACTTGACGTCTTTCACGTCCAGCTAGACTGTCTGCAGAACACCAAAGGAGGCATTTTGAAAAATGTACTCTTGTTTATTTCCACTCGTATTGCAAATGAATGGTGACTGAAGACGCTTCAAAATGCAAAATCACAATAAAAGTAGGTTTTTATTCAAAAGTTCATGCATAACTATTATGTCTTCTAAAGCCATAAGATAGCTTTGTGTGATGAACAGTCCCAAATTCTAATTCATGAACAAATCATTAAGAGTTTTGTGAAATGGCTCAATCGATTCATTGATACGATCCGGCTCAAATGAACTTCCTTCAGCTGGTTCATTCAGAAATCACTGTTCTTTCTCATCAAGTTATCAAACTTTTCAGTGAATAGAAACTTACATTTTAGCTATTGAATGGCTCCAGAAGACTTAATTTGTACCACTTTTAAAATACAGTACTTTGCGCTCACAATTAATTATTGATTCTTGGAAAAACTCATCAGTATATTCTTCAATATTTCACTTTCTGTGTTTCACAGAAGAAGAAAAAAATAGTTTTGGAACAGTGTAATGCTGACAGAATAACCTGTACAGGAATAGTCAACCCAAAAAAGCAAAATATGTGATCATTTATTCACCCTCATGTTGCTCCAAACCTGTTTGACTTTCTGTGTGAAAAAAAACTGTATGAAAATATTTGAAAAACATTTGAAAAATGTTGCTAATCAAACCATTTCAGTTACCTTTGATTTTGACTGTATGGTCAAAAATATATATAATAGAAAGTCAATGTTAAGCGAACCATATCTTATTTTGCATTTCACAGAAGAAAGTAGGCCATACAGGATAAGTATGAAGTAAAAGATGACAGAATTTTCATTTTTTGGTGGACTATCCTTTTACGTTTTGTTTACTTCATAATTTGCAAATCTACACAGTTACAGCTGTTTGTGAAGCAACAACAAGTTTTTCCATTAAACCATTGTTATACATACTCATAGATTGTAGTTGGAATTATCACTGTAACATAATACACAGTAATATAAAATGTCAATGGAATTATTTACTATTTCTTTAAAAACACATTCTCTTCCCTTTGTCCCTTTATCACAATAAAACTCTCATATCACCCTAGGCAGCACAGAAAATCAGACAGAAATGGGACCTCTATGAAGGAGGTTTATCTTCCCTTAATTGCACATTGAAGAGGCTTTCTGAGGTAGGCTACATAAAGTTGTTTTGTCAAGTTTTAAAAGCAGAGCAGTCGATAACGAGTTCCGGGTTACAGCAGGTGACTAACAAAGTGCCGCTGGAAAAGCCTCAGGAATATTGATTAAATTTAGCTTGCCATTATAAAAGCCTTGCCTTTGACATCATCAAACAGTGTTTAGGAAAATGTATCTTAAATCTCACTTTAATAATACATAGCAAACACAAAGACATCACAGGAGGTAAAAGATGGTCTTTCGTTTGTGTAAATCCACATTTAACATTTAAACCTTTAACACAAATGTGTAGGCCAGAGGGACACACATGGCTCAGCAGCTGTTGTTATTGTTTTCCCATCAAACGGCTGCATTTATCTGTGTATGTGTGCTGTGATGATAATGGGAGAGAAACATTTTGATGTTTCAATACATGTGCACAAGCAAAGAGACTGTAAAACCATCCATGTGCAAATGCTTACACACAGAAAGAAAAATAGACAGAGACACTTACTCACCAATTGATCCCTGCAGTGAATGAGTGCCATCAGATTGAGAGTTCACACAGCTGATAAAAACATCACAATAATCCACAACTAATCCACACAACCCCGGTCCATCAACATCTCGTGAAGTATGAAGTATGTGTTTTGTAAGAAACAAATCCATCTTTATAATGATTATAACTTCAAACCATTGCTTCTGGCTAAAATGCGAGTCCCTTTTAAATTGCTAAACATTAATAATTATAATATAATATAACAGTAATATTATAATAATGTGCACAGAATAAAGGTATTTATTTATAGTATGGCCCACCCCTTTTCATTTGGTTTTGCTTATCTTGTCAATATGTTGTTTCACAAGTGCTGGGAGTTTGTTTGTGTTAAATATTCACTGAAATTCTTTATTGGAAAAAGATGTTCCTAATTTGTGTATAGTTTGGGCGCAAGGTTAAGAAGTGTAATTCTGTTTCTAACTCATTTTGTGTGCAGTAGGGGAACAGTTTGTCTTCATTTGGTAGCCCCCCCCCCCCCCCCTCTCTCTCTCTCTCTCTCTCTCTCGCTCTCTCTCTCTCTCTCTGAGTGTGTGTACGCTAGAGGGAGCAGGTGCAGCAATTTGGAGGCCTGTATCAGTCTTTACACAATTGTTAGTTCAATCAGGATCTTTTGTCTTTTCCCTCACACACTTATTTTCATTTCAATTAAACAAATCAGTTCAAATTTTGTTTCAGAATATAAAAATGTATATGACTAGTAAACCGAAAATGTGCATAATTATATGTAATTATACAGTCATATGTAATATATTCCCCATCCCCATCACTAAAAACATAAATAGTCATAAATATTTACAAAACCTTTTGAAAATACATGCATGTTACTTAATTTAATCCTTTGTTGCTTGCTTAGGAGTCTGCAGTACTAACATAACACATTAATTTAGATAGATTTTGTTAGATAGTTAGCAATTACAACAGCAGAAAAATCCCTGTCCATGGTTTTGAAATGGGAAAATATGAGATAAAATGTGTGTGTTGCTAAGAAATCACTGTGTGTATGCATGCAAAATGGTGGATATTTTGTCTATACTTTGGTAGAATTAGACCATTTTATGGCTGCGGTGCTGCCGCTGTCCATGGTGCTAAACATTGATTTGTGGTCAAAGCAGCGTCTATGAAGCTTTCCCTGTTTTTGAAGTAATATTTATGTGTCTGTTAATGTAAACTGACTAATACCTTGGGGTACTATTGATAGTTTTTAGCCTTTTGCTTTTATGATGCTTATATTTTCAGCTCTTCGACTTTAATTAGACAAGAAAGTGAGTGGTGCCTGGAAATGGGGGGGGGGGGGCATGACACCCTCCAGGAGTACTTTAGCTCCTTCAAGATAATGACAGCACGAATCTAATTTTATTATACAAAAGCACTACATAGTTTATCAGGATGTCTGTAGTGTTTAAAGCATAAAAATTAAAAAAAAGATAAATAAAATAAATAAAATAATCATGTCCCATATTTCTTTTTGGCTTGTAGGTAGATACCAGGTGCCTTTTGCCGCAAAAGTGAGTTTTTTTTCTGTTCAGTTAAAGATTTGAGTTTAACAGTGTTGTTTTTTGTGTTGACTGTCAAAGAGATAGTCTACTCAAAATGAAAATTCTGTCATCATTTACTCACCTTCATGTCATTCCAAACCTGTAACCTCTAAACCAGATGGTAACCAACTGGTTCCCATTAATCTGCATTATGGGAAAAAAAATTGCGATGAAAATCAATGGGAACCAAAACAGTTTGGTTACCAATTTTTTTAAAGTAATGTCTTTTGAGTTCTGCAAAAGAAAGAAAGTCATGTAGGTTTGGAACAAAATGATGTCAGAACTTTCAATGTTGGGTGGACTGTAAAAGTGAAATAAAACTATTAAAAATAATTTAATTCATTAAAATAAAGCTGAAATAAAATGAAAATTAAATTCAATTAATTAAATTAAAACCTAAACTTAAAAAATGGAAATTGGAAATGTTGCCTTAGCAACTAACTAATAATATAGGATTAAGAAAATTTTAATAAAAAATAAAATTACATCTAAAATAAAATATTAAAATAGTAATAATGATAATAAACATGACAAAAGGACACAACAATTACTGAATTGTGAACTAAAATAAAAAAAGGAAAATAAAAAGCTTAAAAAATATTAATAAATAGTATAATGGTATATAAATATTACTATATTAACACTGGAGTTTAAGGAGCAGGTCTACTATCTGTATAAACAATGTGTTATTTAGGATTCAATGAATCGTAATGGAATTCATTATCCTAATTAGGATTCAGAGGTGGACAGAATGAATAGGTCATGGATGATGTGTCCATCATAAATCAGCAGTGGAACTAGAATCACACCATGATTTTTTTCTTTCCTCCTTTCCTCTTTTCTCCATATTTAATTCATGGCTTCCTAAAAGCAAGACGTAGTGAGTCACAGAGCCATTAATGTCTCACTCTTTTCTCGTCTCTCGCTGTCCTTTTCTCTCAAATCTGTGTGTTTGCTTTTCCTGTCTCTCCACCCACCCTGCCGTGTCCCAAACACTCTTTAAAAGCTTCTTCTCTCTTTGGAACAGGACTCCCATCTTCTAGCGCATATTAAAAATAGAAAGACAAAGTTGCATTTCCCAATAGGACTTTTATGGCCTTGTAAATTATTCACCTCACACATCTACAATACCTAGATGATTATACCTGAGTGCTTTTATTCTTTGCTAGTACAGCAGGAATATCTGGAATCACGATCGTCCATTATGGGTGCACCGCTTGCCTGGTGTTGGGTAGAAAACCATCATCACAGCCTCAGACAAACCCACAAATCCAGCTGCTCCTGTCAAGATCTTGGTAAATACAATGATCTTTTGGATGACTCTGTTACCAATTACTTACTGATATTGTCCTGTTTGCTTTAGGCAGCATTCACAGAGTCGGTGTTTGGAATTGAAAGTCATTTTTAACAACAGGTGTGACTCTCAAACTATCTAAAACATCTCACATTATATTACTTGCTCACCAATGGATCCTCTGCAGGGAATGGGTGCCGTCAGAACTCAAACATCTGATAAAAACATCACTATAATCCATAATACAACTCCAGACCATCAATTAATCTTCAATGTGTCTTCTGAAGCAAAAAGCAGAGTGTTTGTGATAAACAAACAAAGAAAAATCCCTCATTAAGACGTTTTTAATGGCAAATAATTCCTCTATCCATAATATTGCTTTCTCTTTTGAAAAAGTTGTCTCACCTGAATCAGGAGAAAAATATGAATAGATCAACCACAGTTTTATTTTATTTTTTATTTTTTTAATGTGAAAGGAGAAAACATTATGGATTATAGACTAGAATTATTTATTTATTTATTGTATTTTGGCGGTTAAAATGCCTTTAATGATGAAAGTGTTTCTTACAAACACTCTTTCAAACACACTTTACAAGATGTTAATTGATGGACTGAAGTCATATGGATTACTTGTGGATTATTGTAATGTTTTTATTAGTTCAAACATTATGAATGCTCATTCTGATGGCACCCATTCACTACAGAGATTAAATGTAATGCTAAATTTCTCCAAATCTTTTCAGATGAAGAAACCATCTACATCTTGAATGTCCTGAGAGAAAGTACATTTTCAGCAAATTAATGTCATGTCATGAGCACATGCTCCAGTTATTCATGAACTCAGGATCAAACCCTGAGTTAACAGAGAAAGTTAACATCATGGTATCAACAAAGCCTGATTGAATTGGTTTTGTCAAACTCAAAAAAATCCTGTAATTTTTAATTTAACGTGTTGCAGGTAGTGATGGGTCGTTCTTGAGCAATTCGTTCATTTTGAACGAATCTATAATGTGACTCGGGAAGAACGAGTCGTCTCGGGGAGTGATTCGTTCAGTCGCGCATGCGCAACATCCTATAGGTTCTGCACTGAATTAGTTCACCTGTTTCGAGTCTTCGGGTTTTTTGAGTCGTTCATTCATCACGTGACAGCCCCATACGCGTAACCTATGCAGTCAGAGCCGGAAAGAGAATTTCATCTCTCGAGTCTTCGGGTTTGAGTCGTTCATTCATCACGTGACAGCCCCATAAGCTAAACCTATGCAGTCTGAGGGAAAAAGACTTAATAATAATAATAATAACCAACTCTTTAGTTTATTACCTTTGTTACCACATTCAGTGTTATGGAAAAGAACCATCATGACAGAAATTCACACATTTATAAACTGTAAGAAATAAAAAGCTACAATTTGAGACCAGAAATGCATCACGTAACTGTAAGAGTAAATAATAATAATAATAATAATAATAACTATGCACCCGTTTGTAAGGAAGGTTGTAAATTAACTAATTTCTCTATCCAGTGCTGTCACGTCACGTGACAAAAGAACGAACGACTCAAACCCGAAGACTCGAGAGATGAACTAATCAATTCTCTTTCCAGCTCTGACTGCATAAGTTTAGCTTATGAGGCTGTCATGTGATGAATGAACGACTCAAACCCGAAGACTTGTCAGATAAGAGGTTAAGTGAGCTAATCATAGACTAAAGACCCAGGTAAACAATTCATATTTTTTTTCTGTTTCTTATACCATTATAGTCTCGAAAAAAGATTTGTTCATTTTGCTAAACGAAACTCAAAGGTCCGAGTCAGTAAAATGATCCGAACTTCCCATCACTAGTTCCAGGTAAGCCATTAACATTGTTAACATTATTTAGCATTAGTATTAAGAAAACTCACCTGGTCCATTGCGTTTGTAAGAAAAAAAAGTCTGTCTTCAAATCCCATAATTTTGAATTTCTCACAGACATCACAGTCATTTTTTGACCAGTCACCACCTTAAGACCTAAAGACCCAAACTATTTCTGAATAACATATTACTTTAGTCAGTGGAGAACAACATTACACTACAAACATGCATACTAAGACATGCAAAGACAAATACAGTACAGTCTTGCAGCTACATAATACAGTGACTCAGTCTATTGCCTCAAGTATTGCTAGTCTTTAACCAGCTTACAGGAAGCTCAGAGGCCACCATGACTTTTACTGGCTGTGACAGTCAAAGGATGAAGTGGATTTCCACATTCTGTTCCCTTTTTTCAACCTCTCACTCACTCTTTTTCTTCTTGCCATGGACAACTGGAGAGAACCAAATCACCATAAAAGTTTTATGGACAGTGAAATAGCCTTTATGTAAAGAGATTTTGAACTGGTAGTGTCTTGCATGTGTCAGTCCTGTGTTCCCCATGTCACGTGTTTTTCCTCCTATGTCCTTATTTGGTTTTTCCTGTTCCACATTCCCAGTATGTTCTTTGATTTATCATTCCTCCCAGCTGTGTATTTGATTGCTCCCCACCTGTTTCAGTTCTCCTCGTTACTCCCTAGTATTCTTAAGCCTTGGTTTTCCCCGTGTCTGATGTCCGTGATTGAATGTCATCCCATGTGTTCCTGTGTCTCCAATGTACCCTACTGTTCGGATTAAAGCCTCTCGTTTTTGTGTACTCCACGTCTCCTCGTTCCTTGCTCCAGCGACCGTGACAGAAGGACCAACCGAAACAGTAAGAAGCGGCGTTGCTCCTCCCTCGTTTTTGTTTTCCCGTTTTTGAAAAGTTTTTTGTTTCCTCCTGTTTTTCTTGCTCCCGCGGCGATGGAAGTCGCCGCCCGCTTCATCGCCCTTGCCCACCGAGATCTCCCTTTCCCCGCGTATTCGCGGGAGTTCTGCGGGCTTGCCGCGGCGACGGCATTAGATGACGCCACCATCCTATCTCTGTTCTGGCACGGGGCCAATGCCCATCGTCCCGTGGACCTCCCAGACACCACTGGACTAAAATGGAGGGAAGGGATCCTCCGGTGTCTGGAGAGTGTCCGGGCCCGAGCCAGAACCAGCCTGCCGTCGTCCGCGGCTCCCCCAAGCCAGCCAACGCGGCCCGCGGCTCTCCCTTGCCAGCCGGCAAAGAATATGGCAAGCCAAATATGCCTTAATCCTCGCCAGAGCTCTCCAGTGCCCGCTCCTCGACTGCGCTCTCAAGAGCCCCTGCTGGTTCCGCCCAGCTCTCCAGAGCCCCTGCTGGTTCCGTCCAGCTCTCCAGAGCCCCTGCTGGTTCCGTCCAGCTCTCCAGAGCCCCTGCTGGTTCCGTCCAGCTCTCCAGAGCCCCTGCTGGTTCCGTCCAGCTCTCCAGAGCCCCTGCTGGTTCCGTCCAGCTCTCCAGAGCCTCTGCTGGTTCCGTCCAGCTCTCCAGAGCCTCTGCTGGTTCCGTCCAGCTCTCCAGAGCCTCTGCTGGTTCCGTCCAGCTCTCAAGAGCGCCCCCAAGAGGCAGCTCCTCGCAAGTGCCCTCCAGTGCCTGCTCCTCGCAAGTGCCCTCCAGTGCCTGCTCCTCGCAAGTGCCCTCCAATGCCTGCTCCTCGCAAGTGCCCTCCAGTGCGCACCCAAGAGCCCGCTCCTCGCCAGCACACCCCAGAGCCCGCTCCTCTCCAGCGCCCTCTGGTGTCCGCGCCTGCCGAGCGCCCTCAAGTGCCCGCGCCTGCCGAGCGCCCTCAAGTGCCCGCGCCTGCCGAGCGCCCTCAAGTGCCCGCGCCTGCCGAGCGCCCTCAAGTGCCCGCGCCTGCCGAGCACCCCCAAGAGTCCGCGCTTCCAGAGCGCACCCAAGAGTCCATGCCTCCAGTGCGCCCCCTAGTGCCCGATGGAGCCCCTATTTACCCCAAGGAAATTTGGGGGGGGGTAGTAGGGCTCCAACCGAAGAGACCGAGGTGGGGGCTGGGGCCGCGGTCTCGGAGGCGGTCCCGCCATGGCCTCCCGAGCTCCCTGCTCCGCCATGGCCTCCCGAGTCCCCTGACCCGCCATGGCCTCCCGAGTCCCCTGACCCGCCATGGCCTCCCGAGTCCCCTGACCCGCCATGGCCTCCCGAGTCCCCTGACCCGCCATGGTCTCCGGAGTCCCCGGATCCGCCATGGCCTCCCGACCTCCCCGCTCCGCCATGGCTCCCAGAATGGGCGCCGCCCTGGAGGCCTCCTGTCCTGTCTTGTCTCTATGTCCCTTAAGGCCTCCAGAGCGCCCACCCCCCCTCCCCGTTGGATGGTGTTCGGTGCGGGACGCACCGTTCGGGAGGGGGGAGTATTGTCAGTCCTGTGTTCCCCATGTCATGTGTTTTTCCTCCTATGTCCTTATTTGGTTTTTCCTGTTCCACATTCCCAGTATGTTCTTTGATTTATTCCTCCCAGCTGTGTATTTGATTGCTCCCCACCTGTTTCAGTTCTCCTCGTTACTCCCTAGTATTCTTAAGCCTTGGTTTTCCCCGTGTCTGATGTCCGTGATTGAATGTCATCCCATGTGTTGTGTCTCCAATGTACCCTACTGTCGGATTAAAGCCTCTCGTTTTTGTGTACTCCACGTCTCCTCGTTCCTTGCTCCAGCGACCGTGACAGCATGGAAGTAACATGAATTTGTTTTTTCTAAAATAATATACAGTATCAATGACATGTCAGTCTAAGAGATCTTCAGGGATAGTTAATCTTAAAAGAATACTTCATGCAAAAATGAAAATCATGTCTTCATTCGCACCGTCCTGTTATGACCTGTATGACTGATATTATTCAGTAGAACATAGAAGAGAAATGTCTAAATGTTTTGTCCATACAATGGATGTCAATGATAACCAAAACTGTTTGGTCACTAACATTCTTCAAAATATCTTCTTTTGCATTCTGCAGAAGAAAGAAAGTCATACAAGGAATTCCATGAGGGTAAGTAAATGATGACAGAATTTTCAAACTACCCCTTTAAAGGAGGAAGAGAGAGATTATGCTAGTTGTACAAAATATTTAGGGTTTTTTAAACTTCAGGCACTTGTATATTCCATCAGTTGTTTTTTATTAAAACAAACAGATTTCTTTTTTTTTTCATTTCCTTTGTTTTTCTGAAATTTACAAAAATGTCTTATAATTTTCTATGTGCTCAACATATTTTTGCTACTGTACTTTTCAAATATGTTTTGTATAGATTTTGTTGTTTTAGCCTTGGCTCAGACACTGACTTGTAATCTTAAAATATGAAAATTCATGGCAAATATATTAAATATATTTATAATATTACTTGGCTGGTTTGCAGCAAGTGTGAAGCAGCAAGAATGAGCACCTCCAAATCTGAGGCCATGATTCTGAGCTGGAAAAGGGTGGATTACCCACTCCGGATAGGGACTGAGTTGCTTCCCCAAGTAGAGGAGTTCAAGTACCTCAGGACCTTGTTAACAAGTGAGGGTAGGTTGGAGCATGTAAGCAGTGGAGCAGCAGTAATATGGTCATTGTACTGGGCTGTCGTGGTGATTTACTAGCAGATTTAAGTTCCAACCTTCACCAGTGGTCATGAGTTTTGGGTAATGACAGAAAGAATGAGATCGCCGGTATGAGCGACTGAAATGAATTTTCTCCTCAGGGTCTCTGGGCTAATGCTGAGGAACAGGTGCAAAGCTTGGACATCCGGGAGAGACACGGAGTCGGAGTAGAGCCTCTGTTCTTCCGCATTGAAAGAAGCCAGTTGAAGTGGTTCGGGTATCTGGTAAGGATGCCTCCCGGACGCCTTCTGGTGGTTGGTCCAACTGGGAAGAGACCCCGGGGCAGAAACATGACACGCTGGAGGAATTATTATATATTAGATATAGAAATTATGTCTCTTGGCTGGCCTGGGTATGAGGAGGAAGTGGCCAGGGAAAAGGACATATTGGTGTCCTTACTTAGCCTGCTGCCACCACGACCCGGTCCCAGGTTTAGTGGTGGAAAATGCCATGGTGAAAGTTTGAGCAAAGCATCCTAACTGTTCTGTCTTTGGCTGCACTGACGAGCACAGAACACTATTTAGAGTCCCAGCCTCAGAGGAGACGAGAGAGCAGTGAATTTATTGATTTATTTACTGTATATTATGCTGCTGCCACACAGATCTAATATAAACATGCAATTTCTTTCCCAGCTGTTTACCTTCACAGACATAACCGACTGTTTTTGTAACTCATTAGTGTTTTTAACATAAACTTTTGTGTATTTGACAGTTTAAGTGCAATAAGACATGAAAGAGAACTTAGTTTAGTACTCACATGCCATGTAACAGCCGCTTTCTGTGTGCGTGATTTGGATGTGTGCACACAGAAAACTGTATATCAGAAGTTTAAACTAACATGGTTTAAAACACATGATTTGAGCATGATAGACATGATAATCAAAACCAAATAGAAGTTTTTTTTAGCAGAGTATCTGAGGAATGAGCTGTAAAGGCACAGCCCTATTCTGGAAAAGGGGGTGGGGCGGCAGCTCATTTGCATTTAAAGATACATGCACGAAAACAGCCTGTTTCTGTTTATACTCAAATAAGCATTTTTAAAATTATATAATAAATGATATGTGGGGTATTTTGAGCTGAAACGTCACAGACATATTCTGGGGAGACCTGAGACTTATGTTCTATATTGGAAAAAGGGGAATAATAGGTCTCCTTTAAACATAACACATAATTTGATGTGCGGTGGAAATGACACTGGTAGAATTTCCAAAAAAGATGCATGCATGTCCACTGCTGCACATTGTTAGAGAACAAATTAAATGAACTATATTGTGTTTTGTTTTTTCATAAGTCACAGGAAACACCCACATGACATTTAAATGGAGACATAATTCATTTTGAATGAGTGCATGATTCTTCATGAATCAAAACTTATTTTTTTATCAAGCAAAAAGGCAGCAATTATCCAATCATAGCATGCCTGCCAATTTGACCTTGTGAGTATAGAGTCCTAACAGAGTGCTAAGGAGTCCTTATGTGCTTGTTTTGAAATGACAGCTGTGTGTGGTTAGTGTTAGCAGTTAACGTCACTGCTTTCTGTTATTTTTAATCTTCAATGGCAGCAAGAGTGATCAAACGCAAGCACAGCTAGTCTCTCCATAAGCCTCTGGGGACATGTGACCTTAAGACAATATTTAATGAGAGATATCTGGGAGAGGCTCACAAGCTAATGAAATTATGTTTGTATGTGTGTGTGCTGCATAGGCTCCTCAGATACCCCTTTCTAATGGTATTTATAGTTTTCTTTGTCACATGCTTTCTTCATTTTTTCTCTCTTTCTCATCCTCTCTCTCCCTCAACATTTAAGATGGGCAGTGTTCCAGCTGTAAAATCAGAGCAAAACAACAGGCAAAGAGCCGTCTGACAAATCTGCAGAAGACTGGTTTGGCCAAAGGGCCAAGCAGTTTGCACTGATAATTTTGGCGAAACAAGCCCAGAAATGCCACGCTCAACCAAAGCATAATCTGAAGAGCTCTGGAGGCTTTGTGAACTTTTATACACTTAGTGAAAGTATTTCATAAAAACATATTTTATCCTATAATAAATACATTTTCTAAAATGACATATATTTTCAAACATAGTTTGAAAAAAAGATTAGGTCAAACTATTTCTTCTTTTTCTTAAAATCTAATTGTGCATATAAATTGAGCAAAATTTATTTATTATTTTTTCTACAAAAATATGACCTTGTTTAAAGGCCATATCCCAACAAACACAAATTTCTACTGTTTCTGTTTTGATAATAAACACACTATTTGAGCATAAATCTGTGTTTATTATTATTATTATTTTATTATTGCCATTTATACAATATATTGTATTAAAGATATACACTGAAACCAACAAATGCAATCCTTCCTTTCTCCACATTTCAGAATGCACCAGTGCATATGTGAGAATCTGACAGTAAATATGAGAGACGTCAATATCTCAGCACACCATAAGCAGTGGAGGGGCATTTCTGCTGATCAGCAGCATTGCAGACAACAGCGGCTGTCTCTGCTGAGGCAATGAAATTTCCACCATGTTAAATCTCCCCCCCCCCGACATCATCACTATGGGCAGCTGAAAATATATGTGCAAATAAAAAAATAAATATATAAATAGACCTGACAGGCAATACAAAATATGGTCTTTCAGCTCTCGACAAATAACATATTTCATGGATTTTCTTTCGTTCCTCTTACTTTACAGCCACAATATTCTCATATAGCTCTAATTGTCTCCTTATTTCAAATCACTTTTAGTCAGTCAAGTTAAGATCAGCTTAAGTGTGTATTTACCACAAAAACAGCTTCTTGTGACACTTGTCTAGATGTTATGTATACCTGACAGAGATTTAAACAACACATCAGTAATGTTTTATGTCCACTCTGAGAAGTGGGTGTGATTTGTTGATGTGACAGAATGGATGAGTAGATCAGAAGAGAAGAGGACATTCAATTAGGTCTTATATGTTTTATGTGTTCATTTAATGACTCACAGTGAGATAAGCAATGAAAAGATGAATGCAGACATCAGAAAATCTCTGTTCACATGTGCAGACGGACTTACTCATGCTCATTTACATACTAGAGAGGAATACTTTGTGGATTTTACAGATGGAAAAAGATCTGAGACCATGGAAGTGTGACTCTAAAGAAGACTAATTCATTTATGAAATACTGAAGTATAGAATGTCATTCACACACACACTTAGAATGTTTCAAGGGTGACAAAAGAAGAGAATAGTTTCAATTCATAGGGAAAAAATGTTTAAATGAAGGTGAGGACAACTTTGATGCATTACAGTCTGATGTTGGCCTCTGATTCATTGGGTCAAATGCTGGTGCCAATTTTCACTAAGAAGGTTAATCTGTCTTGCATGGTGCCTCATGGCAGGGATCCCAGTATTGCATTCTCACAAATTCAAGGATCATTAGAAATACATTTAGGCATTTTCCTAGCATGGCGAGACAGTTTTCGGTAACAAAGGCTACATTCCAGATATCATCATACTCAAGAGTCCACTGAGTGGCTCATCAACAGCCATTTGTAGTCTGCATTTCGGTAAGAACATTAATTATTCCTGGAAGTCAGACCTTGAAAAAAATCCCATGTTCCATTCATATTCTATGTGCTTTCATTTTATAAAGCCTACTTTATCATATTTTCTATGCAAAATTCTAATGCCTTCTAAATTGTCAATATGACCACAAACTACTACATGCCTTCTGTCGTCTGATTAATGGTTTATATTTAGTAAAAGGTCTCCCTTTCTCCCTTTAGGTTGTGGTATACATGTCTTTTTGTTTTGAAATCTTTAATGATTTGTAAGAAAAGAAAAAAGTAAGAATAACTTTACTATTATTAGTAATGTTTCAAGATGAGCACTTACTGGACTGAAGCAAGGTTTACATGATTATCCATAAATCATATTTTCAGAAAAATTTTAAAATGTATCAAATATGATACATCAGTCTTTTGAGGAATGTTCATTGGTACATTTCTCACTCATTACTGTATTGCATTGCATTATATGTTTTTTTAATATCATCTTGCTAAGAAATGATTGGGAAATATCAGTTTTCACTCTATATTTCGATGCATTTTATGTACTGTAAGTAGTCTGTTATACTGCTATAAAGAAAGATCTCATAGATTTTTCAGTCATTTGTCAGGCCTTGCAGGGCTAAAAGGACAATTGTTTATTTTTGAAGAATAAATGATAAAGCTCTAGCTTTGAGTGTTACTTGAAAGATTAATCCTTTTACAGGGAATATGAATGACATGGGGAAGGCCACTTTAAAATGGATACACGCATGTCTTAGTGGTTTCCATGACAATGGAATATTTTCCATGCTAATGTTGGAAGAAAGATTAGCAAGGGCATCTACACTCATTATGTTACCCAGCGCCTGCATTTCATTAATCAGTTAAAAGGGTAAAAGTTTGTCTGCGTCTTGATAACTGCGGGGACATGGACATATAGACATATTCAAACAGAAATGCACCACAGTGTGTATCATATAATATATAAACCATATATCAATAATGCAGGGTTGTCTACTAGGGTTCGTGCAATTGTACACCCTGTAAATGGACACTCTAGATTCAAAGATGGGACATAAAAATTGAATGTGCATTAAAAGAAAGAAAGGAACAGAAAATGTGAAAATAAAGAAACTGCTCTCACATGAAAAGGAAAGGAAAAATGTTTTATTGTATTATTTTTATAATTACAATGCTTATTTTGAAAAGTCTATTGATCATACTGTTGTGGTGGTGAAGTGCTTTTCAATCACTGCATGAAACTTTCTTTTAAGGCAATTAAAATGTGATTCAGTTCCGGAAAACCACTCACAGCCATTAATTAAACATTCGTATCAAACAATACTGAGTGAACTACAGGTTGTGTGTCAATCCATTTGTGTGAGGTCAAGCAAGGAGGAGAAAAAAATGTCTTAGAAAATTAGTCCTTGCATCAAGGTCTCCAATAATCGTCCTGCTCTTGAAACCCTGTAAACCTACTTTGAAAGAAGTGAATGTGTGCCTTGAAAAAATATAAAAGTGAACACTACATAGGCCATATAAATATAGTTATACATCGATTTGGCTGCAACGATGATGACTGAGTGGCACTGATAGCTGTCATATATTGCTATTATTGTTTAAATGAGAAATTCTTAAAGAAACAGGATCATTGGTTTATAGCTTTGAGAGTGTTGACACACAGAGGGAATTCACTAAGAAGGAACTGAACCAGCTGATGTGTTTATCTGCATCTAAAGGAATTATGCAAATCAGGTAATGGCTGATTTTATGGCTGATTATAATGCTCTACTCCAATTAATCATCATTTGATAATTTACTGCAAGCATGATCAATAGAAAATGTAAAAAAAATATCAGTTTTAAATAAAATTGTGTTTACAGCCTGCTTTCCATGGGCGATAATAATGCAACATTAATTGTACTATAGGCACACAGCACTCATTTTTTGAATACACATGCTATAAGAAGCCTAATTTGCATAGAAAGTTTTTGTGCTGAAAATAATTAATTTAAATGCAAAATGCTATTTTGTGCCTGCTTAAACTGGATTGCGGGTGGTTTGTGAATAAGATTCATATGTTTGCGCTGAAACACCATACGCTAATGCAACTGTTTAGTGAATTCCCACAATGGTTCTGTTCTGCTGAACATTAATGTGGATATGTGTTTGTGATATGTCAAAGCTCGGTCAACAAGTTCATCCAAAAGTCACAGGATCACTCAGCAGATATTTTAGAAATCCCCATATCTGCAAAAGGAAGACACAGGAAAGAGAAGAATATGATGGGAAAAGGCAGGGAGGGACAGAGAGAACCAGATGCATCAGTTAACGTCAGTAAACTTTTCCACATTGGAGGTGACGCTATTGTTAAATGCATAAGAAGTTTACAAAACTCCGGAAGGCACTTGCCTCCAAACACTCCTCTATCATGAATTAAAGAGAAGGAGTAGAGAAAGAAAGATGTGACTCACACTTCTTCTGCCACGGGGGTGTTGTAGCTCTGAAAGAGAGGCTGGACAAAGAGTCCGAGTGTGCCGATGACACACACCAGGATAAAAATCCAGAGGAAGAGCCGGTCGATCACCATGGCTACATACTTCCAGTCCTCAATGATCTGCATGGCACATGCAAGCAAAAAAACATTCATTACTACAACATATATGCGTAGTCATCGGGGTTTAGCACAGTGTTTTCATGCCTGCCTGGTATTTTCACTAATAAAATCAGCACTGCAATTTTACTCTATATTTCAGACTTAGTTTCTCAGGTCTAGGCATGGGAATTGTAAAGAATTAACCAGCTTCTTAACAGTTCCATTAATGATTCTTTTAATATTTAAAATAAATAAATATTTGTAAACTATATTTATTTCCATTTTTAATGACTTTTCATTTTTAAGAGAAAATTTGCAACAATAAACAAACATTTCAGTAATTACTATTCATTCATTTTTATATAATTGTACTGATAAAACACACACACACACACACACACACAAAAATTGCACTGTAAAATTCAAAATTCATTTTTACATGTTGTTTGAACATAAATGTGTGTTGGCAGTGTGTGTATACATCCACCCGATAAAAATCCACCCAGTGCTTTTTTTTTAATCCCCAATAATAAAGATAACTTTCTCAGATCAGGCTGTTCTGAGATTCTTGGCAGAGTGACGTAGTTTGGCACAGGCCCCTCCCACGACTATTGACTGACACAGCCTTTTTAACATAGACCCGCCCTGAGTGAGCTGTCAGCAGTCCGCCATTGTTTCGATGCTGGAGCAGGTGTAGAAAAGAATGGCTCCTAAGCGATTGAGGTCTTTTGATGTTGGATGTAATAATGAACATAGCAGTCGTCATTTACTCCCGAAGTCTGATCCGCTGAAGACGCAGTGGATTACGTTTGTTTTTGAAGTGACTACACTGGTTGCACTACATGTTTTTTTGATTCACTAAAAAGATCTGACTCATAAGAGTCATTTATTTGCGAATCAGCGAATACTGGTAGTCCTGGATGTTTATTCATTCATTCAAGAAGAATCTGCTCATAAGAGTAATTCGTGCAAGAATCTGACTACACAGGTTACGCTCATGTTTTTTGATTCGCTAAAAAGAACCAGCTCCTAAGATTTATTCGAATCAGACTACACCTGTTGTTCTGTATGTTTTTGACTTACTAAATGACTGGTTCTTAAGAGTGATTCACTTTGAAGTCTCAAACTGATTAAACTCATTTACTCAAACTCAACTAATCAATTAATTTAATATGCCAAAAACAAAAATATTTCTCACCCCTTCATCATCATCCTCAATCTTCATATGTTCAGCAATGAACCTCACACCCTCTATGGCCTCATCCACATCTGGGTCATGCCTGACTTTCACTCTCTGCCTGAACTCTGAACCCTCAGGAAGGTCACCGACCCTCCAGGCCCCGCACACACGCCCAGGGTCATCACTTAAGAAGAATGAGTCTCCGTCCAACCTTATGCCCTTAGCATCAGATGAGAATGATTTCCGCTGATGCTTCCGTCGAAACCTTTCCCGTACATTAGACCTTCCGGGCCGTCGCATCAGAAGGAAAATAGGAAGCTTATGCAGGAACACACGCTTGACCCACTCGGGCATGCGGTGTGTCGATGGAGAACGGTGGTGAATATTGAGCACGCACACACTCGTCACAATAGAAAATGTGACCAGCACCATTGTAAACATCAGATACTTCCCTATTAATGGAACAGCCAGGGATGTCGGTGGAACGATCTTCGATATCAGGAGCAGAAACACAGTAAGAGCCAGAAGAACTGATATACAAAGTGTTATCTTCTCTCCACAGTCTGAAGGAAGGTAGAAAACCAGAATCGCAAGAGAAGTGATGAGGACGCATGGAATGATGAGGTTAATCGTGTAGAAGAGAGGTTTGCGCTTGATCACAAAGTCGTACGTGACATCCAGGTACGTGAGGTCATTGGGGTCTTCGTTTTTTCTGCCAGGGAGCGACACAATATCCCATTCACCGCTTGGTGTGTAATCATCACGACTGGCAAAATCGGACGTCAAGACAAGATCGAGTTCTGTGCGATCGTAGGTCCAAGAACGAAATTTAAGCGTGCAGTTCTGTTGATCGAAGGGGAAGTTACGGACTTCAATAGCACAGGCGCTCTTGTAGATGGCAGGAGGGAGCCAGAAAATATCACCAGTGTTGGAGACAACTGCATTGCAGTAAAATGATACTTCATACACACCATCTGCACTGTAAGACAAGAGAATAAACATTATAAATATCAACTGAAATATATTCTGTGTATTCCTAAAGAGTATAAAGTGAGTTACAATAGCAACATTCATGCATTGGCACAGGGGTTTTCAAACCTTTTGTTAGCACAGCATTGCTAAAAAAATTTTTTATTATTTATAAATACCATATAATGAACAATTATTAAATTTTTAAATAAAGTAATATCTTAATTAGTATTAAACTATTATACTAATGTTGCATGTAGATATATATATATATATATATATATATATATATATATATATACAGTGCCGTGAAAAGGTTTTTGCCCCTTCCTGTTTTTTTTTTATTTTTTGCATATTTGTCACACTTAAAATATTCAGATCATCAAACAAATTTTAATATTACACAAAGATAACCCGAGTAAATATAAAATGCAGTTTTGATATAATGATTTCATTTATTAAGGGAAAAAAGCTGTCCAAACCTACCTGGCCCTACATGAAAAAGTAATTGCCCCCTAAATCTAATAACTGGTTGTGCCACCCTTTGCAGCAACAACTGCAATCAAGCATTTGCGATAACTGGCATTGAGTCTTTCACATTGCTGTGGAGGAAATTTGGCCCACTCTTCTTTGCAGAATTGTTTTAATTCAGCCACATTGGAGGGTTTTCGAGCATGAATGGACTGTTTAAGGTCATGCCACAGCATCTCAATCAGATTTAAGTCCGGACTTTGACTTGGGCACTCCAAAACCTTCATTTTGTTTTTCTTGAGCCATTCAGAGGTGGACTTGCTGGTGTGTTTGGGATCATTATCCTGCTGCATAACCCAAGTGCGCTTGAGCTTGAGGTCACAAACTGATGGCCGGACATTCTCCTTCAGGATTTTCTGATAGAGTGCAGAATTCATGGTTCCATCAATTATGGCACGTCATCCAGGTCCTGAAGCTGCAGAGCAGCCCCAGACCATCACACTACCACCACCATGTTTGACTGTTGGTATGATGTTCTTTTTATGAAATGCTGTGTTGGTTTTACGCCAGATGTAACGGGACACACAATGCTTTATAACCCTTTCCAGACATGTCAGCTATTTTGTTTCTCATCTGTTCTTGAATTTCTTTAGATAGCAGCATGATGTGTTGCTCTTTAAGCATGCTTTACTTTGTCAGACAGGTTATATTTAAGTGATTTCTTGATTCAACAGGTCTGGCAGTAATCAGGCCTGGTTGTGGCTAGTGAAATTGAACTCAGCTTTCTAAAATAATGTAGTTAATCACAGTTCTTTCGTGATTTAACAGGAGGGGGCAATACATTTTTCACGTAGGGCCAGGTAGGTTTGGACAGCTTTTTTTCCCTTAATACATGAAATCATCATCTAAAAACTACATTTTGTATTTACTTGCATTATTTTTGTGTAATATTAAAATTTGTTTGATGATCTGAATCTTTTAAGTGTGACAAATATGCAAACAATGAAAAAAAACAGGAAGGGGGCAAAAATCTTTTCACAGCACTGTATATATATATATATATATATTAGGGCGGGCAATCCAGTAAAATAATTGTGGTTAAGATCATTTTTTCATGAAAATGGAACTATATAAAAAATATAAAATTGAATGTGTTACAAATTATGCTAAACATATTAAACTAATATCACAAGTATATAATATAACAAGTTAACCTTGATTGTTCTGAGCATTTTGTAAGAATCTTGTCTTTCAAATTTTCCAATACACTTCCTTGCGGCCCCCAGTTTGAAAAACCCATGTATATGAGATGCTGAGAACGCCTCCTCATCACACACAGTTGCTGATTATTATGCATTAATTAACAGATCTTTAATCCAGGATCTCTCCCTCTGTGCCCTTGAAAAATTATTAGTGTACAGCTTTTCAATTAAAATTAGCATAGAAATACAATGCTTATTTTAGCAAAGGATTACATGCACCAGTGTCTCTTTACATGAGGAAATGCCTCTTAAGCAAATTAAAGTCTCATCCCACCCAATTTATCCATTTAAGCAATGAACATGTGCAAGTGCATCTTCCATTTTTATCAACTAAACTGGGGATTATATAACACACATTGCTTCCACTAGGAACGCACATCTGACCTAGATCAAACAGTTTAAACATTTTTGCTTGTCACTCATCTTATTTTTTTCTTCATTCTTTTGAGCTTTGTCAAGAGTGTAGACGTGAACGACCTGAAAGAACAGCAACAAGGGAGGAGACTGCTCTTGCTTTTGGCAACTTTCTAGCATAATTAGTCAGTCTCTTGGAACAGTGACAGCTTGCTTGTTGTACTGAGTTTGTCACTAAACACTGACTGTGTATCAAAGTCTCAAAACATCCCAAAAATTGACAAGGCTTATAGCCTTAATAAGAACAGTAATAGAGCTTAATGAGAAAAGCTGCAAAAATGAAGTCTTAACACATGTAAGTGTGCTACTAAGAACTGTTTCCAAAGCTACAGCTCTGAGCTATTCCAAGTGTTTTACTTACGTAGATGTATTATGACCATAACATTTTCAGCTTGTTCCACATCTTCTTACTTAAAAAAAAAAAAATCTAAATATTTAAATTATTTCGATTTTATATATAATTACATATAATGTTATTTACATTTGTAGCAAATAATAAAATAAATAAATTGCTAAAATGATTTATTTTGTGGTGTGGTCAGTGTAATGTTGGCAGGTCAAATAAACATCTGAACTTCTCAACCAATAGTACTGCTTAACCCAATCATATTATCATATTATGCTCATTATATTATCATATTATGATCATTATCATTCAAAATAATAGGGTCAGTACTATTTAATTTATTTTTTTATTTTTTGGAAATAAATTATTTTTATTTAGCAAGAATACATTCAATTGATCAAAAGTGACAGTCATCATTTTAGAATGATTTCTGATGATCATGTGACACTGAAGACTGGAGTAATAGCTGCTGAAAATCAGCTTTGCCATCACAGGAATACATTTTAAAATATATTAAAATATTAAAACATTTTAAAATATATTAAAATAGAAAACAGTTATTTTAAATTGTAATAATAATTCACAATATTACTGTTTTTACTGTATTTTGATCAAATCAATTTAGCTTTGCTGAGCATAAGGGACCTTAAAAAGAAAAATTAAAACTCTTACTGATCTCAAAGTTTTGAATAGAGGTCTATAGATAGTGTATATATATATATGTATGTGCTATGGTATAAACATGGCATACTTGTTATAGAGTACTATATCAGGAAGCCAGATGTGCTGCGATGGTATTCGTAGTTTTTTGATGCCCTCGTACTCATTCGGATCCCACACCAGTCTGTAGTCATTCCACTCCTACAGAGAAAGTACAATGTGATTAAAACTGTTCAAATTGGGTCAGACGATGTACCAGTATTTGTACCAAACTCATTTAAAACAGAACAGCTAAACGCATGCACTCGGTTCAACAGGATTTTCCATCACTTTTAGAAATGACCTAAAAGTGAACTCTAATTGAATTACAACTCAAATCTTCCATGTGCTGTGAGTGCACTCATGTGGGACAACTCATTTGACTGTGTTTTATAACACTATCCAGATGAGCACACAGGCACAGCAGGTGAGCTTACCTGAGTCAGCCACAGATTCGTTGTCATGATTTGTTCCCTCTCATTCTGTAAAAAGAACAGAACGTTGCATGTTTTTATACGTAACAGTGAAAAGGGAACATAAATTTATTGGGCGAAGTGTATGATGAGATCAGGACATGACACAAACAGACTCAAACCTGCATCACCCGTGTGAGCACTAACAATGTGCTCTGACCAGACATGACGTGACAGGGTTCCAGCGTCTCTGTTATTTCTGAAGATAAAGTCAGTCTGAATATATTTGCTGTTTAATATACAGCTGTGCGAAGCACAGATTTGAACAAATGAGATTCTGCAGTGGGCGGTGCTACCCAGTGCAACATGACAAAAATAGTACCAAATTGTTTTGTTGCTTGTCACGCAGTGGCACTGCGCCTGGTTAGAACATAGTGTCAGTGTGATTTTACCTGTCAGTGTGAATGTTCCTTAAGTCTCTAATGTGTCAAGGGTATGTTACTGCTAAACCATGGCTCTAATGCAATTGTGTAAAATTTTGAATTGTAATAAAATTTCACAATATTACTATTTCTAATCAAAAAATGCAACCTTGTTAAACATAAGACTCTTCTTTCAAAAACATAAAAAAACTGGTTACACTTTATTTTAAGGTGTCCTTGTTACAGTATAAGTATACACTTAAGTACTGAGTAATATTAATTAATGTACTTATTATATGGTTAGGTTTAGGGTTTGGCTTAGGGTTACTTGCATGCAATTATGCATAATTTATTGTTATTATAATAATAAGTACATGTAACGTGTAACAAGAACATCTTAAAATAACGTGTTACCAAAAAACTTACTAACCCCAAACTTTTAAACAGTAATTAATGACATATTAAGCAGAATATTAAGACATTTAGCAGACTTACCCAGAATCTCTTAAAAAAAAGTTTCATATAGTCATGAGTTCGTATATTTATGATGCTGATATCACACATTTATTTGAATAAGTCACACATTCTGTATAAATGATATGCTCTAATACAGAGTTTAGCTCCAATGATAATTGAACACGCATGTAAAATCTAAACAAAGTCTTCAGGATAACTGGAAAATCACCGGTAGTTGTGTTTGATTAGGGTTGGAGCTAAACACAGTACTCCTCCTCTGCTCTATTATTTTGAGTTTGGTGTGTGTGTATATGAGAAACACTTACCACACTAATGAGCTGTGCTAGAGAGACTTTGATGCCAATAGTGACCTGCTGACTCTTATTGACCGCAGGCCGGATAAGTTTATTGTAGCGCTCAGGACCAAGCAGAAAATCTACCAGCCTCTCCTCAGCATCAGCAGCAAGAGACCCTAATACACACACAAAAAGGTTTACATGGAGATTGAACAATTTTCATTTTTTTAAGATAAACACATGGTAAATGCATTTTTGTCATTTAAGGGGTCATATTGTGAGGAATTATTTGTATATATATATATATATATATATATATATATATATATATATAGGCAAAGCAATCCCAATTTAGTTTATTTATAGTCATTTATAAATAGTCTTGTTAACACAATAATCCGCTCTTAAATGTGCTGCTCAGATTGTTGAAGTCAAATGTCGATTGAGCTGTTTTTAGTCTAATGCACCTTTGATCAAGGAAAGTTCTATATGTCAAAAATCCATTAGCACATTCATTGACAAAAAAAAAGGAAAATAAAATACTAATAATAATAATAAAAACGTTATTTTATGTTCCAGCCCACAAAACATACCATACTGCACTGAAAAAGATTGGTATTGGGTTTAATTTGAAATAATTTTAAAGTGTACGATATGATCCCTTCTTTGTATCTAGTGTCTGTTTGCCAAAACCTTTTGAAATTGTGTCATTACATATCAAATAATCATCGGCAGACATTGATGTCACAAAGCAGTGTCATCTCCTGCAGTTTTTTTTTATAGTTCTGGAGTTTTTGAAAATATCATGAAAAGGCCAGAAGTGTCTGCTAAGATGCATGTAATCTGCTTTCACTGCAGAGCAAAAACACACAAACATGTCAGAATAATTTTCCTCTGCATCTTATCCCATCATAACTCATAAGCCCACCAATGCTGTGGAGGGGGTGTTTGCCAATGACATGGCAAAACAATGACTTGCCAAGATGGTAGCAACACACACACACACACGCACAAAACACACGCCATTTCCTCCCGACTGCATGTGGGATAAGATCTCCAGTGACTGCGCTCCTCCTCTCAAAACAGAACGCTGACACACACACACACCTAGTTTCCGTCATGATTCCAAGATTGTGTCAGACTCAATTGGTGTGATCCATTCCACACAGGAAGACACACACACCTTTGAGCTTTTGTGGCTATGTTGAGCTTTAGTCATTTTGCATGGCTTGTCCCTTTAAGCAAAGCAAGGTCCAGATCCACTTCATATCAGTTTATGTGTTTGTGTGTAACTCAGTCCTCAAGGATGTTATACCCATGCAAAAGCCATAGATGACTCTCATCTATGCGAGTCGAAAGACAATCAGTGAGTGAGTATATGTGTGTCTGACTTAATACCTTTAATCTCAGACCCATCTGTGTATGACCACCATTTCCAGCTTAGTGCTTCATCAGACAGAAAAAACATCTGCAGCAGCATCTGACTCTAATATCCATTTTATTGATTTATTCTATTTGTCAGTCTTTATGAGCTAGAGTGGATTCAAATACAGTAATAGATACCAAAAGACCAAAATCTCCTTATAAATTATGAGAATGTTTATAAATAAACAAATATTTAATATTTTACATTTTAGACCACATCTTCATTCTCCACCAGTGAAAACTGTTCCAAACAAACACAAGGCAGAATCAACTTGTTGTGTATTTTTTCTAAAGAAATTAATTATTTTATTTAGCAATAATATATGTAAAGACATTTACAATGTTACTAAATATTTCTATTTCATGTACATTTTGTTCTTTTGAACTTCTATTCATCAATATCATAAAAGAAATGTATCACAGTTTTAATAAAACTACTAAGCAGCACAACCGTTTTCAATAGAAATGCTAAACCAAATCAGCAAATAAGAATATTTTATGAAGGGTCATGTGACTCTGAAGACTGGAGTAATGGCTGCTAAATTTAGCTTTGCCATCACTGGAAAAAATACATTTTGAAGTATAATAAAACAGAAAACAGTTATTTTACATTGTAATAAATTTAATACATTTCACACTATTACTGTTTTTACTGTATTTTTGATCAAATAAATGTACATTTGATGAGACTTCTTTCAAAAACATTTAAAATTTTACCAAAGCAAAAATTTTGAACAGTAGTTTAAATACAAGTGGTGTTTTGTTCCAGAATTACCCTAGTGAAAATTAAATATAGTCAAATTTAAAATAGATTTATTTCATGCTAAGTATAGTACAAATGCACTTATATACTTATGTACTTAATAAAGATACCTTGCAATTGTACTTTTCATATACTAAACTGTACACTTTAAATCTGCTAAACTAGAACAACTAATGTTGTACTTTAGTACAGCTAAAGATATACTGAAGATTATTTGATTGTGCTAAAGTGGAACTATTGCAAGTATACTTTAGGTACACTTTAAATATTTCAAGATCGTACAATTCTCATCAATAGTGATATTTAAACACATTTTAGGCTTAATATAAGAAATTCAATGCACAAGCGATACTCCAAATAAAGTTGAATTATACATTTTATATCATTAAGTCTCACGTGATATGTCAGCAAATATGCCAATAGATTTGAACTAGCCTATACTTAGTATGAAATAAATGTATTTTAAACATGTTTTTTTACTAGGGTAATCAGGTTTTACTTTTTTGAATGAATCAGTTGATTGAATGATTCAGTGATTCACAGACTTGGGGCTGCCCACATATTTTTGCAGTAGTAGCAGCAAAAATAATAATGGCAAAATTAATCAGTTTTAAGTAGCCATGAAATGGTGATTTTTTATTTTAAAATTGTATTGTGCTATTGGTATGTATCTTTGACTTAGTTTATTGACCAATAAGACGTGTGGGTCAATTTGGGCACTGACCCTGTTGCCGTCTTTTAGGCTGTTATCCAGCCTTTACATCATACTACAGACAGTGATCATCTTTACTCTTCTTGATGTCATCAGTTACTGTATCTCATATTTCCTTACGAGGCTGTAGATACTTTTTTTTTCCTAAACTGTGCAACTCTTTAGTAAAAAGGCTGTGTATAAAAGACACTCATCGACATAAGCAACAACTCTTGAAAGAGCTGATAATTAAAGATGAAATAAATCATGAAGATATAATTTACACTTTATGTGTGTGTTTGTGGCTATTCAGCTGAGCTGTAATTTATGTGCATGTGACTGAACTGCCTGTTTAGAGGTTGTGTTTTTGTCATGCTTGCTCTGATGTTAATGGGTGTTAAGTGCTCTCATCCCTCACATTATCCCACAGTACTGTATAGTAATAACATTACACAGGCATAACCATAACACGCAACACCAAAAAAAAAACCTGTATACTGTTTTACCAGCAATTCCATGGCCAGTTTTGTGACATCATGGTTGCTGTTTTCCACCTTTGCTTTTGGTTCAATTTGCAATTATCTTTTTTTCAATGTGCAAATGTAATTTAATGAAAATAGCAAATAAATCCAAATTACATAGTGTCTTTATTAGATTATATCTGCACATCGATCTTAATTCTGTATTTCCGGATCTGTTACATATACAGTTGATCATTTTCAAGATATTGATGTTGACAGTATATAGGCTAGTCTTTCTGCCTGATTGTGGGCGCCAACAGTCACAAAGATGACTTTGACCATAATATTTCTGTAAAATAAACAGAATGCTTATAAAGTGAATCCAAATCAATATATCTACAGAATTACAGTAAAATAATCTAAATCTATGGACTCTTTTAACAGTTTAATTTAATTTAGCCTGTAAATATAGAAAATGTTTTCTGTATTTTGTGTTATATAACCCTGGCATTCATTTAAAAAAATATTCCAAATGGAAATTTTTTTGCTATGGCTTTCCATTTACCTCTATTTTTACTTAATTTACTGCCACTTTCTAAAACTGAACATATGAAAGGAGTCTACACTAAAAAATGCTGGGTTAAATACAACCAGCACTGGGTAAAATATGGATATCCAATATCCATCAACATCCATATTTCACCCAGCGCTGGGTTGTATTTAACCCAGCATTATTTAGAGTGTATGGTCGTTTGGACAACCTAAAAAGAAATAATTCAGCTCAGAAAACATCTTAACTTCAAATACTTTTGCATGGAACACAAAAGAAGTTGTAAAGAATGTTCATGCTGCTCTCTTTCATTCAATAAAAAGTGGATGCACTCTAAAATATGCTGGGTTAAATACAACCCAGTGCTGGGTGAAATATGGACAAACCCAGGAATTGGGTTGTTTTGACCCAGCGGTTGGGTTAAATGTATAACCCAACCTTCTAACCCAACCGCTGGGTCAAAACAACACAATTGCTAGGTTTGTCCATATTTTACCCAGCACTGGGTTGTATTTAAACCAGCATTTTTTAGGGTGTGGGGACCAGGCACTGTCAAGATTCAAAAAAATATTTTTAAAAAAGCATCATAAAAGCATCAAAAGCAGTTCGTACAACTCAAGCACAATATATCAAGTCTTCTGAAGCAATATGATAGATTTGCAGAGCGTAAAATTCAAACAGTTTAAAAATGACATATGAATTTCGTGAAGTTATAGAAACATGGAAACTGAAAGAATTGTATTTGACCTACTTATTACACAGTGAACAAAAATAAACTTAATCAACAAGTCTTCAATTAGGAGAGAGAGAGAGAGAGAGAGAGAGAGAGAGAGAGAGAGAGAGAGAGAGAGAGAGAGAGAGAGAGAGAGAGAGAGAGAGAGCACCAATGTTACCAATGTCACTAATAAAAAAATAATGCATGCTTATATTCTGAATATTTCACAAACCATAACAAAAACAAACACAACAACAACAAAAACGAACAAAAAAAGTGTTGTTTGAATACAAGTATGCAATAGCTTCTTACTTGTCACGCACAGCCAAAGCAGGCAGAAACATAAAAGCCACTTTGATGCCATCACGGAGACCATTTCTCTCTCTCTCTTTCTCTCTCTGTCCCGGGTGAAGGTTCACAGTGATGTCCAGTCCACAGCCACTATCACCCTCCAGAATCCTTCGTCCTCTCCAGGACGGGTGCTGTCGTGTTTAACCCTACAGAGGCGTATTCTCTGTGCTCCAGGCTTTGCTCTTCCTCTCTCAGTATTCAGCAGTCGTCTCCCAGTCATCGACAGATGTTTTGCTCGCGTTAATACAATGTATTCCAGTCCGCCGAGAGAAGCGCAAGACCGTCCACAGACTCCAGTCCGATTACGCGCGCTTATATTTGAAGCACACTTAAGACATTCATCAAGTCAGTACGCATGTCTTAACGAGAAAGAAACACCGTTGTTGCATTTGCAAACATGTTTCCCAACAACAAGAAAATAAATGACAGTAGACTCCGGCTCCGGGTAAACTTTTAAGCGATGAAGCGCGAGAACTGACTCTAGCCTTTTCCGGTGAGACTGTTCAATTTCCCTCAATCACAAGTCTGCTATTTTAAGCTCACATTCTTAGCTAGTGACAGTATTTTTAGATTATTGCACTGTTATTTTGTGTATCCCTGGCAGAGTGATCCTCGGATGCAGTGCAATAATCTGTGAGAAATACATTCTCATATGGGACATCGCTCCGGGAGGACCACGTGACAGACAGCGCGAGCGAGGTGAAGGAAGCGGCTCATAACAGGTCATTTGATGAAACATTTAGTATGCTAATTTAAAGATGTTTCACTTTACCCATTATGTCTATCTTATTTCCAAGTTTGATTCCCACGTTGTCATTCAGATTTATGCCATATTAATGATGTTATCATTTCTGTTATCCATAATATTTTTGAAGATATAGCCTATTTTTATGAGACCTGAGAGATTTCTTTCACTGAAAGTCTATTCCATCAAAACTTTGATGCTTCAAAACGTTTATAAAAAATATTGTGGTATACCACTTTACAATAAGGTCCCATAGTTAACATTAGATAATGCATTAACTAACATTAATTAACTAAGGTTATTTATTAAGTATTATCATTCTATTAGTTACTGACCCACACATACCTGTCAAAAATGTCCTCCTATTCTCATTTGGACATTCTCAGTTCCAGAGAAAACACACACACACACACACACACACACACACACACAAATATAAATAAATAAATAAACCAAATCTTCTGTTACCTACTGCAAGATTCTATTTTAATGTCTACCTAAAAAACTTGTCAAGGAATCCGAGCCCCTTAACACCAACAGCCAGTGATCACCAAATGCTGTAAAATATAAATACATTTTAACAAAATAATTAATTAAAAAAATTTTGATAAGTTTTTGTAGATGATGACAGAATATTCCGTTTAAAGCGAATGATCTGCAGAACACAATCTGAATGACCAAATATGTACATGTGAATGGTGATTTTGTCTACATTTTAGATAAAATGATGCCTTTCTTTTAAGTAGTTACAGTCAAAATCCACTTGACTAAAAAATTTGAGGGGCATGTTTCAGATACCATTTGTTTAAATGGGCATGACGTTTCTGCAGATGCCTGCTCTTTCTCTCTCTCACACAAGTAGAGATAGTGAGGTTAGGGTTTAAAAGGCCAGCTTCTGCATTCCACATCCGCAGTAGGTAACCTGCCAACTGTTAAAAGCAGAATCTTGTTCACAGCATAGAAAAATCTCCACACTGCACACACATGCATACACACAGACTGTCACTTATACTGTACAACAAATACAGATTCATTATTTTTCATTGTGTCATTAGACACTCACATTTGAGACACTCATTTCAGTGGGGCACCTAGTGTATACTGTATATTGATGTTAATGTTGAGAAAGATTATAAAGATGTGTAATGTGGCAAAACTGTATAAGAACTGACATCTTTGGCATCCAGAGGATCTAATCCATAAACATGCTAGGGATCATAACCCAATTTAGAATTGGCTTCCTTCAAGACTGACATCCAGAAAGACACATTTGATAATGTTTTTTGACATTTTAATGGCATGGTAACACTTTACTACTTATTTATTTATACATTTACTAAGCTATGTTCATTTATACAGTAAATGTACTATTGTTTATTGTTAATTAATCTTTGTTTATATGTCAATGTATTCATGTATTAAAGGAATAGTTCACCTCAAAAATGAAAATTCTGTCATCATTTACTCATGTCTTTCCAAACCTGTATAAGTTTATTTCTTATGTACCAGCATTATTCAAAGTATCTTATTTTATGTTCAATATAAGAAAGAAACATAAGGTTTGGAACAACATGGGGGTGAGAAAATGACAGAATTTTCATTTTTGTGGTGAACTATTCATTTAATAATTTGAATTTACACGACTTAAATGTAAAATGTGTACATAGAAATTATCATAATAATAATAATAAATAAATGCTGTGGAAAAATTGTGGATGCGCTTTATTTTACAGTATGTATTGTGTATTTATTACGAAAGTAAGAAAGTACTGAGTAATATATACAGTGGGGGAAAAATTATTTGAACCCTGCTGATTTTGAACGTTTGCCCACTGACATAGAAATGATCAGTCTATAATTTTAATGGTAGGTTTATTTGAACAGTGAGAGACAGAATAACAACAAAAAAATCCAGAAAAACGCATTTCAAAAAAGTTATAAATTGATTTGCATTTTAATGAGTCAAATAAGTATTTGACCCCTTCGCAAAACATGACTTAGTACTTGGTGGCAAAACCCTTGTTGGCAATCACAGAGGTCAGACGTTTCTTGTTGGCCACCAGGTTTGCTCACATCTCAGGAGGGATTTTGTCCCACTCCTCTTTGCAGATCCTCTCCAAGTCATTAAGGTTTTGAGGCTGAGGTTTGGCAAGGTAAGGTTAGGGTTAGGTTCAGGGTTAGTACTTAGTAAGCAGATAGTAAATACATGTAGAACAAGACTAGTTCTGCTAGCCTTATTCATTGTTGCTCACAATCCTTACAGTAATGAATTGAGCTAATAGTAACAAATTAAACATTATTTTAAAGTGTTACTGACATGACTTGTTATTACGGCACATTCTTCTAACAGTATTCTCAGTCCTTTGGAAAACTTTAACATGTCTTCAACAGCAGTTTGTGACACTGCCACATAAGGGACATGTTTTAACTGCTCTGCATGTAACAGTATATTTGTGTAGCAGAGTTTTAAATGGTTTTACATGTTACCTTATCCATTTTAACTCCTATTAAAATGGTGTGTTTGTCTTTAAAGAATGGGACTCTTAACTGTCATGTGTCAAGCACTTGACAGGAAGTAGGAAGTGGACTCTCACATGCTAGGTATAAAAGGAGCAGTCTGGCCTAATAGCAAGGGGAACGCACCTACAAGTTGGTTTGCCAACTGCCAATAAACACAGAGGAGGAGGAGGAGGAGGAGGAGGAGAGGAGGAAGAGGAGGAGGAGGAGGAGGAGGAGGAGGAAGAGGAGGAGGAGGAGGAGGAAGAGGAGGAGGAGGAAGAGAAGAGGAGGAGGAAGAGGAGGAGGAGGAGGAGGAGGAGGAGGAGAAGAGGAGGAGGAGGAGGAGGAGGAAGAGGAAGAGGAAGAGGAAGAAGAAGAAGAAGATAACAGCAAGGGGGGACTGACACTTAAATGAAACTCAGTTGACGTCATCTACTGCCTGGATTGTGAAGTACTCTTGGTGGACCCTTACCCTTCCAAGACTAACACTGGCACTTGGGATTATAACACTTTGGATTGTATATACACAGGTGAACACATTGGACTATCAACACATTGGGAGTTGCCTCAAGACTGTTTTATGGTAAAGAACCAGCAGACTCTAAGCGTTTAACAGTCTAAAACTCTTTGTATATGTTGTGTTGTTTCAGTTCTGTATTTGTTTGTGAAAATACATTTTTGTTATTGTATATCTGTTATTTCATTGTCTTCTTTGTTTACACCCAGTGAACAGGTACGGCAAACAATTCCCCTGTTAATTGTGTTTGCTCGGACGATAGGGCAGAGTGTTACAAGTTTACCACTATCCTAATTCTGTTCCTTGTATACTTATCCATAGATCTGTTGCTGCTTTAAAAACACACACAGCTCTTTCACACTGAGTCATTAAAATTTCAATCAAAGCTGTGGCTGCTATATTAGGTGTAGAGGTGGTTTATGACAGAGAAGTGTTGCGTAAATTGTGCTCTCACACACCTCCCATTTACGGGATGATGGAGATTCCAATCTGTCGTAATGGACTTGAATCACATCTCGCCTTGTGTGGCCCACAGTAAAAGAGATTGACGGGCAAAGATTTGTGAGAGACAGATTTCTGTAATATCTGGGGGATGGGCACAGATTTAAAAAAGGGTAAGGGATGATTCATTAGATGTACCATTTTTATTATTTTTCCTGGAAGACAAACACCTGTTGTCTGAGAGGTGAGATTACAGCTCTGATCTATCCTCCACATCCTACCCCTCCGGCAAACAGCAGACACTTTCCACAACATTTCTACAACTGTCATTGATATAAGTGTGTACTGTGTTCAAGATCAGCCGAGGACAGTTAATAGTTTAAGTAAAGCGATTTGTCTTCCTGGGTACACAAACACATGTGGTCAGTTTATGAGTGGGCACCACATATATAATGCTAGTAAAATAGTTTTTATGGCAGAGTCTTAAAGGGATGCACCCAAAATGAAAATTTTCTCATCATTTGCTCAGCTTGGTGTCATCCCAGATGTATATGACTTTTGTTCTTGTGTGTAACACAAACAGAGATTTTTAGAAAAATAAATAATCGCTGTGTGTCCAAATAATGCAAGTTCATGGGTTCCTCAAAGTTGACGAAAACCATGCAAAATGAATACAGTAGTCCTCCATTTGACCCCAGTTGATGAATCAGTGTCTTCTGAAGCAAAACGATATGTGTTTGAGTAAATAGTAATATTTTTAACTTTTTAAACTACAGTATAAACCATTGCTTCTGGCCAACTGTCAAATGTTCGTTGATGTTCATTGATGTAAACGTCAGCACATGTTGAAACATTGTAAAACTTGCACAACATGTGATGCAGAAGAACCGTCACTTATCAGCATTGATTCTTCAACTGTGGTTACCAGTTAGAGTTCAGAGATTACCATTGAGTTCACTTTGCATGGTTTTTGCATTCACTTTGAGGGACCACTTGCAGTATATGGACTCACAGAGAAAGACTATTTACAGAAGAAAGAAGGTCATTTACATCTGGGGTGGCATTACGGTGAGTAAATGATGAGAGAGTTTTCCTTTTTGATGGAGTATCTTTTTACAGTTAGTATAAAACAGAAATTGTGTTTGTCTTCCCTATTGTGACGTACACTGATCAGCCTAAAGTAAACAATAACACCACTAACAAGTGAAGTGAGTAACATTGATTATATCATTATAGTGGCACCTGTCAGGGAGTGGGATATATTAGGCAGCAAGTGAACTGTCTTTTCTGGAATTTCATGGATTGGAAGCAAGCGAAAAGCTCGAAAAGATGACTTTGACGAGAGCCAAATAGTGATGGACAGATGACTGTGTCAGAGCATCTCCAGACCCGAATATGTAATACTGATTGGCAAAACATTCATGCATTTAAGGGTCAAACAATTTCGTGAACGAGAGAAAATTTAGGACGGGACCTGATTTTGTCCATCGGAAATTGATTGGATCATTTGTGTTTGCTGCTCAAGTCATTGTTTTTGATTAAAGATTACAAAGGGCATGTGCTTTTTATTTATTTGTAACATGTGCGTGTATAAATCATATATAATAAACACAGTAATATTCACCCTTGGACCACAATCAATGATCAAGGGGTCCAAAACTCACCTTTGTCTACATCACAAAAAGGGTAAATCCAGCCCTGTTCATGGCACAATCTGTTGAGGTTCATCTCAAGCAACCCAAATTGTTATTGGCACCCATAACAGTTATCCAAATGCTAATTATTTTACTAATAAAAGAAAACTCTGGCATGAGCTTGAGGCAGCATTTAAAGCGTGTTTTGCAATTTTGTTTGGTGCCAGTTGTGTCACAGAAATCAAACACTTCAACTTTTAAAGCCAGTCATTCAGTCATTTTGTGCTTTTGTGTTTTTCCCTTGTTGAATGTGATTCTGTTCATTCAGCTGTATTTTTTCATGAAAGTGGCAGGAAGATCATAAGGTCAAAGACAGTGGAAAGCTTTAGCCCTGACCGCTGCACCACCAAAGGTCAAACTCCATTTCAGGGGCAGTGCAAAGCAATTTAGAGTTGAGGAAAGTGTAATTGGGACTATCTCTGACACTGTCTGTCATACACACACATATGCAAATATACACTCACACCCACAAGGTATTTCCTGTCATAGAAATGCCAGATTTGGCACTGCTTTGCTTTCAATTTGACTATATCAGCAAAAAAAATTATTCAGCATGACCTAGTATAGACACTGGGCCGGGTGTGTGTGTGTGTGTGTTTTGACAGAATTACTGCAAGTCTGAAAGTTCCTCTCTCTCTCTTTTCTTCATCTCCTGATTTTTAAGTTTAGAATAAACTGGCACTGTGACATCATGCCTTGACATTTCTCATAGATTTTGTTCACCCTTAACTGTAAGTACCTGATTATCATGTCCACAGCCAGGTATCCTTCTCTCCAACAAAGCCTCCTTTTTCTGTCACCATTTCTAATCAGAAAGGACAAAAATTCTTCACCCAAGGTAATAAGAGCCATTACCAATTACTTCAGTTAAGCAGGGTTTTTGTTGTTGTTGTCTGCTTTGCTGTCAAAGTAGCTCATTTTAACCAGTTCAACCAAATATTACTGATTAATTACGATGCTTAAAAACACTGAAAGAGTACACCTGCACATATAAGTCACAGTTGTCGTATGTAGTGAAAAAAGAAAATTCTCTACAAATGAGAAGAAAAAATAAGCATTAAAAAAGCATGTCCTGAACAAAACATATTGACAGTCTATTAATGTGATTTAGTCAAAAACTGAACATTAAATTTGTATGTTATACAAATCGCATATGTCATTAGAGTAAATTAAGTTTTGCCATAGTAAAGTTTTGCAGTTTATGTGTAATTGAAAGACTCCTAAAGGCAGCAGGGTCAAGTACTAGTTATTTTGAGGGGGCCCCAGTGGCATATCTGCCACTTCTTCCTAACACTGCGAGTCATGATTTTCTAGTGGTGTAATTGTACACTCTAAAAAATGCTGGGTTAAATACAACCCAGTGCTGGGTAAATATTTGACAGAACACATGCTGGGTTGTTTTCAACCAACAGTTTGGTTAAATGTTTAACCCAACCTTCTGGGCAGTAACACAACCGCTGGGTCTAAACAACCCAATCGCTGGGTTCATCCATATTTAACCCAGCATTTTTAGAGTGTATATGCATGGGGCCAGGATCAAATCCTGATATAATATGCATTTTTTTTAATAATGAAACAACTAAATTAGACTGCCAGTGATTGCCCTACATTTTCGTGTATGGAAAAAATTATAAATATAATGTTTCATAGGAAAAATCCAACCCTAATTTTTTATTTTATTTATAATAAAATTTTCACAGTAATAATTACTGCAATGTCTGTACCCAATTATATACTTTTGAAATATGAACTGAATTGAGAACATTCATTATTAATGCCTTTGGCATTTGGCAAAATTCACCAACAGACAACAAATCTGGAGAACAATTAATTTTGTACATTAATCGTGGAACTTAATAATCAAATGTAAAAAATTGGGGTATTTTTTTTTTCCTGTTGGAAATCCGCTTGACTCAAAAATCAACTGGGGAAGATTCATAGTTCACCCTGTGTTCCTCAGAAGAAAGTAAATTTGGAACAACATGAGGGTGCAGAGAATAATAATAAAAAAAAAATTCTGTGAACTGTCCCTTTAAACAAATTAAAAGGAATGTTTTTCCATGTCTGATGTATTTGCTTGTGAAAGGCTGGAAACTGAGGACACTTTCTTATGGAACCATCTATTATGACATCATTTCAGTGTGGATCCAGCATAATTAATTGCATCAAAATTATGGCTCAGGTGATTGGCTCAGAAAAACCTGTATGTGGAACTGAATGAGCAAAGATGGCAGCCAGTTGAGCAACTGCCATTGAGATGAATGTGAAAGCTAACATATTGCATTCTCCAGGTATTACAGACCTCCTGCAGGACTAAAACAGTATTAACAGTGTACAATGAACAGAACACGTCAACAACAGCCTGCCTTCCAACATACTATGTAGTCTGCATGGTGCATTATGGGATAGAAGCCCAAGCTTCCTGTTCCTTTAGAACAGGTAATAATAGCATTTAAATGTCTGCATGCCGACAAATGGCCACTGGAGAGACCAACAAAAGCCTGTGTATAAGCTTTGAGCCGCCACAGTCTTCCCCTGTGATTGAACTTCATAGAAGAGGTGTATTCTAGTCATTGTAACTATGAATTGCATTTTTTATGTATTTCTGAATAAATTAATAGACAGGACAAAAAAAATGACCCAGATTCATGAACTACATAATGCATTATACACATATTTACTTTTACCAAGTTGATGTCGCTGAAGTGCACTGTGCCTTACAGTACTCTATAACTACATCCTTCTAGTGGTTAAACACGGCTGAGCTGTAGATTATGGAGCTCCTTCACAGAATCCAGTGGCCAGGGGATTACGAGAGAGCTGATCAAAGTAATGCTTTCAAATCGAATCCAAAGCACACGATTAAAGGTTATTACACATTCCCCTTCCCTCATCCACAAAATACCAGTTCTGCTGAGGATGTTTCTGCTGCTTTTTGTTTTTTGTCCCTTGCACTCCCAATTTATAAGTTTATTTCAGCATTATGCAAAACCATGTGTTCTATCTTTATTACCTCATTAAAAACAGAACAACAACAGAAATACAGATCATACATACATATGCCCCTGTTGCCCCAGTGTCATTTCACAATAATGCTGCTCTCTTCCCGCCTCATTGGCTCGCCGTTGGGAATCTGTGTTAATTTGTTGTCTCCTCTTGCCCAATGGAGACGGATGGAATGTGGCAAATGTAAATGCACTGTTGTGGAGTTTAGTTGAGTCAAATATCAAGCTCAGCTGCACTGCCACATGCTCTGTGAGTTTGCAGCATCTGTGCACATGGCACTCTGTGGATAATGTGATTATTCTAGCAACAGTGAGCACTGTGGGAGACAGAGAAACAGAAGTCACATAAAACCATGCACGATTTTAGACTGAAGAGGATAAAACACTGTGGGAAAGATGGGTTTAGAGACTGAAGCAAATATACTTAAAAATGTATTCAGACAATATTCACAGAAACATTAAGTTCAAGTGCTAATTTACTTTGCAAACATAAGTAATCCCATAGGAGGTAAGTGCAACTTTTTCTCTCAAAATAACCTTTTTTTGGACACAATTCTGAGAATATAAAAAGTCAGCACTGTAACATATAAACTTGCAATTCTGAGAAAAATAAATCTGAATTTTCTACCACCAGTTATTGTGTTAGAAATGTTAACTAGTTTTCGGTAATTTTAATGCCAAGAAAATATAACACAAAGTATAGTGTTATAAATGTACATTAATTAAAAAAAAGGAAAATATAATAAACTTTGGTAGATTACAGTGTGTATAACTGTGGAAATGCATAATCACAGCCTGTGAAAAGGGTCCATTGGGATTCTTCAGAAGAAAATGCAGAGCTGTAGGTGCTGCACACAGCCAGGAACAGCACAGGGTCTGATAGACATTCACATAATTTGCTCTTATTAGTGCTTTCATTTTCGCAATAAATAAGATCTGCACCAATTTACTCACATATAATATCCAGTTATTATTTATCCATATTCCATTTACACTCAGCCTCATAAAATGGGCCTCCGTTAGTTAGATGGAATTATTATTTGTGTGTGTGTCATTACTGTTACACTTCTTGGCCTGTATACCATCTAAATATTTTTACAAATTCTCCCTAAAATACTGGCTGAATATTCTCTTCACTCCACAATGTGACATGGGATTCTCTTGCGTTCCAACCATGTTTGTCAGTGCCAACACAGGCCCACAATCCACTTCAAACCATTTGAAGTGGTTTGAGAAAAACGGATTGCTGTCCATCTCCACTGCTTCCTGACACATAAGCTTTTTCGCCATCGGACACTAATCCAATCAGCATTAAGTGTCTAAGCATACTTTTGAATTGGTTCGTTTCATGAGAAACAGCTCAAATCTTCTGACTCCAGTGACCCATATCACATTTCCTCGCTTTCTTCCATCCTAAAGGGTTTATCCCTTGATTGATTGACCAATTCAGGCTACCACCTGACACCCCACATCTGAAGATCTCAGAGCAAACAGAAAACTGATCCTGAAACGTCTTCTTGAACCCCACTTCTGGCACTGGGAAGTTGCATGTGTTGGTATCTTCTGAAGATTTGGCTTTGTCCATCCATCCATCCATCCATCCAGTCTGTCTGTCTTTATCTATAGAAAAAAGAAGATTTTTACAGTATAGTATACATTAATAAAATCTACTCCATATGTTGTACCATATGTTTTTTTCTCCTCATATTAAAACAGTTAAAGGTTTATGTCTAGTTCAAATGTTTACATACAGAAATCCTGACTGATAGTGTGTAGTATAAATGAGAAAAGAAAAACACTATCTGTACACACAAACACACTTCAGAAGAGAATAGACTGTTTAGCCAGTGTAATGAGTCTGAACATTCACTCATAGAACAGAGCCAATTAAGAAGAGATTTAGTCCCCTTGAACAAACCTTGTTAGTCTCATGAGCTGATTTTTATTCATGAGAGGCACTCTCAAACACAAATTAATCTGATCAAGAATTAATTTGATTCAAAAGCTGTTACAGGGTACTGCATTATGTTAAGCATATCAATTAAAACTCACTTGATCTTCATTTCAAACACTTTAATAAAGCTTCAACTTCAGCAAACGTCTTTGATTCAATTAAACATTTATTTATTTTTAACTGATGGTGTATAGTTTATTGCTATATTGATGATGAGCAAAAGAGCTTAAAGAAGAATGTTTAAAAGACAGAGGCATTTTTTTTCTCTCTTTCTCATTAGATTTGATGTATAATCACTTTAGCTCTTATATTAGTTCTGTTGAATATGAGAGCTCCCCTCTGCACTTATCAATCACTGATGTGCATGCACGTGTGTTTCATATCCGTTTCACTGCACTGCAAATAACCATATTTATTTTACTTGTCGAATGTAAACATTTGCCTTCTAGAAAATCAAAAGTGCTGAATAAATAAAGAGGGAGAGAAAAAAAGAGATGTAATCAAGAAAGTAATGTACTGACTGAGAGAAAACTGTCTCTACATCACAAATCTCTTTGTGTGGAAAGTGTGGTACACTTTTGAATATGAAGTGTGTCAAAGCTATTTACCTGACCTCGACAGTGTTGAGCATCATCCCCCACAACAATTCCTGCCAGACCTGAGACTCGAACCCACAACCTTTGGGTTACAATTTCAACTCTACATTACAAGTGGAGCTAGGAGAACAGTACAAAATAAAAAACAAAGGCAGTTCATGACCCCTTTAAGGCCCTATACTTCAAGCGAAATCAGTAAACTAACTGGTGTGACATTTCAAACAAAATCAGGTCAAACTAAGTTTATTTGGAGTTTTGGAAAAGTTTGCTCCAGCTGGTAAACACCTTTGAACAAATGCTGTGTTCAAGTCCTTCTGGAACGTTCGTAGGTACGAGCTGGGATGTCGTGTTTACGATGCCAGGTGAGTTCAAATCATTTTAGTCGGAGCAAGATGGTGGTGTACTTTCTATTAATTAACTACAAGATTTTTCAACTCTACTTCTAGAAAATAAAGAACAAAGAATGTGCACCAGGTGTGTTTTGCTTTTATATGTTTTTAATTAATTTATAATTAAACTATACTTTACCGTTACCTATTATATTGTTATACTACAGTGCTATTATATTTTGTTGTAAATTTAAAAAAAGCCTGCAAAGTCACAGCTAGATATCTAAGTTTTGTGATTATCTGCCAGGTTTTTCACTGACACACCCCCATCTCATAAATATCAGGGATTAAAGAAAATACCGAGCTAACCAATGGTATTTTTGACATTGTAGTTGTGTTCATGTGCGTTGAGGTCGTAAATATGATTTTCCCAACGTGACTTGAATGCACCATAAGTAACAGGCTATGTAACAGGTAGGTATGTGCTGGGCTCCTCATTCTTTTACTCACACTCCAAAAAATGCTTGGTTAAAACAACCCAGCCCTGGGTAAAATATGGACAAACCCAGCTAATGGGATGTTTTGACCCAGTGGTTGGGTTACTATGGACTGGGTTTGTCCATATTTCACCCAGAACTGGGTTGTTTTTAACCAAGCATTTTTAGAATGCAGAAATCTTCTTTGGTTTATTTCCTCTGTTTCATCCATCGAGGTCAGACATTTGTGAGTGAAAACAGTGAGTGAATGTTATTTTGAACTTCTTTACAACCCTAAGCACAGAAAGAAAAAAAAAGAAAAATGTCATAAAAGTCATGCTAAAAAATGTTCAGAACGTTAAACTGAACATGATATTCAGTTTTACGGCTTTATTCATAATGCAAAAGGTGAGTTACCTTGGACTGTGCTCAGGGCTTGACAGATAATCAAGCAAACTTCCAAAAACTTTTTTTTTTTAATTAACGTAGTACAGTTTGGTTTATATAAATTTAATTCGTTTATAATGTAGGCTGATGATACACAGGCAACTTTTTGAGCAATGTTACTGAACTCACCTGTGCATCTTTTTTAATAGGAATACACCAAACTGTTGATTTTTAATTTTTTATATTTCCCAGTAATGCAAATGTTGACTGTACAGTATCAAGGCCAGATCTGACTGTAAGAAAAATCTATAGTGGTGATGTCGAAACAAAGAGGTAAGAGAAAAAAAAACACTTTTGTACCAAAAGTAAAGAATATTTGAGGTTGTGTGTTATTAACATCACTCGGCTGCAACTTGTGCCTTCGACCAAATCACAATGTTTACTTGAGATAACACTCAAGAGTAGCATTAGAAGGTCCAATGGGATTCATCTGGTATGGGGCATTCTGGTACAGGCCAGTCGTCACAGATCAGCGCAGCATTATATAACTCATGAATCAGCCTCCCTAAGTCTCCTTGACTGACACATGAGGTCAGTGTGAAACCCTTAGGTGGGGTTAGATTTAATTAGCATCTCTCGCTCATCCTCTGGAGTCACAGCGCTCATACTCACTCATTCAAAACACTGACCAGCCTTTTTGTTTTCGACTGTGAACCATCTTGGAGTCAGCATCTGCCCGAAGAGACAGGCCTGTGTTCTTATTGCCTGTTCATTTCAGCTCAAACCAGCAACAGCCACCGAATCATGGAGTACATCTTACATCTAAAAACATTTTTTGTGTTAACTCATTTTAAATTAAACAATTCAAATAGTTAATAATTAAATAATTTAAAGAAAATCCAATTTTGCAAAATGGCACATCAATATAGGAGTTATTATTAAGAAATTAAAGTAATATACAAGTGATGAGTATATACATATTAAAATTTAACACACATTTTTAGAAATCTTTTGAATGAATATTTCATAAAAATCATTATTTTCGAGAATCGCACCACATGACATTTTACAACCAACCTAGTCATTAAAAGACTTGTAAGATTTATAATATTATATAAGACTTGTTGACACAGTTGTCCACAGGGGTCCTTTCTGATTTGATTGATTATAATGATGATTGATTGATTGATTGTTCACATGCTGTGGAAATATTAATAATCAGTGAAGTATTTTTTGGAAGAAATAACAATAATAAAAGATTCTGCCAAACTACTTTTTCAAGAACTATATTCCTTTCATAAGACTATTTTCTTCATTGTGATATCAAGGCAAAGTTTTTTTTACTTTGTGCACCTTAAAAATTTTGAAATTAATTTTAATACAACGTTTTTAAATATTCTCATCATAGAAGAGGTGTATTCAATTCACTGTTTGTGAATTTCATTTTTAATGTTTAATAGATACGAGAACTCCCAAATGCTCCCAGTAGCCCATGTTCATTTTCCAATGTTTCAGTGATGTCACTGCACAGTCTGTCCCTGTGTCTGTTTCATGGTTGTGTGATTTTGGGGGACAGATTGCATAACAAATACAATCATGATGCACCATCCGGGTTTTTAATCGAGGAGCTTTTTGTAATCTCAAAGGCTCAGAGGATTAAATCTTGCCTCCAGACTATTCAAACTGGGCCCTATATTTTACCCACCTACAGTAACACACACACACACACAATATTGCATGCACATAGCCTTTTCTCACCCAGTACCCGCTACTGTCTCTTCATGGCTTCAGCCTCAAGAGAGGAATGAATGGCAAACAGAGAAAGATACTGAGAGAGGGGGAAGATTGGTTCAATCAAGCAAGATTCTTCAGAATCATGCACCAGAAAGGTCATTCTTCATTAAGACACAGCTGAGAGCTTGCAGTATAAAAGCAAAATGAGTTGTTAAAAAAAGAAGAAAGAAACAAAGTGGGGTTTTAGATTAATACACTCCAAAAAGTGATTAGAACTTACATTAGAAAAGCTCACAAGTTTAACTGTATTGACATAACAATACGCATAATGTTAAACAGCTGTGTATCACAATCACTAAGACACAGATTAATAGTTTCTACCAAAACCAGAGTACACAGAAAAGAGCTAAATATTTCTTAACCATTTCCACCATACAAATGTTAGCCTCTATTCTCTAAATATGTTCAAACTTTCACCTTGTTTTACTTGAAATCTTATAAAACCATGTAAAGACATTCTGTGCCTTACACATTAATCAAAACCAATGGGACTGAGATCATTCACGGTACAATGACGCCCTCTAGTGTCTACTCAAACATTATTATCGTAGAAACAGCTAAATTCTGAATCATTTTGGGAAAGCCTTAAGGATAAAAGAACCAGTAAGCTATACCTGAATGACTGGGTCCAGTGACGTTGAGTACAGCAAATAGAGAGGTTCTTGCCCACTGATTCAAAAGATATCCCAGCTAATTGATATGACTTTGTTGGCCTGTTCAAGACACTCTGAAGTATCTTCTTGTCAGGTAGAATTCCATGCAGTGAAGATGATACTGTTCTCAGAGTTGGCAGAAGGGTCTTTCACAGTGTTGAAAGTGGCAGAAATGAAGCGACTGAAAGAATTGCTTACCCATTTTAAGATGTGAAGAGAAGAAATGTCTACTTTTGCTAGCTTAAAGGTAAGCCACAGCAGCGCAGTCACAGAAACCGGTATGATTTTTCATAACACCTTTCAGATAGTAAGAACAGATATTTGATATTTCAGAAGAAAAAAAACTCCAGTACATTTAACAAAACCCTATAACTCATTACTGTCTCTCCACTAAATGTCTCCATCAACAGAAGAGTGACAGCTTTTAAGCCCTCCAAATAAATGGCACTTTATAAGCTTAATTAGTGACAACATACAGTACATTGCATGTTAATATTACTAAAAGGGCATTAATGTATACTATGAACCTTCTTTAACAGGTTACATATTTTAAAGACATTTAGTCATTTGGCAGACGCTTTTATCCAAAGCGACTTACAATTGGGGGTGAGTACATAAGCGATTCATCTTGAAGAGGCAATCAGACAGAGGAAGTGCTCGTAAACAAGTCTCAGTCATTGTTCAAATAAGTAAAGCTAGCAAGGGAAGGAGAGAAAGATAAAGGGAAAGTTTTTTTTTTTTTCTTTTTTTTTTTTTCTTTTTTTTTTTTTTTGAACAAGTTTAGGATGAAGTCAAGTAGTGCCGAAAGAGATGAGTTTTCAGTTGTTGTTGCTTGAGATTGACAGGGATCCAGCATTCCGGATAGGGGTGGGAAGATTATTCCACCATCCAGGAATGGTGAATGAGAATGTTCTGGAGAGTGATTTTGAGCCTCTCTGTGATGGTACCACAAGGCGTCGCTCACTAGCAGATCTCAGACTTCTGGAGGGGATGTAGATTTGTAATTGTGAGTGGAAGTAGGAGGGTGCTGAGCCTGTGGTCGTTTCTGTATGCAAGCATCAGTGTCTTGAACTTGATGCGAGCTGCCACGGGTAGCCAGTGTAGTGAGATGAAGAGAGGGTTGTAACATGGGTTCTTTTGGGCTCATTGAAGACCAGTCGTGCCGCTGCATTCTGAATCATTTGTAGAGGTTTGATTGCGTTTGATGGAAGACCAGCCAGAAGAGCATTGCAGTAGTCCAGCCTAGAAACGACAAGGGCCTGGACAAGAAGTTGCGCAGCATGCTCTGTCAGGAAGGGCCTGCTGATTTTTCTGATGTTGTGTAGCGCAAACCTGCAAGATCGAGCAGTCTTTGCAATGTGCTCTTGAAGGTCAGCTGGTCATCAAAGATTACACCAAGATTTCTGACCGAAGTTGATGGGGTAATTATTGATGTGCCTAATTGAATCGAGAGGTCATGCTGTAGGGTCGGAGTGGCAGGGACGAAGAAGCTCAGTCTTTGCCAGGTTGAGCTGTAGGTGATGTTCTTTCATCCATGCCGAGATGTCCGCCAGGCAGCCTGAGATCGTGCAGCTACCGTTGGATCATATGGTTGAAAAGAGAGATAGAGCTGTGTGTCATCGCGCGTAGCAATGGTAGGAGAAGCCATGTGCCTGTATGATGGGTCCCAGTGATGTAGTGTATGTGGAGAAGAGGAGGGGGTCCCAAGAACCGATCCTGAGGAACCCAGTGACCAGTTGATGTGCTTGGATACCTCCACCCCAGGCCACCTGAAGGACCTACGGTGAGATAGGATTCAAACCAGCGAAGTGGCAGTGATGCCCAGCGATGAGAGGGTGGACAGGAGGATCTGATGATTGACAGTGTCAAAAGCAGCAGAAAGATCGAGCAGAATGAGGACTGATGATTTGGAATCGGCCTTTGCGACTCGCAGGGCTTCAGTGACTGAGAGTAGCGCAGTCTCTGTTGAATGGCCACTCCTGAAACCTGACTGTTAGCATCCAGTTTGTTGTACTGTGAAAGAAATAGTGTGGAGCTGGTTGTAGACAACTCGTTCGAGTGTTTTCGCTACGAATGGAAGGAGAGAGACAGGTCTGTAGTTTTTAAAAGAGAAGTGTTTAATGTAGGTTTTTGAGCAGTGGGTTACCGGGCCTGCTTGAACGCTGTGGGGGAAGATGCAGTGCGGAGAGATGTGTTGATAATGTGTGTGAGTGCGGTACGAGTGTGGGAGAGATTGCTTGGAGAAGGTGAGAGGGGATTGGGTCAAGAGGACATGTTGTAGGATGGCTGGAGAGGAGAAGTTTGGATACTTCCGCCTCGGTGAGGGGACAGAAGGAGAAGATGGGAGTTTGAGCAGTGGATGTGGTTGGTTGGAGGTCCTGTGTGTGTGGAGTTGAGAACTGGTTACCGATTGTTTAGTTTTGTCGGTGAAAAAAGTGGCAAAGTCGTCAGCTGTTATAGAAGTGGTGGGCGGTGGTGGAGGGGGAGGAGAGAATTAAATGTTCTGAAAGAGATCACGCATGTCTGGAGGCTGTTGATCTTGTGTGTGTGGAAGTGTGAGGATTTGGCAGTGTGGACTTCAGTAGAAAAAGACGAAAGCAAAGACTGATACCTAGTCAGGTCCGACGGATCGTTTGATTTGCGCCATTTTCTCTCTGCCGCTCTGAGTTTGGTCCGATGCTCACGAAGAACATCGGATAACCAGGGGTTAGAAGGGCAGCCGTGCTGGCCTGGAGGAGAGGGGACAAATGTCGTCTAGACAAGAGGTTAAGGTAGAGCATAAAGTGTCAGTAGCTGCATTCACATCCAGAGATGTGAAATGGGTAGGTGAGGGAAGAGAGGAGGATACTACAGAGGAAAGAAGGGTGGGGGAAAGGAGCGCGTAGGTTACGTCTGAAAGTAACGGTAAGGGAGCTGGTGGCACCTGGGTAGTAAAATGTAAGGTAAATGTAATGAAGAAATGGTCAGAGGAGTAGATGTATGGGAGACCAGATGGGATACGTGTATGTAAGTGGTGCGATGTGAATTGAGATGCTGATTTGTAGCGGGCTAGAAGTGTAGAAGAGTTGAGACATGATGAAGAGGAAGAGCGTCGTAAGGGATGCTGCCACAGACGCAGAAGACAGTAGGTGGAGTGGCCTCCAGCATGGCGATGGCAGGGGATAGCAGGGCGGCAGGGGGACTACAGAGCCATGTAGTGGTTGTACCAGAATGTAGAGTTTGTGTAAATTAAATCAAGTTGGTTGCCTGATTTGTGGTGCTAGTAGTAAGGCGTTGAGTGAAGCTAGGAGTTGGAAGTCTGTAGCATTAGGCTGTCTAGGTGAATGTTTGAAATGCCAAAGACTAGGAGTGGAGTGCCATCCTCCATGAAAGAGGACAGCAGAGGGTCCAGCTCTCTGGAAGGTGGCTAGAATTTGGCCAGGGGGACGGTAGATTAATACTATCTGGAGTTTTATAGGAGCCGTTACAGTAATTGCATGAGATTCAAATGAGTTGTGATTGCTAGGGGAGAGTGCGTTGAGTATTTCCAATTGTTTGAAATGAGCAGACCAGTGCCCCCACCCGGCAACTTGCCTTGGGGTGTGAGAGAAGAGAAATTGTGAGAGAGAGCAGCTGGGGTAGCGGAGTCTGTGACGAATCCAGGTCTCAGTCAAGCCAAGATGCTGAGAGTGATTGTAAGGAAAAAGCAGAAATGAAGTCAGCTTTGTTGACAGCTGACTGGCAATTCCAAAGACCCACAGAGAATGAAAGAGGTGTAGTAGAGATGTAGCGATTGGGTGCAGGTTAGCAGGATTACGGTGCCGTCTGCGTGTGTTTTTAGAGCGTGGTTGGGAGAGAAACGGAATGGTTTCGAAACACATGATAGAGTGGAGGATAGAGGATAGGGAAGGAGGAGTGTGAGGGAAGATAGAAATGATACTTAAGTGTGTGCTCGGTGTCGTTGCTCGGTTAAAGTCGCACAGGAAAAGTCGTCTGTCTTTACACTCGTTGGTCTTCACACGAGGAGGCTGAGCACGATGGCTGAACGCTTCCGCGTCAGCGCTCCAACATCAAATAAATACGGTCTAGGAGACTAGAGTGAAAACAGCTGAGGCCGGCTTCTGCTCAGCACAGCCAATAACCTTAAAGGACTGCTAATTGCTGGATACGAAACTAAACACTTCGCACAATCACACAGGCTCGTTCTTAGCTGAGGTGCAAATTATTCTAATTGCCGGCAAGTGCAATCAAAAATATAAACCTCAACGAAAATGCACAATAGAAATAGGTAGGAAACGAAGTATTCCTTCCTAGCAGCAAGTAAATAATTTAAACAACAGAACATTGCATGTTAATATTACTAAAAGGGCATTAATGTATACTATGAACCTTCTTTAACAGGTTACATATTTTAAAGACAGTGCTCTGCAGACTAAAATGAAAGCTTAAGAAAGTTAAGGCATGTGGATTAGCAAACTTTTGCTTCTCAAGTCATACCACAATGCACAATTTACACTGAAACAGCAGTGTCTCCATAGAAAGGCCAATTTCTCACTAGGTGCACAAGCAGCACCCATGTTAACAGGTTAATATGGCATCCCCTTGGATAATAATAGCATCCTTTTGATAGCATTCTAAAGTATGACCTCGCGTCTTACTAAATGTGTTGTGTGAGGCTTCATTTTTGGTCATAAATAAATGTTATAACAAAATCCTAATTTGGAGTCCAAAATAACACCATAGGTTACACAAGGGGGAGGCCTGCAACTACTAGAAAGAATTATCACATAGTCACTTGTGAATTTCAGCAAAAATCTTTATATGAGGGGATGCAGAGCAGGGGCACAACTGTACATTTGCTGAGGGGTATGCAAGATCAGTCATGGCACCCCCTATATATTCTTATTTATAGTATTTGTCTATAAATGTGTTTGTTTATTTGTCTCAAAATTATTCACATTGTTGTATATTTTATATGAAATGGAAACATTATAGGCCTATGCAAAATTCACTTTAAAGAAGTTTTTATTATTATTTTGTTTTATTTTATTTTATTCATACAGATAATTCGTGGAATGTGCCATGCTTAAAGGGTTACTCCACACCAAAATGAAAATTTTGTCATTAATCACCCCCATGTCGTTCCAAACCCGTAAAAGCTTTGTTTCGTCTTCGGAACACAATTTAAGATTTTTTGGATGAAACCCGGGAGGCTTGTGACTGTCCCATTGACTGCCAAGTAATTCTCACTGTCAAGGCCCAGAAAAGTATGAGAAGCATCATCAGAATAGTCCATCTGCCATCAGTGGTTCAATCTGAATTTTATGAAGCGACGAGTATACTTTTTGTACGCAAAGAAAATAAAATGTTTTTTTTTTCAACAATTCGTCTCCTCTGTGTCTCTCCGTGTCACCGTAGCACCATTTTGGAGAATATCTGCTGGACGCAAACTGCGTACGCTCTCACTGGTGTCAAAAGTATTCACATTCATTACTCAGGTAGAAGTATAGATACTAGGGTTTAAAAAGACTTCTGTAGAAGTTGAAGTATCAACTCAAGCTTTTTACAGTAAAAGTGTAAAAGTACTGGTTTCAAAACTACTTAAAGTATAAAAGTAAAAGTAATGTAAGGAAAAAAATGCCATTAAGGACAAAAGCTTAGGCCGCGCCACAGGGTTCTATTGTGCACTACCCCACCTCCTCAAAAAAATACATTTTTCTGAAGGCCATAATGACTATAATGTTATATTAAAATGTTAATGTTGAAAAATTTGGGATGCACTAGGCTACTTGTTTCAGCCGCATATATGCCCATTGAAAATGAACGCATTTTAGTACAATGCAAATACATAAAAAAACATATATGTGTACTACTGAGCATTAACGTGTTTCATGGAGCGGAAGATGATCCTGGCTACAAACCTCCTCGCTGGTGCTTGGTTGGGACATTTCGCTCGAGTTCTCTTATTGAGTCTCTGCCACGTACTTCGTACTTGGCTACATACGTCTGCTATGTCCAGTGTTGGGGGTAACGAGTTACAAAGTTAGTATAGCCTACTTATCACAACATTGTCAATCGCAAATGCTAATTTATTCAAACGTCTCTCTACCGAACTACCTACTGTAGCTTAATTTGCGGAGGACGAAGAGAAAGCACCCGTTTGATAAATGAGCCAGTATTGGAGAAATAATAACTTTTAAGAAATAATCTTTTTTGAGTAACGACCCCAACACTGGCTTTGCTGGAGTGTGACGTGATTTGTGTCATGTGCAGGTGCGATGGATCGCGTACAAACCGTACAAACCAATAGGGTGTCGGAATGGTATATGGTTTACTTCTCATCCAACCACAATCAAATTCACTCTATCCGGATGGCTATCTGGATAGTTTTTTTTTTTTTGAACGATGACAAGCCAGAATGAAAACAAGCCAAATTGAAATAGGAGTAACGAGGCTATTTTTAAAATGTAAGGAGTAGAAGTAAAAAGTCGGCTGAAAAATAATTACTCCAGTAAAGTATAGATACCCAAAATTTCTACTTGTACTTCGTTTCTTGACACCTCTGTACGCTCTTCTGTGTCAGCCGCAACACAAGGATGCGCTGTTTTCATTCAAATCAAAGCGTAAATACACGTAGAAAACGTAACACAGATGAGACGAATTGTTGAAAAAAAGTCATTATTTTTATTTTCTTTGCGTACAAAAAGTATTCTCGTCGCTTCATAAAATTCAGATTGAACCACTGATGGCAGATGGACTATTTACTTGGCAGTCAATGGGACAGTCACAAGCCTCCCGGTTTTCATCCAAAAAAATCTTAAATTGTGTTCCGAAGATGAACGAAGCTTTTACGGGTTTGGAACGACATGAGGGTAAGTGATTAATGACAAAATTTTCATTTTGGGGTGGAGTAACCCTTTAAAGGGATAGTTCACCCAAAAATGAAAATTCTGTCATTAATTACTCACCCTCATGTTGTTCCAAACCATAAGACCTCCGTTCATCTTCGGATCCATGTGGCGCAGCTGACACAGATCAGCATATGTTGTTTACGTTCAGTGGATACTCTCCAAAATGGCGCCAGGGTGGAGACAAATTGTTGAATAAAGCCGTTTTTATTTTCTTTGCGCATAAAAAGTAATCTCGTAGCTTCATAAAATTACGGTTGAACCCCTGATGTCACATGGATTATTTTAATGATGTCCATACTACGTTTCTGGACCTTGATCGTGGTAATTACATTGCTGTCTATGGGTCAGAGGGTCAGAGAGCTCTCAGAATTCATCAAAATTATCTTAATTTGTGTTCCGAAGATGAACAGAGGTCTTATGGGTTTGGAACGACATGAGGGTGAGTAATTAATGACAGAATTTTCATTTTTAGGTGAACTATCCCTTTAAGTGAAGATTTCTGACACCTGTTGGAAAATGGCATGATATTCTAACTATAGCCAGTAGATGGCAGCATATGATCACTTATTGGTTCATTTGCCATTTCCACTCCTTAATGTAGTCCTTTTAACGTGTTTTGCTTTTGGATTTATGTGTAGACATTATAAAATATATATTATAACATTTAAAAACCACTAAAAACATTAAAAACAAAAGTTCAGCATTTTTCTGCACTGATGTATGAAGTAGTAATGTATCGGATCTACATGAAACACAATATTTTGAATTTAAAATGGCGATTTTCAGTGAAAGGTATAGTTTGCATCTATGTTAACAATCTCCTCAGTTTTTCTCGAATGTAAACCAAACGCCCATTCACACACATACTGCAGCTATTTTGTTTTTCGAGCCATGGAGAATCAAAATTAACTGATGGTGCACTTTGCCCTCTCAAGCAACAATGTTGATTGACTTCATGACTTACAGTGAAAAAAATTGATAGGTTAGGCTAAAAATTTTATTTGTTTACTTTATTTTAATGCATTGTTCTTTTTCCTTTTGTCTTTTTCTGTCCTGCGCCCCTTTGCCTCCTCTATTCATTTCGGTCATGTGAGAGTAATGAGGAAGGGTGAGTTGTTGATATACTAATCTTGTACTAAAATAAAATTACAAATCTGCAAATTACAGAAAGTTATAAAAGAAAGTTAAATAGGTACGGTTTATTGTAAAAAAAAAAAATAATAAAATAATAATAATAATAATAATAATAATGAATTATTATATTAATTTAAATTCATTTTTAAATACATGCTTTTTATTAATAAAATTTAATTAAATCATTAAAACAGAAAAATTTAAACCGAAAACAGAATTTGGGAAAAATTAATTTAAATTAATTTAATAATTCATTATTATTATTATTATTATTTACAATAAACTTACCTATTTAACTTAATTGATCATTCAGAAACTAAACACCGCTGTGTTGCTCGGAGATGCACAACAATTCTATGGCTTTAAAGGTAATATGTTCTCTGCAAAACTGAGCAAAAACATATAATATTGTTTAAAATATAGCACAATATCAACTTCTTATTTACTGATCTGTTGTATAAAATCACATTTAAACTCGTGAACTCTGTATAAAAGGTGTTTATGTGTCTGAACTGCTTTTGAGGACTGCACACTTGGCATTGCTCAAGAATCTGTCGATAGCCCGTCTGTAGAGACCGGCATATGGGGTTGGAATATGTTCGTCTAGAGGAAAGGCTGTTAAGGAAAGGTTCCACAGAAAGTCCTTATATGTTGAAATTATATGTATGAAATTCTTAATTATTGCCCTAATGGTGGAAATGGGAATTTTCACTGCTCTAGCTCTTTTCTTAAAGCCACTTCACTAATTTGTGAAGCTCAATTATCTTTTGCTGCACATCAGAAATGTATTCTTTGGTTTTTCTCATTGTGATGTATGATTAAGGGAATTTGGGCTTTGTTTTCCCTCCTATTTATATTTCTGTGAAACAGGAAGCCATGGCTGGATAATTTCATTCATCACCGTGGAGTGCTCAAAATTGTGAATATGAATGGGAATATACTTCAGAGATATTTTACTCATATAAGAATTTCTAGGGGTCCCAATAATTTTGTCCAACGTGTATTTGAGAAAAACATTTATTTCATAATGAGATTTTACCCCATTTTCAATAGTTGTAGTTCAATGAAAGGTTAGATTTTTGTGATTTTTTTTAAATAAAAGATAAAAAGTACTAATAATGCAGGTTTATTTTCAGAGCTTTCTTTGATCATATTTACCAAGGGTGGCAATAATTCTGACCACGACTGTATATGACATATTTCCTGTATTTGGCCCAAGTGTTCAAGTGACCATGCAGAACACAAGTGTGTGTAGAACTTTTCATTACCTGATGGGACACACTTATAGTGTTGTAAAACTGCAAGTGTTTACATAGCTTTATTTTTATTTTCAATTCTTTGCATTTTAAAATGAACTTCTAAATGATTGTTTAGTAGTGCCTATAGCAGATGACACAATTTAATTTGTGGTGCTTCTAATTAAGTGATAAAATGCAGTTACAAATGTTGTAGCCTACAAATAAATATACTCACCTTTACACCAATAAAACGTGCAACACTTTGTATTTCTTCCAAATAATGTGTCATATCTAATTATTATTACTATTTAACTTACATCGGAAAGGTTTCTGTGACCTCTCGCAAGATCCCGGCAAAATAGTCTTGCGTAGCCAGACCTTCAGACTGACTGCTGAAGGTCTAGAATCCATGGCAGCTTTCATTGGCCAAGGCCCGCCCATGAGGCCGTTTGACCGACATTTCTAACAACCAATCACAGTTCGTTTCGTTCAGCGTCACGTTTCGAGGCGTGGAAATGTTGCATCAATAACAGACCGGTGTGTAAAACTCTCGGACGTATTTTAAAGATTCTATGCCGCAAACTTTAAATATTTCACATACCTTTGAAAATCCAGCGTTTAGTTGACCTGATAAGTGCTCGTCGTCACAGTTGTAAACTCGACTGCTTTCTTCTTTCGTGAGGGGGTTTGGCGTCATGGCATATTTGTTTCCAGGCGGAACATTAAAGAACACGACACATACATCTCCCGGAAATCCGAGAAGGGTATAACTGCAGCCTGGAGATCTCCAAATGGGGGCGGGAACTCCAAAACGGAGTGGGAGCTCCAAAATAGGGCGTGGCTTCCTCCCATTGACAGACAGGCACATGACAGGCATGCGCAATTTTTTCTCCCAATCAACTTCAGCGCAAACTCCGCCCAACAGCTGATTCTAAAGATTTTATTGGTTGTGTCAATCACAGTGTTAATTTAATTTCCTACACTATGCTACAAAAAATGCTAACCCCTAAACCTACCCCACACCTTAACCTAACCTTAACCAGTGAAATTGGCACTGAAAAGAAAGTTGCAGTTCAGGAGATAAGCAGTTAATAAGATTATGCGATATGAGATAGCCGAGCCAGATTGTTCCGTTCCGTAACTCCCCAACCGGACCTCACCGGACAATGGCACCTTTTTAGTTACACCCAGCGTCACTACCCCATCCTACCCTGCAAATTTCAAGCCCCGGGAATTAAGCCTATGGGTGAGACTTCCGGTTCATTAGCCGCTATCTGTAAATAACGAGAAGAATAACAACGTGCAATAAACGGTAAAACTGTTTGCACTACAAACCAGTGTGTTCATAATTAAGATTATACATTAAAATAATATCATAAAACACACATATTTTCAATATCAAGCAGCAAAACGAACTGTTTTGTACAGCTAAAAATAGCTGGACGCAGATGAGACCGGAAGCTAGACCCATAGAATTTACAAATGTCCGCGCCCATTTTTACGGCAAGAAAAAGGTGGATAGAGTAAAATCTTTCCCCTGTGCTGCGCTGGGAGGCTCGCGGGAGAGCTTGAGGGTGATTCCCATTTATATCATGAAGCAGAGGCAAAGAGTATAGAAGACCAAGAGGCGAAACTCTGGTGCTTTTCGGGTAATAGCCACTAGGTGGCGCTTCGGTAGCGAAGTATGTGAAATATTTAAATTTCGCGGCATAGAATCTTTAAAATACATCCGAGAGTTTCACACAATGGTCTGCTATTGTGGCGACATTTCACATCCCTAAAGTAAACACATGCGCTGAATGAAAACGAACTATGATTGGTTGTTCGGGACATGTTGGGTTCAAACGGTCATGGGCGGGGGCCTTGGCAATGAAAGCGGGCCTATTCAGATCATGGCAAGACTAGTAGTTAGCTATTTAATTATAGCCTTATAGAATTTTTTCACTGCTACTAGTACTTATTTTTTAGTATAATAGTATCTTATTCAATAAAGTAATACTTATTCATTAGGTACTAGTGATTATTTTTAGGTACTAGTGTATTATTAGTAAAGTAACTAGTACTTATTATTAGATACTAGTACTAGAATAGATTAGATACTAGTACTTATTCATTAGTATTACTAGTAGACTATATTTATTAGGTACTAGTAAAAATCATTAGATACTAGTACTATTTATTAGGTACTAGTACGTATTCATTAGATACTAGTACTTATTGATTAAATACTAGTACTTATTTATTAGATACTAGTACTTATTTATTAGATACTAGTACTTATTCATTAGATACTAGTACTTATTCATTAGATACTAGTACTTATTTCAATAGTGACTAGTAACTATTATATTGTTACTAGTAACAAATTTTAAATTTTTGCCATTGACTTCTATGGGGATCCGTCATTGAGATATCAACTATTCAGTTTTGACTAGTAAGTATTCCACTAGTGACTAGTACTTAATTTTTATGTACTAGTAGTTATTCATTAGGTACTAGTACATATTTTTTAGATACTAGTACTCATTCATTAGATACTAGTACCTATTAAATAGACACTAGTACTTATTCATTAGATACTAGTACTTATTATTAGATACTAGTACTTATCCATTAGATACTAGTACTTATTTTTTAGACACTAGTACTTATTTATTAGATACTAGAACCTATTCATTAGGTACTAGTGCTTATTTATTAGGTACTAGTACTTATTCATTAGATACTAGTACTTATTCATTAGGTACTAGTACTTATTCAATAGATACTAGTACACATTTATTAGATACTAGTACTTATTCAAAATGTTACAAGTAAGATTTTTTATTTTACTAGTACATTTTTTAATTGAACTCTACTGTAGCCATTTGGACTAGTCATAACATAAGACGAGTAAAAAAGCAGATCTGACTAGTAAGATAAGAATTGTTACTAGTAGTAATTACAAAAGATACTAGTGTCTAATAAATAAGTACTAGTACCTAATGAATAACTACTAGTATCTATTAAATAGGTACTAGTATCTAATGAATAAGTACCAGTATCTAACAAATAAGTACTAGTATCTAATGAATGCTTACTAGTAATTTTTAAATAGATACTAGTCACTATTGCAATAATACTAGTCAGAAAATCAAAAGATGATATCAAAACAGAACAACTACCAGTACCTGTTCATTTGGAGATATCTTCAACCTCATATAAAGAACTAGTAAGAATGTAGTTGGAGATATCTTAATTCAAACAAGTCATTACATAAACATGAGTACCTCTCAACCGTCCAATCAGAGTCAACATGGCAATACAATACATTAATATGCTGAATTAATTTGATTGTTAAGTAGGGCTAACTGGCTTTGTATGTTAGCCTACCTTGCTAATTGGTTACCATAAAAACACAAAGAAAAGATTACAAACCTGTTGTCCAAAAAAAGTATATTTACATGTTTTTACTCCAAATTCACATCATAACATCAGTCGAGCGTTTGAAATAACTTCCTTTTGCGATCTGACATGGTTTCTATACAGTGATAAGGGCTGTCGATTAGCATTGCATTTTAACATACTTTATTCTAATAAACATACCCGAGATGGATTGAAGAACACAGATAAAACCATATATTGTCACAATCATTGTTTATTTTCTTCATGTTTTATCAGTAAAACGTCTATATGCATGTTATGCAGCTACTAGGCTACATAAACAGCGAAAGCTCAATGTCTTTGTCCATATAAGAGATTCCCTGGAAGTGAGTCTCACTAGTGGAGTTTCTGCGCGAGGGCGCCCTCTGGCGAAGAGTATGAATCAAAAGAAATTACTCCTTATTGCTCACAAAATAACAAGTAAAAATAGCAAACATAATTAAGAACTTTGAGGTAAATATTTGCAAATCCTTACATTTTTCTTCAGTGTAGAGAAGTGTACATTTTTTTATTTTTCTTGCAGCTATATTTAATATTATATTTATTCTTAAATACTCAGTTTTGTATATTACAGTGAAATAGTGTTATTACAAAAGTAATATTCCAGTAATATTCCTTATTTTGTTTAATGTTTTTATTTAGAAATAATAACCATAATCATTATTAGTTCTATTGATATATACACTATATTGCCAAAAGTATTGGGTCGCCCCCTTCTAATGAACAGGTTTGACTACTTTAGTCATTTAGTAAGTCAACTCTATCTTTAATGTTAAAGCATATAATGATATTCTAGGAAATTGTGTGCTTCTAATATTATAGCAACAGTTTGGACAGGACCCTTTTCAAGTTCAAGTTCAAGTTCAAGTTCAAGTTTATTTGTCATACACGATTATACAGAGAGTATTAACCAGCAGTGAAATGTGAGTCAGGTCCGCTCCATGGACAGTGCAATATTATAGAAAACAACAACACAAAGAAGTATACATAAAATTAAATGAATAAAAAAGAAAGATATATACATATAAAATATAAATATAAAATAATTTGCTTTCTATTATACTTTACTATAAACAAAATAAATAAATGTATATCAACATACATCATTTCAGCATTGAAAAAAAAATAAAAAAAAAAGACTTAAATATGTGTAACATAAAAAGAGATGACCAACAAGAAAGGAATTGTCGGCAAATATGTGTACATGGTTGTCATGTAGCAGCAATTTCATAAAAAAAAAAAAAAAAAAAAATAAGATACCAAAACACAGAAGTGATGTGTGCAAATGCAACTGTCAGTTATGAGGTAGAGAATAATGAGTGTGTGATTAGTGATTCTGAAGTAAGTCAGATGATGTTACGAGGCTGAGTTTGAGGTTTAGGAGCCTGATGGCCTTGGGGGGAAGAAAATCCTCCTAAGTCTCTCAGTTTTAGCCATCAGGCTGCAGAAGCGACTTACCAGATGGCAGCAGAGTGAAAGAAAGTTTCAGGGTGATTTGAGTCCTTGATGATTTTGGACAGACTCTGCTTCTGCAGCGTTTTGAGGTAGAAGTCGTCTGCAGAGAAGGGAGAGCAGACCCTGGGATACGCTCTTGACTGGAGCTGTTTCCATACCACACTGAGATGCACTGAGTCAATACACTTTCTATTGTCCCTGCATAGAAATTTTTCAGGATTGCTGGTGAGACCCTGAATTTCATCAGCTGTCGCAGATGGTACAGCCTTTGCCTGGCTTTCTTAACCTGTGTTTGAATGTGTGTAGTCCAAGTCAGGTCCTCGGAGATGTTTACACCGAGGTACTTGAAGCTGCTTACTCTCTCCACAGGGGTCCCACTGATCATAAAAGGAGTGTAGGGCCGCTGCTGTCTCTTCCTGAAGTCCACAATCAGCTCTTTAGTTTTGCTCACATTCAGAGAGAGACAGAGACTTTTCTATTCTAACATGATAATGCCTCTGTGTATAAGGCAAGGTTCAAAAAGAAATCATTGATTCAGTCAGTGTGGAAGAACTTGACTGGTCTGCATAAAACCAAGTCCTAATCCCAGTTTAACACCTCTGGTGTGACTGTAAATGCAGACCTTGAGCCAAAAACTCATCACCAAACACCAATGACTTGTACATATGGGTTCAGTCATTTTAGACACTTACAAAACTGTTGCAACAGAGATGTAAATACAATTTTTAAAGACATGAATTATGTTCCCATCGTTGTTGCCACAGATTTGGAAGTGCATTTTTCTGTTCTAAAGAAGGTGGTGCCAATACTTTTGTCTATATAGTGTATGTACAAGTCATTGGTGTTTGGTGATGAGTTTTTGTCTCAAGGTCTGCATTTACAGTCACACCAGAGGTGTTAAACTGGGATTAGGACTTGGTTTTATGCAGACCAGTCAAGTTCTTCCACACTGACTGAATCAATCATTTTCTTTTTGAACCTTGTCTTATACACAGAGGCATTGTCATGTTAGAATAGAAAAGAGTCCTGTCCAAACTGTTGCTATAATATTAGAAGCACACAATTTCCTAGAATATCATTATATGCTTTAACATTAAGATTTGTACTCATAGAAATGACTAAAGTAGTCAAACCTGTTCATTAGAAGGGGGCGACCCAATACTTTTGGCAATATAGTGTATATAAACAACATTTTTGACCAAATTCTGCAACCCTACAAGTACAGCATACCTGTTTTTTTATTGTTTTTTTTTTAATTAATCATTTTTAGCCTTTTTTTCCAAATAAAGAACATGTTTGTCTGAAAACTATAAGGTTCAGATTTTGTGTGCCCTGTACAGAACATTAATGTAAAAACATTCAATGTCTGTAGCACCAGTGCTATATGCAAAAAAGTTAACGTACAGCCTTGATATGATATTTATTGTTTTTACTGGAGGAAAAAGAGGAAGATTACAGATAATACAATTTGTGTCTTATCTCCATCCTGCCACTAGAGGTCACTCGATGACCAACAAACACATTAGCCTACTATGTTTACGAAATTACAGTGTTTACAAAACTGACAAAATAGGTTTTCTATGTGCTTGTGTACAAATGATTGTTTCTTTTCTATGTGGTTTCCTCAAAAAAAGTGCATCCATCTCCTTGTTTCCGTTTCTTGTCTAATCTCTCTCCTGTATGTTGCTGGTTCATTAACATTCAACATACGATTAGCATACTGGGCAGATATGCAAATTTAAACAGTACTAGTATCTATTAAGTTCAGGATATCTCTGGTCTAAAAAGTTACTAGTAACTAAAAAATAACTACTAGTTCTAATTTTTCTTAACAAGTAAAGTATAATTAAGTACTAGTCACTATTGGAATAAGTACTAGTATCTAATAAATAAGAACTAGTATCTAATGAATAAGAACTAGTATCTAATGAATAAGTATTAGTAACTTTACAATAGACACTAGTACCTAAAGAATAAGCACTAGTACCTAATGAATAAGTACTAGTACTTAATGGAAAAGATACTAGTATCTAAAAAATAAGTACTAGTAGCGTGAAAATAGATACTAGTACGGCTTATAGATTAAATGCCACCACGGCTTGCCATACCAGACCTTCAGCAGTCAGTCTGAAGGTCTGGCTACGCGTAGTCTCAGCCTCAGACGTCACGACCACGGACCGTTGGCTAAACGTCTGATGCATATGGCACACTTATCTGGAAACACTTCAGGAGTGTCGAAGTCGTCGTCGATTGGTTGAATTATACAGGATTTCCGGGAGACGTGTGTGTCGCGTTCTTTAACGTTCCGCCTGGAAACAAAAATGCCGTGACGCCAAACCCCCTCACGAAAGAAAGCTGTCGTGTTTATAACTGTGATGACGAGCGCTTATCAGGGTCAACTAAACGCTGGATTTTCAAAAGTATGTGAAATATTTAAAGTTCGCAGCATAGAACCTTTAAAATACGTCCGAGAGTTTCACACACCGGTCTGTTATTGTGGTGACATTTCCACGCACCGAAACGTGACGCTGAACGAAACGAACTGTGATTGGTTGTTTGACATGTCGGTCAAACGGCCTCATGGGCGGGCCTTGGCCAATAAATGGCTGAAGGTCTGGCTACGCGAGACGGGTTTTTAAGACCTGGGACAGTCTTGCACACTTCCTGTCACGTGCACGCGCTCTCAAGTGGCCAAGATCGCAAGTGTGTGTATTTGGACAGGGCATCTGTCTCCAGGATCATTAGAAAGCAGGCAGGTGTGTTTGATTAGTGTCAGAGCTAACTCTGCAAGACAGTAGCCCTCCAGGGCCAAAAGTTGCCCAGCCTGTATTAAGCGCTGCCTTATATGGTTGGGAACCCCACCCATAAATTACACGCTTGAATGCTATTGGCCAGTGTACACTGTCACGATTCAATGAGGCTTCAGTAATATTTTCAAGAAAAGAGTTTCCCCAAAAGCTTTAATGACACAATGTAGAGAGACCAAATTCGAAAGGTAATTAGTTGTAGCTTTGTTTTTCAGAGAAACAAATGTGTTAACATGTTTTCTGAATATCTGAGAACATATGGTATTTTTATGCAGTCAAAAAAAAAAATAAAAAAATATATATATTCACATACAGCACCTTTTGAAGTAAATTAATGCGTGTATGCATGTGTTGTGAATTAGAAAATTAAAAGTTTGAAAGTTTGTGCAAATACAAATAATTACAATTATTAGGGAATGACACCCATTGGCCGTTATATAGCTGTTTTGGTATAATTTGATTCATGTAAACTCTTCGTTTATTGTGATTTTTGTGTTACATGTAATTTTTATTTACTACTCAGTGTTCAAGACATGGTTACGGCCATGGTCAAACATTATAATGAACTCATTCTACAATTATAGTGTTATATCAATCAATTCAATCTTACCTGTCAAGTAAGAAAAAACATCTCTGGGTACCTTTTAAATCCTTTCAAATCTCAGAGTTCTTGCAATCAATTAAAAGCCAGACCAAGATTCCCTTCCGTTAGCTAGAGTCACAGCTCTCAGTTTATGGATATGAGGTGGCACGCACGGGTGAATTAAGTCTAAATAAACTGTATATATGCTGCAGTATTCAGCAACCACCTAGTGTAATGTCTAAATGAGAAGTTAAACTGTCAGCCAGTGATGTCATAGCTCCAGCATTGTTACGTCAAAAACAATACTGCACAAAAAGCAAATTACCCTTCTCGGTTTTGTTTATTTTGAACATACGCCTCCAAGCTTATGAGTTCACATTAAATTTCTGCTAATTGTTGCCCCCATCAAAAAAGTGCCCAAAAATATTAGAACTAGAACTAAATGAGGTACATCAACAAAAGCTAAAAATAAATACTGATGTTTACAAAGAGCATAGTAATTGTAGATTGATAAGGAGACAAAATAAAATAAATTAGAAATTACAGTAATTCACAGTCAGACAGGCAGGCAGCTTGTGTAGCATGTATCAAGGGATGGTATAGGTTTGGATTCTGTGCTCTGTATAGTAAGTGCATGAAGGGTTTTCCAAAACTGCTCATGGTTCAAGCAAAGTTGTCTGGCTCCTCTCAGGCTTTGGAGAGAGCCACAGCAGAGAAACGCACCTCCCCTTTCTCTCGCTCCATAAACTCACGGCACACCCTTGCCGCATCCTACAGAGAGATGAAGTCAGTTATTCAGTCATGGGAAGATGACTCATTGCTTTAAGATGCTCTAAATCTACTGTTCCGTCTATAATGACAGTTTACAAGAGAACATGCTACAGTTGCCATTAACTACAAACACCCATACCTAGGAAAATGTGTGCTTACCATGACAAAGCTTTCTGGTTTTGTAGGTCCATGATTCACAGGTCCATCCATTCTGCCATCTGAGACAACAAAACTCACTTTTTATTCTCAGACATTTAAGGAGTTTATATTTAAATGCAAGTCGTTGGCACAGAAACAGGCACTACACCCCAATTTATGTCATCCACTTACCCAGCTCATAAAGCTGACCATTTACATTGACAAATGTAATGAAATGGAAGTTGACATTGTCTGCCTCTGGCTGTTAGAATAAGAGAGATTGAGAAAAAAACAATTTAATTTAGTCATTACTTCTAGTGTTTGTATATGTATGACATTGTCTTACCTGACACTGTCCTTCATCAGCAACTGCATCATGAGTTTCCTGGATGGCCTGAATAAAATGGTAACTTAATTTTAAAAGCACAAATCAAGTTTGAATGCATTTGTTTTAAACAAAAAATAAACATGGAAAATAAAAACAGTACAATAGTACCACCTATTGGTTGTGTTGAATACTGCACAAAAAATTAAGTAGGCCTTTGAGTTGCACAAACTTAGTAACATTTCTCAAGTTAATCTTTGTTTTTGGCAAAGATTGTGGCAAATCACATGTTTAGTGTGGCTTTTAATGAACATTTACAATACCTTATTTTTTTCAAGTTCTTTGGCTCTCTCTGCGGCAGACATCCCTGAGGTGGCTTCGAGAAACTTCTTCAGTGCTGAGTCACTGTCTATAGACAGAAGGGAATATATAATTAAAAAAAAAAAAAAATGTGTCGAATCATGAATCTGCCTCTCTCACCAATCACCTTATTTTTCCCATAAGAGCGAGCATGGCAATTTCTACGTTTAATGTCTGGCTTCCGGCGTCATTTGCTTCCAGCTATTTTTAGCTGTACAAAACAGCTTATTTTGCAGCTTGATATTGCAAACTGGTAGTAGTTTATTTTAATGTATTAATAAAGTTAAGAAAAGTGGGGTAGTGCAAATAGTTTTAATGTTTAATGCACTTAGTTGTTATTCTCGTTAATTACCAACAGCGGCTATTGAGCCAGAAGTTACATTAACAGAAAACGGTAAAAAAAAAAGGTAGTCAATTTGTATTTCAACTGTAGTGATGCATATGTAAATTGTTGCAGTCTGGATTAACATGACTAGGAGTCTAAATGTTCTTAAATTTATTTAGCTAGTCACATTATGCAAAGTTAAATATATTAAATAAAAATCCATTATTTTTTAAATCAACAAAACTATCCGTTCTATTCAGTATCAGTAAACCTCTTGTGTATGAGTGAAAGTTTATGGCACATGTTTTCACTGACCAAAATCAATACTGTCCTGGTTGTTGGCCACAGCATGTACCAAACCCACAGTCCACAAGAATTGACCACAGTTTGTTTCAGAAAATATGCACTTTTAGAGTCGTCAACAGACTGTTTGGAACGAAAATCCTCATGCTAAAACAAAGAAGAGAGATGTGGGTTAAAGTTATACAATTAATATACATACCAAATAATAATATATACATACATCTTAATATACATGTCAGTAAGAACATTATTGTAAAGATGCTCTAAATTCCAACTGAAATACTAATTACTAAAAGCCAAAGGGCTAATAAGAAACTACATTTTTTATTTCCTATAATAAAACTACACAACTTGAGCATCTATAAGTTTTTCACGTCTCGATTCCTCACGTGAAAGAGATGACCACGGCCACGCCCGCGTTTACTGTAATGCTTTGTGTGCGTGCCTGCGTGTGTGCGTCAGTACGTACCTGTTGCGTTAAAGGGAAGAGAAGCATCATGGCACAGCAGGGTGAGGGCACCCCTGACAAAGACTCATCTTCCAGACCCAAAACATCCACAAAACGCCAACTCGAGCCCACACCCAACTTACTTAACACCTACACAGAAACACAGAAAAGGGGGTTACGAAAATCGCATTATTCGAGACCCGTTATCTATTCAAATCAAACAAAATCGATGTCTGATATAGCCTACTCAAAGTTTGAAGTGACCGTGTGTTATAAACGACTAATATATTAATTGCGATATTATGCAAAATTACAAATGATTGCATTTAGCATGCATATAAAAATGCTGCGTGTTATTGTGCATAGCAGGTGATGCTATGTGTGTAAGCCCACGCCCTTTCATTTCAGATCGGGGTCCATGACAGTTCAGTCCCAGACGCCACAGACCTGTCCAGCAGACAGTCTCACCATCACCTCATCTTATGACTCAGCGAACGTACCTTATTCAGCATCTGAAACCAATACAAGCGCACAAATATGTCGGTCATGATCAGTCAAGAGAAAGCGAAAGCATGCACGATACACAAATCAGCTAGCGAGGCTAAATCACGATAAAGCGTTAAACCTCGGGGTTTATTTCCATAGGTTTCCACTCCATGATTGCAGACGGTCTTGAGTGTCACTCCTCAGACTTCAGAAAGGCTCCACCCGAGAAAACACAAACCAGACAGAAGGAGCACGAGGATCATTTATGCGACCGGTCATATTCCATTCACGCAGACCGGAGGGGTGTCCGCCCAGATGCACGAGCTATTTATGAACTACTGACACATATTCACGCTGCTAGTCACTTTCTTCTGTATATTTAGAGTGTCGGAAAAAGTCATCGTAAAACGGAAGAGAGAGAAATGGGGAAAGTTGGTTTCTCCCAGCAAAGATTCTTCAGCAATAACTGGTCCCCATCGACCGATTCTGGAAGCTACCAGAGTTCTCCAGCTCAGATGAATCATTTGATTAAAATAAAAATAGAATTAGTAACTTTTACTTTAGATAGTATGGACAAAGTAGAATTAAGAACACTTAATGACTCGAAGCTGCATAAATCAGAATTGAGGGACAAATCAACTTACCCAACTCAAAACTTTACTTGACCAGAGTGGTTCTGCTGAAATACAAACTGATGACTTGCACTTTTAAATATCTTTTAAATGTCAAAATTTAAGTGGATTTACTGTCACTCCTGATTCTGTGTTTGTGAAACCAGTTTACACACTAAAGGTTATGCATATTGATTATATTAACCATAATTTAATTATTAGAAAATGTTTTGAAGAATATGCTGACTCTTCATCTTGAAAGAGATGAGGATTGAATGACTAACAATGACCAAAAAACAACAATTCTGAAAAATTGCTTCACTGACATTATAACTGAAAATCACACAACATTTTTTTATTTTATTTTAAACGTAACAGCCCATTTCAGTTAGGGACTATTACTGCAACAGCACTAGTTCTCTTTGAGAGAAATAACAGTATCCAATTCTAATATTCATTTGATTAATAATTCAGTGAACTGTTTTGATCCAGTTCACATAACCAATATGAATCATATAATTACAAAATTAGACTGATCTCTTGGGTTCGATTCACTGACCCACTGATCCATTTGTAATAATTAGGAAACAGTTAACTAAAAAATAAAAATTTGCTGGAAAAAGTACTCACCCTTAGGTCATTTAGGATATAAATGTTTGTTTCTTTAACAGATGATTGAGAACAGATTTGGAGAAATTTAGCATTATTAGAAGGCCATGATGATGGACAGAGGCGAATTTGGCCAGGATGCCGAGGTTACACCCCTACTTTTATTCGAAGGACATCCTTGGATTTTTTAATGTCCACAGAGTGTCAGGACCTCGGTTTAACGTCTCATCCGAAGGATGGTGCTTTTTGACAGTATAGCGTCCCCACCATGGTGCTGTAGGACCCACACAGACCACAGGGTGCGAACTCTCATTTTGATGGCACCCATTCACTGCAGAGGATCCACTGATGAGCAAGCAATGTGGTGATACATTTCTCCAGATCACATCTCACAACTCACATCTCGGATGGTCTGAGCATAAGTACATTTTCATCAAGTGTTCATTTTTGGGTGAAAACTTTAACAGTTTAATCACATAAAGCTATATTGGATTCATAAGGCTTGAAATATACACTCTTAAAACGCTGGGTTATTTTTTCAACCCAAATGCTGGGTTGACACCGCTGGTAAGGACGTTGGTTGTTTTAAACCAATTGTGGTTGAAAATTAGTCTTCATCATAACAGCGGCGCGGGTTGGGACGCGGACCCGAAAGAGAGCACGCAGTCACGTCAACATCGAGACGACACAGTGCGAGAAGGCCGCCATTTTCTCATCCTGAAAAAGCGAGAAGCAAGTGAAAGACGTTATGGTAAGTAAAGATTAAAAATGTAAAGTCATCATTCATTGTTTGTGTCCGGGAGTATTGAAGGGTTTTATATGAAAGCGGAAATAGTCGAAAAGAGCTTATAATGAAAAATCACACGGACGCGTATTCCTCCTCAGAACGGAGGCCTTAAAGGCTCTTTACTGAACGAAGAGATACTTTTAATATAACGTCCGTTGAGTGTCATATGTCATATTTTACATAATATTTGAACAATATCTGCACTTTTTGAGGTGTTAAATGGACGGTTTTATTAATTCGTTATCTTAATTTTCGATGGTTAAGCTCAATGTAGTTTCCTAAAGGAAACGGCGTTTTGTAATAAAGACTAGCATAATTATTTTGAGGCTGATGATTGTTAAAAGTAATGTTTTGTATGTAATATTTCAGACTTGTTGAGCTTGTCTTCATTGTGCCCCGCTCCGGGAGTTAAGGACACAGAAGCCTGCGTGTGTGAGGAGGCGATTTTCTCAGCTTCTTCAGAAGAGAGGGAAAGACGGTTTTTAAGGCAAGTAAACTTCATAATTCCATCATGTTATCATTTTATTTTTTTACTAAGACTAAAAGAATGTTTGTTTTTGTAGATGTTGAAAGCCAGAGACCTAGGAGAGCATCATTCTTTTGAGATTGATGCAAGTTATTTTAGAAAATAAATGTTCTGTTGTCTCCTGCCTGTTTACTTCACATTTTGATGCAACAACAGTGTGATTACGTGTTCATATTTTATGTAAACCATTGATGTCCCTTTTTTTCATTGCAGAACTCAAACTAACTTTGGAGTTAAGGACACAGCAGCCTGCTTGTGTGAGGAGGCGATTTTCTCAGCTTCTTCGGAAGAGAGGGAAAGATGGTTTTAAGGCAAGTAGTATCTTCATAATTCCATGTTATCATTTTATTTTTTTACTTAGACTAAAAGAATGTTTGTTTTTGTAGATGTTGAAAGCCAAGACCTAGGAAGCATCATTCTTTTGAGATTGATGCAAGTTATTTTTAGAAAATAAATGATTCAGTTGTCTCCTGCCTGTTTACTTCACATTTTGATGCAACAACAGTATGATTACGTGTTCATATTTTATTTAACCAATTGATGTCCCTTTTTTTCATTGCAGAACTCAAACTAACTTTGGAGTTAAGGACACAGCAGCCTGCTTGTGTGAGGAGGAGGCGATTTCTCAGCTTCTTCAGAAGAGAGGGATAGACAGTTTAAGGCAAGTAAACTTCATAATTCCATTTATCAAATTTTTTTACTAAGTGTAAAATAATGTTTGTTTTTTGTAGATGTTGAAATCCAGAGACCTAGAAGCATCATTCTTTTGAGATTGATGCAAGTTATTTTTAGAAAATAAATGTTTCTGTTGTCTTCTGCCTGTTTACTTCACATTTTGATGCAACAACAGTGTGATTACATGTTCATATTTTATGTAAACCATTGATGTCTGTTTTTTTTCATTGCAGAACACAAACCAACTTTGGAGTTGTCTGATTTGGAGAGTCATCATTCTTGGTCTTCCCTTTCTTAAAGGAATAGTTCACACACAAAAAATTATTTACTTGCCCTCATGTCATTCTAAACCTATAAGACTTTGTCTGTCTTTAGAACACAAAGAATATATTTTTAATTTTCTCTCATAATTTTTGTTAATCCATTGAGAGTCTAGATAATCAGTATTTTCAAGCTTCAAAAATACAGAGTTATTGTAGAAGTAATCCATGCCAATATTTATATATGAATAAATCTTAAATTATAATGATAGCGAACATGTCTGTTCAAAGAAATATTGGACTCCCAGACTTGCAATGGAGGAAAAAATGAAGAAATATTAAATATATTTATTTGTGTTCCAGAAATTAGCAGAGTTTGGAACAACATGTGGGAAAGTAAATTATGACCATTTTCATTTTTGGTGAACTAACCCTTTAAAGAGCAGCCCTCCACGTACATGGAAATTTGTGAGGTATGTGAATGTCATGACTGTTTTAAATGTTTCAGTAAAGTAGTAGCTTTCTGAAAGCAGTATATTTATTTAAACAATATTACATGCCCTCACACTAGTGCTTCCATTATAGCATTCTAGAGCGCTGTGGTAAATAGACATTAAACAACCACACAAAGTGTGAAATGATAAAACAGACTATCTACCTATCCTTACTGATGTGGATGCACCTCTATCTGAAAATGGATAGTTTAATTAAATGTTTTCTTTTTTTCAAATGTTTTTCTCTTTTTTAGGCCACTGATGAGAACAGGCGTGACTGGATGAATGCTGGTCAAAGAGGAGAATGACCTTTCCCCCAAACTGATGCAACAGTGGTTTTAAAAGGAGGACGCTGCCCTGGATGTGTAAAAGATGTGAAAGTGACGTGACATACGGCCAAGAATGGTGACCTGTACTCGGAATTTATGCTCTGCATTTATCCCATCCTAAGTGCCCACACACACATCGTGAACACACACACACACCGTGAACACACACACCCGAGCAGTGGGCAGCCATTTATGCTGTGGCGCCCGGGGAGCAGTGGGTTCGGTGCCTTGCTCAAGGGCACCTCAGTCGTGGTATTGAGGGTGGAGAGAGCACTGTACATTCACTCCCCCCTTCTTCATGACTATATCAATTATGCTAAAGAGATCATGAAAATTGGCAGTGATGCATGATCTGTATTCATGGATTATGAAACAAACTATAAGTATAATTTGTAAAAACCAAATTTAAATGCTTGTTCTGTGTTGTTTAGTAGAAATTGAGTTTACACTGTCATTCATACACATGCTCACATTCTTTCACACACATGCTTCTGTTAAATGTTATAATGTCAGTGTTAATGTTGGTTTATTTGTGTACTCTCATGCCAGAATAGTTTGTAAAGAACTTAACTATTAACTAATTGTACAATTATTGTATAAGTGTTTTTGTATAATTTTATACAATATTTAAAATTTACCAAAAAAAGTCAAATTTGATCTTAAAAGTTATATTCAACAAATGTTCAATGCTTCGTTTATAAACTCTGTAGCTGTTAATGCCATACTTTTCTGCATTTCTTACATGCGTGTTACTTTTTGACTGTTTTCTCTTGTTGTTTTTAATAAATATTTATCTTTTGATACTCATTCTTTGTGTGTAAAAGTGATTTTAAAATGAACAAGATTTGTAGGTTTAATGCCTAGTTCGATTTGGGTTCATTTTAGCCTAGCAATGTAGTAATTTTAAACCATAAAAAAGCAACCCAGCATGCTGGGTTAAACATAACCCAACTTGTTGGGTTAAAATAACCCAGCGCTGGGTTCGTCCCTTTTTGACCCAGCGCTGGGTTGCCAAAATAACCCAAATTGGGTTGTTTTTAACCCAGCAGTTTTTAGAGTGTAGCCTACTGCATAGATCAAATGGACAACTTTTATTATTTGTTGATTTTTTTTGTGTGTGTGTGTGTCCTTTATTTAAAACTTGAAAGCTCCAGTCCCTCATTCATTGTAAATGTATGTACAAGGATCAGGTAGCCTACATTATAAATTGCTGATCTCGGGTAGGGGAAAAAAACAATAATAGTGTCAAGCAATAAAGGTTCTAGGTGAATAAACAGTACATGTGCACACTGTACTGAGATTACAGACAATTTCATCTAAAATGTGACTGAAGGACAAGAGTGTGGCTTTTTATATATTCATCAACTATATATTCTTAATTTCATGCTAAATCTTAGAACATAATGCAGTTCAATTGTGTTAGGGCTTGAAATTTGATCAGCAAGTCTTGCATGCATCCATGTGGAAATGATCAACAATGGGTTACTTTCCCAAAAAAAAAAAAAAAAAAAAAAAGCTGTAACGTGACACTCATCTTTGTGTTTGATTAGACTTAATGTTGCTTGGCAAATAGTTTTCCTCCGTTTGTTTTATTTAACAGTGAGAGCACCTGCTGGAACAACAGTCTGTTGACCAACAGGGTGGGGGACAACCGCATCAGATTTCATAAACGTCCTGGATGGCAAAGGTTTACAATTTTGCGTAATAAATGCTTACAATCTGCAAAAAAAAAAAAAAAAAAAGGATCTCTGTATTCTTCTGAAATGGCCTTCAGATGTGATTCATTCATTGCTTTCGTATGCACATATGTGTTGAATCATAAGAAGAAAGCAGAAACACCACTACCCAGAAGTCACAGCGACTGGATTATTTGTCAGGGTGTGTTCAACACATCGTAGTCAAATTGAATCCTCCTTCTAGAGTATTTCATTCCTCATTCCTGCTGCTGTTTCCGTCTGTGCTGCAGTCCTCTCCTAAATTGAAACTCTTCTCTCCGTAAGTTTGAAAACGGCACTTAAACACCAATATTTAAACTTTTCGTACTTATATTTCTATAGAGTACACAGACAGACCCTACTTGTCTGAAAATCTTTGAAACATTTTATTTCCCTATCTCAGTAATTTACTTGATAAACTAAGCTTTTTTTTAATCACTTTATACTCGCATGCTTTATATTCACATTAATATTTATTACTCCACTGTTATTTTGTCATTTTTTATTAGATTCGAGGTCTTTGAAGTGTACGTGAATCTCAAAGATGGTAAGTTATTTGTTTATTGCTGTAATAAAAGTCTATCATCATTTTAGCATACATTAAGTTTTAACACGCCTTTATTTTTTGCCGATATTTAATCTTCTATAGAGAATAATAGTATGTTACATTTCCGACAGTTTATGTGTCGACGCCCATAATCGCTGCGTAGAAAAAAACAAAAAAACCTTGCTTAAAGGGGCACAGGAGCATAAATCCGTTTACTCGATGTTTCTCTGTCAAACACTTACTACAGAATGAAATGATGCTTCTTTATTAGCCAACAACAGGCGACACGTGTTTCTGGAAATGATGGTACTGTTTATATAACTATGTTTTATGGACTACAACTATTTCAGAGAGAGTTTAAGTTTTCACAAACCTGCACAAATATTTAGAAAGAAACAAAATAGTTGTAAATGAGAGCAACGATGACTCATTCTCGTGGGCTGAACGACTCAAAGGGCGTTCCTGTCTGTTTTTTTTATTTTTTTTATTTTATTTTTTTTATTAAACAGTACAAACATTGGCGTTCCTGTCTGTGTCCCTCAGTTTCTCCACTCTTGTATCCTCTCTCCTCTACTTCACCCTTGTTCCGCTGAGTTAAAGTAAACTGATGGATTATTTCCGCTAACGTGGCGGATAATTATAATATTTAATAAAGGACAAAGTCAGTAATGTGATGTTATGATACTACTATCAGACGTTTAGCCTACTGTCAGTATAACCATTACATTAAACGTGTTTGAAATCACTGTTGTAGTGTGAAAGCTGCAGTTGTATTGTAAAATAAGTAATTTTTTAGCTGTTTATGCCAGGGAGACTGAAAAACACTCAGACACTTGTTGCTGTAGGTAAATTAATATTGCTTTCATTTCCATATATTTGGATATGTCAAATATGTTTGTTCACTCTATTGTATGGAAAGAGTCTGAGTAACATGACTCCAGCTGGCAACTGAGCTCACCGAGCCTTGAGTACTAGGACAAAAAAAGTATGGAAATTGGAATAATCTGCACACCATGTTTAGATGTATTCATATATTGTGGTGTAATGCCTTGCTTCTTTGTCAAATATTTAATATAAGTTAGCATTCGCTAACTTATATTAAATTAGCATTGTCACCACGGCCAGATTTGCAATCTGATCTGAATCATATTTTGCTTATTTTGTGGAACATTTCAGATGAAATGATTTAAAATCAGTTTGTATGTTGTCATTATGAAAAAGCAGGAATCTGTTCTGTTTGGACCTAGATTTTGAATGGATGGCTGCAGATTCTTATAACCACAGAAAGCATTCAGGCCGGAGTTATTCAACACATTCCTGTGGCTGAGACATTAACTTAGTCTTGAGATGAACAATACATTTCCTATCCCAAACAACAGAATGTCATTTAGTTTATCTAATAAAAAGCTGTGAGTAGTAATTGGCAAGTAACAGCTGTGTGGCAGACAGCAGCTGATTTAGACTCACAAGTTTGTAAACGATAGACGTGTTCACTTTGCTTATTGGACAATTTCTGGGGGCTTAACAGCTTCTGACCTTTGACCTTATATAATAGCCTTGGCACATATGTCAAACTCAGAATCGCATTATAGCATACTACCCTTACTACTCCTGCCAGAGAAAGATATGATAAAATAGTAAGAGTAATGCGCTAATATGCGGGTCCAAATTCAGAAATGCTGTATATGGCTGTGTCCAAAATCGTATTCCTCTTTTGACTAAGTTATTACTTTGAAACTGCGCTCTAGTTCTATATAGTATGAATTTAATCCCAATGTACTAAATTTTTCATGTTGTCATTGTCATGTGACCTACCAGCATCAGTTTTTTAATGAGGCTTTGCTGAGGGCTTTTGTCAGTAGTCTGGTTGTCACCCAGGGGAATTAACTGGGATAAGAACAAACCAGTGCGCCTGTGCCTTTTCCTGTGACTCCTTTGTTCAGCAAACAGACACCAACAGAGTGTTTCTGAATTGAAGTTTATTCAACTGTATGAAAAAATGTAAAACTTATGTAAAAGTGAAATGCACATCTTCATAAAGAGTCAGAGCACTGGCTGCAGAGGAAATGTGGGTGTGGTTGTGACTCATAGATGCATTACTTAAGTTCCTAAAGTTAAATATATTCATACCATAAAAGAGAACATGAAATTAACACTTGTTTTTTTCTAATTAGGCTGGCAGAGGCACAGTGAAGCCCCACAGTGGATTCAATGCTAATAATGATGCTGAAGTTCTCTACAAGGCAATGAAAGGACTCGGTGAGTTTGACAAGCATATTAGATGTCAATTTTGACACATTAAGTATCAGTAGACCTTCAAATGCACGTCTGTATTTCAACAGTATTATATCAATAGAACCAGTATAACTGCAAATTAGAATCTATAATGCTGTAGAATAGCAGAGATCTTACACATTTCGTGTGACTTATTTATTATTATTTGGAGTATCAAGGCTGCATGTAGATTAATTTGTATTTAGATGTTAATTAGTGAGTTTTGCTTGTGTAATCGGTTTAGTTAATTCTTATACATAACCCAAAATATTGCATCTGGTTGTAGGAGATGGATATCGGTCTACTCATTATGTAATGGTCATCAACATTAATTTTTTTTTTTTTACTCAGGCACTGATGAGGATGCCATTATCCAGCTGTTGACAGCACGCAGTAATGCACAGCGCCAAGAAATCAAAGCTGCATACAAAACCCTGCATGGAAAGGTAATATCATCAGCATTACTTATGTACTCTTAACACCGTTTAATTTGAATGAATGCAGAACATTTAAAAGGTGTATACATTTATTTTTTATTTTCATCTCTGTTTAGGATTTGGTGGATAATTTGAAGTCAGAGCTGGGTGGGAAGTTTGAGAGTCTGATAGTGGCTCTGATGACTCCTCCCATCATGTATGAGGTCACATGTCTGCGGGATGCTATTAAGGTACATAGCAATAACTATAGGGAAATAACTTGTAGTGAAATGCATTTGACAGTTTAATAGACAGATCAGTGTATATCTGTACATTTGCATTTTGTTTTCTTAGGGTGCAGGCACAGATGAGAAAGTGTTGGTTGAGGTCTTGGCATCTAGGTCACCTAATGAAGTCAACCAGATCAAAAGTTTATACAAGCGAGGTAACTGTGTTTGTGTGGGTTGTGTACTATAAGTCTTTGACTTTGTATTCTCATTCTTAGTTCTTTACTCTTGATGATGTCTATATATGTATTCTAGAGCATAATGATGACCTGGAGGAAGATGTGACTGGTGACACTGAAGGTCATTTCAAGAGGATGCTGGTTGTTCTGCTACAAGTATGTAGTCCAATAACAATAAAAATTAAAATGGAAGATTTAAATCAACAATAATATGTCTTGTGTATGTGAATAGTTCTTATAAAGTGAGCCTGGAAATTTCAATCCACTGTAAATAGACCTAAGATTTAAGTGTGCATGTTTTGTCATTTATAGTATTACCGTTCATTCATTTGATATTATATGATTTCTCTATAGGCCAGCAGACAGCAGGGTATACAAGAAGACCTCATCCAAAGCGATGCCCAGGTAAGTTTCTATATGTAAGTTCACATCAAGTCCAATGCAACTATATATTTGCAAATACATGTTTAAACTAAAGTAGTCATGTTGAGTTGGATTCAGAATTTTCATTCTCTGTAAAAATTTGGATGTGGAATAAAAAGTTGACTTTTGACTTGATGTAAAATGAGGTGAAATGCTGCCATCTAAGTGCTTGTTGTGTGTAATATCAGTTTGTCAGTCTTACAAAGTTTAAAAACTGTTTGTGTTTGGTGTAGGCTCTGTTTGCCGCAGGAGAAAAGAAGTATGGAACTGATGAAGGCCAGTTCATCACTATACTGGGAAACCGTAGTAATGCTCACCTTAGGAGAGGTTAGTGTGACGCATGCATGTAGGTAATAAAATTTGTAATTTTTTTTATATATATTCGTTTATTTTCTGGTAATGTTTTTTTTTCCGCAGTGTTTGAGGAGTATAGAAAGCTCTCAGGGTATGAAATAGAGGAGAGCATCCAGAAAGAGACATCAGGAACCCTCCAAGAAGTACTGCTAGCTGTGGGTAAGAGACACACACACACACACACACACACACACACACACACACACACACACACACACACACACAACACACACACACACACACACACACACACACACACACACACACACACAACACACACACACACAACACACACACACACACACACACACACACACACACACACACACACACACACACACACACACACACACACACACACACACACACACACACGTTGGTTTTTGGTGGTTTACGGGGACTCTCCATAGGCGTAATGGTTTTTATACTGAACAAACTGTGTGTGCTATTGCCCTACACCAACCCTACACCTAAACTTAGCCCTCACAGGAGACTGTGTGCATTTATAGATTTTCAAAAAAACACCATTTAGTATGTTTTTTAAGCCTTTTGAATTACGGGGACATAGGCAGTGTCCTCATAAACCACCTTCAAATTGTAATACCTCTGTCATACCCATGTTATTATACAAATTTGTGTCCTCATAAACCACATAAACCCGCCCACACACACACACACACACACACACACACACACACACACCAATTAAATATGGTTATTTAAAAATCAAGTGCAAAATAGAATTTTCCTTATTTTACTTTATAATTTTATTATAGAGGGGAAGTTCAAGTATGGGTAGGGACTATGGACAAAATAGAGAAAAAAATGTAATCCGCCCTTTTTTTAAATCATGTTAGGGGAGGGAATAATTCTTATAATTGAAGAATCAGCCATGTGCAGCACTCAGAGTCATGGTTTGTGCTCTATGTGTGTCTGTTTTGTTTCTTAACACACTCTTTTCTCTGCCTCCTCAGTGAAGTGTGCCCGCAGTGTGCCAGGTTATTTTGCTGATAGCCTTTACGGTGCCATGAAGGTGAATCTATGTTTTAATATTTGTGAACAATAAATATATATTTTTAGTATTTTTCTTTTTGATTAGAAGATTTTCTGAACCAAAAAAATAAGGACTGCAAAGAACAAGTGTTATTTTAATGTCTTCGAAATACAATTAGTTTTGTTTTGTTTTTGTTTTTTTATTATTGTATTTTCCATTTGAATTTTAAAGTTTAAGTAATTTTGTGTGTTTTTGCCATTTTTATTATTATTATTATTATAGTATGTCTATAAAGCAGAGAGGGGCACACTACGGCTACACCGAGTCAGTTGGTCCAAAATGATTAATTTGATGCAATATCAGCAAAATCCAATAAATGGCATGGTAGCCTACAGTGCAGTATATAAGAGTTACGCAATTCAGTCAGAATCAGAATGTGCTCAGTAATATCTTCAGGGTTGGATTTACCCTTTATTGAGACATAGGCAAAAGAAATGTTTCGGTCCCCCTTGCCTATTAATTATAATATTACCACGGCAAATATAAATTAATCATAATCCATAGAATTTGTTTCAGTGTTGTTCTCTTTCGCAGAATCTCATTGCTGATACAAAACATAATTTATGTAATGTTAGTAACAGAGGCTACAGCCTTTAAATGCAAACTAATGCTGTTATGAGAGAGAGAGAGAGAGAGAATCAAGTGTGTGAATTACCAGAGTACTAACATTCTTCGGAAGCAGCATCTCTACAAATAGCGAACCTGTAAAAGTTGTGCTTTATTCATAGGGATAAAAAGTAATTTCATGGGCAAACATGGAAATAGTTTTTCTTTTTATTATTCTATTTGTTTATTAGCTATATATTTGCTTAGTCAACGTTAGGCTATTTGGGTTTGGATCTTCTGCAGTTTTCTGGATATAAATCACATTTTTTATAATTTTATCATATTCCAGATTTATATATAGCAATCAATGTGAAGCGCAAAGCACTCACATTTGGATTGGTGCATTTCCCACACTCCGCAAGTTTCAGTTTGGCTTTATATGAATTAATTTTGGCTCGGAGTTTATAATAAATGTTGTTTAATTTTGAATTAGACTATCACTTTTGATTTTTATACCTATATTTTTTGTACCTTTTTCTGTTCTTAATACTGGTAAATTTAAAGGATTTCTTGTGGGATGAGGGCAAACGAAAATAAATGTTTCATTTATTGCTCATTTTATGCTCATAAAAAAACAAGGTAGAGATGGTACAAGAACAGAACCGCCCATGTATGTACAATATACATACAGTACAGTAGTAAGTGTCAATTTAGAAGAAATAAATAAATAAAATCAAAGCTCCATTGTCATGCATATACTATGCCTCCCTCGCTTCTATTAAAAAAACTTGATGTGGCCCTCAAGTCAAAAAGGTTGCCCACTCCTGCTATAGGTTATTTTTAGTTATTTTAGTACATCGAGTTAAACAAATGAAAAGAAATGTTGCTTTGGCAACTAGCTGAATAAATAAGTTTAAGGTTAAAAACTCATTTTTAAAAAAGGTATTTAGTTAACTATAATAACCGTGCAAAGAACTTACCTGCTTTAATTTTACTTTCATCCTGCAGGGGCAGGCACTGATGACCAGACATTGATCAGATCATGGTTTGCCGCTGTGAGGTGGACATGTTGGATATACGTGCCTGAATTCCGCAAGAGGTTTTGCAACCTCTCTGCACAAAATGATTCAGTATACTCATGCATACAGGTGTTAGTAATTAGCAGTTAATGCCTTTATACATTTTATTCTTTATCCACATCACCGAAACTGAATCTTCTCTCATCTTTCTCTTAAATCTCTTTCTGTTACCACAGGGTGATACCGCAGGTGATTACCATAAAGCCATGCTGCTGCTGGTGTGGCGGTGATGATGCATAAACCCCAGCCACCCTCTGCTTGGGTCGGATCCCATGACTTCCCGTCTCAGGAGCATGTCTATGGGTCCTCCTTCTGAACCCAATTCAGGACAAATTACAAAAACATGACATTCCAAATCAAAAGAAGGATCTCTTGTCCAACTGTGAAGATGCTCTACATAGCACATAATTACTTAATTCAAAAAAGCAATAAGCAAATTTTGGCATTTATATTTCATGAAATGCGTAATAGATTTAGAGAGGAAAAATATTTTAGTATAAACTAAAAATATGCGACACCTTCTCTTTTCCATATTCAAAGACTCAGAGAAAAACATCAAAACCCTTCTCTGCTTGTCTTATGCAGTCTATCACGGAAAAAAGAAAGTCTTACTCGTTTCTTTTTAAAGATGAAAACTCAAGCCTTATGAAGTTTCTAAAAATATACATTAAGACCAAAGACTTGTACTCAATGAAGCAAAATTTTATATGCATTCAACAATTTTTCACTTATTTATTGTTTGTATACTTACTAACTTTCTTGACATTTCAGTGTATAGCAATATAGTATAACAACCAGTCTCATAATTGGCATCGTTAGCAAGTTTATTTCACGGTTGGTCTGTCCGAGTATGTTTTAAACTAGATTAGTTAAAGGAAAGTTCACTGCACTTTTGTGTCAGGTTTGGAGAAAAATAGAATGGTATTTCATCATATTCCACTGTTAAAGTTGAACATACTGCCCCATGATGCACATTGATATATAATTACACACAGAAAATAAAGATTAGCAAAAACTTTGTCCTCTTTAAGGTTATGAAAATTCATTAAAAGAGCAGAAAAAAAATATTTACATTTCTTTGCCATAATGTTCACAATAAAACACTCATGAAATAAAAGCAAATAGTCTCCTGTGTGACTGATGACATCATGGCAACTGGGCTGGTTTGTGCATTTGTTGTCGTAAAGCAATTCACTCCTTTTTGTGGAATTTTGCTCACCGAACGAACACACTACCAGAACAGATCTATTAGAGTCAGTGTACCATCAGTTGGCGTTGATAGCCTTGTGGGCAGTGTGCCGACATATAGTACTGTTGTGCTACAGGTGTCCTGAGTTTGAATCCTGGCTCGAGGACTTTTTCCCGACCCCCCCCCCCCCCCCCCCCCCCCCCCCCAACTACTTGCAACTACAGAACTTAAAGTGTTTTTTTTAAACATTGAAATATCATTTCAAAATCATTCTAATGTTACACTTTGTTTGGAATTTTTAAAAACTTTATTAGTATGAATGTCTTTGTTCTGCCGAACACAAAGGAAGATATTTTGAAGAAAGTTTGTAACCAGGCTGTTTTGGGGCACCATTGACTTCCATAGTAGGAAAAAAAATACTATGGAAGTCAATGGTGCCCCAGAACTGCTCTGTTTCTGACATTCTTCAGAATATCTTCATTTGTGTTCAGCAGAACAAAGACATTCATACAGGTTTGGAACTACTTGAGGGTGAGTAAATGATGACACAATTTTCATTTTTAGGTGAACTATCCCTTTAATGCCTTAGAGGAGTAGTTTCCATAACCATAAGCTCTACTCTTCTGCACAATGAACTATTGCACTGTGCAATGGAAACTTCAATGTAACAGAAACTCTTTCAAATGTCAAACATAACTGAACATTAAACATTAATAGGTTTCCCTTCACTCAAAAACACATATAATAGCATTTAATTTCAAAATTTACTCTCCATCCAGCTATATGCAAAGCATGCTGGGAACTAACAATCACCTCTAAAATAAAACCGCAAAATTGAGCTAATTCTCTTAAAATAAATAGGTAGCCTTCTTTCCTTAATTACAGGTACATCTCAATAAATTAGAATGTCATGTAAAAGTTCATTTATTTCAGTAATTCAACTCAAATTGTGAAACTCGTGTATTAAATAAATTCAATGCACACAGACTGAAGTAGTTTAAGTCTTTGGTTCTTTTAATTGTGATGATTTAGGCTCACATTTAACAAAAACCCACCAATTCACTATCTCAACAAATTAGAATACTTCATAAGACCAATAAAAAAAAAAATTTTTAGTGAATTGTTGGCCTTCTGGAAAGTATGTTCATTTACTGTATATGTACTCAATACTTGTAGGGCTCCTTTTTGCTTCAATTACTGCCTCAATTCGGCGTGGCATGGAGGTGATCAGTTTGTGCACTGCTGAGGGTGGTATGGAAGCCCAGGTTGCTTTGATAGCGGCCTTCAGGTCATCTGCATTGTTGGGTCTGGTGTCTCTCATCTTCCTCTTGACAATACCCCATAGATTCTCTATGGGGTTCAGGTCAGGCGAGTTTACTGGCCAATCAAGCACAGTAACACCATGGTCATTGAACCAGCTTTTGGTACCTTTGGCAGTGTGTGCAGGTGCCAAGTCCTGCTGGAAAAGGAAATCAGCATCTCCATAAAGCTTTGTCAGCAGAAGGAAGCATGAAGTGCTCTAAAATTTCCTGGTAGATGGCTGTGTTGACTGTGGACTTCAGAAAACACAGTGGACCAACACCAGCAGATGACATGGCAGCCCAAATCATCACTGACTGTGGAAACTTCACACTGGACTTCAAGCAACATGGATTCTGTACCTCTCCACACTTCCTCCAGACTCTGGGACCTTGTTTCCAAATGAAATGCAAAATTTACTTTCATCTGAAAAGAGGACTTTGGACCACTGAGTTCTTTTTCTCCACAGCCAGGTAAGATGCTTCTGACGTTATCTCTGGTTCAGAAGTGGCTTGGTAGCCCTTTTCCTGAAGATGTCTGAGCGTGGTGACTCTTGATGCACTGACTCCAGCTTCAGTCCACTCTTTGTGAAGCTCTCCCAAGTGTTTGAATCAGCTTTGCTTGACAGTATTCTCAAGCTTGCAGTCATCCCTGTTGCTTGTGCACCTTTTCCTACCCAAATTCTTCCTTCCAGTCAACTTTGCATTTAATATGCTTTGATACAGCACTCTGTAAACAGCCACAGCTTTCAGTAATGACCCTCTGTGACTTACCCTCTTTATGGAGGGCGTCAATGTTCGTCTTCTAGACCATTGCCAATCAGCAGTCTTCTCCATTATTGTGGTTTCAAACAAAGATACCCGGAATTTATACTGTAGGGTTGTTCATTACTTGAAACTCAAATGTAAATATTCAAATATTTTGAGATACTGATTTTTGACTTTCATGAGCTGTAAGCTCTAATCATCAAAATTAAAACAAAAAAACTTTTGAAATGTTTTACTTTACATGCAACGAATCTAAAATATATGAAAGTTTCACTTTTTGAAATAACTTACAAGAAAAAATGAACTTTTTCACGACATTCTAATTTATTGAGATGCACCTGTATTTTAGTTTAATCAGTTCCTCAATTCAAGCCTCAAAACTGCTGAAGTTTTCCTTTAAAAAAAATGAGGAAAACACACCTCTTGTTTTTATTAGTAAAAAAGTCCTCAATATTTTCTATACAACACTGAATCACAATTTCTTTTAATGAAATATACACCTATTTTTAAGTATCACCTTAATTTTTTTAAATGAAAATTACAAGACCCATGATTAATTTTTTACAGTGCATCTTGGATTTTTTATGTCCACAGAGATCAGGACCTTGGTTTAAACGTCTCATCCGAAGGATGGTGCTTTTGAAAGTATAGCGTCCCCGTCATGGTGCTTTAGGACCCGCACAGACCACAGGGTGACACCCCTTGCTGCCTCACTAACACCTCTTCCAGCAGCAACCTAGTTTTCCCCAGCTCTCCCATCCAATACTGACCAGGCTCAACCCTGCTTAGTTTTAGTGGCAACCAGTCTTGGGCTACAGTGATATGACTTAATAATATTATGGATATAATAGGACTCATCTTTTAGAAGCAATGAATTTAAAACGTCTTAATGATGAATTTGTTTATTAGCACAGCTTTTTGATTTACTAAGTGTTAATTGATGGACTGGTGTCATGTGGGTTTGTGGATTATTGTGATGATTTATCAGCTGTTTGAACTCTCATTTTGATGGCACCCATTTACTGCAGAGGATCCACTGATGAGCAAGCAATGTGGTGATAAATTTCTCCAGATCACATCTCACAACTCACATCTCTCACATTTATTAAATTTAAATAAATTGCTGATTTCGGGTAGAAAAAAACAACAACAACAATAATAGTGTCAAGCAATAAAGGTTCTAGGTGAATAAACAGTACATGTGCACACTGTACCAAGATTACAGACAATTTCACCTAAAATGTGATTGTAAGGACAAGAGTGTGGCTTTTTATATATTCATCAGCAATATATTCTTAATTTCATGCTAAGTCTTAGAACATAATGCAGTTCAATGTGTTTAGGGCTTGAAATTTGATCAGCAAGTCTTGCATCCATGTGGAAATGATCAACAAGGGTACTTTCCAAAAAAAAAAAATTCAGTAATGTGACACCATCTTTGTGTTTAATTATTAATCTTCCGATCATTTGTTTTTTAATTTAACATAAAAACAGAAAAATAAAAAACGGTTCTTTTTTCGTTTTTCAATTTTTCAAAAAAAAACGAAAAACAAGAATTATCTTGATTTTCCATTTTTACATTCAGGGCTAGAAAATGAATAAACAGCTTGAATTTTTTATCTCTGCATTTAGGCGGGAATAAAACCCCCTTTCCGCTGATTGGTCAACCAAACATAAACCGTCCGTCATTAGTTCCTGCTGCTACAGTTGTATGCATTCTTAACGCATTTATTGCAACTATATTTAATCATTTAATCTGCGGAAAGGGCGTTTATTTCCCGCCTACATGCAGAGATAAAAAATTCAAGCTGTTTATTCATTTTCTAGCCCTGAATTGTAAAAATGGAAAATCAAGCATAATTTTTTCTGTTTTTTTTGAAAAATTGAAAAACGAAAAAAGAAACCGTTTTCTTATTTTTCTGTTTTTAATATTAAATAAAAAAAAAAAAAATGATCGGAAGATACCCTGATTGTCCTGGATGGCAAAGGTTTATCTTTACAATTTTGCCTGATAAATGCTTACAATCTGCACACAAAAAATGGTTCTCTGTATTCTTCTGAAATGGCCTTCAGATGTGATTCATTCATTGTTTCGTATGCACATATGTGTTGAATCATAAGAAGAAAGCAGAAACACCACTACCCAGAAGTCACAGCGACTGGATTATTTGTCAGGGTGTGGCTTAACACATCGTAGTCAAATTGAATCCTCCTTCTAGAGTATTTCATTCCTCATTCCTGCTGCTGTTTCCGTCTGTGCTGCAGTCCTCTCCTAAATTGAAACTCTTCTCTCCGTAAGTTAAAACGGCACTTAAACACTAATGCTTACACTTTGCGTACTTATATTTATACTTATAGAGTACACAGACCCTACCTGTCTGAAAACCTTTGATATTTGTTTTCTTATTTCAGTACTTAATAAACTAAGCTTTTTATCATTTTATACTCACATGTTTTATATTCACATTAATATTTATTACTCCACTGTTATTTTGTCATTTTTTTAGATTCGAGCTCTTTGAAGTGTACGTGAATCTCAAAGATGGTAAGTTATTTGTTTATTGCTGTAATAAAAGTCTATCATCATTTTAGCATGCATTAAGTTTTATCACGCCTTTATTTCTGCCGATATTTAATCTTCTATAGAGAATAATAGTATGTTACATTTCCGACAGTTTATGTGTCGACGCCCATAATCGCTGCGTAGAAAAAAACAAAAAAATCTTGCTTAAAGGGGCACAGGAGCATAAATCCGTTTACTCGATGTTTCGCTGTCAAACACTTACTACAGAATGAAATGATGCTTCTTTATTAGCCAACAACAGGCGACACGTGTTTCTGGAAATGATGGTACTGTTTATATAACTATGTTTTATGGACTACAACTATTTCAGAGAGAGTTTAAGTTTTCACAAACCTGCACAAATATTTAGAAAGAAACAAAATAGTTGTAAATGAGAGCAACGATGACTCATTCTCGTGGGCTGAACGACTCAAAGGGCGTTCCTGTCTGTGTCCCTCAGTTTCTCCACTCTTGTATCCTCTCTCCTCTACTTCACCCTTGTTCCGCTGAGTTAAAGTAAACTGATGGATTATTTCCGCTAACGTGGCGGATAATTATAATATTTAATAAAGGACAAAGTCAGTAATGTGATGTTATGATACTACTATCAGACGTTTAGCCTACTGTCAGTATAACCATTACATTAAACGTGTTTGAAATCACTGTTGTAGTGTGAAAGCTGCAGTTGTATTGTAAAATAAGTAATTTTTTAGCTGTTTATGCCAGGGAGACTGAAAAACACTCAGACACTTGCTGTAGGTAAATTAATATTGCTTTCATTTCCATATATTTGGATATGTCAAATATGTTTGTTCACTCTATTGTATGGAAAGAGTCTGAGTAACTTGACTCCAGCTGGCAGCTGAGCTCACCGAGCATTGAGTACTAGGACAAAAAAAGTATGGAAGTTGGAATAATCTGCACACCATGTTTAGATGTATTCATATATTGTGGTGTAATGCCTTGCTTCTGTTTTGTCAAATATTTAATATAAATTATCATTCGCTTCAGCTTCATCTAGTGAATTGTCTCCAAGGCCAGATTTGCAATCTGATCTGAATCATATTTTGTGGAACATTTCAGATGAAATGATTTAAAATCAGTTTGTATGTTATCATTATGAAAAAGCAGGAATCTGTTCTGTTTGGACCTAGATTTTGAACGGATGGCTGCAGATTCTTATAACCACAGAAAGCATTCAGGCCGGAGTTATTCAACACATTCCTGTGGCTGAGACATTAACTTAGTCTTGAGATGAACAATACATTTCCTATCCCAAACAACAGAATGTCATTTAGTTTATCTAATAAAAAGCTGTGAGTAGTAATTGGCAAGTAACAGCTGTGTGGCAGACAGCAGCTGATTTAGACTCACAAGTTTGTAAACGATAGACGTGTTCACTTTGCTTATTGGACAATTTCTGGGGGCTTAACAGCTTCTGACCTTTGACCTTATATAATAGCCTTGGCACATAAGCCAAACTCAGAATCGCATTATAGCATACTACCCTTACTACTCCTGCCACAGAAATATATTATAAAATAGTAAGAGTAATGCGCTAATATGCGGGTCTGAATTCAGAAATACTGTATATGGCTGTGTCCAAAATCGTATTCCTCTTTTGACTAAGTTATTACTTTGAAACTGCGCTCTAGTTCTGTATAGTATGAATTTAATCCCAATGTACTAAATTTTTCATGTTGTCATTGTCATGTGGCCTACCAGCATCAGTTTTTTAATGAGGCCTTGCTGAGGGCTTTTGTCAGTAGTCTGGTTGTCACCCAGGGGAATTAACTGGGATAAGAACAAACCAGTGCGCCTGTGCCTTTTCCTGTGACTCCTTTGATCAGCAAACAGACACCAACAGAGTGTTTCTGCATTGAAGTTTATTAAATTGTATGAAAAATGTAAAACTTATGTAAAAGTTAAATGCACATCTTCATAAAGAGTCAGAGCACTGGCTGCAGAGGAAATGTGGGTGTGGCTGTGACTCATAGATGCATTACTTAAGTTCCTAAAGTTAAATATATTCATACCAGACATGTTCACAAGTCTCTGAGGTCCAAGTCCAAGTCAAGTCTCAAGTCTTTGAGGTCAAGTCTAAGTCAAGTCTCAAGTCTTTAGAGCGGAGTCCAAGTCAAGTCTTAATCTTTGTTCTATTTAATTAGCAACAGTTCTTTCAGCTAGTTATTGAGGCTAAATCAGTTTGAAATACTGATTTCACGATATGATTTTCTCACAAAAAAAAACTTTAACAAAATTTAAGACAAAGAAATGAAAGGTGTCCATTTATTAATTGTCAGATAAAATGCTGCACATTTCTTTGTAAAATTGAAATATGTCAAACAACAAAACTAAATTTTAAAACAAACCCCAATTAATCAAATGAATTACACAAATTAAATAAATCTCATATAAACAAACTAAGGCTTTGTCTGTGCGCTTTTTCAATTTAAAATGCACTGTGTTTTAAACACAACACAATCCATACATCCAGCATGAGCAGTTTTTACTCTAAATTGGATTGTATAATTTCGAAATTTGAAGCAAAAACAAAATAGTCTGACTTTAGTTTTGTGAAACTATTCTACATAAAACATCTGTACGAAACAAGTTCAGCAGACAGAGAAGACAGGCTGAATTAATGCAGATTCACTCTCTGTCAGCAGGTGGCGCTTGAACATCAATTAAACATCGTTTCCTTGGTTGCCGCTGTAAACAAAGCAGAGCTGCGTTATGAACACTACTTTAATATGCATTACACGAGGCAAGATGCAAAAATAATAAAATTTTTTTCCATTTTTCGTATACCATTTTATAACTAAGATAGCCAGTTTCCCCAGAGATACTTCATATAAACTCCTATACCAAATGACTGCGTTTTTAACGAGTCTCAGGAGTCACGAGTCCAAGTCAAGTCTCGAGTCAGCTGTTCACGAGTCCGAGTCAGCTGTTCACAGTCCAAGTCAAGTCCCAAGTCTTATTTATGCGACTTAAGTGCGACTCGAGTCCAAGTCGCAGACTCGAGTTTCCATCTGATTCATACCATAAAAGAGAACATGAAACTAACACTTGTTTTTTTCTAATTAGGCTGGCAGAGGCACCGTGAAGCCCCACAGTGGATTCAATGCTAATAATGATGCTGAAGTTCTCTACAAGGCAATGAAAGGACTCGGTGAGTTTGACAAGCATATTAGATGTCAATTTTGACACATTAAGTATCATTAGACCTTCAAATGCACGTCTGTATTTCAACAGTATTATATCAATAGAACCAGTATAACTGCAAATTAGAATCTATAATGCTGTAGAATAGCAGAGATCTTACACATTTCGTGTGACTTATTTATTATTATTTGGAGTATCAAGGCTGCATGTAGATTAATTTGTATTTAGATGTTAATTAGTGAGTTTTGCTTGTGTAATCGGTTTAGTTAATTCTTATACATAACCCAAAATATTGCATCTGGTTGTAGAGATGGATATCGGTATACTCATTATGTAATGGTCATCAACATTAATTTTTTTTTTTTTACTCAGGCACTGATGAGATGCCATTATCCAGCTGTTGACAGCACGCAGTAATGCACAGCGCCAAGAATCAAAGCTGCATACAAAACCCTGCATGGAAAGGTAATATCATCAGCATTACTTATGTACTCTTAACACCGTTTAATTTGAATGAATGCAGAACATTTAAAAGGTGTATACATTATTTTTTTTATTTTCATCTCTGTTTAGGATTTGGTGGATAATTTGAAGTCAGAGCTGGGTGGGACGTTTGAGAGTCTGATAGTGGCTCTGATGACTCCTCCCATCATGTATGAGGTCACATGTCTGCGGGATGCTATTAAGGTACATAGCAAAACTATAGGGAAATAACTTGTAGTGAAATGCATTTGACAGTTTAATAGACAGATCATGTATATCTGTACATTTGCATTTTGTTTTCTTAGGGTGCAGGCACAGATGAAAAGTGTTGGTTGAGGTCTTGGCATCTAGGTCACCTAATGAAGTCAACCAGATCAAAAGTTTATACAAGCGAGGTAACTGTGTTTGTGTGGGCTGTGTACTATAAGACTTTGACTTTGTATCTCATTCTTAGTTCTTTACTCTTGATGATGTCTAATATATGTATTCTAGAGCATAATGATGACCTGGAGGAAGATGTGACTGGTGACACTGAAGGTCATTTCAAGAGGATGCTGGTTGTTCTGCTACAAGTATGTAGTCCATTAACAATAAAATGAAAATGGAAGATTTAAATCAACAATAATATGTCTTGTGTATGTGAATATTTCTTATAAAGTGAGCCTGGAAATTTCAATCCACTGTAAATAGACCTAAGATTTAAGTGTGCATGTTTTGTCATTTATAGTATTACCGTTCATTCATTTGATATTAATGATTTCTCTATAGGCCAGCAGACAGCAGGGTATACAAGAAGACCTCATCCAAAGCGATGCCCAGTAAGTTTCTATATGTAAGTTCACATCAAGTCCAATGCAACTATATATTTGCAAATACATGTTTTAAACTAAAGTAGTCATGTTGAGTTGATTCAGAATTTTCATTCTCTGTAAAAATTTGGATGTGGAATAAAAAAGTTGACTTTTGACTTGATGTAAAATGAGGTAAAATGCTGCCATCTAAGTGCTTGTTGTGTGTAATATCAGTTTGTCAGTCTTACAAAGTTTAAAAACTGTTTGTGTTTGGTGTAGGCTCTGTTTGCCGCAGAGAAAAGAAGTATGGAACTGATGAAGGCCAGTTCATCACTATACTGGAAACCGTAGTAATGCTCACCTTAGGAGAGGTTAGTGTGACGCATGCATGTAGGTAATAAAATTTGTAATTTTTTTTATATATATTCGTTTATTTTCTGGTAATGTTTTTTTCCGCAGTGTTTGAGGAGTATAGAAAGCTCTCAGGGTATGAAATAGAGGAGAGCATCCAGAAAGAGACATCAGGAACCCTCCAAGAAGTACTGCTAGCTGTGGGTAAGACATACACACACACACACATATCTGTCATTAAATATGGTTATTTAAAAATCAAGTGCAAAATAGAATTTTTCCTTATTTTAACTTTATAATTTTATTATAGAGGGAAGTTCAAGTATGGGTAGGGACTATGGACAAAATAGAGAAAAAAATGTAATCCCCCTTTTTTAAATCTTGTTAGGGGAGGGAATAATTTTATATAATTGAAGAATCAGCCATGTGCAGCACTCAGAGTCATGGTTTTTTCTCTGTGTCTGTTTTGTTTCTTAACACACTCTTTTCTCTGCCTCCTCAGTGAAGTGTGCCCGCAGTGTGCCAGGTTATTTTGCTGATAGCCTTTACGGTGCCATGAAGGTGAATCTATGTTTTAATATTTGTGAACAATAAATTATATATTTTTTAGTATTTTTCTTTTGATTAGAAGATTTTCTGAACCAAAAAAATAAGGACTGCAAAGAACAAGTGTTATTTTAATGTCTTCGAAATACAATTAGTTTTGTTTTGTTTTTGTTTTTTTATTATTGTATTTTCCATTTGAATTTTAAAGTTTAAGTAATTTTGTGTGTTTTTGTCATTTTTATTATTATTATTATTATAGTATGTCTATATAGCAGAGAGGGGCACACTACGGCTACACCGAGTCAGTTGGTCCAAAATGATTAATTTGATGCAATATCAGCAAAATCCAATAAATGGCATGGTAGCCTACAGTGCAGTATATAAGAGTTACGCAATTCAGTCAGAATCAGAATGTGCTCAGTAATATCTTCAGGGTTGGATTTACCCTTTATTGAGACATAGGCAAAAGAAATGTTTCGGTCCCCCTTGCCTATTAATATATAATATTACCACGGCAAATATAAATTAATCATAATCCATAGAATTTGTTACAGTGTTGTTCTCTATCGCAGAATCTCATTGCTGATTACAAAACATAATTTTAGTTTAATGTTAGTAACAGAGGCTACAGCCTTTAATATGCAAACTAATGCAGTTATGAGAGAGAGAGAGAGAGAGAGAGATTAAGCGTGTGAATTACCAGAGTACTAACATTCTTCGGCTGCAGCATCTCTACAAATAGCGAACCTGTAAAAGTGTGCTTTTCATAGGGAATAAAAAGTAATTTCATGGGGCAAACATGGAAATAGTTTGTCTTTTTATTCTATTGTTTATTAGCTATATATTTGCTTAGTCAACGTGTAGGCTATTTGGGTTTTGGATCTTCTGCAGTTTTCTGGATTATAAATCACATTTTTTATAACTTATCATATTCCAGATTTATATATAGCAATCAATGTGAAGCGCAAAGCACTCACATTTGGATTGGTGCATTTCCCACACTCCGCTAGTTTCAGTTTGGCTTTATATGAATTAATTTTGGCTCGGAGTTTATAATAAATGTTGTTTATAGTGAATTAGACTATCATTTATGATTGTTTTATACCTATATTTTTTGTACCTTTTTCTGTTCTTAATACTGGTAAATTTAAAGGATTTCTTGTGGAGTGAGGGCAACGAAAATAAATGTTTCATTTATTGCTCATTTTATGCTCATAAAAAAACAAGGTAGAGATGGTACAAGAACAGAACCGCCATGTATGTACAAGTATACATGCAGTACAGTAGTAAGTGAGTGTCAATTTAGAATAAATAAATAAAATCAAAGCTCCATTTGTCATGCATATACTATGCCTCCCTCGCTTCTATTAAAAAAACTTGATGTGGCCCTCAAGTCAAAAAGGTTGCCCACTCCTGCTATATAGGTTATTTTTAGTTATTTTAGTACATCGAGTTAAACTAAATGAAAGAGAAATGTTGCTTTGGCAACTAGCTGAATAAAATAAGTTTAAGGTTTAAAAACATCATTTTTAAAAAAGGGTTTTAGTTAACTATAATAACCGTGCAAAGAACTTACCTGCTTTAATTTTACTTTCATCCTGCAGGGGGCAGGCACTGATGACCAGACATTGATCAGGATCATGGTTTGCCGCTGTGAGGTGGACATGTTGGATATACGTGCTGAATTCCGCAAGAGGTTTGCAACCTCTCTGCACAAAATGATTCAGGTATACTCATGCATACAGGTGTTAGTAATTAGCAGTTATTGCCTTATACATTTTATTCTTTATCCACATCACCGAAACTGAATCTTCTCTCATCTTTCTCTTAAATCTCTTTCTGTTACCACAGGGTGATACCGCAGGTGATTACCATAAAGCCATGCTGCTGCTGTGTGGCGGTGATGATGCATAAACCCTGCCACCCTCTCTGCTTGGGTCGGATCCCATGACTCCCGTCTCAGGAGCATGTCTATGGGTCTCCTTCTGAACCCAATTCAGGACAAATTACAAAAACATGACATTCCAAATCAAAAGAAGGATCTCTTGTCCAACTGTGAAGATGCTCTACATAGCACATAATTACTTAATGCAAAAAAGCAATAAGCAAATTTTGGCATTTATATTTCATGAAATGCGTAATAGATTTAGAGAGGAAAAATATTTTAGTATAAACTTCAAAAATATGCGACACCTTCTCTTTTCCATATTCAAAGACTCAGAGAAAAACATCAAAACCCTTCTCTGCTTGTCTTATGCAGTCTATCACGGAAAAAAGAAAGTCTTACTCGTTTCTTTTTAAAGATGAAAACTCAAGCCTTATGAAGTTTCTAAAAATATACATTAAGACCAAAGACTTGTACTCAATGAAGCAAAATTTTATATGCATTCAACAATTTTTCACTTATTTATTGTTTGTATACTTACTAACTTTCTTGACATTTCAGTGTATAGCAATATAGTATAACAACCAGTCTCATAATTGGCACCGTTAGCAAGTTTATTTCACGGTTGGTCTGTCCGAGTATGTTTTAAACTAGATTAGTTAAAGGAAAGGTTCACTGCACTTTTGGTGTCAGTGGTTTGGAGAAAAATAGAATGGTATTTCATCAATATTCCACTGTTAAAGTTGAACATACTGCCCATGATTGGCACATTGATATATAATTACACAGAAAATAAAGATTAGCAAAAACTTTGTCCTCTTTAAGGTTATGAATATTCATTAAAAGCTGAAGAAAAAAATATTTTACATTTCTTTGCCATAATGTTCACAATAAACACTCATGAAATAAAAGCAAATAGTCTCCTGTGTGACTGATGACATCATGGCAACTGGGCTGGTTTGTGCATTTGTTGTCGTAAAGCAATTCACCCTTTTTGTGGAATTTTGCTCACCGAACGAACACACTACCAGAACAGATCTATTAGAGTCAGTGTACCATCAGGTTGGCGTGGATAGCCTTGTGGGCAGTGTGCCGACATATAGTACTGTTGTGCTACAGGTGTCCTGAGTTTGAATCCTGGCTCGAGGACTTTTCCCGACATCCCCCCCCCCCCCCCCCCCCCCCCCCCCCCCCCCCCCAACTACTTGCAACTACAGAACTTAAAGTGTTTTTTTTAAACATTGAAATATCAGTTTCAAAATCATTCTAATTGTTACACTTTGTTTGGAATTTTTAAAAACTTTATTAGTATGAATGTCTTTGTTCTGCCGAACACAAGGAAGATTTTGAAGAAAGTTTGTAACCAGCTGTTTTGGGGCACCATGACTTCCATAGTAGGAAAAAAAATATATGGAAGTCAATGGTGCCCCAGAACTGCTCTGTTTCTGAATTCTTCTTCAGAATATCTTCATTTGTGTTCAGCAGACAAAGACATTCATACAGGTTTGGAACTACTGAGGGTGAGTAAATGATGACACAATTTTTCATTTTTAGGTGAACTATCCCTTTTATGTTAGAGGAGTAGTTTCCATAACATAAGCTCTACTCTTCTGCACAATGAACTATTGCACTGTGCAATGGAAACTTCAATGTAACAGAAACTCTTTCAAATGTCAACATAACTGAACATTTAACATTAATAGGTTTCCCTTCACTCCAAAAACACATATAATAGCATTTAATTTCAAAATTTACTCTCCATCCAGCTATATGCAAAGCATGCTGGGAACTAACAATCACCTCTAAAATAAAACCGCCAAAATTGAGCTAATTCTCTTAAATAAATAGTAGCTTCTTTCCTTAATTACAGGTACATCTCAATAAATTTAGATGTCATGTAAAAGTTCATTTATTTCAGTAATTCAATCAAATGTGATAACTCGTGTATTAAATAAATTCAATGCACACAGACTGAAGAGTTAGTAGTTAAAGTCTTTGGTTCTTTAATTGTGATGATTTAGGCTCACATTTAACAAAAACCCACCAATTCACTATCTCAACAAATTAGAAATACTTCATAGACAATAAAAAAAAAATTTTTAGTGAATTGTTGGCCTTCTGGGAAAGTATGTTCATTTACTGTATATGTACTCAATACTTGGTAGGGGCTCCTTTTGCTTTAATTACTGCCTCAATCGGCGTGGCATGGAGGTGTGATCAGTTTGTGGCACTGCTGAGGTGGTATGGAAGCCCAGGTTGCTTTGATAGCGGCCTTCAGGTCATCTGCATTGTTGGGTCTGGTGTCTCTCATCTTCCTCTTGACATACCCCATAGATTCTCTATGGGGTTCAGGTCAGGCGAGTTTATGGCCCATCAAGCACAGTAACACCATGGTCATTGAACCAGCTTTTGGTACTTTGGCAGTGTGTGCAGGTGCCAAGTCCTGCTGGAAAAGGAAATCAGCATCTCATAAGCTTTGTCAGCAGAGGAAGCATGAAGTGCTAAATGTCACTGGTAGATGGCTGTGTTTGACTGTGGACTTCAGAAAACACAGTGGACCAACAACAGCAGATGACATGGCAGCCCAAATCATCACTGACTGTGGAACTTCACACTGGACTTCAAGCAACATGGATTCTGTACCTCTCCACTCTTCTCCAGACTCTGGGACCTTGTTTCAAATGAAATGCAAAATTTACTTTTCATCTGAAAAGAGGACTTGGGACCACTGAGGTTTTTTTCTCCACAGCCAGGTAAGATGCTTCTGACGTTGTCTCTGGTTCAGAAGTGGCTTGGTAGCCTTTTCCTGAAGATGTCTGAGCGTTGGTGACTCTTGATGCACTGACTCCAGCTTCAGTCACTCTTGTGTGAAGCTCTCCAAGTGTTTGATCAGCATTTGCTTGACAGTATTCTCAAGCTTGCAGTCATCCCTGTTGCTTGTGCACCTTTCCTACCCCAAATTCTTCCTTCCAGTCAACTTTGCATTTTTAATATGCTTTGATACAGCACTCTGTAAACAGCCACAGCTTTCAGTATGACCTCTGTGACTTACCCTCTTTATGGAGGGCGTCAATGTTCGTCTTTCTGACCATTGCCAAGTCAGCAGTCTTCTCCATTATTGTGGTTTCAAAGAACAAGAGATACCCGGATTTTATACTGTATGGATGTTCATTACTTGAAACTCAAATGTAAATATTCTAATATTTTGAGATACTGATTTTTGACTTTCATGAGCTGTAAGCTCTAATCATCAATTTAAAACAAAAAACTTTTTGAAATGTTTACTTTACATGCAACGAATCTAAAATATATGAAGTTTCACTTTTTGAAATAACTTAAAGAAAAAATGAACTTTTTCACGACATTCTAATTTATTGAGATGCATGTATTTTAGTTTAATCAGTTCCTCAATTCAAGTCTCAAAACTGCTGAAGTTTCCTTTAAAAAATATGAGGAAAACCAACTCTTGTTTTTATTAGTATAAAAAAGTCCTCAATATTTTCTATACACACTGAATCACAAATCTCTTTAATGAAATATACACACTATTTTTAAGTATCACCTTAATTTTTTTAAATGAAATTTACAAGACCCATGATTATTTTTACAGTGCATCTTGGGATTTTTAATGTCCACAGAGAGTCAGGACCTTGGTTTAACGTCTCATCCGAAGGATGGTGCTTTTTGACAGTATAGCGTCCCCGTCATGGTGCTTTAGGACCCGCACAGACCACAGGGTGAGGCACCCTTGCTGGCCTCACTAACACCTTCTTCCAGCAGCAACCTAGTTTTTCCAGCTCTCCCATCCCAATACTGACCAGGATCAACCATGCTTAGTTTTTAGTGGGCAACAGTCTTGGGTACAGGGTGATATGACTTTAATATTTTATGGATATTTAGCAATAAATTTAAACGTCTTTATGATGAATTTGTTTATTAGCACAGCTTTTTGATTCACTAAGTGTTTAATTGATGGATGGTATGGTGTCATGTGGGTTTGTGTATTATTGTGATGATTTATCAGCTGTTTGAACTCTCATTTTGATGGCACCCATTCACTGCAGAGGATCCACTGATGAGCAAGCAATGTGGTGATAAATTTCTCCAGATCACATCTCACAACTCATCTCACATTTTATAAATGTAAAAATTGCTGATTTCGTAGATAGAAAAAAAACAACAAAACAATAATAGTGTTAAGCAATAAGATTCCCAGGTGAATAAACAGTACATGTGCACACTGTACTGAGATTACAGACAATTTCACCTAAAATGTGACTGAAGGGCAAGAGGGCTTTTTATATATTCATCAACTATATATTCTTAATTTCATGCTAATCTTAGAACATAATGCAGTTCAATTGTGTTAGGGCTTGAAATTTTGATCAGCAAGTCTTGCATGCATCCATTGTGGAATGATCAACAATTGGTTACTTCCCAAAATTGACAAACCGAAATCTGTAACGTGACACTCATCTTTGTGTTTGATTAGACTTAATGTTGCATGGCAAATAGTTTTCCTCCGTTTGTTTTATTTACAGTGAGAGCACCTGCTGGAACAACAGTTTGTTGACTAACAGGGTGGGGGACAACCGCATCAGATTTCATAAACGTCCCTGATGGCAAAGGTTTAAATTTTGCGTAATAAATGCTTACAATCTGCAAAACAAAAAAAAAAAGGATCTCTGTATTCTTCTGAAATGGCCTTCAGATGTGAATCATTCCATTGCTTTCGTATGCACTTATGTGTTGAAATATAAGAGAAAGCAGAACAACCACTACCCAGAAGTCACAGTCAGAGCGACTGGCTTATTGTCAGGGGTGTGGCTTCAACACATCGTAGTCAAATTGAATCCTCCTTCCTAGAGTATTTCATTCCTCATTTCCTGCTGCTGTTTCCGTCTGTGCTGCAGTCCTCTCCTAAATTGAAACTCTTCTTCCTCGTAAATTGAAAACGGCACTTAACACTAATGTTTAATACTTTTGTACTTATATTTCTATAGAGTAGTACACAGACAGACCTACCTGTCTGAAACATCTTTGAAACAATTTATTTCCCTATTTTTTTCTCAGTACTTGATGTAAACTAAGCTTTTTAGCAATTTCAACTCTCATGCGTTCATATTCACATTAAATGTTTATTACTCCACTGTTATTTTGTCATTTTGATATTAGATTCGAGCTCTTTGAAGTGTACGTGAATCTCAAAGATGGTAAGTTATTTGTTTATTGCTGTATTAAAGTCTATCATCATTTTAGCATGCATTAAGTTTATCACGCCTTTATTTCTGCCGATATTTTAATCTTCTATAGAGAATAATAGTATGTTACATTTCCGACAGTTTATGTGTGTCGCCTGCATGATCACGTAGAAAAAAAAAAAAAACCTTGCTTAAAGGGGCACAGGAGCATAAATCCGTTTACTCGAAGTTTCTCTGTCAAACACTTACTACAGAATGAAATGATGCTTCTTTTATTAGCCAACAACAGGCGACACGTGTTTCTGGAAATGATGGTACTGTTTATATAACTATGTTTTATGGACTAACAACTATTTCAGAGAGAGTTTAAGTTTTCACAAACCTGCACAAATATTTAGAAAGAAACAAAATAGTTGTAAATGAGAGCAACGATGACTCATTCTCGTGGTGAACGACTCAAAGGGCGTTCCTGTCTGTGTCCCTACAGTTTCTCCACTCTTGTATCCTCTCTCCTCTACTTCACCTTGTTCCGCTGAGTTAAAGTAAACTGATGGATTATTCCGCTAACGTGGCGGATAATTATAATATTTAATAAATGAAAAGTCAGTAATGTGATGTTATGATTACTATCAGACGTTTAGCCTACTGTCAGTAACCATTACTTTAAACGTGTTTGAAATCACTGTTGTAGTGTGAAAGCTGCAGTTGTATTGTAAAATAAGTCATTTTTTAGCTGTTTTATGCCAGGGAGACTGAAAAACACTCAACACTTGTTGCTGTAGGTAAATTAATATTTGCTTTCATTTCCATACATTTGATATGTCAATATGTTTGTTCACTCTATTGTATGGAAAGAGTCTGAGTAACATGACTCCAGCTGGCAGCTGAGCTCACTGAGCCTTGAGTACTAGGACAAAAAAAAGTATGGAAGTTGGAATAATCTGCACAGCATGTTTAGATGTATTCATAATTGTGTGTGTAATGCTTGCTTGTTTTGTCAAATATTTAATATAAATTATCATTCGCTTCACTTTATAGTGAATTGTCTCCAAGGCCAGATTGGCAGTCTGTTCTGAATCATATTTTGTGGAACATTTCAGATGAAATGATTTAAAATCAGTTTGTATGTTGTCATTATGAAAAAGCAGGAATCTGTTCTGTTTGGACCTAGATTTGGATGGATGGCTGCAGATTCTATAGATAACCACAGAAAGCATTCAGGCCGGAGTATTCAACACATTCCTGTGGCTGAGACATTAACTTAGTCTTGAGACGAACAATACATTTCCTATCCCAAACAACAGAATGTCATTTAGTTTATCTAATAAAAAGCTGTAGTAGTAATTGCAAGTAACAGCTGTGCAGACAGCAGCTGATTTAGACTCACAAGTTTGTAAACGATAGACGTGTTCACTTTGCTTATTGGACAATTTCTGGGGGCTTAACAGCTTCTGACCTTTGACCTTATATAATAGCCTTGCACATAGCCAAACTCAGAATCGCATTATAGCATACTACCCTTACTACTCCTGCAGAGAAAGATATGATAAAATAGTAAGAGTAATGCGCTAATATGCGGGTCCAAATTCAGAAATGCTGTATATGGCTGTGTTCAAAATCGTATTCCTCTTTTGACTAAGTTATACTTTGAAACTGCGCTCTAGTTCTATATAGTATGAATTTAATCCCAATGTACTACATGTTTCATGTTGTCATTGTCATGTGACCTACCTGCATCAGTTTTTTTAATGAGGCCTTGCTGAGGGTTTTGTCAGTAGTCTGGTTGTCACCCAGGGGAATTAACTGGGATAAGAACAAACCAGTGCGCCTGTGCCTTTTCCTGTGACTCCTTTGTTCAGCAAACAGACACCAACAGAGTGTTTCTGAATTGAAGTTTATTCAATTGTATGAAAAATGTAAAACTTATGTAAAAGTTAAATGCACATCTTCATAAAGAGTCAGAGCACTGGCTGCAGAGGAAATGTGGGTGTGGTTGTGACTCATAGATGCATTACTTAAGTTCCTAAAGTTAAATATATTCATACCTTAAAAGATTACATGAAATTAACACTTGTTTTTTTTCTAATTAGGCTGGCAGAGGCACAGTGAAGCCCCACAGTGGATTCAATGCTAAAAATGATGCTGAAGTTCTCTACAAGGCAATGAAAGGACTCGGTGAGTTTGACAAGCATATTAGATGTCAATTTTGACACATTAAGTATCAGTAGACCTTCAAATGCACGTCTGTATTTCAACAGTATTATATCAATAGAACCAGTATAACTGCAAATTAGAATCTATAATGCTGTAGAATAGCAGAGATCTTACACATTTCGTGTGACTTATTTATTATTATTTGGAGTATCAAGGCTGCATGTAGATTAATTTGTATTTAGATGTTAATTAATGAGTTTTGCTTGTGTAATCGGTTTAGTTAATTCTTATACATAAGAATTAACTACTCATTATGTAATGGTCATCAACATTAATTGTTTTTTTTTTACTCAGGCACTGATGAGGATGCCATTATCCAGCTGTTGACAGCACGCAGTAATGCACAGCGCCAAGAAATCAAAGCTGCATACAAAACCCTGCATGGAAAGGTAATATCATCAGCATTACTTATGTACTCTTAACACCGTTTAATTTGAATGAATGCAGAACATTTAAAAGGTGTATACATTTATTTTTTATTTTCATCTCTGTTTAGGATTTGGTGGATAATTTGAAGTCAGAGCTGGGTGGGACGTTTGAGAGTCTGATAGTGGCTCTGATGACTCCTCCCATCATGTATGAGGTCACATGTCTGCGGGATGCTATTAAGGTACATATCAATAACTATAGGGAAATAACTTGTAGTGAAATGCACTTGACAGTTTAATAGACAGATCAGTGTATATCTGTACATTTGCATTTTGTTTTCTCAGGGTGCAGGCACAGATGAGAAAGTGTTGGTTGAGGTCTTGGCATCTAGGTCACCTAATGAAGTCAACCAGATCAAAAGTTTATACAAGCGAGGTAACTGTGTTTGTGTGGGTTGTGTACTATAAGACTTTGACTTTGTATTCTCATTCTTAGTTCTTTACTCTTGATGATGTCTATATATGTATTCTAGAGCATAATGATGACCTGGAGGAAGATGTGACTGGTGACACTGAAGGTCATTTCAAGAGGATGCTGGTTGTTCTGCTACAAGTATGTAGTCCATTAACAATAAAAATGAAAATGGAAGATTTAAATCACCAATAATATGTCTTGTGTATGTGAATAGTTCTTATAAAGTGAGCCTGGAAATTTCAATCCACTGTAAATAGACCTAAGATTTAAGTGTGCATGTTTTGTCATTTATAGTATTACCGTTCATTCATTTGATATTATATGATTTCTCTATAGGCCAGCAGACAGCAGGGTATACAAGAAGACCTCATCCAAAGCGATGCCCAGGTAAGTTTCTATATGTAAGTTCACATCAAGTCCAATGCAACTATATATTTGCAAATACATGTTTAAACTAAAGTAGTCATGTTGAGTTGGATTCAAAATTTTCATTCTCTGTAAAAATTTGGATGTGGAATAAAAAGTTGATTTTTGACTTGATGTAAAATGAGGTGAAATGCTGCCATCTAAGTGCTTGTTGTGTGTAATATCAGTTTGTCAGTCTTACAAAGTTTTAAAACTGTTTGTGTTGGGTGTAGGCTCTGTTTGCCGCAGGAGAACAGAAGTATGGAACTGATGAAGGCCAGTTTATCACTATACTGGGAAACCGTAGTAATGCTCACCTTAGGAGAGGTTAGTGTGACGCATGCATGTAGGTAATAAAATTTGTAATTTTTTATATATATATTCGTTTATTTTCTGGTAATGTTTTTTTCCGCAGTGTTTGAGGAGTATAGAAAGCTCTCAGGGTATGAAATAGAGGAGAGCATCCAGAAAGAGACATCAGGAACTCTCCAAGAAGTACTGCTAGCTGTGGGTAAGACATACACACACACACACACACATATCTGTCAATTAAATATGGTTATTTAAAAATCAAGTGCAAAATAGAATTTTCCTTATTTTACTTTATAATTTTATTATAGAGGGGAAGTTCAAGTATGGGTAGGGACTATGGACAAAATAGAGAAAAAAATGTAATCTGCCCTTTTTTTAAATCATGTTAGGGGAGGGAATAATTCTTATAATTGAAGAATCAGCCATGTGCAGCACTCAGAGTCATGGTTTGTGCTCTATGTGTGTCTGTTTTGTCTTTTAACACACTCTTTTCTCTGCCTCCTCAGTGAAGTGTGCCCGCAGTGTGCCAGGTTATTTTGCTGATAGCCTTTACGGTGCCATGAAGGTGAATCTATGTTTTAATATTTGTGAACAATAAATATATATTTTTAGTATTTTTCTTTTTGATTAGAAGATTTTCTGAACCAAAAAAATAAGGACTGCAAAGAACAAGTGTTATTTTAATGTCTTCGAAATACAATTAGTTTTGTTTTGTTTTTGTTTTTTTTATTATTGTATTTTCCATTTGAATTTTAAAGTTTAAGTAATTTTGTGTGTTCTTGTCATTTTTATTATTATTATTATTATTATTATTATTATTATTATAGTATGTCTATATAGCAGAGAGGGGCAAACTACGGCCCACCGAGCACTTTCATCCGGCTCATGAGTCAGTTGGTCCAAAATGACTAATTTGATGCAATATCAGCAAAATCCAATAAATGGCATGGTAGCCTACAGTGCGGTATATAAGAGTTACGCAATTCATTCAGAATCAGAATGTGCTCAGTAATATCTTCAGGGTTGGATTTACCCTTTATTGAGACATAGGCAAAAGAAATGTTTCGGTCCCCCTTGCCTATTAATATATAATATTACCACCGCAAAACGGCAAATATAAATTAATCATAATCCATAGAATTTGTTACAGTGTTGTTCTCTATCGCAGAATCTCATTGCTGATTACAAAACATAATTTTAGTTTAATGTTAGTAACAGAGGCTACAGCTTTTAATATGCAAACTAATGCAGTTATGAGAGAGAGAGAGAGAGAGAGAGAGAGAGAGAGAGAGAGAGATTAAGCGTGTGAATTACCAGAGTACTAACATTCTTCGGCTGCAGCATCTCTACAAATAGCGAACCTGTAAAAGTGTGCTTTCATAGGGAATAAAAAGTAATTTCATGGGGCAAACATGGAAATAGTTTGTCTTTTTATTCTATTGTTTATTAGCTATATATTTGCTTAGTCAACGTGTAGGCTATTTGGGTTTTGGATCTTCTGCAGTTTTCTGGATTATAAATCACATTTTTTATAATTTATCATATTCCAGATTTATATATAGCAATCAATGTGAAGCGCAACACACTCACATTTGGATTGGTGCATTTCCCACACTCCGCTAGTTTCAGTTTGGCTTTATATGAATTAATTTTGGCTCGGAGTTTATAATAAATGTTGTTTATAGTGAATTAGACTATCATTTATGATTGTTTTATACCTATATTTTTTGTACCTTTTTCTGTTCTTAATACTGGTAAATTTAAAGGATTTCTTGTGGAGTGAGGGCAACGAAAATAAATGTTTCATTTATTGCTCATTTTATGCTCATAAAAAAACAAGGTAGAGATGGTACAAGAACAGAACTGCCATGTATGTACAAGTATACATACAGTACAGTAGTAAGTGAGTGTCAATTTAGAATAAATTAATAAAATCAAAGCTCCATTTGTCATGCATATACTATGCCTCCCTCACTTCTATTAAAAAAACTTGATGTGGCCCTCAAGTCAAAAAGGTTGCCCACTCCTGCTATATAGGTTATTTTTAGTTATTTTAGTACATCGAGTTAAACTAAATGAAAAAGAAATGTTGCTTTGGCAACTAGCTGAATAAAATAAGTTTAAGGTTTAAAAACATCATTTTTAAAAAAGGGTTTTAGTTAACTGTAATAACCGTGCAAAGAACTTACCTGCTTTAATTTTACTTTCATCCTGCAGGGGGCAGGCACCGATGACCAGACATTGATCAGGATCATGGTTTGCCGCTGTGAGGTGGACATGTTGGATATACGTGCTGAATTCCGCAAGAGGTTTGCAACCTCTCTGCACAAAATGATTCAGGTATACTCATGCATACAGGTGTTAGTAATTAGCAGTTAATGCCTTATACATTTTATTCCTTATCCACATCACCGAAACTGAATCTTCTCTCATCTTTCTCTTAAATCTCTTTCTGTTACCACAGGGTGATACCGCAGGTGACTACCGTAAAGCCCTGCTGCTGCTGTGCGGCGGTGATGATGCATAAACCCTGCCACCCTCTCTGCCTGGGTCGAATCCCATGACTCCCATCTCAGGGCAGGTCTATGGGACGAGGGCCTAGTCCCCTTCTGAACCCAATTCAGGACAAATTACAAAAACATGACATTCCAAATCAAAAGAAGGATCTCGTCCAACTGTGAAGATGCTCTACATAGCACAGAATTACTTAATTCAAAAAAGCAATAAGCAAATTTTGGCATTTATGTTTCATGAAATGCGTAATAGATTTAGAGAGGAAAAATATTTTAGTATAAACTTCAAAAATATGCGACACCTTCTCTTTTCCATATTCAAAGACTCAGAGAAAAACATCAAAAAATCTTCTCTGCTTGTCTTATGCAGTCTATCACAGAAAAAAGAAAGTCTTACTCCTTTCTTTTTAAAGATGAAAACTCAAGCCTTATGAAGTTTCTAAAAATATACATTAAGACCAAAGACTTGTACTCAATGAAGCAAAATTTTATATGCATTCAACAATTTTTCACTTATTTATTGTTTGTATACTTGCTAACTTTCTTGACATTTCAGTGTATAGCAATATAGTATAACAACCAGTCTCATAATTGGCATCGTTAGCAAGTTTATTTCACGGTTGGTCTGTCCGAGTATGTTTTAAACTAGATTAGTTAAAGGAAAGGTTCACTGCACTTTTGGTGTCAGTGGTTTGAAGAAAAATAGAATGGTATTTCATCAATATTCCACTGTTAAAGTTAAACATACTGCCCATGATTGGCATATTGATATATAATTACACACAGCAAATAAAGATTAGCAAAAACTTTGTCCTCTTTATGGTTATGAATATTCATTAAAAGCTGAAGAAAAAGGTGCTACTAAAATATTTTATATTTCTTTTCCATAATGTTCACAATAAACACTCATGAAATAAAAGCAAATAGTCTCCTGTGTGACTGATGACATCATGGCAACTGGGCTGTTTTGTGCATTTGTTGTCGTAAAGCAATTCACCCTTTTTGCAGAATTTTGCTCACCGAACGAACACACTACCAGAACAGTCAGTGCACCATCAGGTTGGCGTTGATAGCCTTGTGGGCGTTGATAGCCTTGTGGGCAGTGTGCCGACATATAGTACTGTTGTGCTACAGGTGTGCTGAGTTTGAATCCTGGCTCCAGGACTTTTCCCGACCCCCCAAAGTAGTTTATTATTTGTTGAAATATGCTCTAATAATGGTCCTATTGTTCGGTGAAGTAAGGAACATAATGCTATACACTTTTCCCCTGGCAAGGAACTGTAAAATAAATTTCCAGGAAAATTGATGCTTGGCTTGTAATTCTTCCTTGTATCACTATAGGCATAGATATTGGAGAATGTACTGCAAGTGTAGACAAGCTTCATTTAGACCTGTCCTCAAATAAATAAATAATAATAATTATAATTGGAGTGATGTACATGTAATTCTTTAGTTCTGCTTGTGGATGTGTGCTTCAAAGTTTGTCAACTGGATAAGTTTCAAAGAGGCTAGTTTTGATTATAGACCCTTATGTATGTCACTTCCACCCTCAGCCAATAGAGAGGAGCAGATGTTGTACCGATAGGTTAGGGTTGTCACGATACCATAAAAATGTCTTGCGATACTATACCAGCTGAAGTATCACGATACCATGCAGTATTGTTAATTTAAAATTCAATTCTACAAAATGAATCAAAATTTCATAAATAAATAGATGTAAATGAAACAGACAATATTTTTCTCTGAATACTTAATTAATGTGAATGAATGACTGGCTATTGTTATCCATGAAATGATCTAAACAAATCTTAGCACTGCACAGAAGCTGCATGATGTGACATTTAGATGTGCATTTATACATTTAGACTGTATTTATAATTGCATAAATAAAGTTATGAGATTAATGTTTTAAATACTAAATTCTGAATTTAGAAATATGTTGGAAAATAATGTAATATGCCTACTTTTAGGTGGGAAACTTCAAACGGCCAGCAGGTGGCAGAAGTTCGTGATTGAATCACTGAGTCATTCAAACGATTCTTTCAAACCGGCTGAATCCTTCAGAAGCGAATCAAATGACTGTTTTTATGAATGGCTCAGTGAATCAGTGATTCAGAGACAACGCGAAACGAAACAAAAACAGCACTCTTGCTCGTGTCATATTGCCGAACTGTCAGGAGCATTTTCTGCTCGCATATCTTGAAATTTCCAAGTTAGCAGAATGTATATTAAAACATAACATTATAAATGAATAAAAATATATGTATAATGATTGATAAGAACCAAGTGCAAAGCCGTTCGTTATGCTGATGAATGGAACTGCGTTCGTGATCGCAAAGATGCTTCCAGAAATGAACTAGTTCACCTGTTCTAGAAGTGATCAAATGAATAAAACTGCGAGAATACTTTCTTGTAAGATATTATGATGTTGAATAAGTGATGCTTGATCTGCTGTTTTTTAAAATGACATCAGACGGTCTGAATCAGACTCTTTCTTCTGATAAACTGCAGCATGAACAACGACGTGCGAGTGAACTTCTCATTGCAAACTGAACTGAAGCGTCGGGAAACACTCAATACAATATAAAGCATATACACAGACTAAACTACACAGAGCACAGCAGAAAGACATTTGGCAATCAACTTGTAATGTTTCTGCTGGCATGCATGTTCAAATGAACGTTTAAAACAGTGTTACTGCCGTGCATACTACATATCTTACGGTACTACTACTATAGGTGTGACTTCATAGCAGGATATCGACCAATCGGACTGTCTGCACGAGTTCAAACTGGAGCACGAGGATCATATATGCGACCGGTCATATTCCATTTACGCAGACCGGAGGGGTGTCCGCCTAAATACACTATTTATGAACTACTGACACACATATTCACGCTGCTAGTCACTTTCTTCTGTATATTTAGAGTGTCGGAAAAAGTCATCGTAAAACAGAAGAGAGAGAAATGGGGAAAGTTGGTTTCTCCAGCAAAGATTCTTCAGCAATAGACTGGTCCGCCATCGACCGATTCTGGAAGCTACCAGAGTTCTCCAGCTCAGATGAATCATTTGATTAAATAAAAATAGAATTAGTAACATTTTACTTTAGATAGTATGGACAAAGTATGAATTAAGAACACTTAATGACTCGAAGCTGCATAAATCAGAATTGAGGGACAAAATTCAACTTTACCCAACTCACATAACACTTTACTTTGACCAGAGTGGTTCTGCTGAAATAACAACTGATGACTTGCACTTTTAAATATCTTTTAAATATGTCAAATTTAAGTGGATTTACTGTCACTCCTGATTCTGTGTTTGTGAAACCAGTTTACACACTCAAAGGTATATATGCATATTGATTAGGTATTATTACCATAATTTGATTATTAGATGGATTTTTGAAGAATATGCTGACTCTTCATCTTGAAAGAGAATGAGGATTGAATGACTAACAAATGACCAAAAAAAAAAAAAAAAAATCTGAAAAATTGATTCACTGACATTATTAACTGAAAATCACACAACATTTTTTTTATTTTATTTTTAAAACGTACAGGGCCATTTCAGTTAGGGACTATTTACTGCAACAGCACTAGTTCTCTTTGAGAGAAATAACAGTATCCAATTCTAATATTTCTTTTGAGTTAAATAATTTCAGTGAACTGTTTGATCCAGTTCACAAAACCAATATGAATCATTTATTTACAAATTAGACTGATCTCTTGGGTTCGATTCACTGACCCACTGATCCATTTGTAATAATTAGGAAACAGTTAACTAAAAAATAAAAATTTGCTGGAAAAAGTACTCACCCTTAGGTCATTTAGGATATAGATGTTTGTTTCTTTAACAGATGATTGAGAACAGATTTGGAGAAATTTAGCATTACATACCTGCTCCTCTGCAGTGAATGGGTGCCGTCATGAGAGTTCAAACATCACACAACATCAAACATCTGACATCACAATAGCCCACAAATATTCCATGTGACAGTCCATTAATGAACATCTTTTGGAGAGGAAAGCTGCGTATTTGTAAGATATATCATCATTAAGGTGTTTTAACTTTAAACTGTCTCTTCTGGCCAAAATACCAGCCCATAATCTATAATAATGCTTCCTCCAGTGAAAAAATAAATTAAAATCTATCCCCAGTTGTCAAAATCTACTGACATATTCGTTTAGAACTCTTTTGGACTGTTTGTACTTGTAAACAGTTCTTTTCATATTTCTCTCCTGATTCAGACTAGACCTTTTTTTTCACTGGAGAAAGTAATATTAATTAATTATTAATAATTTGTTAAATTTTTAAAGCACTTTTCTGGGTAATCAAAGCGCTTTACATGGAAGGGGGAATCTCCTCAACCACCACCAGTGTGCAGCATCCACCTGGATGATGTGACGGCAGCCATATTGCACCAATCAATATTGAACGCCAACCACACACCAGCTTATTGATGGAGAGAAGGAGTGAAGAAACCAATCAGTATATGGGGATGATTAGAAGGCCATGATGATGGACAGAGGCGAATGTGCGAATTTTGATGGAGTAAAAAATGGAAGGCTATTTACTTTAAAATTATGGTAACAATATTGAATTTTTGAAACGACTTGATTTTTAATGGAATCTACCTGAAAAAATCATGTAAAATCTCCTAAATTAATTAATCTATGACACAATGAATTTAATATAATTAGTGAAATGTGCTCATTTATTTTAAGTTGATTCTCAAAATTCTGTGATTTTGAGTGAGGCCTGTTTGTATTTGACTTTGAGTTATTTTGTACATTTAAAAGACTGTATACAGCCAAACAGCTCAAGTAGGAAAATACTTGAGAAATACTGGAAAGTACTGCTTTAGCACTAGCAAAGCTACTGCTCATTGAACAAGGCTTAAAGGGATAGTTCACCCAAAAATGAAAATTCTGTCATCATTTACTCACCCTCAAGTAGTTCCAAACCTGTATGAATGTCTTTGTTCTGCCGAACACAAAGGAAGATATTTTGAAGAAAGTTTGTAACCAGGCTGTTTTGGGGCACCATTGACTTCCATAGTAGGAAAAAAAATACTATGGAAGTCAATGGTGCCCCAGAACTGCTCTGTTTCTGACATTCTTCAGAATATCTTCATTTGTGTTCAGACTCATACAGGTTGGAACTTGAGGGTGAGTAAATGATGACACAACAGTTTTTGAATCAGTTTCCATAACATAACTCTCTATACTCTGCTGCACAAGATTTGCTGGAACTTCAGCAGAACTCAAATGTCAAACATAACTCATTACATTAATGGTTTCCTTTTCTCAAAAAACACATATAATGAGCTATATAAGCACTGGGATGTAGTGGTTGAGGTATACAATTTTCATTTTAAACGGCCCGGAGTAACATGACATGACTAGTGCATATTAGTTCACTATTATTTGCCACTTTAACTTCCGTGAACATTATGAAATAATAATCCACAGAAGAGGATTTTGCTTTAGATGCCATTTTTAGAACCCTAGTAAATTGTAATAGTAGTTTCTGTTCATAACTCATAATCGTGATTCTCAATCTCAGAAGTGAGGGGGACAGAAATGTCTAACTTCTATTGACACAATTGTGAATCCACTGCTTGTGTAATATTATACATAACCACTGTACTAATGACAATGTTTGAAACTATCACAGAATAAGGAAGAATATAATTTTTATAGCCTATGTATCTTTGCCAAATGTCAATTAGCATTGCATAATCTGCATTTTTAACATTGAAAACACACACAACCATGTAATCATGGTTTACTGTCTTCACCTTATTCAGCTTTGCTACATAGATAGCTTTGGCTAATAGGATTCTTGCACGTACTCGTATTTAGCTACTTCTTAATTCTCAACATCCGGCTTATAGCTATACATCTCCATTCCTCCACTGTCTTTCAAATATGCATTTGCACATGCGAAAGTTCTCATGCTGGCCAGGCGCACTATATGCGACTGATAAAAAGTGCTCACCTGGGAACTAACAATCACCTCTAAAATAAAACCGCAAAATTGAGCTAATTCTCTTAAAATAAATAGGTAGCCTTCTTTCCTTAATTACAGGTACATCTCAATAAATTAGAATGTCATGTAAAAGTTCATTTATTTCAGTAATTCAACTCAAATTGTGAAACTCGTGTATTAAATAAATTCAATGCACACAGACTGAAGTAGTTTAAGTCTTTGGTTCTTTTAATTGTGATGATTTAGGCTCACATTTAACAAAAACCCACCAATTCACTATCTCAACAAATTAGAATACTTCATAAGACCAATAAAAAAAAACATTTTTAGTGAATTGTTGGCCTTCTGGAAAGTATGTTAATTTACTGTATATGTACTCAATACTTGGTAGGGGCTCCTTTTGCTTCAATTACTGCCTCAATTCGGCGTGGCATGGAGGTGATCAGTTTGTGGCACTGCTGAGGTGGTATGGAAGCCCAGGTTGCTTTGATAGCAGCCTTCAGGTCATCTGCATTGTTGGGTCTGGTGTCTCTCATCTTCCTCTTGACAATACCCTATATATTCTCTATGGGGTTCAGGTCAGGCGAGTTTGCTGGCCAATCAAGCACAGTAACACCATGGTCATTGAACCAGCTTTTGGTACCTTTGGCAGTGTGTGCAGGTGCCAAGTCCTGCTGGAAAAGGAAATCAGCATCTCCATAAAGCTTTGTCAGCAGAAGGAAGCATGAAGTGCTCTAAAATTTCCTGGTAGATGGCTGCGTTGACTGTGGACTTCAGAAAACACAGTGGACCAACACCAGCAGATGACATGGCAGCCCAAATCATCACTGACTGTGGAAACTTCACACTGGACTTCAAGCAACATGGATTCTGTACCTCCCATTCTGGGACCTTGTTTCCAAATGAAATGCAAAATTTACTTTCATCTGAAAAGAGGACTTTGGACCACTGAGTTCTTTTTCTCCACAGCCAGGTAAGATGCTTCTGACGTTATCTCTGGTTCAGAAGTGGCTTGGTAGCCCTTTTCCTGAAGATGTCTGAGCGTGGTAACACTTGATGCACTGACTCCAGCTTCAGTCCACTCTTTGTGAAGCTCTCCCAAGTGTTTGAATCAGCTTTGCTTGACAGTATTCTCAAGCTTGCAGTCATCCCTGTTGCTTGTGCACCTTTTCCTACCCAAATTCTTCCTTCCAGTCAACTTTGCATTTAATATGCTTTGATACAGCACTCTGTAAACAGCCACAGCTTTCAGTAATGACCCTCTGTGACTTACCCTCTTTATGGAGGGCGTCAATGTTCATCTTCTAGACCATTGCCAAGTCAGCAGTCTTCTCCATTATTGTGGTTTCAAAGAACAAGAGATACCCGGAATTTATACTGTATGGATGTTCATTACTTGAAACTCAAATGTAAATATTCTAATATTTTGAGATACTGATTTTTGACTTTCATGAGCTGTAAGCTCTAATCATCAAAATTAAAACAAAAAAACTTTTGAAATGTTTTACTTTACATGCAACGAATCTAAAATATATGAAAGTTTCACTTTTTGAAATAACTTACAAGAAAAAATGAACTTTTTCACGACATTCTAATTTATTGAGATGCACCTGTATTTTAGTTTAATCAGTTCCTCAATTCAAGCCTCAAAACTGCTGAAGTTTCCTTTAAAAAAAATGAGGAAAACACACCTCTTGTTTTTATTAGTAAAAAAGTCCTCAATATTTTCTATACAACACTGAATCACAATTTCTTTAATGAAATATACACACTATTTTTAAGTATCACCTTAATTTTTTTAAATGAAAATTACAAGACCCATGATTAATTTTTTACAGTGCATCTTGGGATTTTTAATGTCCACAGAGAGTCAGGACCTTGGTTTAACGTCTCATCCGAAGGATGGTGCTTTTTGAAAGTATAGCGTCCCCGTCATGGTGCTTTAGGACCCGCACAGACCACAGGGTGAGCACCCCTTGCTGGCCTCACTAACACCTCTTCCAGCAGCAACCTAGTTTTCCCAGCTCTCCCATCCAATACTGACCAGGCTCAACCCTGCTTAGTTTTAGTGGGCAACCAGTCTTGGGCTACAGGGTGATATGACTTTAATAATATTATGGATATATAGGACTCATCTTTTAGAAGCAATGAATTTAAAACGTCTTAATGATGAATTTGTTTATTAGCACAGCTTTTTGATTTACTAAGTGTTAATTGATGGACTGGTGTCATGTGGGTTTGTGGATTATTGTGATGATTTATCAGCTGTTTGAACTCTCATTTTGATGGCACCCATTCACTGCAGAGGATCCACTGATGAGCAAGCAATGTGGTGATAAATTTCTCCAGATCACATCTCACAACTCACATCTCACATTTATTAAATGTAAATAAATTGCTGATTTCGGGTAGAAAAAAACAACAACAACAATAATAGTGTCAAGCAATAAAGGTTCTAGGTGAATAAACAGTACATGTGCACACTGTACCGAGATTACAGACAATTTCACCTAAAATGTGATTGTAAGGACAAGAGTGTGGCTTTTTATATATTCATCAGCTATATATTCTTAATTTCATGCTAAGTCTTAGAACATAATGCAGTTCAATTGTGTTAGGGCTTGAAATTTGATCAGCAAGTCTTTGCATCCATGTGGAAATGATCAACAATGGGTTACTTTCCAAAAAAAAAAAAATCAGTAATGTGACACCCATCTTTGTGTTTAATTATTAATCTTCCGATCATTTGTTTTTTAATTTAATATTAAAAACAGAAAAATGAGAAAACGGTTCCTTTTTTCGTTTTTCAATTTTTCAAAAAAACGAAAAAACAAGAATTCTGCTTGATTTTCCATTTTTACATTCAGGGCTAGAAAATGAATAAACAGCTTGAATTTTTTATCTCTGCATTTAGGCGGGAATAAAACGCCCCTTTCCGCTGATTGGTCAACCAAACATTAAACCGTGCCGTCATTAGTTCCTGCTGCTACAGTTGTATGCATTCTTAACGCATTTATTGCAACTATATTTAATCACTTTAATCTGCGGAAAGGGGCGTTTTATTCCCGCCTACATGCAGAGATAAAAAATTCAAGCTGTTTATTCATTTTCTAGCCCTGAATGTAAAAATGGAAAATCAAGCATAATTTTTTTCGGTTTTTTTGAAAAATTGAAAAACGAAAAAAGGAACCGTTTTCTTATTTTTCTGTTTTTAATATTAGATTAAAAAAAACAAATGATCGGAAGATACCCTGATTGTCCTGGATGGCAAAGGTTTATCTTTACAATTTTGCCTGATAAATGCTTACAATCTGCACACAAAAAATGGTTCTCTGTATTCTTCTGAAATGGCCTTCAGATGTGATTCATTCATTGCTTTCGTATGCACATATGTGTTGAATCATAAGAAGAAAGCAGAAACACCACTACCCAGAAGTCACAGCGACTGGCTTATTTGCCAGGGTGTGGCTTAACACATCGTAGTCAAATTTAATCCTCCTACTAGAGTATTTCATTCCTCATTCCTGCTGAAACTCTTCTCTCGGTAAGTTTGTAAACGGCACTTAAACACTAATGCTTACACTTTGCGTACTTATATTTATACTTATAGAGTACACAGACCCTACCTGTCTGAAAATCTTTGATATTTTTTTTCTTATTTCAGTACTTAATAAACTAAGCTTTTTATCATTTTATACTCACATGTTTTATATTCACATTAATATTTATTACTCCACTGTTATTTTGTCTTTTTTTTTTTAGATTCGAGCTCTTTGAAGTGTACGTGAATCTCAAAGATGGTAAGTTATTTGTTTATTGCTGTAATAAAAGTCTATCATCATTTTAGCATACATTAAGTTTTAACACGCCTTTATTTCTGCCGATATTTAATCTTCTATAGAGAATAATAGTATATGTTACATTTCCGACAGTTCATGTGTCGACGCCCATAATAGCTGCGTAGAAAAAAAACAAAAAACCTTGCTTAAAGGGGCACAGGAGCATAAGTCCGTTTACTCGATGTTTCGCTGTCAAACACTTACTACAGAATGAAATGATGCTTCTTTATTAGCCAACAACAGGCGACACGTGTTTCTGGAAATGATGGTACTGTTTATATAACTATGTTTTATGGACTACAACTATTTCAGAGAGAGTTTAAGTTTTCACAAACCTGCACAAATATTTAGAAAGAAACAAAATAGTTGTAAATGAGAGCAACGATGACTCATTCGCGTGGGCTGAACGACTCAAAGGGCGTTCCTGTCTGTGTCCCTCAGTTTCTCCACTCTTGTATCCTCTCTCCTCTACTTCACCCTTGTTCCGCTGAGTTAAAGTAAACTGATGGATTATTTCCGCTAACGTGGCGGATAATTATAATATTTAATAAAGGACAAAGTCAGTAATGTGATGTTATGATACTACTATCAGACGTTTAGCCTACTGTCAGTATAACCATTACATTAAACGTGTTTGAAATCGCTGTTGTTCATAGTGTGAAAGCTGCAGTTGTATTGTAAAATAAGTTATTTTTTAGCTGTTTATGCCAGGGAGACTGAAAAACACTCAGACACTTGTTGCTGTAGGTAAATTAATATTGCTTTCGTTTCCATATATTTGGATATGTCAAATATGTTTGTTCACTCTATTGTATGGAAAGAGTCTGAGTAACATGACTCCAGCTGGCAGCTGAGCTCACCGAGCATTGAGTACTAGGACAAAAAAAAGGAAATTGGAATAATCTGCACACCATGTTTAGATGTATTCATATATTGTGGTGTAATGCCTTGCTTCTGTTTTGTCAAATATTTAATATAAATTAGCATTCGCTTCAGCTTCATCTAGTGAATTGTCACCACGGCCAGATTTGCAATCTGATCTGAATCATATTTTGTGGAACATTTCAGATGAAATGATTTAAAATCAGTTTGTATGTTGTCATTATGAAAAAGCAGGAATCTGTTCTGTTTGGACCTAGATTTTGAATGGATGGCTGCAGATTCTTAGATAACCACAGAAAGCATTCAGGCCTGAGTTATTCAACACATTCCTGTGGCTGAGACATTAACTTAGTCTTGAGATGAACAATACATTTCCTATCCCAAACAACAGAATGTCATTTAGTTTATCTAATAAAAAGATGTGAGTAGTAATTGGCAAGTAACAGCTGTGTGGCAGACAGCAGCTGATTTAGACTCACAAGTTTGTAAACGATAGACGTGTTCACTTTGCTTATTGGACAATTTCTGGGGGCTTAACAGCTTCTGACCTTTGACCTTATATAATAGCCTTGGCACATAAGCCAAACTCAGAATCGCATTATAGCATACTACCCTTACTACTCCTGCCAGAGAAAGATATGATAAAATAGTAAGAGTAATGCGCTAATATGCGGGTCCGAATTCAGAAATACTGTATATGGCTGTGTCCAAAATCGTATTCCTCTTTTGACTAAGTTATTACTTTGAAACTGCGCTCTAGTTCTATATAGTATGAATTTAATCCCAATGTACCACATGTTTCATGTTGTCATTGTCATGTGACCTACCAGCATCAGTTTTTTAATGAGGCTTTGCTGAGGGCTTTTGTCAGTAGTCTGGTTGTCACCCAGGGGAATTAACTGGGATAAGAACAAACCAGTGCGCCTGTGCCTTTTCCTGTGACTCCTTTGATCAGCAAACAGACACCAACAGAGTGTTTCTGAATTGAAGTTTATTCAATTGTATGAAAAATGTTAAAAAGTATGAGTTTCCCAAAAGATCACGTGATCAGCATGATCTTTTACTCTCTCACAAGATTTTCAGTTACATCAGTTGGTAATTAAAGACCTTTTGTGGTGTTTTACATAACTTTCTGAATTTGAGTGGGCAGTAGTATCTCTTTTAAGTCACATATGATGCAGATAATAAGTAAATATGAACAATATTTGGAAAACAATGTTTAAACTAATTTATATGTGGTATTGTATGAATTGTATGGTATGTCCACATCCAGTATTCTGGTATCATCCCCCGCCTCCCCGAAACACACATGCTACAGAAGATTTGTGGTAGTTGCTCAAAGTTTCCATGTGGAAAACTACCACATGTAAAAGTGAAATGCACATCTTCTTAAAGAGTCAGAGCACTGGCTGCAGAGGAAATGTGGGTGTGGTTGTGACTCACAAGATGCATTACTTAAGTTCCTAAAGTTAAATATATTCATACCATAAAAGAGAACATGAAACTAACACTTGATTTGTCTATTTAGGCTGGCAGAGGCACAGTGAAGTCCCACAGTGGATTCAATGCTAATAATGATGCTGAAGTTCTCTACAAGGCAATGAAAGGACTCGGTGAGTTTGACAAGCATATTAGATGTCAATTTTGACACATTAATTATAAGTAGACCTTAGTGTTGTCACGGTACCAAAATTTCAGTATTCGGTACCAATACCAGTGAAAATCCACGGTTCTTGGTACCAATTTCGGTACCAAAGCAAAACACAAAAACATGCTAATTAAAAAACATTTTTATTAATAAAGTTAAACAAAAATAAACTGCACAAAAATCAATGCCATTCTTTACACTTATTTAAAATTATTGATAATAATAAAAGTAATAAAAGTATGAAAAAAGTAAACGTTCCACCCAAAAGTTTGTCATATTTCTGCTGCCGCTGAAAAACAACTGTAAACTGTCTGTTTTAGGGTTTTCTGGTGCTTCATGATCTTCCTGCAGCTGTAAAAGGAAAATATAATATTAGTAAAGCAGTGGACTGAGTCTGACCAAATGCAACATTAGATCATTGACTCCAACTAAAATATAACATTTCAGTAAATAACAAACCTCAGCTTTTATAATAAATTTAGATAAGATTACGTATATTTTAAGACAAGTGTATATCAAATAGAAGGAAACTGTAGTATTAAAAACTCTTTACAATAAGATCCCATTTGTTAGATAACATGATCTATCAAATAAACAAAAGTTATATAGCAATTATTCTTCTTATAGGGTTAATTTCAAAATTTACTAATACATAAAAATCAGTCAATCAAAGTTCAATCTGTTAAAATTATTTAATGCACAATGAACAAAAATGAATGATCAAGTGCTTGTATTAAATAACATTCACACACATTAAATTGTTCACTCACTGTAAATTGATGTTAGATAATAACATGAAGTAATTTTAAAGTCTATACAGGAGATCAAATTTGACTGTACTTTCATTTAATATAAACTGTGTACATATTTAATAATACAAAAAATTAATAAAAAAAAAAAAAAAAAAGGCCAGAACTGTTTTTTTCTGACGGACTGATATGACATAACTTACCATTTGTACATTCTCTAACACGCATATTTTAGATTCACAATTAATTTAAAAGCCTCTGGTGTGTAACAATAGTAAATACCATCATGTCCTCCTGTTGTTTTTACCCTAATAAAAGTTATAAGTGCATTAAGTAGTTAATAAAGAAACTTCATTCTAATGCTCATTATATTAGCGTTAGCCGCGCTTATGCTAAGGATTAACTCCGCTATAAGCAATGATTAAAATAAACATTTATGAATAAAGATCTAAATATTAAATTGAAACTTACCTGCTTGAACTCTTTCATTTGATCCGGGTGTCAGTCTTTAAAGTGTTGTTAGTTTGATTAATTTCCTCCTTTTGATGTCGCCCTGTCTCAGTGCTTTTATGAAGAGAGCGTATCTGCGCAGCTTTCAGATCACGCAGCAGGAACCGGGTTGACCCGGGTACTCGGTACCACCGGTACTTAAAAGAAACCTGGTACCGTGACGTTTTCATTTTATTAGTACTGACTTGGTACCGAAGTACCGGGTCTTTTGACAACACTAGTAGACCTTCATATTCATGTCTGTATTTCAACACAGTATTATATCAATAAAACCAGTATAACTGCAAATTAGAATCTATAATGCTGTAGAATAGCAGAGATCTTACACATTAAGTGTGACTTATTTATTATTATTTGGAGTATCAAGGCTGCATGTAGATTCATTTGTATTTAGACGTTAATTAGTGAGTTTTGCTTGTGTAATCGGTTTAGTTAATTCTTATACATAACCCAAAATATTGCATCTGGGTGTAGGAGATGGATATCGGTCTACTCATTATGTAATGGTCATCAACATTAATTGTTTTATTTTACTCAGGCACTGATGAGGATGCCATTATCCAGCTGTTGACAGCACGCAGTAATGCACAGCGCCAAGAAATCAAAGCTGCATACAAAACCCTGCATGGAAAGGTAATATCATCAGCATTACTTATGTACTCTTAACACCGTTTAATTTGAATTAATGCAGAACATTTAAAAGGTATATACATTTCTTTTTTATTTTCATCTCTGTTTAGGATTTGGTGGATAATTTGAAGTCAGAGCTGGGTGGGAAGTTTGAGAGTCTGATAGTGGCTCTGATGACTCCTCCCATCATGTATGAGGTCACATGTCTGCGGGACGCTATTAAGGTACATATCAATAACTATAGGGCTGTCAATCATTTTTAATTCATTTTTAAGATTTTTTGAATTTTTTTGTATAAGTACTTGTAGTGAAATACACTTGACAGTTTAATAGACAGATCAGTGTATATCTGTACATTTGCATTTTGTTTTCTTAGGGTGCAGGCACAGATGAGAAAGTGTTGGTTGAGATCTTGGCATCTAGGTCACCTAATGAAGTCAACCAGATCAAAAGTTTATACAAGCGAGGTAACTGTGTTTGTGTGGGCTGTGTACTATAAGTCTTTGACTTTGTACATCCATATGGCTTGGACTCAATGATTGGATGTCTTATTTCTTTACTCTTGAGGTTGATGTCTATATGAATAGTATTCTAGTGTATAAAGCATAATGATGACCTGGAGGAAGATGTGACTGGTGCACAAAATACACACGGATCTTGGCTAACCTCATTTCAATCTCTCTCTAGAGATTTCAAAACAAGCATTTTATTTGGATGCTGCTAATCCCCCCTTATCTTTTGTTGTTAGGTTGCTACAAGGCCTTTCTGTATGTAGTCCATTAACAATAAAAATTAAAATGAAAGATTTAAATCAACAATAATGTTGATTAACGTCTATCGCAGCAAGTATTAGGCTTGCTGCGATAGACGGCGTTGGCGGTGATACCGTTGTTAAGCCACAACACCGGTTGCCACTTGCCCACCACGGCACCGTCCCTCACAGTAATTATTATTATTATTATTATTTTTTTATAGTAATAAAAATAATTTAATTCAGTTAGAGAACAGACACTACAATTAAAACTGAACGCGGCAGCTCAATGCAGCACACCGAACGAACCACAGTCAAAGCAAAGAAGAGTGAGGCGAGACAGACGAGAAGAGTGAGGCGAGACAGACGAGAAGAGTGAGCCGAGACAGACGAGAAGAGTGAGGCGAGACAGACGAGAAGAGTGAGGGGAGACAGACGAGAAGAGTGAGGCGAGACAGACGAGAAGAGTGAGGGGAGACAGACGAGAAGAGTGAGGGGAGACAGACGAGAAGAGTGAGGCGAGACAGACGAGAAGAGTGAGGCGAGACAGACGAGAAGAGTGAGGCGAGACAGACGAGAAGAGTGAGGACGAGACAGACGAGAAGAGTGAGGCGAGACAGACGAGAAGAGTGAGGCGAGCTGACTAGACACGAGAAGAGTGAGGCGAGACAGACGAGAAGAGTGAGGCGAGACAGACGAGAAGAGTGAGGCGAGACAGACGAGAAGAGTGAGGGGAGACAGACGAGAAGAGTGAGGCGAGACAGACGAGAAGAGTGAGCCGAGCTGACTAACAAGAAGAGTGAGGCGAGACAGACGAGAAGAGTGAGCCGAGCTGACTAACAAGAAGAGTGAGGCGAGACAGACGAGAAGAGTGAGGCGAGACAGACGAGAAGAGTGAGGCGAGACAGACGAGAAGAGTGAGGGGAGACAGACGAGAAGAGTGAGGGGAGACAGACGAGAAGAGTGAGGCGAGACAGACGAGAAGAGTGAGGCGAGACAGACGAGAAGAGTGAGCCGAGCTGACTAACAAGAAGAGTGAGGCGAGACAGACGAGAAGAGTGAGGCGAGACAGACGAGAAGAGTGAGGCAAGACAGACGAGAAGAGTGAGGCGAGACAGACGAGAAGAGTGAGGCGAGACAGACGAGAAGAGTGAGCCGAGCTGACTAACAAGAAGAGTGAGGCGAGACAGACGAGAAGAGTGAGGCGAGACAGACGAGAAGAGTGAGGCGAGACAGACAAGTCGATGGCAGAAGAGTTTCAAAACCAAATGTAAAAGCGCCTGTTTTAAAAATATTTTGGATTTTGAAAAGCCTGTTGACCTGCCATTTATCTAAGGTGATATTGGAAGTTTTTTTTAACATTAATTTCTCATTTATTTGGTTCCACGGTATTTGCTGATTTTTATTTTATTTAAACTGTGTAATTTTTTCCCATTATTTTACATAAAGGTGTATGCAGTCCGAGCCTCCAAACTTTCTTAATCATTTTGCTAATAAACATTCTACGTTTTATAATTAGGCCTATTTGTTCCTCAGTCTTTACTGATTTTCAGTTTTGTATACCTATTTAAAATTTGCAAGTTATTTGTTATTTCATATTAGGCATAGCATGGTGTATTTTTATTCGGTGTATATTGTATTTTTATTAAAGTTATATGTTCTATGTTGTATTTTGTTGTTGCTTGAATTAAATTCAACTGATGCTGAATTGCCGCTAATTTAAAACTGAAAGTAAAACTGCACAGAGCTTTTACAAGCTATTTGAAACCGAAGGAAAGTGAGGGAAAGAGGGAAAACTCAAACGAAGTATAAACAAACAACTGTTTGACTCCGAATTGCCACGAATTTAAAACTGAAAGTAAAGGGAAAGAGGAGGGAAAACTCAAACGAAGTAAACAAACAACTGTTTAACGCCGAATTGCCGCGAATTTAAAACTGAAAGTAAAATGTGCAAGGTGCTTTTACAAGCTATTTAAAAGCGGAGGAAAGTGAGGGAAAGAGGGAAAACTCAAGTGAAGTAAACAAACAACTGTTTGACACTGAATTGCTGCGAATTTAAAACTGAAAGTAAAACGCGCACGGAGCTTTTACAAGCTATTTAAAACCGAAGGAAAGCAAGGAAAAGAGGGAAAACTCAAACGACCCCCCCACCACGGTGATACTGGTATTACCGGTGTTGTCACATGTCGATTAACCGGTGGGAAAATTTCCTCAACATCACAACCCTACCATGTATGTGAATAGTTCTTATAAAGTGAGACTGGAAATTTCAATCCACTGTAAATAGACCTAAGACTTAAGTATGGATGTTTTGACACTTTATAGTATTACTGTTCATTCATTTGATATTATATGATTTCTCTATAGGCCAGCAGACAGCAGGGTATACAAGAAGACCTCATCCAAAGCGATGCCCAGGTAAGATTTATACAAGTTCACATCAAGTCTAATGCAACTAAATATTTGCAAATACTTGTTTAAACTAAAGTGGTCATGTTGAGTTGAATTCAAAAAATGTATTCTCTGAAAAAAATTATTTGGATGTGGAATAAAATTTTCATCTTTTGACTTGATGTAAAATGAGGTGAAATGCTGCCATCTAGTGCTTGTTGTGTGTAAGATCAGTTTGTCAGTCTTACAAAGTTTAAAAACTGTTTGTGTTGGGTGTAGGCTCTGTTTGCCGCAGGAGAACAGAAGTATGGAACTGATGAAGGCCAGTTTATCACTATACTGGGAAACCGTAGTAATGCTCACCTTAGGAGAGGTTAGTTTGACATGCATGTGGGTAATGGAATTTGTATTTTTGTTTTTATATATTCATTTGTTTTCTGTTAATGGTTTTTCTGCAGTGTTTGAGGAGTATAGAAAGCTCTCAGGGTATGAAATGGAGGAGAGCATCCAGAAAGAGACATCAGGAACCCTCCAAGAAGTACTGCTAGCTGTGGGTAAGACATACACACACCTCTGTCAATTAAATATGGTTAATTCATCAATTAAGTGCAAAATAGAATTTTCCTTATTTTACTTTTTATAATTTTATTATAGAGGGGAAGTTCAAGTATGGGTAGGGACTATGGACAAAATAGAGAAAAAATGTAATCTGCCCTTTTTTTAAATCATGTTAGGGGAGGGAATAATTCTTATAATTGAAGAATCAGCCATGTGCAGCACTCAGAGTCATGGTTTGTGCTCTATGTGTGTCTGTTTTGTCTTTTAACACACTCTTTTCTCTGCCTCCTCAGTGAAGTGTGCCCGCAGTGTGCCAGGTTATTTTGCTGATAGCCTTTACGGTGCCATGAAGGTGAATCTGATATTGTTTTAATATTTGTGAACAATAAATATATATTTTTAGTACTTATCTCTTTGATTAGAAGATTTTCTGAACCAAAAAAAAATAAGGACTGCAAAGAACAAGTGTTATTTTAGTATCATGGAAATACAAATATAGTTCCCCTTCGAGGGAACTCGCACTGCGTCGGTAACGACACTTTGGGGAATCCCCTCAGCGTAGCGCGTCTGAAGCATGAATGAAACTATCCCAATCCTGATTGGTGTTGCGTCATGACGTAACATGTGACGGCATACTCGGAAGCTACAAAGGGACGCCGGCACACAACAGAGTCAGCTTTTTTGCTCTTCAGCAAGCGCTCTGTGTCATTGTGTGTCTTATTTGGTGTTGTTTGTCACAAGCAATATATATTATCTTGGCGAGTGGACACACATCAGCTGTGTGTTCGTTGTTTGGGAGCGCAGCACGCCCGAGCAGCTCTCGAGGGAGCTGCCTGTGTGGACTGTGAAGCACTGCCGATCAGAGTGCTGCGCTCCCGCCTGGCTGTGTTTGATGCGGCCAGGCTCGCGCGCCCTGCGGTTCGGGACCCGCGTCCGCCGAGGCGGCGTGGTGGCTTAGATCGTGGGGCTCGCAGATGTATCTGTTAGGAGAGCTCGAGACTGCTGCGGCACATTCTCAGTCCTCGTCTGACAGTTCCGATCATCTCACTCCCCGTGCGGAAGCCCGCATCGCGGCTTCTTCCGCACGGGAGGAGGACCCGATGTTTGAGCTGTCTGATTCTGAGGAATTATTAGACGTGCTCAGCATCGAAGTGGGTGAAATTGCAGAGAGCTCGCCACTGCATTCACACGCACATGAGGAGCTGGTTGATGTGTTGACTCCTGCTGTGGCCAAACTTAATATTAACTGGCCACAAGGAGGTAGGAAGTGCAAGTGAGCGCTTCCTGCAGCACAGGTCTCAGCCTCAACGCTGGGGTTTACCATTTTTTCCTGACTTCCACAATGAGTTGTGTAAGTCATGGATTAAACTGTACTCCGCGTGACTGTCCCTCCCCTGACGTTGCGTCGTCCTTTAAAGCCCCGATACTGCCCACCAAACCTTGTTGTTATACATCAGTATTGGTGGGCAGGGCTTATATGGCGCTCTTGCCGAGCCGAAGGTCGATTTGAGGACCATCCTTCAGGCAAGAAAGGCTTCGGGAAAGAGGTCATCGCTTTCGTAGGGCCTCTGACGGTTGCCCCCCTTGCAATTGAGGTCGTTTCCACCTCGGAACCCTCAGGAAATCGATGTTGGAATCCCGCCGTCCAATACGCTTCGGGCCACATCGATTTCCGGCGAACGCACGCTGCAGTGTCCGCCCCTAAGGCTTGCGGCCTGGCAGCGAAAGCGTCCGCACATAGAAGATTGTTTTCGATCATTCCTGCCGGTATTCCGCTTCAGGGGATCGTAAACGATACTCGAAGAACACCCAAGGTCAGTCTCGAGAGGCTGATTCTCTTAGTAGATTATATCGGCGCATGTCAATGCCTTCCGAATATATCTCCATGGGTCCTGCATATAGTGCAGACTGCAGTTCAGTTACCGCCCCCCGAAGTTCGATGGGGTGGTCTGGACTGCGGTGCACCCAGAGCAGGGTCGGGTGATGGAACAGGAAGTTCACTCCCTGTTGGTTAAGGAGGCCATAGAGCGTGTTCCTCCGCCAGACAGGGAGTCCGGGTTCTACGGCCGGTACTTCATAGTTCCCAGGAAGGATGGGGGGTTGCGTCCAATTTTGGATCTGCGGCACTTGAATCGTTCTCTCAGGAGATTCAGGTTCAAGATGCTCACTATTCCTACCATCGTGAGTCAGATCTGATCCGAGGACTGGTTTGTCACGATGGGTCTGAAGGACGCAACTTCCATGTTTCCATCATTCCTTCTCACAGGAAGCGCCTGAGGTTCGCTTTCGGGGGGCGAAGCATTCCAATATCAGGTTCTTCCGTTTGGCCAGGATAAAGCTAGGCCACGCTATCACTGTAAAGCAGTTCCAATGACTGCTGGGGCTCATGGCAGCTGCGTCCAACGTATCACCTTTTGGCCTTCTGTACATGAGACCCCTACAGGGGTGGTTAAAAACCAAGGAGTTTTCCTCGAGAGGGAACCCGTTCCATATGATCAGAGTCACACGCCGATGCCTTCGTGCCCTGTCCATATGGAAGAGACCTTGGTTTCTGTCCCAAGGCCCAGTATTGGGAGTGTCATGTTGCCGAAAAGTCGTTTCGACAGACTCATCCCTTACGGGGTGGGGCACGGTCATGGACGGCCGCTTTGCGAGAGGTCTGTGGTAGGCCCGGCATTCCTCATGGCACATAAATTGTCTGGAAATGCTAGCGGTCTACAAGGCTCTGAGGAGCTTTCTCCCAGATCTCAGCGGTCACCATGTCCTAATACGAGCAGACAATATGTCAGTGGTCTCGTATTTGAACCATCAGGGGGGTCTGAGGTCGCGCCCTCTGTGCAGATTGGCGCACCAGATCCTCCTGTGGTCCAAGGGGAAACTGTCGTCTCTCAGAGCGATGTATGTCCCCGGGGACCAGAATCGGGGAGCAGACGTCCTGTCGAGGCAGGGGTTGAGGCCCGGGGAATGGAGACTTCACCCCGAGGTGGTGAAGTCGATATGCGAGAGGTTCGCGCGTCTCGAGAGACGACCCACTGTCCACTGTGGTTTTCTCTCAGGCATCCAGCCCCGCTGGGGTTGGACGCCATTGTACAGACATGGCCGAGGCTACGCCTGTACGCTTTTCCCCCGATCGCTCTGCTCCCGGGAGTTCTGGAGAGGGTCCGGAAAGAAGGGGTCAGTCTATTGCTGGTAGCCCCGTTCTGGCTGGCCCGGGTATGGTTTTCAGACATCATGTCACTCCTGGCAGGCCAGCCGTGGCAGATCCCTCTGAGGAGGGATCTGCTGTCTCAGGCAGGGGGGTCTGGCCCCTGAGGGGGCGCGGTACCTAGAGGCTGGCTTGTCGGCTGGAGTGATCGAGACCATACTCAGTTCTAGGGCTCCCTCCACAAGGAGATTGTACGGCTTAAAGTGGAATGTGTTTTCCACGTGGTGTAGAGAACATGGGTTGGACCCGGTTAACTGCCCGGTGGCTTCAGTGCTGGAGTTCCTCCAAGATCGTTTCTCTGCTGGTCTTACCCCGTCCACACTGAAGGTGTACGTGGCTGCCATTGCGGCTTTCCACGCGCCTTTAGATGTTGGGCCTCTGGGGAGGCACCAGCTGGTCGTGCGTTTCCTACGTGGTGCATGGAGGATGAGGCCTGCGGCTCGTTCGAGTGTCCCAACTTGGGATCTGGCTGTGGTCCTTGAGGGGCTGTCACTTTCCCCCTTCGAACCTATCGAGTCGGCTACAGCGAAGAACCTGACCTTTAAGATGGTCTTCCTCCTAGCGATTACTTCGCTCAAGAGAGTGGGGGATCTCCAGGCCTTGGCTATCTCGCCGACTTGCCTGGAGTTTGCCCCTGGGGGAGTTAAGGCCATTTTATACCCTAGGCCTGGCTATGTGCCCAAGGTGCCATCTTATGTGGCACGGCCGGTGGTTCTTCAGGCCTTCCATCCTCCGCCTCATGTGTCGGCGGAAGAAGAGAGGCTTCATCTGCTCTGCCCTGTCAGAGCATTGAATATCTTTATTCAGAAGTCTTCTCATTGGAGGAGGTCGGAACAGTTGTTGGTGTGCTTTGGATCACCCAAGAAGGGACTTCCTGCTTCCAAGCAGACGATTAGTAGTTGGATTATTCAGGCTATTGCCTTGGCCTATCAGGTGCGCAGTTTGCCTTCACCTGTGGCCTTGAGGGCCCATTCTACTAGAGGCATGGCGTCCTCTAGGGCCCTCCTTTCAGGAGTCCCGTTGCAGGAGATCTGCGATGCGGCTGGGTGGTCCACCCCGCATACTTTCATCAGGTTTTATAGCCTGGACCTTCCCTCCACGCCGGGTGCACGAGTGCTCTCGTCCTAAGTTGTGCCTGGTTCAGCTTCACACTAGGACAGGCATGTTTTGGGGTGGCATAGTGGGTATACGTTCCCCAAAGTGTCGTTACCGACGCAGTGCGAGTTCCCTCGAAGGGGAACGTCTCGGGTTACGACTGTAACCCTTGTTCCCCGAGAAGGGAACGAGACACTGCGTCTCTTTGCCACACCTCTCCATGCCTGGGAGCGGCTTGCTTCATCGCAAAAGCTGACTCTGTTGTGTGCCGGCGTCCCTTTGTAGCTTCCGAGTATGCCGTCACATGTTACGTCATGACGCAACACCAATCAGGATTGGGATAGTTTCATTCATGCTTCAGACGCGCTACGCTGAGGGGATTCCCCAAAGTGTCGTTACCGACGCAGTGTCTCGTTCCCTTCTCGGGGAACAAGGGTTACAGTCGTAACCCGAGACGTTTTTTTTTGTTTGTTTGTTTTAGTTTTTAGTTTTTATTATTTTTCCATTTTAATTTTAAAGTTTAAGTAATTTTGTGTGTTTTTGTAATTTTTATTATTATTATTATTGTATTTCTATATAGCAGAGAGGGGCAAACTATGGCCCACCGAGCGCTTTCATCCAGCTCGTGAGTCAGTTGGTCCAAAATGACTAATTTGATGCAATATCAGCAAAATCCAGTAAATGGCATGGTAGCCTACAGTGCGGTATATAAGAGTTACACAATTCAGTCAGAATCAGAATGTGCTCAGTAATATCTTCAGGGTTGGATTTACCCTTTATTGAGACATAGGCAAAAGAAATGTTTCGGTCCCCCATGCCTATTAATATATAATATTACCACCGCAAAACGGCAAATAAAAATTAATCATAATCCATAGAACTTGTGTTGTTCTCTATCGCAGAATCTCATTGCTGATTACAAAACATAATTTTAGTTTAATGTTAGTAACAGAGGCTACAGCCTTTAATATGCAAACTAATGCTGTTATGAGAGAGAGAGAGAGAGAGAGAGTGAGAGATTAAGCGTGTGAATTACCAGAGTACTAACATTCTTCGGCTGCAGCATCTCTACAAATAGCGAACCTGTAAAAGTGTGCTTTTCATAGGGAATAAAAAGTAATTTCATGGGGCAAACATGGAAATAGTTTGTCTTTTTATCCTATTGTTTATTAGCTATATATTTGCTTAGTCAATATGTAGGCTATTTGGGTTTTGGTTCTTCTGCAGTTTTCCAAATTATAAAAATGTTTTGGATCTTCTGCAGTTTTCTGGATTATAAATCACATTTTTTATAATTTATCATATTTCAGATTTATATAGCAATCAATGTGATGTGCAAAGCACTCCACTAGTTTCAGTTTGGCTTTATATGAATTCATTTTGGCTCGGAGTTTATAATAAATGTTGTTTATAGTGAATTAGACTATCATTTATGATTGTTTTATACCTATATTTTTTGTACCTTTTTCTGTTCTTAATACTGGTAAATTTAAAGGATTTCTTGTGGAGCGAGGGCAACGAAAATAAATGTTTCTAATGTTTATAAAGTTTTGTTTATTTTACATTATTTCTGAATGAAATTATAAAATGTGACATTATACACTTTATATATGCTCATTTTATGCTCATATAAAACAAAGTAGATATGGTACAAGAACAGAACCGCCATGTATGTACAAGTATACATACAGTACAGTAGTAAGTGTCAATTTAGAAGAAATAAATAAATAAAATCAAAGCTCCATTTGTCATGCATATACTATGCCACCCCTCACTTCTATTAAAAAAACTTGATGTGGCCCTCAAGTCAAAAAGGTTGCCCACTCCTGCTATATAGGTTATTTTTAGTTATTTTAGTACATCGAGTTAAACTAAATGAAAGAGAAATGTTGCTTTGGCAACTAGCTGAATAAAATAAGTTTAAGGTTTAAAAACGTCATTTTTAAAAAAGGGTTTTAGATAACTATAATAACCGTGCAAAGAACTTACCTGCTTTAATTTTACTTTCATCCTGCAGGGGGCAGGCACTGATGACCAGACATTGATCAGGATCATGGTTTGCCGCTGTGAGGTGGACATGTTGGATATACGTGCTGAATTCCGCAAGAGGTTTGCAACCTCTCTGCACAAAATGATTCAGGTATACTCATGCATACAGGTGTTAGTAATTAGCAGTTAATGCCTTATACATTTTATTCTTTATCCACATCACCGAAACTGAATCTTCTCTCATCTTTCTCTTAAATCTCTTTCTGTTACCACAGGGTGATACCTCAGGTGACTACCGTAAAGCCCTGCTGCTGCTGTGTGGTGGTGATGATGCATAAACCCTGCCACCCTCTCTGCCTGGGTCGAATCCCATGACTCCCGTCTCAGGAGCATGTCTATGGGTCTCCTTCTGAACCCAATTCAGGACAAATTACAAAAACATGACATTCCAAATCAAAAGAAGGATCTCGTCCAACTGTGAAGATGCTCTACATAGCACAGTATTACTTAATTCAAATAAGCAATAAGCAAATTTTGGAATTTATATTTCATGAAATGCGTAATAGATTTAGAGAGGAAAAATATTTTAGTATAAACTTTAAAAATATGCGACACCTTCTCTTTTCCATATTCAAAGACTCTGAGAAAAACATAAAAATCTTCTCTGCTTGTCTTATGCAGTCTATCACGGAAAAAAGAAAGTCTTACTCGTTTCTTTTTAAAGATGAAAACTCAAGCCTTATGAAGTTTCTAAAAATATACATTAAGACCAAAGACTTGTACTCAATGAAGCAAAATTTTATATGCATTCAACAATTTTTCACTTATTTATTGTTTGTATACTTACTAACTTTCTTGACATTTCAGTGTATAGCAATATAGTATAACAACCAGTCTCATAATTGGCATCGTTAGCAAGTTTATTTCATTGTTTGTCTGTCTGAGTATGTTTTAAACTAGGTTAGTTAAAGGAAAGGTTCACTGTACTTTTGGTGTCAGTGGTTTGGAGAAAAATAGAATGGTATTGCATCAATATTCCACTGTTAAAGTTAAACATACTGCCCATAATTGGCACATTGATATATAATTACACACAGAAAATAAAGATTAGCAAAACGTTTGTCCTCTTTTTAAGGTTATTAGTATTCATTAAAAGCTAAAGAAAAAGGTGCTACTTACTAAAATGTTTTAATATTTTATTGCCATAATGTTCACAATAAACACTCATGAAATAAAAGCAAATAGTCTCCTGTGTGACTGATGACATCATGGCAACTGGGCTGTTTTGTGCATTTGTTGTCATAAAGCAATTCACCCTTTTTGCGGAATTTTGCTCACCGAACGTACACACTACCAGAACAGTCAGTGCACCATCAGGTCAGCGTTGATAGTCTTGTGGGCAGTGTGCTGACCTATTGCACTGTTGCGCTACAGGCGTCCTGAGTTTGAATCCTTGCTCGAGGACTTTTCCTGATCCCCCTCGCTCTCCCACTTCACTTCCTGTCACTTCTGCACTGTCCTATACTAATAAAGTTTTAAAAAAATCCAAACAAAGTGTAACAGAATGATTTTGAAACTGATATTTCGATGTTTAAAAAAATCACTTTAAGTTCTTTAGTTGCTTTAAGTTCAAATAGGCTAAAACTTTATAATTTCATATTGTTGGATGTTGGTGGACAATTAAAATGTGAAAATGAAAATACTTAATTGCTTATTCAGTGACTTTTAGTGCGCTATAGGTCAGTATTGGCCAAAGGAAGGCGCTGTAGTCAAAGAATGAACTGACAGAGCAGGCAGAAGGCATCAAATGGCCTGCTGTGTGAAATAATGAAGGAATTTTAGATGATTAATGCTTACCAGTTTGCGACTACATTACATGTAGTTTATTAGTTGTTGAAATATGCTCTAATAATGGACCTATTGTTCGGTGAAGTAAGGATCATAATGCTATATACTTTTCCCCTGGCAAGGTACTGTAAAATAAATTTCCAGGAAAATTGATGCTTGGCTTGTAATTCTTCCTTGTATCACTATAGGCATATTGGAGAATGTACTGCAAGTGTAGACAAGCTTCATTCACACCTGTCCTCAAAAAAAAAAAAAAAATATATATATATATATATATATGTATATGTGTGTGTGTGTGATGTAGCCTACATGTAATTCTTTAGTTCTGCTTGTGGATGTGTGCTTCAAAGTTTGTCTACTGAATAAGTTTCAAAGAGACTAGTTTTGATTATAGACCCTTATGTATGTCACTTCCACCCTCAGCCAATAGAGAGGAGCAGATGTTGTACCGATAGGTGTGACTTCATAGCAGGATATCGACCAATCGGACTGTCTGAATTCAGGGGTGGGACTGTCAGGCCACCTCCAGCCACACAAAGGAACAATGAATGTTAAACCCAGCCCACCAAACAATACACACCTCCCATGTGTGTGAGTGAATGAAAGCAAGGAAGCATTTCTGTCATGATGAATTAAGCTTGTATGATGGCAGTTTTAAGGTAATGACACAATATATGTGTGTTGTTATGAATGCATTCAGGACATTTAGATGTTTATATTCAGAATTTGTGGAAACTTTGTGGATGACCACATGCATCTGTTAGTTTGTGGGAAGGTAAACCCCTCATTTTTAGGAAATTGTATGACATTGATCTCTTCTTCCGGCAACCCAGGTGCCACAGTATTCATGTAAGAACATGATCTTTGAAAGGAAGAGATATTCTACAGGTGAACACACACGCACATATCCGCAAATATGTGTGTGCAAAGAGTGCTCACTTGCAGTGAATACCTGGGTCTGTTTGAGCTGCAACTTGAATAGACTTGAACCTTCCCTTTACACACACACCCACCCACACACTGATGTCTGAATTGTATTTGATACTATGAGAAGTGCGCTGTGTTCCTGTCTAACTGTTCTTTTGGCTTGAAGAGATTATAGAGATTATCCTAATGTTAAACGAGCTCATATTATGTACAACTTTAGGATTCACCTCTATTCCTCTCATGTGTGTGGTGTGTGTTTACACTCACACTACTGTTCAAAAGTTTGAAAGTGTGTGTGTGTGTGTGTGTGTGTGTTTACACTCACACTACTGTTCAAAAGTTTGAAAGTGTGTGTGTGTGGTGTGTGTGTTTACATTCACACTACTGTTCAAAAGTTTGAAAGTGTGTGTGTGTGGTGTGTGTGTTTACACTCACACTACTGTTCAAAAGTTTGAAAGTGTGTGTGTGTGTGGTGTGTGTGTTTACATTCACACTACTGTTCAAAAGTTTGAATGTGTGTGTGTGTGGTGTGTGTTTACACTCACACTACTGTTCAAAAGTTTGAAAGTGTGTGTGTGTGTGGTGTGTGTGTTTACACTCACACTACTGTTCAAAAGTTTGAAAGTGTGTGTGTGTGTGTTTACACTCACACTACTGTTCAAAAGTTTGAAAGTGTGTGTGTGTGTGTGTGTGTGTGTTTACACTCACACTACTGTTCAAAAGTTTGAAAGTGTGTGTGTGTGTGTGTGTGTGTGTGTGTGTGTGTGTGTGTGTGTGTGTGTGTGTGTGTGTGTGTGTGTGTGTGTGTGTGTGTGTGTGTGTGTGTGTGTGTGTGTGTGTGTGTGTGTGTGTGTGTGTGTGTGTGTGTGTGTGTGTGTGTGTGTGTGTGTGTGTGTGTGTGTGTGTGTGTGTTCAAAAATTTGAAAGTGTGTGTGTGTGTGTGTGTGGTGTGTGTGTGTGTGTTTCAAAGTGTGTGTGTGTGTGTGTGTGTGTGTGTGTGTGTTTACACTCACACTACTGTTCAAAAGTTTGAATCCATAATATAAAAGAGACTAATACTTTTTTTGGCAAAGACACATTGAATTGATAAAAATGTATAATAATATGCTGTACAAACATTTTCAACACTGATAATAAGATGTTTCTTGAGCACCAAATCAGTATATTAGACGGATTTCTGAAGAATCATATGACACTAAAGACTGGAGCTGAAAGTTCAGCTTTGCCATTACAGGAATAAATTACATTTTAAAATATATTCAAATAGAATACAGTTATTGACAACTGTAATTATATTTCACATAATTATATTACAAATGTTACCGACAGAAAGACGTTACAAGATATATTAAAAGCATTTTCAAAATGGCAAGGTGGAAAAACCTGGTCTTGACTGCATGATGACATGATCTTAAACTTTGACCGTTAACTGTGTTGACGTTAAGTGTGTGTTGGAGTGGAATGTGGTGTGATCACACAAACTGTAAAGTATAAATTGCACAATATAAATATTGTTTTGGGTGTGTAGGAAAGATAGAAAGAAAGACAGCAGTAACTGCTATCAGATGTTATTGGCCATGGGCATGATATGATCCACAGTATCGGCCAATCAAAGACATGCTCACGTGTTCTGTGTGGGTGAATTGTCATAAGATTTGTAGTTGTACTTACAGTCATTCTAACAAGTAGTGAGTGCACTGACTCCAGCTTCAGTCCACTCCTTGTGAAGCCTCCCAAGTGTTAATTTGATGTGTGGTCAGCGTTCCTACCCAAATTCCTCATGTTATTCCAGTAATGAACTTACCCTCTTTGTGGAGGGTGTTGTTGGGTGAACTATTACCCTTTAAGAATGAAATGTCTAATATTTTGAGATAAGTCAGCTCTAATCATCAAAATTAAAACAAAAAAACTTTTAGGAAATAAATGTCTACAAGATGTATGTATGTGCTTTCCACTGATCCTCTTTCAATCCAGTGCTGTAAACCTGTGTTGTTTACACCTTGAGGATTTATCACAGAATAGACATGTATGTTTAGCTTTTGTGTGTGTGCCTGTGTGCCCATGGGAAACTAAAATGAAAGAAAAAAGCTATTCTTGCTAAAGGAAATGTCGGACGGTCATGTGACAGAGCAACTATTTGGCCTTTAAGTGAGAAGAATGAGTTTCATTATGGGTTTAGTTATATAATGGTAAGTTAGCTTTCTAAAATCTGCATGTTTAGAAATCATATTTGGAAAGAAAAAAGAGCATATACCATTTTTACACTAATGCACTCCAGCTATATGTAATCAGCCTGTGATTGGGTGACAATATTTTATTCCGTAGTTGTCTATGGCAATATGACAGATTATAGCCTACTGTTATTATTTGTAATTACGTTTTCATGACAGTATAAAAAATGACTGGGTGAAGTTTTTCGAACTGTAATTAATTACCAAATAGCTTTAATCTCCTCTGTAAGTAACACAACATATTACATATTAACCATAGACAGGGAGGCAAAGTATGACAAAAGTATCTCCAAAAACACACACATTACAACCCCTTGCCTTTTTGACCCCAAAGGATGATTTGTAATGTGTTGATATGATGTCATATAAATGGAATGTATTAATTACTTCACAAATCATGGTCACATGATTATTGTCAAGGTTCCATTTGAGAACATACTTTATATAGAAACCCAAAACATGGGTTTAATTCTCACTTTTATTTTTCATCATCAGTGTATTTCATTATTTCATTTTATAAATACAAGAAACAGTGCAAAACTTTCTGCTATTAGATTTTCAAAACAATTTATTCTATATGATTTATAAGCCTGTTTTCCTCATGGGGACCAAAAAAGTGTCCCCACAAGGTCAAAATTTACTGGTATTACTATACTTGTGGGGACATTTGGTCCTCATAATGGAAATACCAGGTACACACACACACACTCACCTACATGCATTAGGCTACTGCCAAGAATGCTGTTATAAAGGCAAAGTATCAATGACAAGTTCCAGCTTCTATACTCAGATTACTTCAGTCACACACACACACACACACACTTCCATGCTTTATGGGGACTCTCCATAGACGTAATGGTTTTTATACTGTGCAAACTGTATTTTCTATCCCCTTACCTTAACCCTACCCTAAACCTAACACTCACACAAACACTTTCTGCAGTTTTAGATTTTCAAAAAAAATAGTTTTTTGTAAACTTGGGTTTTAAAAAAACTTGGGTTTTGTAAAGCTGTTTTCCTCATGGGGATCAAAAAATGCCTCCACAAGGTTTAAAATTCATGGTATTACTATACTTGTTGGTCATTTGCTCCCCATAATACCTCTTAAAACACACACACACACACACACACACTGACAGAGAGAGAGAGAGAGAGAGAGACCTGTTTGGAATCTGTGGTTACTGTATCTCTTACGCTGCTCCACAGACAATGAAAGTTTATGTGTGTGTGTGTGTTTGTGTGTGTGGGTAAGTGTGTGTGTAGGGGAGGGTTTTTAGAATATTAGGATCTGACAACATCCTCAAAAGCTTATCATGAACAGGAAGTTTCTTATGGTTTAAAATTTGGATAAGGTTTTTCACTTGTTTAGGCTGATTATATGTTTGTGTGATTTTTACTATATCATTTTAAAACTTCCCGAATGAAAATCCAAATAAAAATGCTATTTTTGTTAATCATCTCTGCCTCAAAGCTGCATTTTAAAAATCAAGCTTGTATTAAATGAAACATCTTGTGGTCATTTCACAAGAATGGGGTGTCTTTCAACACAGATACACATAAAAATATTTATTTTGCATGTCACAAATAGTTACAATGCAAAGAGTCTTGTATTTTACAGTAGACTGACGAAACATAATGTAGGCTACATTTGCTGTAACAACATCTGGATATTAAAACGAGATGATGATGAAGTGATAGTGAAGATGAAACATCATCCAATTTATTATTATGACAAACAAATGTAGGCTACATATTTGCAAATTTAGCCTAACTGTTAAAGCACAAAATTAAAAATGATTTAAAGGGCCTATCTTCCCCTTTTTTAAAATCATATTCATTGAAAGATATAAAACAACTGATTTATAGCCTAATAATCATAAAAGTAGTAGTAGTCGAAATAAAAATAACTCCAAACATCTAAATTATTTACTTTTCCTACATCCCTCAAAATGCCCCTTTAATAAATATAAATAAAAACGTAATATTCAACATAATATAAATAGACATATCACTAGTATCCGATTAAATGTCATAATTAAAAACTGTAAATGTGTCAAGAATAAATTTAGTGCCACTATGGTCAAGGCAAAAACTACAAGTGGTGGGAACAAGCGCATCTTGACACCTTCCAATTGTCAAAATCAGAACAGTGCATTTTTGTGTTTACAATAAAAAACGCGATGTTTTACACCTTTAAACGACTATCAGTACAGTAGTAGCCTAGAAGCAGTACCCACAAACGCATACATACACGTTGAGCGCGCGCTCAGCAGTCTCCGCTCTGGATTACAGTGAAGAGAAACGAGCAGAGACTCGCCCAGGAATCTCCGCACTTCTCTTTAGCTACCTCGCTGTGGTCAATGCGCCCCGTGCACTGGCGCTTAAGTGTCCGGCGGCGTCGTGTTCGTGGCTATCGGCGTCTTCTCTGTCTTGGGGGGTTTCGCTTGAGTCGTTTCGGTGAGTTTGAAGTGCGCATCCAGCGGCGCGCGCTTACACATGCCCGCTCGGATCATTGCGCGCGGGTCCGCGCAAAGTTTCTTCTGCTTTTTAACTGATCTGGCGATCTGTTTCCAATAGCCCTCGGGATTAGACCCATATTCGGTGCACGTCGCTGGCTTGGCAGTATATTTACAGGTGAATCCATCCCCGTTCCCAGGCTTGCATGTAACAGTCATGGTGTACTTGTCCTCTCCGCGTGCCACCCACGAGCACTGCGCTTTGTCCTTGGTTGTGAACTTTCCTTTTTTTACGGAAATGTTATTATCACCTCGGCTCTCCTGCCTCCTTCCTTTCCTCCTCGCTTCCCTGAAGCTTTCAGCAGTGAAGATGAGCTGTGAAAGACACGCGAGGAACAGCAGGAGCGCGAGAGTCCCACGGAGAGACATTTCCTTCAGTGACGCAACGATCTAAGAAATATTAATTATGAGTATAAAAATACGATATTATTTAATTTTTTACATTTTAAAAGATGCAACAGGCTTATAGTAAATAGGTAATATCTTTGTATAAGGTAAAAAAAAAAATCTCATATAAGAATTTGATTTACACCGAAAAGTTAATTGATCTTACCAAGAGTTATGAGGACAGATGTGTGATGAGATTCCTTCACTAGTTTACATCAAAATGAACTCACTCGTGGTTTTTATGTCAAGTGACACACCCACTTACTACAGGACAATCAGATTCTCTCACATGAGAAGAGCCCTTTAATGAGCTCTTGCACACATGCAGGAATCCACTGCTTACGTCATTCATGTATTTGCATTTTTAGAGGGGGCTGAACTAAAAGATATGAATTGCAGCTGTCATGTCCTTGGGCCTGAGGCTTTTTAAACCTTGAACATCTTCATTGATCTGAGCTTATGCACCTAAGATTTTGAGTGAAACAAAAAGCATTATTTGTGGATAATATTGGCAATGTTCACCATAATGTTGAAAGAAGCCAAGATTGAATATTTGAGCCAAGATGGGAATATTTTTTTGGGGTGGGGGGATTCCAAACAGCTAGTCCCCTGGGGCCTGACAATACCATAACCTGTTCCTGAATTCCATGTATGTAAGAGCCATGGTTATACATGCTATATGGCTGCAAATACGTAACAGTAGTGTTATACTTGTGTAATATGCCCTGGTATGTAAAAATGTTTTGTTAAAGGGTTATTGTGAGTGTGCACTCATGTGGTAGGGGTGAGGGGTCCCATGTGATTGTGTATGTCTTTGTGGCCTAATTCTATACCTTAACAGCCACTCCACCCCTCCCTCTTAATATCAGTTTAATGTGCTTTATTGATTAATCTTATTGCATTTGCAGCCTATTTGCACATACAAATAAGTGTAAAATAATAATAGTACAACAAGAGTAGTGCAAAAAAACATCTTTGTCTTCATGAGGTGTTAGTAACTTGTGGAACGTTAACTGGAGTTTAATGAATTTAGGTCACTTTTGAAGGGGAGGGGGTTAGAAATGGGGTACAGAGAGACAGAAAGCAGGACTAGGAGTTTAAAATGTATTTGTATATGCATTCAGATTTTTACAATTAGTCTTTACAGGTGTTTACACAATGGTTATTTACATTAACTATTAACTAAATTTGAAATAAAATGAATTTATGTATGTATATATATATATATATATATATATATATATATATATATATATGCACGCTGGAGTTTTGTTTGAGTTATGAACAATGAGTCATCCATTAAAGTCCAATTTCCTTGTGCATATTCATTACTTATTTACCAAGGGATCAAGACATGAAGATACATTTTACATCCAAGCAATATTTGCTTTGTAGTTATAGCTAAGCTCTACATCAGTGTTATCAGTAATGTAATGATCTCACACACACACATTCATAAAGCCAAGTGTGCGTTAATGAATGTGAGTGTGATGGTTTTTAGTGATAGGCTACTGTGCATGTGTCTGGTGGAGAAGCTCATGAGCTCATCTTGGAATTCCATCACAAAAATGGCTTGGTGCTTATTGATTTAGTGACCGTTATTCCATATGACCTATTTAGGCTACAGGAAGGGCCTGGACTGCAGCATATATGAGGTTCCAGGTGTTTGCAAATTTGCTTTGTTAAAAATATATATATGGTTTGACTAATAATATTTTGATGGTGCTAAATGACATAGTATAAATAATGAATTAAAGAGGCACTTGAGCCTCACTGAAGAGGCTGTGAGGAACTGTGCACTGATGCATGAGTTGTGACTGGAGGGTGTGTTTGTGTTAGGCAGGTGTGTCAGCTTCCAGCTGTGCAACATATTACAATCATAACATTACAGGGATCTAAAGGGATTTGAACTCTTTGTAATACAAATACATGCATTCTTCTTTCTTTTGGTTAAATGTTTGCTGAGAGCTTATGGAATATATTTATAAAAAAAGAAGCTGTCATTTTAGAAGCTTGAGATTTAGAAATTCCAGTCTGTCTTTGTAGCTCTAGGGTTTACGGTTTGGCTGGTTAGCATGGCCCCATTAGCCCCTGCTATAGCAGATGACTTAAAGGGATAGTCTACTCAAAAATAAAAATTCTGTCATTTACTCACCCTCATGTCATTCCAAAATGTGTGCATATCTTTATTCTGCTGAACACAAAAGAAGATAGAATGTTGCTGGTTTCGGTTCCCATTGACCTCCAGTGTAGTTTTTGTCCATATGATGGGTGTCTATGGGAACTGAAACTTAGTGACCAGCATTCTTCAAAATATCTTCTTTTGTGTTTCACAGAAGAAAGTCATACAGGTTTGGAACGACATAAGGTTGAGTATAATGGCAGAATTTTCCATTTAGACTGTGCCTTTAACTATGCTATTTGGCTTTAAAAGTATCTTTCTCCATTGACTGACATTCAAGATTAGCTGTGTATTCTGACTAAATATATAAATACATATTTTTAAAAGCAAAATTTCATTTGCTAATGTTTGATTATAGCAAAGTCGATGTTTTACCAGTGTCTGATTATTTTTTTAGGGCTCTTAAAAGTTGCTGCTTTTGATGTCACAATTTAGGATGGTCAGTAATAAAAGTTTTGGGACTGAGAGTGTTTTGGTGCCATCAGTTAATCAGCGTTCTCATGATGTAATGCTTCAGCTGCTCGAGAGTAATTGCTAAGCTCAGGAGATTGGCTCAAAATATTCTGTCTTGACTAAGCATCTGCCACTGAGATGCTGGATCTCCATTAAACAACAACAACAACAACAACAACAACATTAGATCCACATGGGTTTTGTAACCAGTTTTGTTTTGTGAGTCTTTTTGCCCTCTACTGGTGGTGATGTGCTCTGACATGAGTGAAACAAAAATCATACTTCTCTTCAGTTCGGTTTGGAACTGCCCTCCCCCTATTTTTGTCGTCTAGACTAGAGAATTCAGATCTTTTTTAATGATTTTTTTTATTTTTTTATTGGAATCTTTGCTAATCAAACTAGATCAGCCCAGGATTATATTTGTTTCTGAAAATAATTTAGTTGTAAATTAATGAGTAGCATATAAAATGTGAGAATTTGAGATTAAAGAGTATTTTCAAAATTCAGATTCAAATTCAAGATTTATGTCATCCTTGAGACCATTATTGTGAAAAATGTATCCTAACACAATTATTGCTCACATGTGCACCACTGCATGTCTACATCATTACATTATCTACTTTAATAAGAAAGCAAGCACAAATAAATGAATAAATAAATAAATAAATAAAACACTGATTTTTATTCAGACATGTTACACAGAGAATTAAGATTTTTTTATTTTATTTGTATTAAACAGCATATTACAAATGTATTTCTTTCATTCCTGTTGTCACTTAGCATGTACATTGACTCACATAGAAAAACACATAACCACAAAAATGCAGTCATAACCACATTTCCGCATTTCTACACACACACACACACACACACACACACACACACACACACACACACACACACACACACACACACACACACACACACACACACACACACACACACACACACAAAGCCATGGTCTCTGGAGTAAACACTTGGCCGGTTGTCAGACAACCTAAAGTCTCTGACACTGTTAACCTACAGAGAGGAGAAAAGGGTTCAAAAGATTAAAATATGAGCAACAATGGATAGAAATAAAATCTGCTTCTATAACAAATTTAATTTGAGCTATTTTGGAAAAATGCGGAGGTGTAACACAAATATCCTGTTGAAATTTGGCCGGCGTTGGGTGTAAAGCAGCAGTTGATGATCAGTTAAGTTAGCTTTGTGGCTAACCTTCTTTCTGTGTGCTTTCCACTGCATACGTCACAACTTTTCATACTAAAAATCTTCTGAATTAATCTTTCATGTGCTGAATATACACTACTAGTCTTGTACTAGTCCTCAAGCCAAAGTTAACAATAACAGGAGTTGGTTTAACGTAAATAGCCTACCTGCAGTTTGTTCATCAGAGTGATGTGGTTCCTTCAATCTAGTTTATTTTTGCTACAGTCGGATATAGTTGGTAGATCTTTCTTACACATGATTTAGAGTTAGATTCCACATACAATACTACAAGCATTATAGTTATTTGCTATAAAATGACATGTTTACCAGAGGTGGTGATGAATTAATTCTGGAACCAGCTAATGAAGTATGTGCACATGCCCTGGAGACTCTTCCAGCAGTATTCCTCTGCCATTTTGGTTGCTTGACTCTCGTCTGCCACAGTGGGTCTCGCTGTGATGGTCTTTACAGGTTTACGTGGTAGAAGAGACTTGGTAATGGCAGGCTTGACTGGTTTGGAGGCTGTTTTGGCTGGTTGCTGGGGTTTAGGCTGCTGCTTTGAGCTTGGAGGTTTGGTAGGGGTGATGCTGGACTTGACCTGCTGCTGTTGCTTTTGCTGGTTCGGGGAAGCCTGGGTAGGCTTTGGGATGGAGATTTTGGGCCAAGAGGCATGGAACACCATCTGGACCTCATCTGAAGCAGAGCGGCACATCTGCGGCTTGTAGACCCGTGGTCTCTGGCAGGCGTTGTGAAGCTTCCTCATGTCCCACATGATCTGAGTAAAGTAGTGCCGAGGGTTGTTGCTATATGCTCTGCATAGGTTAGGTTTGCCCAGGAAATCACACCAATATGACTTTCCCTTGCTCTTGCAGGAGACACGCAGCTTGGTGAAGTTGGTCTGGCCGGAGATCACCATGGAGCAGCTATCTTTTGCTTTGGTGTTGAAACGAATGGGCTCATCCCAGATGCTTCCTTTCTGCGGCTGCTGCTGTCGACTGTTTTGGGTGCTTTCGATGTGGTTGATGCCGTTCCCCTGGTTACTGCTGTTCTGAGCCTGAGCGTTAGTGGCCCAAATAAAACAGACCAGAAGGAAAGCGGCGCTGCATACGGCTCTCATGATGGAGGTGTAGAAGGGACTCAGCGATGGTGTTGGAGATGCAGGCTGGCTTTATAAATACAAGTCCCACAAAGGGGTCTTTGAGAAGGGCAGAATGCATACATCCCTCCAGACTGGGGGGCCTCTAGTCTCCAGTCTGGAGCTGCCTGAAAGAACTAATTGTAGGAATATTTGGAGAAGTGTGTGTGTGAGCAATTTAGTCTAGATGGGATTGGTGTGCAAGTGATTTTGAGAGTGCATGAGTGTGAAAAGATCACCGGCTAGTTTTGTCTGGTATGGTATTTGCAATCTAATCTCACAGGAAAACATAACAAGGTGCCCAATTTTGTATGAATTTGTATGAAATCACATGATGAATTGGTACAAAATGAAAACGTACCATTTTTAGGGGGGGGGGGAGCATGACGGTCCACCCCTAAACTTAACCATCGCTGGGATGTAAGCAGATTGTACAAAAACATTCAAATCAGATCATATGAATGAATTCCATACAAATTAGCCACCAAAATATAAAATAGTTACAAGCTGCTATGAGATTGTGTTGATCTTTGTGTAAATGGTTTTGTGGTTCGTTTTCCTTGAGTGTGTGTTGATGGTTTGAGGTGAAGGACATGGGTGTGGTTACATTCATGGATCCTTCATGGTCTTCATTATATAATCATGCTAACATAAGTGGGCTATTGACTATTGATGTGAATGACGTTTTAGTTTCAGGCCAAGAGACAAGGAGAGTAATTCACCTGGAACCCAGTCATGTTTTGTCGACTTTGCCTTCAACCAATGCGGTTAACATCTGGTTTACGTGAAGTACTACATGTACTAGAATTTAGAATAAAAGAGTGCATAGAAAGAAAAGTTTTGTGCATATGTGTGTTGTTTTATAGAACACTGCCTTTACAACATATTGTAAAACTGACCTTTCTGTACTTTATTCTGCATGTGTGTAGTGTTCTAACAACCTTTAATGTGAGTGTGTTCACTCCGGGTGGTCAGTGCAGCACTCATGTCTGTTGAACCCTTTAATTAGATTTAGTAAACTTGCAACAGCAATAAAAATAAACAGTGCTTATTAAATAAAAAAAAAATAATATTAATACTTTGTACAGTGAAATCATGCACTGTTTCAGCATCTGAGAGAAAAATGAATGTAATTTGGGCTTTCATATTTAGGAGACTTAAAAAGGGGTAGTCTTAAAAAAAACTTTAAAATGGTATTAAACAAAAAATAAACAGCATTTAAAAGGGAAGCTTTTATAAAGAGCTTTTGACTGTGTTATACATTTTAGGGCTAATGATACCTCAGCAATTTGGGCCGTTGAATAACAAGGTATTAATAAAGAAAACTTTTTGCATTATTTCTACATATTTGCATTGAATTATCATTTTCAACTCCATTTGAACGCTGCCATTCAAAATAACCAGTCAGTGGGATTAGAGCTCGTCACTTCCGCACTCAGTGTGTACCTGTAACCATAGTGACGAAACTGTTTGTGTGGACCAAAACATACAACTTTTACATTATACAGTAGAGGGCTTTCAAAAGCGATGGATTCAGTACTTCTGCATGGAGAAGCCGAAGGTTATATTCAAAGTCTGGAGAAGATGTCATTGCGCGAAATCGGAAGCCCAAGGTACGGGAATATCTAATATAAAAGTACCGGTAAACTAAGGTAACGTTAAACCAGTTTAATCTAAAGTTTATTCCGTGTAACGTTATGTTTTTTTTAAAAGGTGGTTTCGTCAACATGAATACATTGAGAAGCTGAATATGCAAGCTATTCTGAATGCCAGTGCCAATCAGGAGGAATTCATAAAAGACCTCTTTGTTTCTCTTGGAAAGGTAAGTTAGTCAAATTAATTATTTTCCACAAAAATATAAGCAGCACAACTGTTTTCAACATTATTTTCAAAGAAATAAGGAAAGTTTCTTGAGCACCAAATCAGCATATTCGAATGGTTTCTGAAGGGTCATGTGGCACTGAAGACTGGAGTAATGATGCTGAAAATTCAGCTTTGTCACCACAAGAATAAACTCATTTTAATTTAATGCACTGAAAAGGAAAACAGGCACAATGGTAAAAAAAAAAAAAAAAAAAAAAAGGTTGTACTGTATTTTTGGTAAAATAAAAACACCCTTATAAGCAAGAGACTAACCCCAATATTTTTTAATGGTAGTGCATTACTTGATCATAGATCAGCTTTCCCACTGGCACATTACCCTCTCATGTTGTGAAAAAGCTTATTTTTAGCAAACAGAGATGAAATCATTTAAATGAATGACAGCCGCTGTTGTTGGACTTCTTCCAGATACCCACACTGGTACATGCAATGATTCTTACAGAAGTCTGGAAACATAAAGTGTTTCCCATAATTTGCAAACTCCAGGACTTTAATCCAAAAAGCACATTTCTACTCTACATGGTGGTAAGTGGCCTCAGCTTCAAGTTACCAGGCTATGATTTAAATACATTTTCTCTTTGGGTCATTACATTTTCTCCTAATTTCAGATTCATCATGAAGCTACCATTATAAACCTGCTGGAGACAATTATGTACCACAAAGTAAGCACATGTTTTATATATATCTGAAAGTGTGATTTAAAACAAAAATTTGCAGCAAACATAGATGACCCAAAAACTAAGACCACATTCTAATATGATAGCAATGTAAGAATGCCTAAATGTTGACGTGTTTCACGTGCAGGAGTCCAGTGAGGCTGCTGGTGATAGTGTACTGGATTTAGTGGATTACTGTCATCGCAAACTCACATTACTGGCAGGACGCTCTGTCTCTGGAGAAATCCCAACTGAGGACCGAATTACACACACACAGATGTCAGACACGACATCTGTACAGGTGAAGAACACTACAGCACATATAATTCTAACTCAATCTCATGAGCATAATTTACATTACATTTACCAGAACTTGTACACTGTTTGTTGCAGGATCTGCAAAGACAAAATGACATGTTAGAGTTTGAAATCTCGATCAAGGCTCTGTCAGTACTTTGCTACATCACTGATCACATTGAGAGGTATCTAAGCTACTGGTTATTTAAAGAGACAATATTAAAGGAATAGTAAAGGAAAAAAAAAATAAAAAAATTGCTGAATATTTTCTCTATCCAACAAATACATGAGTTTGCTGCTTCTTTGGAACAGATTTGGAGAAATTTAGCTAAAATTCCAGTTCTCTATCCATAATATTACTTTCTGCATATTATTATAAAAATATTATAATGATAAAAAAAAAAAAATTATAGCCTGAATGCACTGTAAGTTGCTTTGGATAAAAGCGTCTGCTAAATGCATAAATGTAAATGTAAAAATGTTGTCCCATTTGAATCAGAAGAGAAGTGTGCACAGATCAAGCTCTGTTTAGAAAAGAGTCAAAATATAAGTTTTTACTGGAGGAAGTGTTAATATGGATTATGGACCATCAAGTGATGGTTTAAAATGCACTAATTAGGAGTTGTTTTTTACAAACACACAACGTCTCACTTCACAAGACAATAACTGATGGACTGGAGATGTGTGTATTACATGTTGAATATTATGATGTTTTTATCAGCTGTTTGGACTCTCATTCTGACGGCACCCATTTACTGCAGAGGATCCATTAGTGAACAAGTGATGTAATGCTAAATCTGTTCTGATGAAACTCATCTACTGTACATCTTGGATGGCATGAGACTGAGTAATTTTTTTAACAAATTAAATTTTTGGGTGAACTATTCTTTTAAACGTTTTACATAAAATAAATAAAAACAAAAACATATTTTAAAACAGTTTTAAAACATGTGCCTACTAATGAATGTTAAAAATGTCTCCTTTTAATGTAGTTTGAGTTTGAGTGTGCTCTCAAGGATGCTGTGCACTCATAATATGCCCTGTGTGCTGGTACAGCTGGTGGAAAATTGCCCCTGGAACAGAGGTTAGTCTCCAAGTTGTACTGTATTTTAAGCATACAGTATATATATTGAATATATATTATAATTCTTATATTTGTATTTTTTCCAATCAAGGACCTCTCACAATCAGAATACATAAGAATCAAATTACAGAACAGCTATACACAATCTCTCATAGAAGTGGATCAGATATTTCAATGAGCAACACGTTTATCAGGAAAAGTGCTCATAAATTGTTACAAATTTTAATTAAGAAAAATCATAATCACAGTTGCAGGTTGAAATTACCATATTTGTAATAATTTGCAATAAACATCTGCTTCAGTCTATCCAAACACCTCCATAGACTTGCATTAGAAAAGAGCAAAGCTTTGTCTGATCTGGCAGACAGCAACTGTTGCTAAGGTTGGATTGGTCAGTAACATTTTTGACTACATAGTCTTTTTCTCCCGTGTAGGAACCCTGGAAAAATACATAGAGGGGAAGTGGAGAACCGTCCCGCCTGAAGATCAGCTAAAGTTGAGTAAACATGATGGCCAGGTGTGGATGGCTTTACTGAACCTGCTACTCAAACCAGACTGCCAACGAAAATATGATTTCAATAGCTTTAACAAAGCACAGCTTTTAAAGGTAAGAGTTTGCACAGGGGCAAAAATTGTTTTTTAAAACAGCATTGCTGGGTGAGCCAGTATAGCGCTCTTGCAGTTACAGTATAGTAAATTAGAATATAAAAACATGCTTGCATATTTGAACAATACCAGCTTAATAATATATGTATATGAAACATCAAACAATTAAGGCACTTAATCAGCTTTATAACAGGCTGAATGATTTTATCATTCTCGTCTTATATATATAGTCTATTTATAAATTATGTCTGCCATGTATATCATATCATTGTAATTCTTTCTATCCAGCTTCGTGGGTTTTTGACAGAGGTTGTGATAGATCAGTTACCAAATCTACTTGATCTCAAGCTCTTTCTCAGTCAACTTGCTGTCACAGATCCAGCAGCCCCTAAAAAAGATTTCATCTTGGAGCAGGTATTCCAGCATACACATACACATACTACCAAGTTTGGGGTCAGTAAGATTAAAAAAAAAAAAAAATTATACTTTTATGCAGCAAAGATGCATTACATTGATCAAAAATGACAGTAAATTCATTACAAAAGATTTTTATTTTAAATAAAAGCTGTTTTTTTTCTTAATCAAATAATCCTAAAAGTGATCAATTTTTTCATATTAGGCAGCACAACTGTTTTTAACATTGATAATAATAATAAAAAATGTTTTGAGCAGCAAATCAGCATATCAAAATGATTTCTGAAGAGTCATGACTCATGTGAAACTGAAGACTGGAGTAATGATGCTGAAAATTCAGCTTTGCTATCACAAGAATTAAGTACATTTTAAAATAAATTAAAATAGAACAGTTATTTTAAATTCTAATAATGTTTCAGAATATTAGTGTTTTTACTCTATTTTTGATCCAACTAATGAAGCCTTGATGAGCATAAAATTCATGACTTTCAAAACATTTAAAATCTTACCAACCTAAAACTTTGTTTAGGTACCAGAGATATGGAATAATATTGTAATGAAGAACAACAACAAGTGGAAAGCCATTGCTAAATACCAAGTGACACATGTTTTCAACCCCTCTGAAAGTGAATTAAGAGAACAAGCTAGCAGGTGAGGTTTGATGTCTATCTGGAAATGTCCTTTGTGAGGGATGAGGAAATGCAGTTATAAAATGTTAGTCTAACAGTACAGTATGCATATATACTGTATAACTGTTTATTTGCGCCCTTCTGATCAGGTTGGCACAAACATATAATCTGGATGTGATGGAGAATTTAATCCCAGACAAACCCAAGTGTGGAGCCTGTGGAAGAACAGGTGCAAAACGCTGCTCCCGCTGTCAGGGAGAGTGGTATTGCAACAGGTATAACAACACGTGTTTGTTTTCTGACAAAATGATTCAGTCTTCTTAATTTGTAAACCAGATGAAGAGAAGGGTAATATACAATAATTGCCCCTTAATTTTTGGCTTTGCCATTATTTGTTCAGGATTATATTATCGTTTATAAATCTATTTGTCTGGATTTCTTTGTAGAGAGTGTCAGGTGAAACACTGGCCCAAGCACAAGCCTGCATGCAAACTCATGACAGAGGCCATACAAAAACTACAGGAGGAACCCAACATCAGCAGCTGAAGTACAGGACTGATAAATGAGAGGGATGAGAGAGGGATGCTGGGACACACACAAGTTCATAAGAACACATCCACTATGAAACTATCACATTTAATGGACACTGATGGAAAAGGACAAAAAGATACAAGAAACTGTTCCTGACAGTTATTTCCTTAGCTGTTATATGTTTGAATATTGTTTGTTTGAAGAAGGTAAAAAGATCATTCCTGTAAGAAAGCTTTCATACTTGTTCATAAAAACATAAATTTACAGAGAATATGATTATAAATGTCATAATGTATTAACAATATTCACATTTTAGTTGATTAATTAATAACTGTAACACTGTAATCTTTATACTGACATACTGTGTTGTAATTTAAAGAAAATGAACTTAAACTACACTTGAGATGCAAGCACATTTATTTTTACTGAAAAAGCTTTATTGTATCTGTTGTAAATTATTTCCTTTGTTTTGAAAACAAAAAGGAGAAATTTTGAACAATATTATTGCCACTGTTTTCTATGCAATTACAATGAATGTTGACTGGATCTTTCAATCTTTAGGGTTATTAAAGTTAACCAAAACCAGAAACAAAACGAACAAACATTTCTGTTACTTTAAAGGTGAACTGAAATAATATGTGGAAAAACAAACTTATTTCAGCTAGTTGCCAAGGCAACATTTCTCATTTTCATTAGCCTAAATTGATGTACTAAAATTAGACTGAAATAAAAAATGAATAAGAACTATAGATATTTAAAAATTAATACATATTACTACTAAAATAAACCTGTTACACTAAAAAAGGATGCAAAAGTGGCATACATTTAATTAATATATCTGTACCTTTTACAAAACACAAACACAAACCATTTTGAGCTGATTGTTTTTATTGTAACACAGCCTCCAATTCCAGTGGGGTTAACATTGTAAAAATCCAAAACACTTGGTGCAAGTGCCTTTGAGGCTCATAACATGGGTGACAACAAGACCCTGGGGATCTGTACTGTACCACTGCCAAAGAACACGTGCATACAGTGGCACACAGTAGGCCATGAGAGAGATGTTTGGATTTGTGGGTATCAGTAACAGATTTGGAATTTAGTTTAAATTTCATTCACAAACTTTTTTGGTAAATCATGAGAAAAACCTTTGGTTTATGCAATAAATGACTATGTGGAATTGTATGAACACTGTATGCTGTACTGAAACCTGCATTTTAAGAAATTACAGTACATTACAAACTGGACATATTAAACTATTTTCAGTTTCTTGTTTTTGTAAGTAGACACAAAAAGAAAATCAAATACGTAAGACTCAAAAGAAGAAAACAGAAAAACAAGAACAAGAATGAAAAAATTAATTGATCTATAATAGTAATTTGTTTTTAGTGGTGTAATTATTGTATTGTATCAAAAGTACTGATATTTTAAACATATAGGATCAATAAGTCTTTTAGGACATTGGCTTAATTTGTCTTTCAAGACATTGAGCCTTTTCCAGTGCATTCAACATAGTTATCAAATTCCTCTTACTAAGAGACTTTTCTGAAACTAATACTTGATTCATTCATTGAACAATAAAATGTACAAAAAAGTAACATTTCACAGAAGAACTGAAAAGAAAAATTGATAAATGAAAACTTCACTTTCTACTGTAAATACTTCCGAAGCTGCTTTGACCTTCAGACTTGAGATGTTTGGTTCAGAAACACCATTTCATGGTTTCATGATCAATAACTGACAAGACAATATCACAGTGCGCAGACTGACATCCCAGACCTTTCTTGCCCTTTATATCAAATGATAAAAAGACCAATACAAAATCTAGATGTACCCACAATTGTCTAAAGGGCATTTTATAAAACAGATATGAACAAAATACATACAAAACTTTCAAAAACTTGTTGAAAGTGTATAAAAAGAACACATTTCTGTTTACCATGAATGATGAACTGTATGTAGAATATGCTTGAAATTCTTCAGTTAAGGTCTGAGTATGTATTGTTGTTAGAAACTGGAATAAACTGTTATTAATTCAATTTTCACTGATTATATTCCATTTTTTCCATCTTCGGTTGTCGTCCTCAGAATCTTAATTAAGAATGACAATCCCTGACTAAAAACAAATCAATCAATCAATCAATCAATTTAGACTGAAAAAATGCATTAAAATCTTAAAAGCTTGAGGTACCATAACATGTGACAAGAGTGTGATTGTCTTACCTGCTAAACTCTCTTTAGCTCCAGATCTCAGTACCACTGTAGAAGAAAAAGAAGAAAACTTTACTCAAATGTCACAGAAATGACAATATTTCCAATGACTTAATTTATACAAAGATGGAGAGTAAGATATAAATGAGTCAGTCAAAGATCAAGCAGTCATGGAAAGTCATGCAATGTTACCGGAAGAATATGTGAAAGATCACAACACGGATGATTTCAGTGAAACATTAATTGAAAGTAACTATGAGGAACATACACAGGACTGTGTAGAACATGGAAAGATGGTGAATTCCCGATGACAGATGGAAAGAAGGACAACAAATGTCTTAATAAAGTAATGGTGGTTGACCATGAATGAATACAAAGTGAGAAAAATTCAAGTTGAGATGTCAGTTGAGAAGTTGAGACATAAAGCAGAAATTTCAAAACAAGATGAACACTGACATGAATGAATGTGTTTTCAGAGGAGATGTATGGACATATCAATGCAAAGACAGAAAGAAGGTCACTAAAAGGAGAACAGATGAACCGTTGAAAGGTTTGGTACCTGTAGGAAGCATATACGGTTGCATACCCCGTGTGAAAGTGTATTTGTGTGTGAATTTGTGTCACCAGTCAGGCTGTCGTGGGGGGGCTGAGGCCCGAGGATACCACCTCATTGTGTCAAAAGATGGATAGCTGAAAAAAACCCAGGTTAATTATGAAAACTGCTTTAGTTTTGTAATTTGGACAGATCTAAACAAAATATATCTTTCAACTAGCTCCAAAAAAGAACAGAAAACTGTCATGCGGTGGATGGATAGAGATGGATGCTGGGAAAAAATATCATGCTATTACATTATTCACTATGCATGCATTTCATTTAGTTTCATTAAATTTGAGTAAAAACTAACTGAATTATAGAAACAGATCAATTAACTTTGGGGTATCAAAACTAGTCCACCAATTTAGAAATTCATGCAACTATTTTCATACTTTGACCAATGAAACAACAGACCTACGCTATTTTGTCTGTTTAAAACTAAATACATAAAAAATATATAACCCTAACCATAGTTTTACATGCTAAAGTGCATTCAGGCAATAGAATATTATCATGTACAGTATGAAAGACATCTGTTCATTTTTAAACCTGGTAAAATATATATTGTATATATTAATAATAGAATCTTATAATCATATTTGTGTTGTCCAAAGTCAGCTCATGTTGATATCATATGCATACTGTACATTTCAATAGATGCACATGCACACAATTGACTTCAGCTAATACTGATTTTATCATGCAGAGATGAAGAGGTGGAATAAACTCTACCTGCTCATCACGGGGTTGTTTATGCCATATAAAGACTCATTATGATAACCACTTACAACAACATCCATACTACTGTAAATAAAACAGTGAATGTAAACATTAGTTGCTTATAAAATGAGCATGAGATGTATGATTTACAGTAAGTAGAGTGATATCATGTTTTCAGTAAAAACAAATGAGGTATTTTTCAATTTCAATGTGCAATGATAAGTAAAAAAGTAAAGATGTAGATGAAAAGATGAGAAAATAGAAGTGGTTTGTTATCAGAATGTGAACAAATGGAGAATATGAAAAATATGAGTGGAACTTCAGGATATAAGAGACTTAAGATGATTCTTGAAAGAAGGAAACAAGGTTGTTTCAAACATGTGGAGTGAATATCCTCGAATCTTAAAAATGAAAAGATTTTCAGTTTAGTTGCAGTTCTGAATGTGGTCTTTTAGAAAAAGCTGCCATATTTCACTTCACATATGACAGGTAGCACAATCTTGTGGTGATTCAGTATAAATCCAGCAAGTATGTATGCACTCACTCATCATAGACGTCTTCAGTGTCCATCCTGCGGTAGAATTTGCCGAGTTTTACCGACATGATGATGCTGGGAATGAGTAACAAACAGCATCCTCCCAGACCAAACCAGAATGTGTTCTAAAACACACAACAAACAGCTCATAGAAATAATTTTCTTGAAATCATGTAGGCATATATGAGCACACATACTGTAGGATTTTTTTTGTGTGAAAAGTGAGTGTGTGTTTGACTTTGGAGTATATTCTGTAAGTTCATGGTTTCAGTTCACACAAGCATACACACTGTGAACACTGCCAATCTTGTTCTGTGTGTGTGTGTGTGTGTGTGTGTGTGTGTGTGTGTGTGTGTGTGTGTGTGTGTGTGTGTGTGTGTGTGTGTGTGTGTGTGTGTGTGTGTGTGTGTGTGTGTGTGTGTGTGTGTGTGTGTGTGTTTAGGAACATTCATGTATATTCTGCGCATGTTCATGGTTATATGTTTCATGAGTGTGGGGTCTTGTATGTGTTATATGTGTGAAAGCTGTTTTGTATCTCTTACCACTGAGTCAACGATGAAGCTGCAGGCTACGATCTCTAGCGTGTCTATGATATTGCTGATGGGCTTGCACTGGGCGACCTCCATTTCCAGCTGCACATACAGAGACAGACATTAGTTTAACTGATTAAGTTGCAGTGTTACATCACAAAGTGCTGCTCTTTTGGACTTTATCTTGTATTAGCATACTCACAGAGTGCTTGGCCCACACCGTATATTGTGAAAAATATCCCACAATGTTCTTAATGAATTTATCAGTCTCCTGTGACATATTAACAACACAACAACAAACTGTTAAAAAAAACATACATACAGAGCATTTATAACTGACCTTAAAATATATCATATATATCTTCCCCAGTATTGTTGTAAAGAACTAAACATCTTTTTAACTAAACAAGTTTTTGTTTGTTTTTTGCAGTCTATGGTTGTATAGATCAAGTAAATTAATAAATTAGATTAATAAATGAAATAAATGTATTTGTACCTGTTTGACCACATGTGAGGCATTGTTAGCGATGAGGTACTCGACTGCCTCGATGGCATTCAAAACATTTGTCACTTTAACCTAGAGGAAAAACCATGAGGAATATCACATAATTATTAACATGATCTATTTATAAATCTATTTGAACACCTTATCCACTCGTAACAATGTATAAATGTCACTGCATTATACAATATCAAAAACCAAGTGCCATTTATTATATAGAAAGCTTTACATAAATATTTGTGTATTTACTGTACTTACAGGTAGTTCTCTGGATGTTTTCTGAAGCAGTTTAATGCTTTGACTTAGAGTGCCCTACAAGAAAAAAAAGCATGTACATTTTATTTACATAAATATAAAATACTATATAAATCACTTACAATCTGGTCAACCCTCAAAGAGTCACTGGTTTCTTTAATTCTAATTCTTTTAAATCTTTTCAGTAAGTTCGGCTCATAGTCATTGAATTACAGATGCTGAAAAATCACACAGCACAAACACAATGAGCCAAGAAGAGGACACTTACACAAACTTGCAAACACAAACATTTACTAAAACACAAACTGCGGTCCACATTTTCTAAAACACAGTTTTCAAAAAACATTCATTTTTTGGATTATCACATCACAGTACCATCTGTTGGCTTACCCTTGCTTTCACAAATTTCTTTGGTTCCATTAAGAAAAGAATAAAGAATAAAGCTTAGAATGAAATTTCCTGTGTCCTCATAAATAAAACAGCTTGAAAACATACTAAAAACATTTTCTGTGGGGGTTATGTTTAGGGGTGGTGTTAAGGTAAATATGACTAGTTCAGTATAAAAACAATTATGCCTATAGAGAATCCCCGTAAACCATATACTGTATATGCCAGTTTGTGTATGTTTGTTTTTGTACCTACAGTACTTAACCATATTTTGGAGACAAATTTGTACCCAGAAATGAGCTACATCTTACAAAACCTATATCATCATATATAAAAAAGTAAATACTTTTTTACATTGTAAAATTTTCTGTTAGATTTAGGTTATAGTATTTATAACTGGCTGTATTAAAAAAACAGAAGTCTATGGAATGCCTTAATTTAGATTAAGTAAAATAAGTAAGTTAAGTAAGTGTGTGTGCATGTGTGTGTGTGTGTGTGTGTGTGTGTGCGTTTACCATAGCCTGTTCCATTGGCACCACTTGTTCTTTGTGGATCTGTCTTATACTGCTGGCATGACCCTTAAGCGCATTCTCGAGAGCCCCTCGTGGCTAAGAAAAAGATAGAGAGAAAGAAATAGAATTGTCCTTCCATTAAAACACATAAAAAAATTACTTTCACTAGTTTACTTAATTTGTCCAATAACAAATTCAGCAGTGGACATACATGCATCACAAGAGAATTAAGATCTGTCACTTTTGTATTTTATTTTCTGAAAGTCAGAAACATTTTTACCACATCTTTAACAGCATTGCATGTTGGAAATTTGAAACATATCGATAATGTTTCGATAAGTTTTAAAAAATGTATAATGAATTTTTTATATTTTAAGATTTAATGGCTGGGTCTGGGTCATCCTCCTACTTTAAAAGGCAAAGACTTACAATAATACAGGTAGAATGTGACTTATTTAACTGCAATATTAACAAACAGGCTCATAATTCAGACCAACATTTTATGCCCAAGTGCTGTAAAAGACCCTCAGTCATATTCCCATAAGCACATGCACACATTGCAGCTCCACACATCCTGTAGCTGTGTGTTTTCCCCTCATGAATGAAGTGCTTGTGCCACTGCAGGGGAGATCACTATAAAACGTTTCAAAATGTTCCAGAGACTGGCCTCTGGGTGTTAACTGACATGATACATACAGTAAATAATACCTAACCTAATATCTGCAAATATTATACATGAAGTGGCTGGAATCATTACTAACTGAAAGTGATTTGTATTTGACTCACCAGTTGGTCAGCTTGAGCTTCAAGTTCATTTGCGTAGGACAAAAGATCCACAACTGTCACTCCTTTATTCACCTGTCAATCAAATGATTCTCATTAAAATGTCTTGGGTTGTTGTGTCTGTAAGTGTCTGTGAGAGTGTGTTGTTACCTCAGTTAGATAAGCCTGATAGTCGATATCTCCAATGCCTATGTTGGCAAAGTCAATGAGGTTATCTTTGCCCTCCTGTTCCAGAAGAAACATCCCCTGGAGATCCACATTCACACTGTTAAATATCTTGGTCAGTTCCGGGTTATACTGTTAAGAAATCACAAACACATGGTTAAAGAATTGATGTCATGCTCCGTATGTAGATATACACAAAAATACATTAAATGCTTTTTGTCTTTCTTAAATCTGCTCACGCACCACTGTGGCATTGAGAAACTTGTTGAAGTTGAACTTGGTCTCCAGTTGTAGTGCAGAATATAAACCATTATTCTCATAACAATCTCTATGAGCAGGAAAAAAAGTAAAGAAAGAGAATGAACACATCTTCTCACAGAGTAAACAGCCTTCTGTGTCTAATTAATTATTTATTCATGTCATTCCAAAATCATAAGATGAAACTTTGGTTTCATTATAAATAGTATCTTCATTAGTATTTTGAAGAAAGTCTCAAGTGTTTGGAAGCACATGAGGGCTGATGACAAATGATGACAGAATAGCTCTGCAAGATTAACTACTTGTAATTGATTTTAGCTCACACACTTACCTGTACATAGTGCCAATAGTAAGGTCGATGTTTGGATCTTGAAACAGCATAGCAGGGAGGAAGTTCTTTTTGGCAGGATGGACCATATATGGTGTGTCGATGATCTGAACAGCATTTTTAAAAAATCAATTTATGTGTCAATAAGTTAATTTTCCATATGCTAATCATAAAGATTGGAGATGATAACTCTGTCACGATTTACATAAATTCCATTTACACATTTGTGTTGTTGCAAACGTGTATGACTTTTCTTATTCTGTGGGCCACCAATAAAGAAATATTAATGTACAAACTGTACATTAACTACAAACTGAGAGGGAACAGGATAGGACAGGACCACAAGCCAGGATTTGAACTAAATTTGTTGCCTTAAGTGCAACTGTGCTGCGTGAAAGGATCAGCTATAAAAGACACATTTTTTTTCCTTTAATACTTGCTAAAAGTCATGTATATAACATAAGCCTCAAGTAGGATCTTCTAAATGTATTTGAGGTCAAAAGTGTTTGTGTGTAAATGCTTTGCTATCTATGATCTGAAACTAACCCAGATTTACTTATGAACTACCAACCCCCCTTTTTAAACTTTTGCTTAAGCACACACACACACACACACACAACCCAAGCTTAACCACAGTTTAACATAAATACAAGGACTCTAGTGTGTGTGTGAGTTATTTAAGAATATACTGGTCTGTTTCTCTTCTCCCTTCCAAAAAACCACACAGAGTTTGTGCTTACATCTTACAAGTGTGCAAGAAGTAACCCAAGATAGCTGATTTACTTTGAGTTTTTTTTTTTTTGTAAATATAAGCTGTTATCTACTGTTAAACATGAAATCAAATTGTTGTTTCTTATTATAGAGTAGTGAACCAGTACCTTAAAAATCTGTCTGTTAGCCAGCGGCTCACACACAAGCTTCTCTATGTTTCCCCCAACAACAAATGTGGTGACGACAACTCCCATGAGCACCCAGGAGAAGATGAAGCTGAAGCCAACAGAACTGACCATCAAGAAAACAAAAAAAATGCAAAAGAATTTTAGTATCTAAATTTAACTATCATCAAATATATTTTTGTGTTATTGTATACAGTATGTGTTGTTTTGGTGTTGTCATTGTAACTCACGCCATCAGTAGGTTTCCTCCGGTGTTGGACAGACAGCCACGTGTTGTGGGTGTGGCATTTTTATCATAGCCACATGATCCACACAGCAGACCCAGGAAATTAAAGGTCAGAACCAGCACAACCATACAGCAAATCACCACACACCCTATCCATCTAAAGACACAAACACAGAGATAAAGACACACTGAGCGAAAGTGAGAGTGTACACTGCATCTACAAATATTTAGTTTGTTGTCAGTCTTTTTTTTTCAGAAATTAATTATTTTATTCAGCATGGATGCATTAAATTGACAATACAGACATTTATAATGTTACAAAAGATTTCTATTTCAAATAAATGCATACAAATGTCCTGAAAACAAAAAATGTGTCATGGTTTGCACCAAAATATTATTTTTTTCAGCTGCTAACACACATTTTCAAAACTTTGCCTCTTTTTTCAAAACTTTACACACAAATCCAAAAATTGCACACACAAAATGCAAAATGCCTCACATCTCTTGCAAAATGAAACTGCATTCAAAATATCACAAACACATCTCAAAAGCAAACATACGCAAGCACTTTTGCCATAATATTAATTCCTGTTAGATTATTGTGTGTTACATAGAGAATTGTGTGTTGTGTTTTGCAAAAAGTGTTTTAAAAACTGAGTCTAAAGACGAGAATTAGTGTATGGTTTTGCAGATTTGGTGTGGTTCTGGTGTTTGAGTGTCAGGTTTCAGAAATTGTGTGACAAGTAAAGATTTTGTGTGTAAGCAGTTGAAAAGAACTGTAAGCAGCACAATCATTTTCAACATTGATAATAATAAGAAATGTTGCTTGAGTACCAGATAAGTATATTCAAGCATGTAAGAATATTTTAATATTACCATTATTAACAATATTACCATTTTTTACTGTGTTTTTGATCAAATAAATGTAGCTTGGGTGAAAACATTTTGAACGGTATTGTATAAATATTTTGCACTTTTAAATATGTTATTAATAACCAGGGGAGCGTTTCCCAAAAGCTTCGTTAACTTAAGTACATCGTAGACCCATTGAAACCAATAGAGCTACAATCAACTTAGGCTTATGATGCTTTTGGGAAACGCAGCCCAGTTCAGTTCGATTCTACACACATTATTAGCATTAATGAAAATGTATTTGTCGCTACTAGAATTTTCTTAGCAGCATATGGTTGTCACTCCCATAAATAACATCCCAGAAAAAGAGTTTACAGAAGTACCTGTAGAAGTCCAGCTGCTCGATCTGTGGATAATACGCTTCAATGTTCTTCTGGCTCTCCGTCAAGAACTTTGTGAAGTTCTGAAATGCTGGTTCTATCGGGAACATCTTTGTGAAACCAATTATCTCTCCACCAGACTTATCCAGCAGCCCTTTCATTTCTTCAACAGACAAAGAAAGACAAAGTGAATATGTGTTTGTGAATATGGAGGGATTTTCCATCTGGCACTAAAACTCTGTGAGGATTAATGTTGTACATAGTTAAGGAAAACTTACTGGGTAGAGCTTCATTTTTAAAGAGAGACAGATGGGTTCCCGCATGCACAAGGACAGATATGAGAACAACAGCAGAATAATATTCAGAGTTTTTCTGTGTTTTCTTTAGTTACAGAGAACAAATGAGGTTAGCATGGAGAAAGAGAACAAAGTAAGCTGTAGGCCAAATAACAGTACCAACAGATGCTCTGTTGAAATGGGTTTATGAAGGCAGCACATTAAGGCGTCATAGGCAATATTCCCTATGTAGGCAGTGAAGCAGCACAACAGGTTTTGGGACAGAGCTAGAGAGATGAATATAGAGAACGCCCTCACCCGACACAATTTCTTTTGTCTGTCCGCTGACCAACCTTGGTGTGTCATTAAAGGAAGAGTAGCCCTAAAGAGATAAACAAAAAGAAAAGGAGGTGAAAAAACTGTCACAGTACATTACAGGAGACTTAAAGTGGGTGCATGATAAAGATAGACCCATCTGACCTTCTGTATAATATTGCTGAGGTCTGTTTTAAGCACAGCATCCAGATTGGCCAAAGGTGCCTCAACATCAGGCAACTATTGGATGACACATAGAAGTTACAATTAAACCACACATATTTTTGTCCAATCACATGCTTTCTAGAATGACAATGCCCCTTCCATTAGTACCACCTGTAACTGTCTAGCAAGTCAGCCAATCATTGATCATGACTGTAAAGTAATTAATGCTTACTGGCATTTCAATTTGCCATTAACCACAAATTGCAAATAACTTTTCTTCCCTATGATTACATATATCTAAGTGAAATGGCTTCTTTAAAGGGGTCATGACATGGATTTTATTATTTTTAATATGTTCCTTAAGGTTTACTTATAATGTTAAAAAAACAAATAAATATGTGGGAAAATGATTTTCAACCCTCATTCTGACCCTCTCTCTAAAACTACCTGTTTTAAGGGGCGGGTCCTTTAAGGCTGGTCAGTAATCAGCCACTGTTATGATTGGCTAATGTCATTTAAGTTATGTAATTTGCAGGATGTATTAAACATACAAAGACTTTTTCTATGTCAAAAGATCAAGGGAAATTTGGTTTCTCATGTCATGACCCCTTTAACAAAAAACAAAAACAAAAAAAAGTTTATGTGACAGGACTTGATTTTGACAATCGGGAATGTGGGGATGTTCATCACTGAAATTAAAATCCATGTTTAGGGTTAGCAGTTAAAATGGCAACATTTTACCTAACATTAACCAACAAGGAGCAATCATTTTCTTAAAGTATTTATTCATCTTTGCTACTGTTAGTTAATAAAAAATGATGTGTGTGTGTTACCCCATTAAAGTTTGCGCTGAGAGCGAGCTGGCTGAGTGTTCCGCGGATGTTGTTGCAGGTGTGTGTTACATCTCCATTAGAGCAGGCCGGGTCGTTGAGTGTGTTTGAGAGAGATGCACGTTCAGACTGAAGAGAGCTCTGGAGTCTGCCTGTCCCTTCCTGCAGGATCTCCAGTGATGTGGTCACACTCTCTAACGCCTCTTTGGTCTCCCGCATGGCTGCAGTACACACACACAGAACACCTTCATTACAACACACGCTCACATGCAAATCATAAATGAACCGTTGGGAGGGATTACACTACTGCAAATACACAACTGATCACAGACCATTTTTATGTATATGCCATTTTCTATATAAATGTGTTTTTATCTTTCTATTCAGATTTGTCTTTAGCTATTAAGGTTCTCATTTCATCATCAAACAAAAACATGATGAAATGCAAAAAAATATGGCAGCAATGCATAAAGATACACAACAATACTTAAAACAACAACAGGATGCACAACAACCACAATTTCTACGTTCACAAAACACGTGGGTGAAACCACTGACTTTTACCTTTAATAGCACCCTCCACTTTAACTTTTATCCAAAATCACAAGCAACAGAAACAGAAAGGAACAAATTAACAGGAATAATATTACCGTGAGTGTGTGTTTTGTGGTGTTCCTGTAGCTCAAACAGTAGAGCATGGTAGTAGCAACATCAAGGTCATGGGTTCAATGAGTATTTTAATAAGTATTCCATTTATTTATTTTGCTTTTGTTAATTTCTCTTTATTATATCATTTATATTTGAAAAACAGGAGGCTTGCGACTGTCCTATTGACTGCCAAGTAATTAACACTGTCAAGGCCCTGACAAGTTTGAAAGACATCGCCAAAATAGTCCATCTGCCATCAGTGGTTCAATTTGACTGTTATGAAGTGACGAGAATTCTTTTTGTATGCAAGGAAAATAAAAATTACGACTTTATTCAACAATTCATCTCCTCTGTGTCTCTCCGCGTATTCGCCATTTTGGAGAATATCCGCTGGACGCAAACTGTGTATGCTGTTCTGTGTCAGCTTTGCCACACGAAAATGCTTTTGCCACTCCAAAATGGCGCTACGGTGATGCGGAGGAGACAAATTGTTGAATAAAGTCGTAATTTTTATTTTCTTTGTGTACAAAAAGTATTCTCGTCGCTTCATAAAGTTCAGATTGAACCACTGATGGCAGATGGACTATTTTGACGATGTCTTTCATACTTTTCTGGACCTTGACAGTGTAATTTACTTGGCATTCAATGGGACAGTCACAAGCCTCCCGGTTTTCATCCAAAATATCTTAAATTGTGTTCCGAAGACGAACAAAGCTTTTACGGGCTTGGAACGATATGGGGGTAAGTGATTAATGACAAAAGTTTCATTTTGGGGTTTAGTAACCCTTTAAATTTGGTTTCTTTTTGTCATTTGCTACCTTCTGGTCCTGGCCTTTCTTGCATACTTACAGTACTTCTACAATGTGCACATGTGTGAGCAGGACAGTGAAAAACTGTGAAGGTGAACAGTTAGGGTATGACATTTAAGGTTTGTCAGTGTAGTTTGATTTTAGCTTTATTAGATTAAACTATGAAACCCCATGCAAGAATAAGAACGAAGATAATAAATAGCTATTGTAAGTTATTAACTTCAAATTGCTCCTAAAATAAGCTGAAATAAAAGGAAATCCAATCCTGTCTCAACTTTATGACTTTAATTGTGACTTTATACCTCAAAATGTGACAATAAATCTCACAAATGTGACTTCTGGTAATTGTGACTTTATATTCAACAGTTGCATTTTTTCTTCTCATACTTTATATCTCACAATGTGAAATTAAACTACTATTTTTTATTCAGGTTATTCAGGATTGCACTGAAATGCCACATGTTAAAAAAAGTAAGACCAGTTTAGTGAAGTATATGTATTTGATTGGTTTTGCACCTGCTGTCATGCGAAGAGCATTGTCTAAAGCAGGCACCACTTCTCTTTCCAGCTGATTATGAATCTGTCCTCCCAGCAAAGTCCCAATATCTGATAAATCACAATGATAACGAATTAACAAATTAGTAAACATAGCTCCAGCAAGTACAATGATGCTCAAAAGTTTGTTGTCAGTAAGATTTTTTTTTATTATTCAAAGAAATTAATAGTTTTATTCAGCAAGAATGCATTAAATTGATCAAAAGTGACAGTGAAGACATTGACATTGTTACAAAAGATTTATATTTCAAATAAATGCTGTTCTTTTGAACTTTCTATTCATCAAAGGATCCTGAAAAAATTTAAAAGTTTCCACAAAAAATATTAGGCAGCAACATTGATAATGATACACAGCTGTCAACAATGATAATAATAAGAAATGTTTCTTGAGCATCAAACCGATATATTAAAATGACTGTAATACTGACTGCTGAAGATTAATCTTTAGAATCACTGCAATAAATTACATTTTAAAATATATTACAGTTATTTTGAAGTGTGATTAAATTTCACAATATCACTGCTTCACTGTATTTCAAAAACATTGCAAAACTCCTACAGACCCCAAACTTTTGAATGTTAGTGAATGTTCACATTGATACATACTGTAACAGATGAAGAAAGACAGAATACTTACTGTCTAGGTCTGATAATACTTTGTTCTTGGCTGTTGTGTACTGTGCAGAGAGGTAGTCTATTTGCTATAAAATAGAAGAACAAAGACAAATAGTTTTAGCTGTAGTGTGTGAAAATATGTTCATGTGTGTCTTATCAGGCCCACACGGAATCTAAACCCACAGAATCTGCAGATTTGAATTCTTAGCTAATGTGATTAGCTTTTCAGCTAACAATAACAGTCAGTGTAATAGCTTTGTTTACACATTTTACCACGTTTACTCTACCATCTTGAACCTGTTTTTGACTTACCGCTGGTGTGTAGTTGGCAAAAGATTTCAGGTCTCTTATGTTACTGCTGACGAAGCGTCTGGTGCTCTTGATCTGATTTGTGATGTTCTGATTTGCTGCGTAGGCAACTGTCACTCCCACTCTGTAAACAAAACAATACACACACAAATTGTGTGAAATAATGTGCTTACAAGTAGGCCTACTGTTATGACATTCTGTTATGATTGTGAAATTGTAGATTTTGGAATAACAGTCAATTAGACTGTTTATCTATCACCAATAAAGCCAGTGCACCAAATTACATTTAATGTAAACTCTACACACTCTCAGGGAGGGAGTTTGTGATTTAAATATATTCACAATTCAGATATGCCTTCTTTGTATATTGATGTCAGTGACATGCAGTAATATCAGACAGCCACAGTGTGGTACTGTTGTTGTGCTAAGAACAGCCTAACTGTTTGCGTAATGTGATTCATGGGTCAATGTTTAGGGAACAGTTAGTTTGGCCTTGTTAGCCCCTGGTAGAAACTACACCATCTGGAAACAAATATCATTTTTCTCACCATTCAAAATTTTTTTTTTTTTGGCAGCTATTTCCCAATCAGCATTATGTTTGAAAAGATCCTCCAACTCTGATGGCTTTGTAGCCCCTATGACCCTATGGGAAAGCAAAGTAACCACTGCTGCACACTTCCAAGATGGGCATTTGTTCGACTGCTAGATCATGAATACTGAGATATTGCACATCCTATTAATTTGGCATATTAAATTTTGCATACTTTGTATCTAAAAAGTACACATATTTGAAGGGAGGGTTAGTCTTGTGACATTTACAGCTCAGGTGACTGGTTCAACAAAGCCTGGAACAAAGATGGCAGATTTCAAATATATGATTTCAGATACAAGGTTCTGCACTAGCCAAACAACAGCATTGGTATGAATGGGAATGTTAACAGAAAGCCTTCTCCAAGTATTATAGACCTCCCTGGCAACAGAGCAGTAGAGCAAGGTACAAAGTATAATACAAGTATAATAAAAGTATTTTTGTAATTATAAATATTTTATAAAAAAATATATATTAAAAATATTTATATTTACAGGTGCATCTCAATAAATTAGAATGTCGTGAAAAAGTTTTTCTTGTAACTTATTTCAAAAAGTTAAACTTTCATATATTTTAGATTCATTACATGTAAAGTAAAACATTTCAAAAGTTTTTTTTGTTTTAATTTTGATGATTAGAGCTTACAGCTCATGAAAGTCAAAAATCAGTATCTCAAAATATTAGAATATTTACATTTGAGTTTCAATAAATGACCATCCATACAGTATAAATTCTGGGTATCTCTTGTTCTTTGAAACCACAATAATGGGGAACACTGCTGACTTGGCAATGATCCAGAAGACGAACATTGACACCCTCCACAAAGAGGGTAAGTCACAGAAGGTCATTACTGAAAGGTGTGTCTGTTTACAGAGTGCTGTATCAAAGCATATTAAATGCAAAGTTGACTGGAAGGAAGAATTTGGGTAGGAAAAGGTGCACAAGCAACAGGGATGACCGCAAGCTTGAGAATACTGTCAAGCAAAGCTGATTCAAACACTTGGGAGAGCTTCACAAGGAGTGGACTGAAGCTGGAGTCAGTGCATCAAGAGTCACCACGTTCAGACGTCTTCAGGAAAAGGGCTAACACTTCTAAACCAGAGACAACGTCAGAAGCGTCTTACCTGGGCTGTGGAGAAAAAGAACTGGACTGTTGCTCAGTGGTCCAAAGTCCTCTTTTCAGATGAAAGTAAATGTTGCATTTTATTTGGAAATCAAGGTCCCAGAGTCTGGAGTAAGAGTGGAGAGGCACAGAATCCATGTTGCTTGAAGTCCAGTGTGAAGTTTCCACAGTCAGTGATGATTTGGGCTGCCATGTCATCTGCTGGTGTTGGTCCACTGTGTTTTCTGAAGTCCACAGTCAATGCAGCCATCTACCAGGAAATTTTAGAGCACTTCATGCTTCCTTCTGCTGACAAGCTTTATGGAGATGCTGATTTCATTTTCCAGCAGGACTTGGCACCTGCCCACACTGCCAAAGGTACCAAAAGCTGGTTCAATGACCATGGTGTTACTGTGCTTGATTGGCCAGCAAACTCGCCTGACCTGAACCCCATAGAGAATCTATGGGGTATTGTCAAGAGGAAGATGAGAGACACCAGACCCAACAATGCAGATGACCTGAAGGCCACTGTCAAAGAAACCTGGGCTTCCATACCACCTCAGCAGTGCCACAAACTGATCACCTCCATGCCACGCTGAATTGAGGCAGTAATTAAAGCAAAAGGAGCCCCTAGTATTGAGTACATATACAGTAAATGAACATACTTTCCAGAAGGCCAACAATTCACTAAAAATGTTTTTTTTATTGGTCTTATGAAGTATTCTAATTTGTTGAGATAGTGAATTGGAGGGTTTTTGTTAAATGTGAGCCTAAATCATCACAATTAAAAGAACCAAAGACTTAAACTACTTCAGTCCGTGTGCATTGAATTTATTTAATACACGAGTTTCACAATTTGAGTTGAATTACTGAAATAAATGAACTTTTCCACGACATTCTAATTTATTGAGATGCACCTGTACTACCGTTCAAAAGTTTAGGGTCAGAAAGTTTTTGTTTTTAATAAATTAATTATTTTATCCAGCAAGGATGCATTACATTGATCAAAAATTACAAAGACATTTACATTGTTACAATATATATATATATACAGTATATATATATATATATATATATATATATATATATATACAGTATATATATATATATATATATATATATATATATGTATTAAATTATATGTAAATATGCATTAAAAATATGCATCTTAAAATGTCACATTGAACTCAAACTTGGGTGAATCAGTAAATGCGCGCACACACACACACACACACATACAGTGGTGCTCACAAACTAGAGATAACACTTTACTAATTGAGTAGTGCAGATACATATTAAATTGTGGCATCTGATTACAGATTATTGCCAGACAAACCTCCTTCTCTGTTCCCCCACTCTCCCGTTTCCTCTTTCACTGTCTCTCTCGCTCTTTCTTTCTCTCTCATCTCTCTCTCTCTCTCTCTCTCTCTCTCAAGATTTAATAAAGGGGAAATGTGATTCTACAAAGAATGCCATAGAAAGAGAGAAAAAGAAAAGAGTGAAGAAAGAAACAGAGCAGATTTGCACAGTCATGTTCTCTGCTCCCAGGCCTCGTCCTGCACAATTACTGCAAACCTCTCAGTAAGTCATTGAAAGTCCATCAAGACACACACACACACACAGTACAGTCTATGCCTCACAAACGCTCATTGTGATCCAAGCAACTGCTGTCAGCACTGTCACAGAAAGAAAACAGAAAAGAAAAAGAGAGGCAGAAAGAAAGAGGGGGATGGGGTACAGAAATAAAGAGGGGACTTTCTCTCTGGACAGACTCAGGGCTATCAATGTCACGTGTGAATGTGTCTGTGTGTGTGTCATTCTAGACCGCTGCAGGTGTGTTCATTACACTCTCTAGCAATGGTGAACACCAACCAATTGACTATGTGCACAAAATGTCTCTTATTTATTCTAATCATTATCTCTTATCTCCTAAAATATCAGTATCAGTTAACAATTAATAATTATACAAATGTGACAGAAAACACAGTTGCACAACCACACACACAGACCCAGTAACTAGCCTGGACTAGGCTAGATTAGTGAGGAGCAGCACAGCCTTTGTTTATCACACAAGAGAGAGAGGGCAGTGATAGGATGATGGTGGTTCAGTGTACTGTACCTGTGACCTCTATTCTATTTCTAGACCTAAACAATGCTAATGTACTTTAACTAGAATCACTGTTCACATTTGCACACAAACTGCCCCACACACAGCGACACAATTATTTACTAATATGCATATTTTCTGAAATATTTTAAGTATTCTTTACAATACATAATATACTTTATTTGATCCATGACTACTTTGATTAAATACGTATATATGTTTAGATTACTGGTCTCAAACTCATTTCCTGGAGGGCCACAGCTCTGCACAGTTTAGCTCCAACCCTAATCAAACACACCTTATCCAGCTAATCAAGGTCTTCAGGATCACTAGAAACTTCCAAGCAGGTGTGAGTTGGAGCTAAACTCTGCAGAGCTGCGGCCCTCCAGGAATTGAGTTTGAGACCTCTGGTTTAGATAGTATGTGTCTTAAAAAAATTTTTTTTAAAAATTTAAATAACATTTCATATCAGGAATAAAATCTGACAACAATGATATCATTGTGCTTCCAAATTTTTCAGGCTTGTCTATAATGCACATGTATGTTCTAGAGTAAACAAACAGGTGATTGGCTGTAAGGCGGAACTTCCAGTCTGACCAATTATATATATTATATACTTTATTAATTATATAATGTTAGTTATATAATTAATTAACCATCTTCAAGAAACGGCTAAAAACACATCTCTTCCATCTTCTCTTGACCCTCTAACACTAGCACTCTCTATTTCATTTCCATTGTGTCTATATATTTTGACTTGTTTTCTTTTTATTTATTTAAAAGAAAATGTTCCTCTATCACTGGCATTCTGTATTCTTTTTCTATTCTGTTTTATTTTAATTTATTATAAAAAAATCTTTGCTACATGTACTGCACTGCACTGTAAATAAAAAAAAGTTGGGCTACCTTAAAATTTTAAGTCAACCAGCTAAAGCAGATTTTTGAGTTTTCTCAACTTATTTTTCAGGAAATTTCTCAATATTTTGTTGCATAAACTTAAAACAAGAAGTTGAGAAAACTCAAAAATCTGCTGAAGCTGGTTGCCTTAAAATTTTAAGTTTGCCCAACTTTTTTTTTTACAGTGTGGGCTAGGGATGTCAATTTTCAATCATTTCCATAATCGATCGTCGTTTAAATTAACGATCAATTAATCGATTAATCTTTAACCTTAACTACTGCAAAATGCGTCCATTGCAGTGGCATATAGTCACCGGCATGACAGGATGTGCAAATGCCACTCAAAACACCAGCTTCCTCACCCGAATGAAAAGGGTTTTTAGTCTAAATAAAAGGCTAGTGGCAGGATGGTAAAATGAATGGATGTGATTACGATCATTTGATAAAAGGAAGAGAGCACGCCGTAGTTACGCACGGGATCATTATACTTTGTGTGCTGTTTCATATCCTGTCACGGAGACCGCTGAATGCGCCTTTTTAAATGGTTTCATGGTGCTCGTTTTTTTATTTTTAAAACATCATAGCAATGTTTGCAATTGACATTATCGGGATTTAAAATAAAATGATCCCAAACGCAAGTACGGCGCGTGGGGCTGTGACGCGCGGTCAGTGATCCGCTTCCAGAACCACCGGCGTTGCTACAAACACACTGTTACCCATTTGAAACATTTTAATGTGAGTATTATGACACAAGTGAGGTACAAAGCTTTGTTAATAAGAGAAATAATTGGTTAGCAGGCAAATGTTACATCGCGACCATGCTTTTTGATTCATGCTGTTCGAGCGCATACATTTAGTTCAAACCAAACGCGGCTTGTGTTCTGTTTTTCCGGATGGTCACGAATGTAATATTATTTATTGTTTCTTTTCCCAAATCCTCACTGTCTCACCCTCTAGATTCGCAGGTTTATTTTATTGTTGTTCACTTTTAATCACTGTTTTCGCATCTCTTACTGTGGTAAACGTGTGGGGGGAAATGAAAGATTTCGTGGCCATGAATTAAGAATTCGTTACTCTGACTTAAATTGTTCCCGCATTTAAGTTAAATCATGGGTTTTCTAGGGAACAAATTAATGAAACATGGACAGCTGCCACAAATTAATATGTCGTAGGAACGAATTAACAAGTTGTATGAATGAATAGACTGTCCTGCTCGCGTGCGCAGCCCTGTCAAAGCGAAGTGCCCTATATGCAACTATTATCTAGGGAAATTATAATTGAACATGACTTATTACTATATTTCAATACAAAATAACTTTGTACTGTATCTGTTTTAATGTACTTTTATAGTTTGGATCATATTAAAAGCGTAGTTTGTACATTAGTAAATTATTTTCTTGTAAGATCCAGCCCCTTCACCGTCACTCACAGCCGTTTGCACGTGTTTTGCGCACGAGCCGCACGCACCCCAAAATGAAACAGCTTAATCGACCATCGATTGCTTTTATCGATTACGTCTCTTATCGACAATTAATCGATCGTCGATTAATCGTTGACATCCCTAGTGTGGGCTAACCGAGACTTGTCACTTTATTTGTTTCTGAGGGAATGAGAGATATAGGAAGAGTTTTGATCAATTTAATGCATCCTTGCTGAATAAAAATATAAATTTCTTTGGAAAAAAAGAGGTACATTGCAGTTTAATTAATGCTTTTATTATATTGGTAAATATTTAAATTAATATTTCATAAATAATTTATTCAAATTATTGTTATATATTTTATATAATATTTAATATATGTTATAATATTTGAGTGATATAATCTGGCAACAGTATCTTGCACTACTGTCTCCGGTCTATAATAAACTGGAGAAGGCTGTCAGTTAGCGTTCCTTTTCAAGTCTGCCATCTTCCTTTGAACCAAACATCTGAGCTGTAAATGTCATATGACTCACCCTGTGTTAAAATATGTGTACTTTTCTGCTACAAAGTATGCAAAAAGTCATGTCAAACGATTAACATGTATGAACACTCATGCATAATATTTATTTATAGCATATCAGATGGACAAAAAATTGCTGAATTTAAACAAGTACTTTTTTTACTATATTTATATCCACTAACAAGGCTGTCCAATTGACACACTGGTATGGTGCCAATAATCTCAACCAATAATCTCATTGCTACTTATTTGCCAATTTGAACAAATTCATAATTAGTAACTTTCTCATGTCTTTCATGTATAACAATTGACTTTCACAAGCATGTGGAATGTATAAACTGTTATGAATGGTAAACACTCTTTGAAGATGAGGAAGACTCACGCGAGGAAGACAGAGGTGGCGATGAGTGTGGCCATGTAGAAGCCTCGTAGGCAGTCGCCGTTCTTCTTCTGTCTCTGATGCATCTCACCCCCACAGTTCTCACAGCAGCGGCACACACACAAACACATGCCCACTATCGGCATGAACAGCACAAATATCACCCCCAGTACTGTCAGGACTATGAAGCCGAGCTCATAGTAGATAGCCTGGAGAGGAGGAGAGCATTAAATCACAATTAATCTTACAGTATATACTGATATCTGTTGAGAAAAGCCCCCAAATGAAGATAGCAAAGCTTGATTAGTTGTATGTTGTAGCATGGAATTTATATATGGGTCAGATACAACTTACATATTATATATTTAGTTATAAATATCAGTAACTTTGATAACTATAGGAGATGAAAAATAAAAAGGTACTTTTATTAAGGTGACTTTTTTTTCTCCCCCAATTCACTTTTTTCTTGCATTTCTGGATTTATATCTCCCTATTCTATAATATTGCGAGATATAAAAATCGCTATTCTAAGAAAAGATTGTGAGATACAAATTCAAGGGGAAAAGTCAGAATTGCAAGATTTGAACTCTTGAGTAGAAAATATGGAATTGGGAGATATAAACTTGCAATTGTGAGAAAAAAGTAAGAACTGTTAGATAAAAACCATAAGTCTCTAGAGTTTTCATTTTTAAACAGTACCTGTAGTAATAATACAACATTCTCTGGCTGCTTTGCCGTAGGGTTGAAGAGACATCATTAGTGCGCATGCCAAAGATAAAGAGAAAAAAACTGTGATTGGAGCATGTGATTCCATATAAACTGTTATATAAAATACATACATATTTACATATAATATACAGTGTGGCACAAAAATCCTAAGCACAACCAAACTCACACACCTTTTTGTAATCATTGCCTTTGATTCCTCCCATGTTCTGCTGGACCACTTTAACAATGAGATCTGCAACAGAAAATGTACCAGATTAGCTCACAAGTTCAAGAAAACAAAATGTTTTCTGTTGTTTAAATGATCTGTTGAGATGAGTTTAGGCTGTACGATGAATATCATTGTTTGAATGAAGGGGCTACAGCAGTATACACATGCTCTTAGATTCAAACAACAGTTACTAATAGTGGGTCATGCACCGTTATGCTAAAACAACAAATTAGATTCATGTTAATCATAAATAAAGCACTGCAGGTGTCTGTTAAGTGCTATTTTAACAGTGCTAATGCTAGTTAGCATCTGTTACAAACCATCTGCTCAGCCTGCATTTCTGTGTAATATTTATGCTCATGTTTTAGGTTAACAATTGATAGCTCATTTTAGTCTTGGTACCTTGATACCCTATGGCACAGTCTCACCCATCACGTTTTACCTCATCTGAACTAAACATAGCCTTAATGCACTTATACACCTCACCTCTAAGTGTGTTAATGATGGCAGTATTGGAAAACCCACACACAATTAAATTGAACTCTCTGAAACTAACCTTTCCAGAAAACCTTATGCATTTTTATGTTTTTAAGACATTCTTGGGTATTTTTATCAAACCATTTAAATTGAATAAAAAAAATTAATTAAATTAAATTAAATACAACAGCCTATTTCCCCATGAAAAGTTTTGACACTAAATAATATTCTTAATGAAGAAATGCAGAACGTTTTCTGCAATAAAGGTTCAGAAAGTACAGCAAACAAACATTATGACCTCTGTACCACTGAGTATGCATGATTTCCATCTATATGCTCACACATACACAAAGAGAATGCATGTTCATGTATGTAGTGATATTATGATTTATTACAGTGAGTATGATTTGTTACAGACAGTGTCGTCTATGAAACGTCTCCTCCCCTTGTGGCAATTCTGTGTACTGCAGAAGTGAACTGATAACTGTAATCACACCTGAACATAAACAAACACTTAACCCTAAAACACCTTTACATAAAGGATAAGCTTCTTTACAGTTGTACTAAATTTAGCAGGTATTTTTTTCTGCCATGACACCTTGCAGGGAGATCAACACAACATGATCCAAAATATAACGCCATGGCCAAGACTGCGCTGTACAACACTAACTAATGCAGCACTTATTTACAACAATTCACAGATCCCCACCCAGTCAAAACAATATAACATTATCACAAAACACTTTGAGCTAGCTCATTTTAATAATGCCTATGCAGTCTCCCAAAAGATTGTAGATTGTAGATACAGTATTACTGATTCTTAAGACATGGGACAAAACATGTCCAACAACTGTAATTGCTATTAGGTCAATTGTAAATGTTATGGGGGATTAATAACAGAATGTATTTAACGCAATTATCCTCTTTAATTTAATTTTATCATAATTACATGAAATCTATGACACTTATTGTCTTCTCACTATCTAACAGTGTGTGAGAGAAGGGTTCAGTCATTCAAATGCTATAAAATGGATAAAAAATGTTTAGTTTTTTATTATGAAAAAGAGCTTGTTTTATCAAAAGCAACACTTAATAATATCTCATATCAAAGCAAGGTTGTTTTTCAATGACACATGCGTGTTTCATAAGGTTTCAAAGTTCTGTCCCACTTTTTGTCAACACCTTCAGACATTCATTAAAATTTAATAAAATCAGGGAATATCAGGGGCAGCTGTCACTCTAAAGGACCCCCTTGCTACATTGCACCTCTGCAGAGTACATCAATGTCAGACAGGCTCTGGTAGTTTTATAGTTTTAAAATATTTTAAATCCTAATGTTAATAGGTCCTGTGTCACAACCATGATATGTAACACCATGTTCCAATTTCTGAGGGAATTATCTGAAATATTTTGGTCATTTTATCCTCCTGAAGCAGGTTCTATTAGCATCTAGCATCAACAGAGTAAATATAAAATAGTGTTTAATTTTTCTAATAATGTATAAATGCTAAATATACAGCATATATTGCTTTTGTGGATTGATAATCATCACTTCTAGCATAGTTAGGGTTGAGGGAACAAAATATTCAGGAAACATATGGCTGAGGAAACACAAAACACTGGATAAAACATATCTATATAATACAGTTTGTTTGTATTCTGATCATATGTGTTCTGATAATGTTTGGATCTTTTGTTAAGATGTTTAAATGTGAATATTAAGTTCCTGGTGAATGTAAATGGAGGGAGGTAACAACTAATTGTTTTATTTGTTCATTTAACTGTTTTTAAAAGTTACCTTGTTACCATAGCAGATGCACAGCAGACCAGTGTTGGGCTAGTTACTCAAATAATGTAATATATTACTCATTACTAGTTACTCCTTTCAAAAGTAATATTGTTACATTACTTATTACTTTCTGGCAACAGTAATTAGTTACACTACTAGTTACATTACTTTTTCTTCATGCCCCACAGAAGTTGTAACTGTGTATCTTCCACATAAAATTTGTCTAGAATGTTACTAAAAACATATTTCTACCTCATCATTTGACCAAAATCCACATTGGATCGCAGTCAGAAGTTATTACAAACACTCAATAGTGATTGATAGTGACATTCAAGTAGAAATGTTGCACTAATCTCATTAATTGTCATGTCTACCTTGAAGCTAATTGTAATTTCTCTGTTTCCCAAATACGATTATATTTCATTATGTATTTTATCAAATCACATAAGTTTGTAAGAAGCTGTTTAATTTTCCAAAAATATTTTTTAATTATAGTAATATAATGTACCACATGCTGGTGCTGGATGTGGGTGGGATGTAATGCCAGAGTAAAGTAAAGCCACAACTTACACAACAGTGTTCAGATCATCCTTTTTCTTGACAAAATCAATATAATGCAATATTTCTATCTGCAGAATGTAAGCTTTTCCATATTCCAAGCTTGCCTGCTGCACTGGGGACATCACATGCATGTGCGAGTTGTGAAAATGATGAAAATAAATCTAGGAATTATTTGATTGTTGGATTTTAAATCAGCGGGGTTGAGGCATCAAAAGTAACTAAGTAACTAAGATGTTTTATGGATGGTAACTGTAATATTATTACTGAAATCTTATTAGTAATATAGTTACACTACTAGTTACTGCAAAAAGTAATATTATTACAGTAACTAAGTTACAGTAACAAGTTACTGCCCAACACTGCAGCAGACATACTGTTCTGAGATGAGAGAAAATAGATACAATTTTGTGTTCCAATGATACAACCCCAAATCAGAAAAAGTTGGGACAGTATGGAAAACGCAAATAAAAAAAGAAAGTAGTGATTTCTAAATTTACTTTGACTTGTATTTCATTGCAGACAATTTGAACACAAAATAGTTCATGTTTTGTCTGGTCAACTTCATGTCATTTGTAAATATACATCCTTTCCTGTCATTCAGACCTGCAACACATTCCAAAAAAAGTTGGGACAGGAGCAATTTAGGGCTAGTAATGAGGTAAATTGGTTAAATAATGATGTGATTTGAAACAGTTGATGTCAACAGGTGATTGTAATTATGATTTGGTACAAAAGCAGCATCCAAGAAAGGTCTAGTCCTTTAGGAGCAAAGATGGGCCGAGGATCGCCAGTTTGCCAACAAATACGTGAGAAAATTATTGAAATGTTTAAAAACAATGTTCCTCAAAGAAAGATAGGAAGAGATTTGGATATTTCACCTTCAACAGTGCATAACATAATTAAAAGATTCAAGGAATCTGGAGGAATTTCAGTGCGTAAAGGACAAGGGCGCAAGCCTAAGCTGAACAACCGTGATCTCCGATCCCTCAGGCGGCACTGCATCAAGAATCCTCATTCATCTATAAGTGATATCACCACATGGGCTCAGGACTACTTTGGCAAACCTTTGTCAAGTACCACAATACGTAGTTACATCCACAAATGCCAGTTAAAACTGTACTGTGCCAAAAGGAAGCCCTATGTTAACAGTGTCCAGAAGCGCCGTCGACTTCTCTGGGCTCGGAGGCATCTGGGATGGACCATCACACAGTGGAAACGTGTACTGTGGTCAGATGAACCAGTATTTCAGGTATTTTTTGGGAGGAATGGACGCCGTGTGCTCCGGACCAAAGAAGAAAAGGATCATCCAGACTGTTACCAGCAACAAGTCCAAAAGCCAGGGTCTGTCATGGTATGGGGTTGTGTCAGTGCCCTTGGCAAAGGTAACTTGCACTTCTGTGATGGCACCATTAATGCTGAAAAGTACATAGAGATTTTGGAGCACAATATGCTGCCTTCAAGAAGACATCTTTTCCAGGGACGTCCATGCATATTTCAACAAGACAATGCAAAACCACATTCTGCACACATTACAAAGACCTGGCTGCGGAGGAAGAGGGTACGGGTACTTGACTGGCCTGCCTGCAGTCCCGACCTGTCTCCAATAGAGAATGTGTGGCGCATTTTGAAGCGCAAAATGCGACAACGAAGACCCCGTACTGTTGCCCACCTTAAGACTTGTTTGCAGGAAGAATGGGACAAAATTACACCTGAAACACTTCATCACTTGGTGTCTTCAGTCCCTAAACGTCTTTTAAGTGTTGTGAAAAGGAATGGCAACATTACAAAGTGGTAAATGCTTTACTGTCCCAACTTTTTTTGGAATGTGTTGCAGGTCTGAATGACAGAAAAGGATGTATATTTACAAATGACATGAAGTTGACCAGACAAAACATGAAATATTTTGTGTTCATATTGTCTGCAATGAAATACAAGTCAAAGTAAATTTAGAAATCTCTACTTTCTTTTTTTATTTGCGTTTTCCATACTGTCCCAACTTTTTCTGATTTGGGGTTGTATATCAAAATACTTTAATATGAATCTTGAATAAAAGCTTTATAAGCAATAACATACTCACTGTTTGTTGTATTTATTTTAATACAGTAATTGATTCAATGTATTTGATAGTTAAAATGCCTAAAAATTCAGGTTTTCATCACCACCGTCAGATGTGTCAACTCTGTCAGGTCTGTCACCAACGTCAGCTGAATATTTTCATATTATTTGATAATGATATTTTATATTTGTTGAGGAATTGTTGGTCACATCTGAAAATGTAATCTGTCTGCTAACATGAAAATGTGTTTTGAAATGTTAAAAACATCTTGATTGCTTGATTGCAAAATAAGTGGTGGCAAGGTAAAAAGCACGTTTTGACGAAAAAGAGAAAAGTTGGGAGGTCGCATCAAAGCATAGCTCAGTAGCTTACATGTAGGATACAACAATATAGTTTATTTTGTCTGAGTACAAGATTTTATTTTATTTTTCAACATCGCACCCTGTTTTGTCCCACTTCTAAAGAATCAGTGAGATATTAAATATAACAATGGGGTCAGTACTATTTTTTTTAATTAATACTTTTATTCAGCAAAGATGCATTAAATTAATCAAAAGTGAAGTGTAAAGATATTTATAATGTTACAAATGTTATATATTTGTTCGATTTCAAATAAATGCTGTTGGACTTTCTGTTTATTAAAAAATCTTTCAAATGTATCGTGGTTTCCTCAAAAATATTAAGCAACACAACTGTTTTCAACATTTATAATAATAAGAAATGTTTCCTGAGCAGCAAAAAAAAAATGTACATTCATGTTTTGATGTTACATTATGTGACGTTACAGTATTACCTCTTATATTACACACAGTGTTACTGGGAAAATTACCCATTTATATTTTAGAGTGTCTAAATGCAATGTGTGTGTGTGTGTGTGTGTGTGTGTGTGTGTGTGTGTGTGTGTGTGCGTGCGTGCGTGCGTGCGTGCGTGAGATATGGCAACTCTTTATATCAAATTGTTCATTTGTGTAAGAGAAAGAGAGAGAGAACAAGAAAAATCCTATGTGAACAGGAAAGGGTATCACTGGTTATAATGGCATATGGATAATCCTCTTACACCGGTCATGCTGTTGGGCAGTTAAGTGGTCCCTCTCCCTTAATGCTTTCTTTCCCCTTTTTTCCCTTCTTCTACCAAACCCCATTCCTCTCCTATTTAATCCTTACCTCCCTATTCACACACTCTCACTTCCTTCCCTCATTTTCTCACAGAAACAACTAGCCACTCAAATACACTGAACAGTTAAAGTCTTCGAAAGCAGTATAGTATGATATTATAAATAAAGACACATTGTCTAAACAGAGAGAACAGCACTTCTCACACAGACAATGCCAGCATAACTGGGTCATATCAGGGTGCTGATCTTCCTGTCCTTCAATAACAGTGCAGTTTTTTAAATCCAGTGATCAGTGATATTAAGCTTTATCTGGGCTGAGACGAAGGGAGTCCCCGGATTAAAGCCCAGACCTTAGACAGAATGAATGTCGTGATATTAAACTGTATTATGTCTATCATGCATAAATCCATCTATTCCTTCACAGTCAACACGCGCCAACTGTGTTCAAACCTGTGAGCTGTGACTCTGGAAAAACAGTTGCAGACAGACGGAATAGATTAATATAGCTTTATATAGGTCTTTAACCTGAACCATGTGTATGTTACTGCTGTTTAATCCAGTAATCCAGCCTCATCTCCACATCAGAAGTACCTTTCTATAAGATCAGGAGTTACAAATCTGCAAAGAATGATTTAGCGGTACTAAAGAGATTGCAGAGGGAATAATATCTGTTTGTGGCTTGTGTTTGATGTGTGTCTGTCTCTAAATCAACACCCACATATTTACAGATTAAAAATGGCATCCCATTTATTATATTGTGATATTTGTTCATTAAAATCGGTGGGTTAAGGTCAGAAATATTACAAAATGGTTGTTTTTTTGGCCGTATGTTTTGTTAGGAGCATTGCGTTGCGTGTACCTTTGGAGCATATGGCACTCAGATTATCAGCTTACCTGATTGGGCAGGTGACTCATAGAGCAGATCGGCTAATTGGTTAGGCAGCAGGGATTTAACCATGCAATCCTATTCTACCCTAAAAACACACATACACACACAAGCTCTCCTCTATGCTCAACATGCTGACCTCACAAATAAATCCACCTGCCAATAGCCTGACCTTAAATAGACCGAGGCTAGTTGTCACTTTTTTTTCTTCTTTTTTTTTTGCAGTGAATGTTTCTTAGGGTATGTTTAATTTTGAAATTCCTTTCTGTGTAGGCACATGCCATGAAGTCTAAAAATATAGCTAAAATATAAATATAAGACATTATATAAAATATAAACATTTTCACCATTATTGCTTATTGCCACAGTGGGGCATATTGTCACACTATATACACAGATATATAAAAGAATTGTAAAGCACAAAACAATTCTTAAAATTATTATTGGTGATATTTACAAAAATATTAACATGAGACAAACTGCCCCAATATAAATGTGACTTGTGACAAATTCTTTGTGTAACAGTGGTCTCACCTATGCACTATAATGTAACAGTTATACTATGCAACAGTATGTTGCACATAATTCCAGTCTCTATGCACTCCTCATTACCTCACTGAATAAACCGAACATCACTTTTTGAATTACACCTGGAAATCTGTACATTAATGAACTTTACTGTTAGGACAAACAGTACAGTAACAAAACCAGTGCAGTCTTATCCAGTGTATAGTAATCATTTCCATTCCAACATATCCATACTTTCTGCAGGTTCAGAAAGCAAATGATGAATGAATCATGAGTGGATCCTTGAGTGTATCCAGGCATAACATTACATCAAATCACATTATTTCAATTCATTTATTTATGGCAAGCCATTTTAATATTTATTCCTTAAACCTAACTAGTATTAATTTTTATGTCAGAGGTGCAGATTGTTTAAAAATATGTGTCTATGTAAATCATAGATTTGTGCTTCACTGATATTGCAAATCCATCATTATTATTGTTATTGCCCTGTTAAATAATTACAAAACAAAACAGATGGCATCATGTTTTCTCACACTTCTGCACACTTCTCTGCTCTTCCTGCAAATTACTGTAGTTATCTTAACTGTGACTGGCTTGACCAAATCTGCCACTAACCATTGCATTCTGGTCCATTCAGAAAGAAAGTGCTACACTGTGTATGTGTGATGTGCAGTATAACCAAATCACAAAATAAAATAAAAAAACTATTTTTGACATGTTTCTGTAAAAATGATTTTTCTGTAAAATAGAATTTTGAATTTTAATAATTGATCATTGGTGTCACTTCTAAATACTTGAGTAGTTGTGTCTATCCCTTTATTTATTAGATACTAGTACTTATTCCAGTAGCGAACATCTGTTCAATTAGTTTCACATTTACCATTTCTTGAAGGTAACAAATGAGATGTATACTAGTGTCTCATACCTACTTATCCGCTAATATCAAATAAAAAGACATTATTAACCATTTGTTACCAGAAGCAATGTATTTTTTATCATGGTAACTGAATACATATTAAGTCACTATACTGCAATAAGTGGGCCTAGTATATAATAAATAACAAGTGAAATTTAAAAACATACTTAGCAACTCAGATTATTAGTTAATTAATTAAACTGGCCACTATTAACATCTGAAGAGGTAACACTGTATTTTACAGTGTCGTTGTTAAAGTTACATGTCCTTATTATAGTAATAACAGTAAATTATGCACAATTACAAGCAACTTATTTATTTACTAATTTATTAAAGTTGCAAATAAAACAAAGATTACTGGAGTATGTTTTACAAAAATAATTCTTTTGTAAAATTTAACATTTAATCCAGCGTGTTACTTGTGTTTCTTCTTAAATAATTGTGAAATTTACTAGCTTACTAAATTATTTCAGTTATTTTTGGTGTATAGTAAATACATGTTGTTATACATATCAATAGGCCTACTTACTTTGTGTGTTTCCTCTGTAACAGCTGGGACACCTTAAAATGTTACGGTAACACTTTATTTTAAGGTGTCCTTGTTACACATGTTACATGTACTATTATAATAACAATTAATTATTCATAATTATATGCAAGTAACCCTAAACCAAACTCTAATCCTAACCCTTACACTAATCCTAACAGAAATATAAATGTTAAGACGGCTTGCCATAAGACGCCATAAGAAGTCCTTTATCTGATACTAAAGCATGCAGCTGCGATATTCATCTATCTAAAGTTTACAACACACTTCTGTAAGAATATGTGGACGTTTGCCATGTGAAACTGACCCACAAATACACGCGCAAGAATGTGGAAAACTTTTGCGCGTTCTCAAAGCCAGTGTGCATCTCACCTTTGGGGAAAGGGTTGGGTTGAACCACGTACAGAAACGCGTGGACCATGTTGAAAAGAACGCCGATGGGACCCGGTTCGTAATATGCGTGCGTTTCGTACACCACAGACGGCACGAAGCCAAAGTCCAACGTTTCGACCGGCATTCTGAGCATCATGCTGCGCGGAGACGAATCCCGGTGCTCCTCTCGGGCTTCGCTGCTCGTGAGACCCGAGCACAGCACCAGCACGAGCCCCACTTTCCACCACATGTCCATCAGTCCTTTACGCGGGGTGCTTTTGATATATAACGGGAGGGAACGAAAAGTGGAGGAGAGATAAAGTGAGGTAAAAGTATGTTTGTTTGGAACGCTCTCTAGTCCTCGACATCAAAAATACAAATTAGAAGAAAAAAGAAACCCGAAACACATAAAAAGAAAACAAATCAATAATGAAAAAATATATTCCAGTTGATGGGTTTATTCCCCGTTTCCTTTTGATGGCTTCATGGTAAACATCCCTCCGTTCTGAGAGCTCAGGATGAGCTGAGTGTTTGTCTGACCTGCGCCTTCTCTTGTCTCGCGCAGTGCACGCGCACTCAGTAGCACTGGAGATGGCTTTAGAGGAAAATCACGTCAGGCCAAGTCAAAGTATGCCATTCCTTTCCTCTATGAAAGAAGACGAAAAACCTACAGCGTTTTACACAATACAGACACAATTCCAAACTGACAATACTGTCAATAACTGCAGATATGAGCCAATTGTGTATGTTTCTAACTTTGGACACTGTTTTCTTCTGAGGGGTTGATTTTTATTAAAACTCAGATTTTAGTTTAGATGAACAGATTTCAACTTGCGTGATTTTGTATGAAGTTCACAGAACTCTTTTTCCATGTTTTATCATGCGTTTTTCTGGTTTGTTTATTTGAAACAAATTCAATTGTACAAAGCATCATATGATGTAATGATTATGCATTGGTTGATCATAATTTCATAAGGTTAATTAGATGTTAAACATCATATCACATGTATATAACTGCTATAAATCCTCTATTTTAGATTATTTTTTTCTATTTTTATTCGATTCTTTATTCTGCTCTATATAGAAACTACACAGATATGAAAGCATTGTTCCATTTATGAAATATTTTATATGTACTTCACAAAATATTTTAATTTCCTAAACCTACGTGGTTATCAGACTCAACAGTCAAAGAATGATGATAACTTATGATAACTGTCACAACTTTAGAGCAATAGAAAGTTTAACTATCAGTCGTTGTTTACAAAAATACACAGTAATATTGTCTTTCACGCAGTCAGAAATTCAAATGAGCAGAAAAGCAGCAACTCCGGACTCTGCCAAGACACTAGCTGATGGTCTTCTTCACTGAAATGTCCCACAGCTACATTTGGAACAGCTGAAAAGCCTCTGTGTGACTGTGTGTGCATGGACATGAATACCAACAAACAGGGACAGAGAGTGAGAGAAAGACAGACTGAGAAAGAGGCCACAGTTTGTATTATCTCAGTCAGCACAACCAAAATCAACATGCACTAAAAAGAGAAAGAGAGAAAAAAGAGCTTTCAACGTGTATGATAGAGCACTTTGAAGTTAAATGTTCAGTAAAACAGGAAAAAATTATGATTAAATTCTTCTGGTCTTTATCCGTAAACACAGCTGTTTCATTGTTTTTAAACTGTAGCTCTTATCTAAAAAAAAATAATTTAAAAATGAGATTATTTTAATATTTAATATTATGTATCATACCCTGAAATGATAAAAATCTCTCAAAATTCAACTACAGTCACATGTATTTTTGGTAATTATAACATACCTTTGAATTTTAATATAAGTGGTGGGGTCTAAAAGTCAAAATACAATTTAAATCTGGATATGAACAATTTCTTAGAATTTTTAAGAAACATTGTAAAACTATTAAAATATATATATTAAAGTTTTTGTTTGTAGGTCACAAATCAATTTGTGACAGTATGCTTTGTTCATTCAAGCATGAGTGCTATTGTTATGAAAGCTAAATATAGAAACAAAACAAAAAAAGACTGAACGTCAACTCGGCAGAAGAGAGCCTTCTAGAGATTTTGTACAGCCTAAGTATTTGAGATTTCTAATCCCGTTTTAAATAGATTTGTCTCATAGTGGTATTCATTCATTCTGTGATCTAATTTTACACACATTCCATGTCAAAATCTCAATCGGTTTAGTGTTTAGTGCTGTGTGGTTTTAGCACAGATCAGTTTAGTGTTACATAATCTTTAGGAAACTATTTTTGGCCTGGGATCACAGAGGATGGATTTAATTCGGTCCTTGACAACTCCATCACCTCATGTATTCACCACCACTCAAACCAGAATGTGACCGACAGTTCTAGTGACTGAGGATCAGGACTTCTGCACAAATTAAACCTTTATTTTAGTAGACAATTAAAATAATAATTCAATAGTTCAGTGTTTATTTATCCCTGTAGGGAAATTGTGTTTGCAGCATACACTCGCACAGACATTTGACAATTTCACGTTAGGCAATAGATATTTGTATACAATTTAATTACTGATGAATCTAATTAAAATATCCTGACCATCAACTACCACTGGAGGAAGAAGAAGAAAGATTTAAAAACTTAATTGCTTGGGGAATAAATTATAATTTTAACCTATTTTTAGTGTGTTTGTGTTTAACCTATAGGAACACAATAGAATTGAAAATACTAAAAAGACATACAGTGAAAAGTTTAAGAGTAAATATTAGGTTCTCAGTGTTTCATTTCCATTTGAATCACTAAAGCTTTGTTGAGAAAGCAATCTGTATCAGTGGCTGTGCAACCAGGCACTTTATTAAAAATATGTTCAAAAAATGAGAACTTCATGAGGTCTCTGTACCTCGATGCTTTATAAGTATGAGTGTTTGAACAATGTTTTCAGGACATCAGCTGTGAATGTGACGTTTAGAGGTGTCCTGCCATAGAAAAGAAAGGAAAAAACTGTTAGTAGTTCTGTTATATGTGGCATGAAGTGTTGTGTTAGTGGCATTATGTGCCAATGGAGACCATTCAAAAATGGACAAAGCACTTTTAAAGTTTTTTATCCAAAGTTTGCATGCCTGTTACTCCAGAAGTAAAATATATCATGCCCTTTTAGATATTGGATCTTAACAAACTTTCCTTTTGGCATCTTAATTTTTAAGGTTTAAAGTTCCAGAGATATTAGTTTTGGACACACGGACACACCCTCTGGAGTTACAGGCATGCAAACTTCGAATAAATCTCTGTGCAAAAATAACATAATGATGCTGCCATCTTTGTTTATCTTTATTCAGAAAAAAAAAACGATTGGCAAAATCAAAAATTTGAGCCAGGGATGTTTTAGAAATTTTGTTGATTTGACATTTAGAGTATGATGCAAATATTACACAAATGCAAGTTTATTTGTATATTACTATTTCTGTTATTGTATAAATATATATGACACTTTATATATATCAAAAGTGTGAAACTATATGATATAATATTGTAGTTAATAATCATACCATGTTTTTATAATTTTAGAGGGGTGAGCACTGGAACATTATAAAAATTAACATCTGGTGTCTTATGAAACACTAAATGAAAATGTATATTAGGGATCCACTGTAAACAAACAACAACAAATGTACAAAACAACAAAACTTTAATTAACACAACGCCCTGATTCCTCTCCCCAATTCTGTCTCTGAAACACCCCATACAAGGGATTTGACATCGTCATTCCTCTTCAGTTTCTACAGGAAAACAAAGTTTGTAAGAACCTTGGATGCTGAAACTGATCTGGGTAAAAAAAAAACACTGAAAACAACAAACTGATATTGACCAATGAGAAAAAACAGCAGTGGAGTCCAGCAGTGTGGATAGAACTTGAATGGTTGGATCTTTTTCTTTGTATTTCCAAATAAATGGATAGAAGTATGGATTAGAAAGGTTCTGTCAACCAAAATCATCCTGTTGAGTACTGATCCATATCCAGTACAATCAAGCTTTAGCCTTATTTCAAGAGTCTAAAGGTGACTGAAGCTATGGGAATGCACAGGCAGTTACATTGAAAACCACAACAAAACCAAACATTAGCTTATAATGTTCTCTTTCTTTCAGAAATAAGCAGAATTATTTCTAACATCAGTGTTTCAAATGCAAAAAATAAAAAACAGTAAGAAATGCTCTTTGATATCATTTTGGCAGTGTAAGTCATGTGAATGCTTCTGAAGAGGTTTTGAAAAGTGTGATTCAGAGTTTGCATTAGTTTGATAACTGAGGGTAAACAATTCCTTGGCATAGGTGATATTTTTACTCAAATTTCTAAACGATAAATGAAATCAACCTTTTGTTCTGGAAAAGCTGAGCACCTTACACTATATGACAGCCGTATGACGACTGTCGACATGCTGACTTGAGTGTAACTTGTCAGATTGAATGCCACCTTAATGATATTACAAAGCAAAGCAATTACAGCCATACATTTGTAATACAAGAAATACAAATTTCAAAATCAGTCAAAAATGAAAATAAAAAAATAAACAGAAATACAAAACATGTTGTCATTACTGAGAAAAAAAACTTAGATTCTAACCTCCCGTACTACTAAGAAACATTAGTGGATCACAAAAAATACTTTTTAAGACAGTGTGGTCTGTTATGCAAAGAAAATGTATAAAACATTATTGTCTATGATGAAAAAGCACTCCAATAAGTTTTATAATTAGGGTTGGGAATCAAAAATCAATTCCAATTCCAGAATCGGATACTTGTTGTAAATTAAAATTTAAATTCCACCTATCAAATCCTGTGTGGGCATCTTATATTTTTAGCTGGCGAAAAGTGGCTGTTAAAAATGTATTTGTCTTTGAATCATTCATTCAACAACACTGATTTATCCACTAATGAAACAAGTAAATCTTGAGTGAGTCACTAAATCATTCATTCATAAATTACATGAGATTTTGTTTAGTCGTCTAATATTTTTTCTTCAGAATTGTTAGAGAACTACAACCTCCACTTAAAAAAAGTCTCAATTTATCCAGAATCGTGCAGCTCTAGTTTGCACACAAACAATTCTTAATCGAGTCCAGTTTTTATGTAGCCGGCTGATTTGTATTCATGGTATTCATCAGCAATTAAATGTTTTGCAAAAAGAGACACAAAAATAAGTTTGATATCTAAATGTTTGACTTAATTTTTTTTTAACCACATTGGAATCGAAAATGGGAATCGATAAGAATCGGAATTGATACAATTCAAATTATACCCAACCCTATCTATAAGCACTATACATGATTCATTATTACTAATCATGGTCTTTCACAAATGACACTGTTAACTGATAAGTTGTTATTATGAAGCTCATTGTTATTAGCTTACATTACTGGATTCTGACGCTTACTGACTTGAAAACTCTTTATTTGGGGTCAACAGGCCTTTTTTTAAATACACCGAAGATATCAGCAAGGTTATATATTCAACTTTGGTCAAGATTCTGACTTTTGGAATGTTGGTAATTGACTATTTAACATCTGCTCTGAACATCAGCACCAATGTACGATTGTTCATCTGATATGCTACTCTTGGTACAATAAGATGCACAATAAGAGCTTGCAGGGAAAAAAACATAGCGTCCATCCTTAAAGGGAAAATTTTTCATTCCTTCATTTTAGCTGGCAAATCACGTTATGCTACTGTACTTCAGTTTTCTGATTCCATACGACTGTCTTGTAAAAATCTATGATCCTTTCATTCAGATGCTGACTTGTGAAGCACTTCAATCAATCCACATATCACAAGCAAGCGTTTCATCACAGTATCACAATGGCCTTTTAAAAGGTCATTACCTCAAACGATGCAAAACACACTCTTTTTTGTCACTGGAAACCCTGCATTTAAACTGAAATTAGCAACTCGCTTAAAAATATAAATAAATAAAATAGTGATACGGTGTTTTAGCCTGCTGTCTGCTTTCACTCAAAGATACAAAAACTAAATCTGCGGAACACATCTGTAATTACATCTCAGTACTGACCGACAATGAACATGGTAATATTTCAAACTAAAAGTCTTTTGAGGGAAAGGGACATTTTTAAATAGAGAAATTATGAATGAAGAAAAAAACAACTAAGAATTTTTTTAATTTGTTTTGGAGCATTGTATATAAAAATGTTTGATTATTTGAATCCTACAATTTTTTCCACAAATGTATGGAATCTATGTAATTTAGGAATATAATCCATCCCTTTCTCTCATTTTCTTAACTGGATGGCCCCTTTAAAAGGTAAGTACAATGACCATCAGACCAAGATGTTCCCTGCCGTCCAAAGGTGACCTCCGCTGGTGATCTTGAACACCTTGAAAGCGTGGAAACGTCACTGGGTGGATTCAAATTGGTTAAAACGGTGTGTGTTTGTGTGATTGTCTGTTTATAAGTGTGTTTAAGTCTTAAATAAATTAGGTGCATCACTTATTAATAAATATCCTGCAGTTTCTCGCTGTCCCATTCCAACGAGCTCAGGTTCAAATGTCAAACAAATCAAGCTGGCAGAGAGGGTGGGCATTTCAGTGCATACCTAGCGTCACTCTTAAACTTGAGGGTGCGCGTTAATGTCAGTCGATACGGTTACCGCAGATAGTAAAGCGGTCAATCTCCAGCAAGTCTTTTTTGGGCGCCCTGTGTGTAAGTTCGGTATCATCCTGATTAAGGCTTTTCTCTTCTGATTCATCTGGTGTAGTGAGGAACTGATCTGATTGGCTGGTGGGGATCTGAGGGGCGGGACATTCATCCCTTTGGGTGGGTTGAGTGGTGACTGATGCAGACATGCCCTCCTCCGCTGGCTCACCTTCAGAGGGGTATGGACACAATGGATTAGTGAGAACAAAACCTTGACTCTGCAAACTATTATCAGGGATCTCTCTATTATGTGGGTCAGAAGGTGTGCATGTGTGTTACCTGGTGGTTCGCGTGTGTGTTTGGTACGGTCGGCTCTGCTGGACACTCTGCTGGGAGCTGCAGAGGGGGGATTTTGAAACAGCTTCTCCTCCATATTTGCCTCTTTCACATACATACAGGATTTCCCCAACAACACAATACTGTTCAGCACCTTCAGGGTGATCATACTGAATAAACACACACAAACACACAGGCTCAGTGCAACATTCAGATCATATATACCACTGGTCAAATTTTAGGATCAGTTAATTTTTTGAAAAAGGATTCTTATGTTCAACAAAGCTAAGAGTAAAAGAGTAAAACAGTTATACTGCAAGATATTATTGCACTAACTGTTTTCTATTTTGACATATTCAAGAATGGAATTTATTCATGTCATGGTAAAGCTGAATTTTCAGCAGCCATTACTTTAGTACTCAATAAAAAAACATTTAGCATTAATATCCCAGTTGGAAAAGGTTGTGCTGCTTAATGAAACATGGAAATACATTTTCTTTTGATTAACAAAGTTTGAAGGACTTTATTTATTTGAAATAGAAATCATTTGCAACATTATAAATGTCTTTACTGTCATTTTTAATTATTTAAATCTAGCCCTGCTGAGTAAACGTATACATTTCTTTAAAGAAAAATAATAGCGATGCCAAACTTTTGAAAATAAAAAATTAAATAAAAAAAAGTTGGTCACACTTTATTTTAAGGTCTAATTCTCGCCATTAACAAACCATTAACTACAACGTTTGCCTCATACTCCTAATTTGCTGCTTTTTAATAGTTAGTAAAGTAGTTGTTAGGTATTGGGTAGAATTAGGGATGTAGAATATGGTCATGCAGAATATGTGCTTTATAAGTACTAGTAAACAGCCAATATGTTAATAACAGGCATGCTAATAAGCAGCTGGTTAATAGTGAGAATTGGTCCCTATACTGAAGTGTTACCAAAAAGTTTATTAAAAAATGTGAACTCATACCCCAGGTAGAAGAGCACAACACAAACAATGGACAGAGAGCCCTGGATCTTCACTGAGCTGGTCACCACCCGGATCAACTGTCAATCACATACTACATGAGTATAACTGTAAAACCATGTTACTACACATCACAGTTCCTTCATGGTAAACGGCTTTAGAAGTTTTGAAATATATAGCTAATGTAAATAAATGTCAGCTGTCAGTCTAACAGAGTCATTTTAAGTGTTAAATAGAACAGTAATTCATGTTAACAAGAGCAGTGAAGCAAACTGACAAATTGCTAATTATTGCAAACAATGGATTTATGTTTCTGCCTATACAATTGTACTGTATGATAGATTTAGTATTGTGATTATGAAATAAGGAGGGAGGTTACCAGTAGAGCAAGAGGAAGAGGAATGAAGCCCATCCTCCTGGACACACTGTCACTGTAGTCTGTATATGCCTGGAAAACACACACAAATATCAGCATTTTATTAATAAAGCTTGACAAAATGCTCTTCAAATTAAATCAATGTAATTAGAACCATGAACAAACAAGAGACAAGTAATTTGTTGAAATTAAAATAAATCATTTTGATACATAATTTGACATATTGACAAATGTTCAGACGATTATTGCTTTATTTTTGATTCTTGCTTCAAAAGGACTTCTGATATGATAAAATAAACATGCACTTACATTCTTCTGTCTGCTGCTGACCAGATCAAATGCCAAGCTCGCTCTGTATTCACTATAGACCTGCACACACACACACACAAAGTTACAAGTAATGATGACTTGCGGTTCAGTAATTCAAGAGTCAAATGTTAAATTAGTAAACTAAAAGATTCAGTGAAAGATTCATTAGAATGATTCCATCAAAAAAACTCGTGTTCAAAAGTCTTTTCGAATAATTCATTAAAGAGCAAGTTCATAAGAGTCATTCATGTAACAGACTACTTAGATTGTGCTGTATGTTTGTGGCCCTGGCCCTTTTAGCTCATGACATTCAGTTCAGACTGTAAACTCATATGGTGTTGCAGAAAACATGTATCTTATAATAAATAATCTTTTCTCCACTATCTGAGCCCTGACTAACGGGCAGACTGACAAAGTTAATTAATGTCAGAGGGTCGAGCAGCTTTGCACAACCATGTTCTTTAGCCATTGGCTGTTGTAGGACAAATAGATTCACAATCCTTCCCAGTCTCATCACTTTTAATAGTCTCTGAATTAAACTTTAGTAGCAAAAATATTTGCCAAGTCTAATTCCCTTTTGTGAATGAATTCAAATCAATGCCCATTCAATAAATCAATTTATAACTATGATTCAACGACTTGTGTCAGCGCTAAAAAAAAGTTTACTGAGGTCTCTGTGTGGCATTTTATATATAATAAAATGTAAAAAAAAAAAAAAAAGTAAATATTGTTTACGGCTTGTTATTTTTATAACCGTGCATATAAATGAAATGATTAAATATCACTCTCACTTTTGTTCATTTAATGAAATATAGTGGGGAAAACGAGCCTTGAGTATTAAACATGTGAATCTACACTATTATTCTCATTTTTTTTTAAATGTATATATAGTCTTTATGATTAAAAATACTGTTAAAACAGTAATATTGTTAAATATTATTACAGTTCAAAATAACTGCTCTCTATTTTAATATATTTTAAAATGTAAATTATTCCTGTGATTAAAAAGCTGAATTTTCATTGTTATATGTTGATTTGGTGCTCAGGAACCATTTCTCATTTTTTATTATTTTCAGTTTTGAAAACATTCTAGCATAACCTCAGTTTCCTGAGATGAGGGAACAATATTAGATATTGGTTTACTCAACATTCCGCCAAGTAGCTGACACTATGGGGATTGTGCAAAAGTCCTACCGTGCTACTGCAAAGGTCCCACTCAACATACAGCAAATGGAGGGAAGACATGGAATATTTCAAGGTACATGTTTCTCGTTCTTCATTTGAAAGACATATTGCACAAGCATTAGTAGCACCACATATCTACAAGTAAAGAGTAGTGACAGCAGCCCTACTAGGGTAGCCTATATAACATGCTCTCACACACACACACGTTTATTTATTTAACACAATAGGAGGAGTACAACTTACATGTGTGGTTTCAACAACCAGATGCATTCACACATGTTCAGTTTTGTCTGGAATGCGTCCCAGACCACCTCCTGAAGTGGTTTGAGCGATCGAATTTAAAAGCATTTCGGAGGGCATTTACACCTGGTCTTTTCAAAATCGGATAGCTATCTGATCAGAGAAAATGCATGAAGTGACCAGGTATAAACAGGCTCTAAGAATAAAGCAAATGTGTGACAGAACAGCTTTAGACATAACCTCGGCCATAAAAATCTAGCTCTTCTGAACTGACAGTACTCGAGATGATAGCAAAGAAACATCCAGATTGTCCAGCATCCGCATATTTTGTCTTTCTTCAATTACGTTCTGCTCTCAAAGTGTATGGCGTTCCGTGGGCATCTTCTATTTCCTCTCATCCTATGCGGGACTGGATTGCACCATCTGCTGGTCGGCCATCTGTTTCCTTAATATATAATAAAATTATTGATTGCATTACAAAACCTCTTTCTATTAAAACTGTTTGGAATAGGGAATTATCTGACCTTAATTTATCTGTCGACTGGGAGAGAGTGTGGTCTAATCTCAGCTTAACATCTAAAAATCTGGCTCATCGTCTTATTCACTTCAAAGTCATTCATAGAGCATACATAACTCCTTACAAAAGATTTAAAATGAAACTAGTCAAATTTGAACCGCCATATATGTAACACTACATCATCAGGCACTTTTCTGCATATGTTTTGGGAATGTCCTGTCGTCATCAGTCTATGGACACATGTAAACCTGGTTTTGTCATCATTACTGCGAATTGATTGGTCTGTTAACCCAAGTTTGTGTCTCCTTAATGGTGATTCTGGTCTCTGTATTAGTTCAATGCAAAAGAGAATGTTGTTTGCTGGTTTTACAGCTGTGAAGAAGACAATAATCCAGAACTGGCTTACACCGCACATGTAGAAAAACATATTGGATCCGTAGCCTCCTTCAAATAGTGTCATGTGAATGTACAACGGCGCGAGTCGGTGGGGCCAAGCCTTCGACCGTTGATGCTTGGCAGTGTTTTTTGATGGATATACGTGATTGTATAAAGGAGTGACTTTTGGGTTTTTATTGTCCTTCCTTCTCTCCCTCCCTTTTGATTGGACCTTGAGATGTTGAGTATGTGTCTGTTGTTTTGTTTTGTTATATTTTGGATGTTATGTGTTATGTATGAAAAAAAAAAAAAAAAAAACTGTTGATAACAAAAAAAAAAAAGAAACATCCACATTTTAAAATCTGGCAAAAGTATTCAGAAAAACCCATCCAGCTGCTAAGCAGATGTCCTCCATAGACAGTCCACTTGCTCATGCCCAAGAGCCCCTAAACCCCTAAAGGGCATTTAGAGCTTTGAGAGCTGTAAGATGGAGCTATCACATCAACAATCCAGTGAGATATTCTCAGCTTTAAAACAGGCTGGCCTTTAGTGTGGCTGCCAAAGCACACAAAAAGCTGCTCTAAAGATGCTCTAAAGGGTCTAGAGCACTCAAAATAAACATGCAATGCGCATACAGGACATAGAAACTGCAAAAAGAGTATCTCCTGTGGCTGGCTCTTTTGGATTGAGAACAAACAAAGTTAAAACCTGGGCTCTGAATAGCATTGAGAGCACCTTTATTTAACTCTGCAGTCACCTGGGCCAAACTGCATGCAGGATTCATGAACTGACAAAGAGTGCATGTCCCCAACTCACTTATACCTGATGTGAGGGCAAGTAAGAGTAACTGTCTTAAAGGAGAGCGTGTTTAAGGTAGCTGACTGAAGTGGCTCGAATGGAGGACCTGTTAGAACTCTCAGGACCAGAGCTAGATCCCAAGTTGGTACCGTGGAAGGGTAGGCAGGATTCAGCTTCTTGCACATTTCAAGAATTCATCACTAATTAATTCTTACCGGATGATTCCCAATTTTACCATGAAAGCAGTTATAGTGTCTACATACATTTTAAGCATAGAAGTATGGCCAACATCTAAGTGCTCTTGTAGAAAAGACAGAATAACTGATAACGGACCATTCACAGGGTCTGCTTCACGCAAGCTCCCGAAGACTCTCCATTTATGGGCATAGAAGCACCTCATAGAAGCGGCTCTTGTCTCAGTAATAGTACTCAACGTGCATAGCAGAAGTGCATCTGATGCTGGTGTGCTCCACTGAACGGCCAAACATGCAAATTCCACAACTCTGTGTTGGAGTGCCAGATTGAGCTCCCCGCTTGTGACAGAAGGTCTCTCAGTGGAATAGCCCAACAGAACAGAAAATTCTTCTTCTCCCTGATCTTGCACACTACTTGATGTAAGATTTCCAATGGTGGGAACGCATACTTAGTATTGACTGTGTGAAGGAGAATAACAGTGGATATCATATCCACTTCTTAAAATGTAATCTCCACTCCTCGAGGACTATCCTCCTGCCCTTGACAGCATCGCAAAGTGCTACCCAGCTCATGCTTGATGCATCCATCGTGATATATTTTTTATCTGAATATCTGTCCCATTATCACGCTCTGTTCATATAGAGTGTGTACGTGTGTCAAGTGCATCTCAAAAATCAAGTGTACGTGCGTCTGTGCGTCTCTTTTTACAATGAGTGAGTTTAACGTTACTTCAAAAACAGCGTTTATCCTCTCGTTGCTGGAAAATATAATGTAGCGATTCAGTATTTAAACTGTTATTAAAGGGGTCATATAATGCTATATCCACTTTTACAAGTTGATTGTACTGAGATGTGTGTTGGCAGTGCCTGTACACAACCATCCTATAATGATAAAAATCCATCCAGTGTTTTTTTTTAATCTCCTAATATGTTTTCCCCTGTCTCAAATCGAGCTGTTCGTCTTGTGACGTCACAAGATCGGAAGCCCCTCCCACGATTGTTTGATTGACAGCAGTGTTTTAGCACAGACTGCACTGGTGTCTTACCTTAGACCCGCCCTGAGTGAGCTGTCGTCAGTTGTTTCACCGCCTGAGCAGATGTAGACAAGAATGACTCCTAAGCGACTGAGGTGTTTTGTTGTTGGATGTAATAATGAACATAGCAGTCGTCATTTACTCCCGTCATCTGGGCAGCTGTAGAGGATTACGTTTGTTTCTGAAGGGAATTCGCCCTCGAACTACCTAAATGCATATATGTTTGCGCGAATCATTTGTGATCCAGCTTCACCTCCAGAAAAAGTGAGTACAAGGTTTTTTAAATGAATCTTTGCAAATCGCCTTTCCTAATAATGTGCTAATTAGCAAGTTTCACGATGAATGCGCTAAAGTAAACAGTCCCTCATAGAGGGCTCAGAAGAGAGGGGCGGAGTCAGCAGAGCTCATTGACATTTAAAGGAGAATGACACAAAACCGCTTGCTCTGACAAGAGCTGTTTTTGAGAGTGTGAAATGTGTTTTTTTACACTACCAATGAAAAATTTTAACCAAACTATGTTACAGACTTTTCAATTGGAATTCAGTTGGAATTGAACTGCTGTGTCGTCTGGCCAGAGGAGAAATGGCCCCCCCGACTGAGCCTGGTTTCTCCCAAGGTTTTTTTCTCCGTTCTGTCACCGATGGAGTTTTGGTTCCTTGCCGCTGTCGCCTCTGGCTTGCTTAGACATTGAGGGGACAGTTCATTTCCAGCAATATCGAAATCGCTAAACTTGATTGAACAGAAACTTTTTGAACAGAACTGAGCTGGACGATGCCATCACTGAATTCAATAATGAAATGCCTTTAACTGAAAATTGAGTGTTTAATCTTGTCATTTTACATTATTGACACTATTTTCCCATTTTGATATTGTGCAGTTGCTTTGACACAATTTGTATTGTTAAAAGCGCTATATAAATAAAGGTGACGACTTGACTTGACAGACTTTTCATTAAGACCCTAAAGAATAATATCAACTTGTGGAAAATGGGCATTATATGACCCCTTTAATAAAACTCGTGGGGCAGCGTTGACAAGTTTCTTTGCTCCTGGACGTGAGCTGCGAGATCTCTGATATATATGTGTGTGTGTGTGTGTGTGTAAATAGAACGGTAATTAAAGTCTCTAATGCACACCAGTATAGGTGTGTTTATTGAGGGAGCTAGACGACGACACAACGTATGATCACGTGTGACGGTATAGTAGTGGTGTCCCAATTCTTAGGGGAATATTTTCAACCCTACCCCTTGGCACTCTGTTTCAAGGGACAAGGGGAAGGGGTAGGCGGAGGGGTAGGGGTATAAAATAGATTGGGATTGGGCCTTAATGACTTAATGAAAATTAGAGTTTGGTAGAAATTCTGGTTCTGAATTAAAAATATATATATTTTTATAAACAATTTAATTTACCATTAAGATGCATATTGAATATGGTAAAATTGCTAGAAATTATATATAAAAAAAAATTGCTAGCGTCCACCTCTAGGAAAGATACTGTACGAGAGAGAGAAATGTGTGCATGTGTGTGCTGTGACACTAATCTTCCGGCCTAAACTAAGCAGATCTGTCTCTAATCCCTGCCAGTAACTACACTCCTCTTTCTGTCTTTACATATCTCTCTACCCCCCATCCACAATGTATTTTGCCTGCTCTGCCCCTATTTTTTTCATATTTTCCCTCTTTCAGAACCATATTTAAGGATTGTTTGTAGTGTTACTTATCTTTCATCTTATGAGTATGTCAACAGTAGAGGTGCCCTGCACTGGACAGAATGTGTGAAACCATCCCCATTGCTAAAGAGAGTTCCACTGCTGGCTCTGTGTGTGCTGATAGATTTGGGTCAGTGGATCTGTCAGAGTTATCCAAGACACTGAGAGCGGTGCAGATTTTCAGACACACTCCCAAAGGAAACCTGTCTCTCTTTGTAAAGACTTCCTCTTGACTGGGACAGGTTGTTTTTTTCTTTTTTAGACAAGAAAGAACATTCCAGAATGGGGAAGCCCTTTGGTTTAAATAGGTCATGTCATAGTTCTCAAGTTGTTTTTCTTTAGTTTATTCTAGATAACGTATATTAGTGTCTTGTCATTTCAATAGCATCAGGTATAGCTTACAAACCTTCCCTTTAAATTAAGCCCACAGTCACTATACTGCATTCAAGTTACATGATTTCATTTCTAGTTCATTCAATGTATGTTGTTCATATTTAGGTCATATTTTAACTAAAGTTGTCTCAATATCTTAACAGATTTTTTTTTTAACTCAGACAGAAAGTAGTGTGTTTTTTGTAACTTCTAGGTTTTGTTATTTAATTTTATATTATTAAATATTATTATTTATGTTATTTCATTTTGTTTAATATTACACAAAAAATCTAATCTAATACTAATAGAAATAGAAAACAGTTCTTTTAAACTGTAATAATATGTCACAACATTACAGTATTTACAATTTTTTGATCAATATGCCAAACTTTTGATCAGTAGTGTAAATGTAACTACAAAATTTCAACATTTTGGTTCAGCTAATAATACTGGTACAATACATATTATGGTAGTTACTCAAATATTGCATCTAAAATACTACCTTTTGAAGAATACAACAATAATTTGAACTCACATCTGCTGTAATGTCATTAAACTTTGTGATGAAGGCATGTTTGACAACATCCACTGCAATCTCTGAGGCGATCACCATACAAACATCAGGAAACAATACCCATAGATGATCTATAACCAATAAACAATGATAAATATACACAATGTCATGTATATGCACAAACTCGGAAATGAGTCAGTTGTTAACTGGATACCTGGATTCCAGGAGAACTGCTCCATGTTTCTGAGACAGACGATTAGTAAGAGTGTGTAGTTTGTAAATCTTTCTTTAATGTCTATAGTGAGAAAGAAAAAAGGGAACAGTGAGACAATACATCAGTGACAATTTAAGATAGACATGTTTTCGTTTAATATATATATATATATATATATACATATGGATGGATGGACCTACCACTGTTGGACATCTGGAAGAGGTTGTTCTTCTCAAATTTCTTGAATACACTTCCTTTGATCTCAACAAACTATATAGAGAAATAAACACATACATCAATATAAACCCCACAAAAGGAGGCATGAAAGTGTGTGTTCCTTCATGTATGGTAATATACAGCAACTAAGATGCAGAAATTAAGGTCATTTGTAGTGTATTTCATTTAATTTAACCAAATAAACAATGTTACTGTCAAGGTAGCTTGCTTGTACTCACATTATTAGACATCATAATGGTGAGCAGTGACTTGTTGTGTGAATTGAAAGCCACGTTCAGAGTGGTGGCCTGAACCATAATCAGAATGGCATGTAGAACTGGATTATTAATTAAGGAAAGTTATAACCCATGACTGAAGTCAAATATGACACAAAACTTGAATTTAAATTAAATTAAAAAAAATAAAAAAATACAACTGAGCAGTTTAAGTGTAGTTAAATAGATTTCATGCAGAACTTGAAACTGTACAGTCTCTACAGTAATTTACTAAATCTTTAGTTTTGTATTTATTAGTGTATTCATTTTTAGTATTAATTTCACTCACACTTTATATTAAATATATGCTAAAACATTATAAATTAATTATAATTATAATTTTATTTATTTAAATTCTTAGTATGAATATTTAATTATTCAAATCTATATAAAATGATCTTTATTTACATCTAAATATGACTATTTGGCATTTTTGAAACAAAGCAAGTGTGAAGGATACAGACGTAGAGAACAGCCATGAAGAAATGTGGGATGACTCCTATATGAGCTCTTTTTCTCTCTTTAGGTTCAGTGGCAGTCCAGTACAAAGCATCCAGAATATCCTGACCGAAAGATGAAAACAAGCGATCTGCCACCTAGAGGAGAAACAGAGAGTGTTCATTCAACTACTGCTAATACAATAGCAACAAATGTTAGTGTTGTGATACTGTACCTCCAGCATGTTGTAGATGATGTAGAGTTTTATGACAGACTGACCCCGGATCAGGTGGTACATCATGGAGTAATCCACATAATGCATCATGATATAACACAGAACCATGATGAAACCCTTCAGAACATCACACACCTGAGCAGGCTGCAAGATACGAGATCCACTGCACGCACACACACACACACACACATGAGAAAAAACATCTTCAGGTGAAATTGGCTCCATAGACATTACACAATGGAAGAGTAACTGATTATAATCACAAAGCAGTTCTTCTATTAGTTAGATCTTCTTCCACTCACAGCCACTGGGTTAGTGATCTTGTGTCACACACTCAGTGCTACATGCATCATGCTAAACACATGACTTGTGCTAGGGAAAGATCAGCAGTGTAAATGTACCCAAACACATACATAGCATTAAAATATTTAGTATATTTTAACTGAAACAGTGAATTTATTCTAAACTGTTATAATAATTTTATATAAGTAATTTAAATATAATTGAAATATTTTACAAAGACTAAGTGTAATTATTTTCTCTAACAACAATTCCATTACATTTTTTTCTAAATGATCTAATGCATCATTAAATATGAAACAATTCATGACTGATTATTTTGGTATGACACATAATTATTTACATAAATATGCTGAAATCACAAAATGTCATTAGAAAGACCAAGAGCAGCAATCCATTGTTTTGGATTATTGACAAAAACAATAACAAGCTTTACATTCACAGGCTCAAGAACTTGATTTGAAATAGCTGTCAAAAAATGTAGATTTGATTATGTCGAAGTGCCTGGCGGGTAGAGCATGTGCACTGGTATTTTTGTATAAATGACCTGAGCTCTTTAAAATAATAATAATAATTAAATAAAATAAAAACACAATGTTACAAAACATTTATATTTTAAATAAATGCTATACTTTTGAATGTTCTATTGTCATGGTTTCCACAAAAATAAATTGGCAGAACTATTGATAAGAAATGTTTCTTGAGCACCAAATCTTTTGAGCATTAGAACGGCTTTATATTTCAAAAAATAATAAATTATTTTTTTAATGTATTGAAATACAAAAATTATATTGGTTTGTAATTTAGCATTCTGTTTTTACTGTATTTTTTTGATCAAATAAATGCAGCATTGGCGAGCATGAGAGTACCTTTTAGGAAAAATCTAAAATTTGATCAACCCCAAACTTTTGAATGACAGTGTATTTTAATACAATACTATTAAGTGTTTGTTACTAAACAAAATGCACTCAGTGTTAGTATTTACACTGGGGTGCTTAATAACAGTATGTATAACTATTTACTCTAACTGTAAATAGAATCTACATTCCTTTAAACATAATTGGCTTCTGCCAATTATATTTTGTACAAGAAATGATGCATAATATATTAGGTATTGTAATGCATGCATTGAATGCAATTTACTGAAGTTTCATTATCAGATGCATTTTACAACCCTATTTACAATATATTGCATTATTATTAAATTGCATTAAGTATTGTTTCTCCTCCTATCACAGCATTCACTTGTTGAACATGACCACACTGCCATCCTGTGACCGATCATGCAAGTACACCCTGAACAATGAAAAAGAACAGGAGAATTCTGGGAACGATCTCAGATGATTTTAGTAGTCCAGGGTGAAATCAAAGCACAACTGCAAAATTAGACAGCTATGGCAACTGAAGCCTAGTGTGTGTGTGTGTGTATGAATGTGTGTTTGAACAACACAGCCGCTGCAATCATACCAGCACAGGTGTGTGTGCTTAAAGCAGCTGCAGTCATTTTTTTTCTGCATACCTGCTCTTTTTGCAGTAGGGGCATATACTAGCCCTGCAGGCAGAAGAATATACAGTGAACAGCAGCTACACCTATATGCAGCGTGTGTGGGTATTTGTATGTAATAACACTGAAAGAAAAAGTTGGACAGCTCAGATGTTTCAACCTGTTAGATAATCAGAATATTATGAAACTACTACTTTTGGGAATATTCCTCCACGCATATCCTGAGAACAGCGTGTATATTACCTGAGGCCGCAGCAGGGCAGTGTCAGCAGTCTGAGCAGGGCCAGCAGCACTCTGAGGGGCAGCAGAGTGAACACGTACAGAAACACATCCAGACACAGGAAAAACCCAAACATCATCAGCTACAGAGAGAAAAAGAGAGATCAGGGATGTCCTGGATGTAGTATGTGGTACAACTTACTTCAAAGACTCCAAAATTACTAAAAAGCACCATTAAGTTTAATAAAAGTAGTAGATAAAACTTGCCGTTGGTATCTTCACAGATGCTGGTAGCCATTAACTTCTATAGTACTTTTTTATTCCATATTATGCAAGTCTATGGCTACCAGCAACTGTTTGGTTACCAACATTCTTCAAAATAACTTATTTTATGTTTGACAGAAGAAAGAAATTCATAGGTTTGGGACAATTGGGTTTTATTATTGGATGAACTATCCATTTAAGAACCCTGACACAAACAAACAAACACACACACACACACATACACACACACACACACACACACATCATTATTTTTGCATTTCTGTTTGGTGGCAGATAAATCAAACATCAGGTTTAATGCACAGAGCAATAAAGGATACTGTACAGAAGAGATGAGTGCATGTAAGCGTGTATGGACTGTGCATTTGTGTTTGGTACCTTCTCCAGTTCTTTTGGAATACGCAGGCAGGTATAGACCTTCTCTCTCCGCTCAGTGTATTTGGCCTCATTGTGTTCCAGAAAATATCCTCTAGTCAACTCAGCACTAATAAACCTTACAAGAGAGAGATCTGCACACAAATAAACACACACATGAATGTGTAGTCCAACACAATGAAACCATTTTACTCATTATTTAGCACTATCCTGTAAACACAGACATGTAGAGGATAGAAGCTCAAAACCTGTGTATGTGAAAAAAACAGGTTGAATAAACAAGTGTACCGGCATTAACTGCTGTTCATGTCTTTCATATGCACACAGCAAATACACATGTACCATTATAAAATAAAGAGAGTTACAGTGGTAACCTAAAGTGGGTTTCAGAAGTCTCCTCTAGTGAAAATGCTGCAATAAATAATTATTTAAGATTTTAGAACTTAGTTTTCCAATATAAGATACTTTACATTTTAGATAATTTGTTAATTAAAATTAGTAAATTAGCAATTTACTTTGAACCGTGCTCTATTTTTATGCCTGTTTTAAATTGAATGTTTATTTAGTATGTTGTTTTCATTGACACTTATAATGCAATAATGCAGATAGTTCAAAACAAAGCAAAACGAAAAACAAAACGGGTGTTCATTTAAATAATTCATCATTCTTTATTTTACATTTAAAACTTTAAACTTCGTTTAAAGATAAAATTTAAATTTAAATGCCAGATTTTCTAGATCATTGTACAAACTGATTTAAGCAATCTTCTCACAAAGGTCCAATAAGCAAATTTTCTTTGCATTATGTTCATAATGTTAAAGCAGTAAAAGCTTTGACTAGGAACACAGTTGACACAGCGGTTATGTGATGTACACACTGGTAACACACTTGATTTACAGCAGAGCAGATCAGTGACATAAATGTTCTATTTAAGCAGAACAGAAAGTACTGGACTGTTTTTAGGGCATGTTTATGTTGACCTAAGGCCAAATGTGTTGTGATAAGGGCAAGACAGATGAACAGCACACATTGTGAATGAGTTCTTTGGCCAACACAAACATTACTTTCTATTTCTAACAGTAATAGAGAAGGATAAACTTGAGGATGAACACACTAAATGGGAAAACAGACACAGAGAGTGGCCAGAAAGAGCGAGAGAGCTACAGAGATAACAGCGTCTCTTGTGTGTGTAAGTGTCTTATAACTGGGTTGTATAACAAAGTGACTAAATGTATCATCCAATGAACATGACTTCACGACAACCTCTAAAAGCTTGTGACAAGAAGATCTTAGCAAAAGTAAAAAGAACAGAGAAAAGAGGCCCTCGGTTTCATATTTTACGTCCATTTAAAATGAGGTAGCTATGATAAATTGACAGCCAAAACCCTTTTTTGGAAAAGAAAAATAAATACACATACATATATACACTATATATATATATATATATATATATATAGACTTGAAGTATCACTTGAGATTTTAAGTTAATATTTAAATAATTTAACAACATATTTGCATGTTCATGATTCTTGGATGTTGATTTATGGTCACATGACATGCAGGTAAGCAACTAAAATTTTTGATTTTGATTGTTTTCTATTAAAATTACTTATTTATTTTACATTTCCATGATATAATTATCAGCTTTTCATCTATTCGCAACCCCCTGGAGTTCCTTCATGAATCCCAGGGGTTTGCAAACCCAGTTTAATTAGATCTATAATTACGCTGTTGACCCTACTCCTAACTTAACTGCACCATAAAACCTGTCCCTAACCTTTATTGTTTGCTACCTCGACAGCAGCAAAAGTGTTTTGCAATACAACATGAACACAATATGTACATTGCATTTGCACCTATCATTTTTTATTTTATTTTATTTTTATGGCATAAGTACATAGCAGTAAAAGACACCTAATATTAAGTGTAACCCACAATTTTTATTTTTTTCTGCAGGAACCCAGCGTTATACTAAATTGCATTAATAACCCATTAACATACCAATGATTCATGCACATTCATATGAATATTATATCTCTAAATATGCATGTTAAACATGATCTATAATTATTGCACTACATAAGGTTAATAATGAGAGTTACTGTTCCTAAGCATTCGTGTAAACAGATCTATGACACACCAGCTTGATCCTCAACACTAGAAATTTTATTAAATTAATCTAAGATTTAATTTCCCTTCATTTGTTGAATAAATACCAATGCAAAAGCATAATGATGGTGATGACTTCGAGAAAGAAGTTGATGTAGCTCTGGTCTTTATTTACATCTTCACACCTGATCAGCTGTCTTGATCCTCACGCTTCTAAAGTTAGTCTCATTATACAAGAGGCTGAATGTGTCACATGAGCCACACTGTTATTTATGGTACCTTAAATAAACCGAGAGATGCTGAACTATCTGATCTTGTTAAAGATAAATAAGCTCTAATGACTGATGATGCTTCAGACAGTATGCATTGAGCTCTGTGTGTGTCTGTAAGTTATTTAAACGAGCCTGGTAGTGAGCTGCCCACCAAACTAGACGGTATTTTGGCGCTTCTAACGTTTATATCAAACACTGTTTACCAAGACCATCATAACGTGTTTGTTATGATGCCCATACATGCTGTCTAGACAGCTTACTAGGTTGAAAACAGTGTTTGCAGCGCACAGAGCCGCTGTCTGTCACTCTTACCTGACACATTGCTCTTTCTCTCTTTGCTTTTCGCCTTCCTCTCGTAAAATCCCAGAGTTTCTGTAAGGTCTGACGCAGCGGTCTTGCTTCTCCGTCTTTTTGACGCCGCTGAAGAGTCGTTTCTCCCTCTCCTTATCCTCATTTTCAGTCTCGTTTTCGTCCGCAAGACCAGCTGCTACTGAGTCCGCCATCTTCCCAGCAGACACAACATTCAGGCGTCACGGCCACAGTTGCCAACTCTCGCGAGACAAATAAGCAACCGCAGCTTCAAAAACAAGCAAAGAAGTCCAATATTTTTTTGATGATTTATTTTCATCAATATTATTTATTATCAATTATTTATTACCAATAAATAAGCCTGCAACATATTACACTGAAACCACTCTTTTATCTGAAAAGCAAAAACAGAAGCTATTTTACAAAAATTAGCAAACTGCAACAAAAGTGGGAACAAAACTCGTCTCCAATCACCTGTGAGCAGAATAGGATTGGAGAGATGGAAAAGGAGAAAAGCACAAGAGCTTCAAAGGGGAGCTGTAACATAGCCACATATTTATAGCCTAAAATATATAGGGGTCATTCTATGGAAATGTCCATTTTTCTGTCCCTAGCCTTTACAGAAATATTACACTTGAAAAACACTTGGTTACAATTTTTTTATATATATTTTAAAATGAAACAATGTGTTATTTGAACAATTACACCTTTTTGAGCCATCAATGTGGCAATATTTGTTTTTAATTAATTATAAAGAATTCCAAGCACCACAAAACTGCTCGTTACAGCCATGTACAGAGGGAACGTGCTTTATTATGAGGTCAAAAACAGGTTTTTCTTCCATTTAAAATAAAATAATGTATACATAACTATCAAATAAATGACATAAAAAAACAAAATGGCACATAAATATTATAGAAAAATATATTACATTTTATATTAAATTATAATATATATCATATTAAAAAACTAAATATTATATAATGTTATTAAAAAGATTATAAAAAAGATTTAAAAAATCATTAAGGTGTCATTTATGTGTATTCATGAAGTCAAAATGTCTAAGTTTAAATGTTAAAAAAAGAAATACATTTTAAGACATCTTGCCATACCAGGCTATTCGAACCAAATGTATTTACTCAGTATTAGGATATGACTACTTGTTTTTTATTACAGCCCGTGATAATTAATACATTACAAAAACATTGTAAAAATTAGGCTAAAAGAAAGTCACCCCTCTCCTCTACGATCTAGGCTTCTATCATCGCTTGGATTACAGCGTCACGCGTCTTCTTTTTGAATGTGATTTTTCTCCACTGAGGGGCAGAATGTTTGGCAAATTACTCTACGGCACTTATATTATTGCACTGGTTAGCTATTAACTGTGAGCAGACAGAGTGTCAATCAATGTATTGGAGAACATGGCGAACATAAATAAAGAAAAGAAGTTGCTTGTCAGATTTTCCTAACAAGCAACCATATTTTTTAAAATAAGCCCAAAAAACCGCAACCCGCGACCAGGGATTTTTTCCCGTAAATTTACAAAAAAAGAAGCTCAAAGTCGCGGACTTGGCAACTGTGGTTACGGCCTACGTCACTAAACATGACTACAGTTCCCATAATGCAGCTGGTTAATATCATACACATGCAAGCAACCCCTCTAAAATATGTTTAATGATTTTATCCTTCTTATATCTGTTTTGACTGTTCTTAGGTGATAGAAACATTAAGAAATATAGTAACATTAAAATATGGATTAGGATGTATTTAGAGGTACTTAAGAAGCCACGTTCAATATGAATCGATTATGTGAAAAAACAAAACTCCCACAACAACAACAACAACAAAAGAACAGAATGCTTATGCACACTCGAGCACAGCTGATCGAGACAGCCAGAACAGAAAAGCAACTTCTCATCGTCAAAATAATAATACATAATATAACAGAAATTCACAAATGTTAAACGGTAAGTTCACCCAAAAATGAAAATTATGTCATTATTTATTCACCCTCACGTTGTTCAAAATCTATAGAGAAATGTCCCAGTATTTTAGTTTGTTTGGTTTTGGAAGTCAATGGTCATCAATACTGTTTGCTTACCATCATTTCTTAAAATATATTTTTATGTTTTACAGAATAACGACAAACCTTTGGAACAACATAGGGATGAATAAATGACAGAATTTTCATTTTTAGATGAACTATCCAGTGAATTTGTACCACGTTTCTTTGACCACTAGAGGGGGAAAAAGATTCAGAGATTATTTTCGCATTAACATCATAGAGTTAAACGTAAAGTTACACAGGCCTAGCTTTGGAATTTAATTATTTATTTAGATTAGAACAATGAAAATCACTCTGTGTTCTCGATTATGTTTTTTTTATTACATTGATTTTAATAACCAAACACACAGAGTCTGATATCATAACCAAACACATTTTATTAATGCAAATTATTGAAAACCATACATAAAATACACAACTAACAGCACAGATCTGCATGTGTTTTACAATATGCATTACAGTTTAGAGCAATAAAGATATCTGCATTTATGCTCAAAACGCTATAGCGTTCACAATGGGACTTTTTTCATCCGGTTGTTCTAGCGAAACCAAACAGTACGGTACAGAATGAAGCCGAGACATCCACTGAGCTTTAAAAAAGGGCTGAAAAATTCTGATATGAAATGAATTGATAGATCTGTATATTTACAAGGCTTGCAGTATCTTTTTTTTTTTCAGAATACTTAAACTAAATGGTTGAAGCTGTATGTCTCAAGTATGGAATACCATGTCACACCAACATAAACGCTAGCATGCACACACACACACACCTTCTCTCCTGCAATTTCTCCTCTACAGTTGAAAATACCCCCATCCCTTGACAGCACCGTTGCCATAGCTACCCAATGTCAGATCACATTACTCCAACTGCTGCGTTGCCATGGTATCAGGCTTACTGTCTTGGTTGCTAGGGTGCTGGCCATTCCAGGAACTGCCGTTTCCAAGTGTCGGTGAGTTGGTGTAGTCATGGAGACTGTCATCATGGAGACCGTTGACGGGGTCGTACTGTTCGTTCTCGAGGCGTGTGATCAAACGCTCGTCCACGTCACCCAACTCCCCTCCCATTAGAGAGGGCTCCCCTACCATCATCACATCCTACAGCCAGAGAGAGAGAGAGAGAGAGAGAGAGAGAGAGAGAGAGAGAGAGAGAGAGAGAGAGAGAGAGTTGACGTAAACAGAGACGCGGGGGGTCGAGTGAGAGAGAGAATAGCGGGGGAGTAGAGAGAGAGAGAAGAATGACAGAAGCAGAATAATTTATGGCTGTTATTATCCAAAACCTGAACTTGTAATATAGCTAATGCAAGCATACAGTAGAGAATGTGCAAAATTAAATAAAAAGATGTGCATAATAAGCAGAGCTGGGTAGTAATTGATTATATGTAATCTGGATTATGTAATCAGATTCCAAAAATTGAGTACTTGGAATTAGATTAAATTACATTTTAAAATACTCGTAATCAGACTATAGTTACTTTTTTATTTATTAGGCTGATTATTCACACAATAGCAATAAATTATTCATTCAAATTCTTTTTCATCTTTTAAATGTTAAAAGCCTACCGCTTATATATAGTCTTCCAGTATATAGGCTACTCATTAGTCGGGTGGCTACACAGCATTTGACCACTGGATTTACAAAAATAATTTCAGGTGTTTCAACATTAAATCAACTACTAATGAACACATTAATTTTTATTTGCATTATCACTCAGAGGGTTATTTAATAATGTATTGCTTTGTCTATGGAAGGCTTTTGTCTTTCAAACACATTAAAGTGCACAAATTCACATTATTTCTAATTTACATGTAATGCAGGCATTCCCCAATTTTTTTTTTGTCATCTGAACTTCTTTCACCTAATATATTTAATTGAAGTACCCCTGATTTTCACATTTGCATGTTCACGGTTCTCTGACATTGGTTAATGCTCCCATGACATGCAGGTAAACAAATAAAATAATACATTTTTTAGGAATTGTTTTATTTTGATTTCTGTTATTTTAAAATTATTTATTTTAATTCAAAATTTTTGTGATTTAATTAATGATTAGCTTATCATTAAACTCACGAACCCCCTGCAGTACTTTTATGAACCCCAGTTTGGGAAACCTTATGTAATGTAATGTTTAATGCACTTTTTTGTTAATGTTTAATGCACAATTGTTAATTGCCATGAATGGAATATATATATATATATATATATATATATATTTTTTTTTTTTTATTATGTTGTATGTACACTTTGATATTTTTACATCAATATGGTACAACATTATCCTATTTAAATCCATGTGAAAAACAAGTTATAGATCAAAAGTAATCTAAAAGCAATCAAAAAGTATTTTGATTATATCACCTGAAATGTGTAATGTAATAGATTACGTTACTAACTACAATTTTTGTCATATAATTTGGAATCAGTAACGGATTACAATTTGTAAGTAATCCACCCAGCTCTGATAATAAGGAATATTTTTACAAAAATAGACACATGTGGCGTACCCACAAGCTTTGTTAAATACGCAGTCATACACACACATGCACACAAACTCATCTTCAGACACTAGCTCTTTAGACTTTAATTAGATTTTTTTCAGATAAAGAACACCTAAATAACAACATATGTGCTAATTAAGCAAATTTGCATTGCTAAGTAGCTCGTTAAGACAGCACATGCTGCGTGATAACTGTCTGCATGTGTCACTCACCTACCTAAGCTCCGCCTCCAGCCACCCGCCACCCCTCGTTTCCCCGGCGACACGTTTAGGCTGGGGACCAGAGACGGACAATACTAATTATCATCAAATCAATTACAGCTAATTAGTCTCAATTACAAACAAATTATTCAGAGTAGACAAATGACTACAATATTAAAAAATTACTCTAACATTACAAATTACAATCACACTGGAAACTGATTGTTATTTATTATAAACAATAAAACAATGTAATTCAGGTATTGATTTTATAATACATTGCATAGAATTATTACAATATGAAAAAAATAAGATGGGTTAATTTACTAAGCTGCTCTCTCTGTCTTTCCCTCTCTATTCTGCTTTATGTTATTTCTTTACACACACTCACACACACACACACACACATGCACATATATGTACAGACATCCAGACATTCTCCATATATCAATTTTAGTATATCTCTCCTATGATCTTTTCAGTGTGGACCACTGCTTCCCTGCAAGTGTGTAGGTGACTGTGTCTACAGTATGTTCAGAATGGCATACTATGTACTGAATACTGTGCGGTATGTATTTCATTTTACATTTTGCTTTTTTTTATTACAGTCTACAATTGTCATGTAATTTCTTCATTTTTTATTCAGTGAATGCTGTCCAGTTATCAACTCCAATTATATCTGTCAAAAGAGTTCAAGATAGCAACTAATATTACTTTATACATAACACTGGAAATGGAGGTTGGTCCAATTTTTGTGGCATTTAAAAAATGATTGGAATTCTGAGAAAAAGTCAGAATTGAGAGAAACAAAGTTGTAATTGTGAGACAAAAAGTCACAGTTACCTTTTAGTAAGTAATTATTTTGTTGTTCTTTGTGTTTGTCTGTTATTTATTTATATAATTATATATTTTTTTCTTTCAGTGTATGCTTCTTTAATTGTGTTTAACAATGATAATACCTGTTTCTAACTTGAAGAGGTTTAATAAAGGTTAAAAATTTGAACACATTGCATTGTGGGATATAGTAATTTTAATTTGTGCACACAGAAAATTACATACTATATACTTCAGCAATACTAAGAGTAGTACGGTAGTATGGTATATATCCATTCTGAACATAGCTTTAGGGTAAACATATGTGTCTATGTGATGCACCTGTGATGGTAGGCTGAAGTTATTGGCTGGGCTGCGCTTCTTGCTGTTTCCTGTGCTGTTATTGGACGCACTACCAGCTGAGTTCCTCCTCCTCCGTTTCTTTGCTGCAGGTTTGGCTGGCTCTGCTGTCAATCAAAACATAAAAGCAGCATAATGCAAACTGAATCAGCATTGCATTCCATGAATTGCATTCCATGTTTTAAAATGAGTGAAAACAGAGTAAACACGTTAAAAAAGGGTGAATAGGTGTATTAATAGATGAGTGCAAACACACAGCATACTGTATCTTTTAAAACACTAATCAATACTGCAAATAAATCAACAAAAGAGTGGTATAGGTCTAAATAATGGTATTCTGATGATATTTTTAGCATGTATAGAGAAGAACAGAACCAATTTGATTTGCATTTCCTGAGGGAAATGCCATTGCTTGCACGGCAACAAAAGAGTAGTGTTCGTTTTATATATAAGGCTTCAGTTTTGAGTAAATGAAATGTCTTTGCCGTTGTCATGACACTGAGTATGTGTCTCGTTTTTAGCCAGCTGCACAGGGATTTTCACATAGGCTGAATTAGGAATAGCATACAGTACTCAGTATGCTATTTTGAATTCAGCCATAGTGCAGTGCTTTGCACATAGCTTTATGGTTAAATATATGCAGGAACTGCAAGATCAGTCACAATTCAGTATGCAAAGAGATGCAAAAAAATTGCATTGCATGCACATACAACATCATTGCAGTTGGTTACATTTTGAATGCATGACATTTTTATTTGATTGATTCTGTTCAGGTTGAAGTAAATATTTTATTATTATTATTATTATTATTATTATTAAATATTTAGAGTTGTGAGTGTAGAAGAAACCCTAACTAGAATGTTTGAGGAATTGTAAAAAATGAAAGTGCATAGAAGAGCATACATACATTTTTTGGAATTAGAGGGAAATATTTCTGTCTTGAAGCTGGGCGAGGGTCCAACTGAAATGAAAGGAATTAATAACTGTCAAAGACACTGAAACAACATTAAGAACATTTCAGTAAATAATAATGAGGATGCAATTAAAACAGTAAAGAAAATGAGAAAAAGAGAGGAACAATGAAAGAGAGTTGCCTGAGAAGAACTCTAAGATTATTGTTCAGTCAAAATTATTATTGTCACAGAACAGCAGGAGGTGGTTATTTTTTTTAAATGAGCAGTAAAATAGCGCATAAATAACAACACAAGGTCAAAGCCTCCATTAATTACTGCAGATCACAAAACCCGTAACAGCCTGTGCTCAGTACTTTGAAATGTTAATAAGGAATATGAAATATGTTTACAATGTACAAACTACTGTAAATTTAATGACATTGTGTAGCTCTTAAGAGGAGAACAACAGAAAGAAATTAAACACTGGGGGGAAAGAGTAGCTAAACAATGCTAGTGTTTCTATATTAATCTTTCACAACAGACTGTATTTAAGAGAGAAAGAAAGCTAAGAGGAGACATGAAACGAGATCTAATGAAGAAGAAGCTAGAGTTATAATTAACTAAAACCATAAACAACCGCTTGTTTGTTTTTTGGTACATAATAATAATTAAAATGACAAAAACACTCAACAAAATTACTAAAGCTTGAGCTAAAATTACAATGAAAATGGGAAATATGAAAAATTCTAAATATTAATAAAAAATATAATAGTGTCTCTGTGATAAAATAACTTGTGTTTGGACCTGGTATTTCCTACAGTACGGGGACCAAATGTTCTCACAAGGATAGTAATATAAGTATTTTTTTATCTTGTGGGGACATTTTTGGTCCCCATGAGGAAAACAGCATATAAATCATAAAGAAAGAAGTTTTTAGAAAATCTGAAAATGCAGTTTTCAGATTTCTGTGAAGGGTACAGTAAGGGGATAGAGTATACAGTTTGTACATAAAAACCATTATGCCTATGTAAAGTCCCCATAAAACCAAACGTGTGTGTGTGCGTGTGTGTGTGTGTGTGTGTGTGTGTGTGTGTGTGTGTGTGTGTGTGTGTGTGTGTGTGTGTGTGTGTGTGTGTGTGTGTGTGTGGTGTGCGTGTGTGCGCGTGCACGTGTGTGTGTGTGTGTGTGTGTGTGTGTGTGTGTGTGTGTGACCTGGTGGTGTTGTCATCCTCTGCCACTGGTGAAAGAGGCAGGTCTTCAGGCAGTCTCTGGGACTCAGTCCATATGTCTTATGCCTAGACATGAGCTCCTGCATCGGCTCTAGAATCACACACAACTGCACACAAACAAAAGGATCTTTTCACTCAGTTGTTTAACACATTAAAAATCATACCATCCGTATGAGAGTGTTTGTGTTTGTATGTGTGTATACGTGATTGTAACATACTCTGAGGTAGTTCAGCGTGAGGTTGGTAAGTCCCACTCGACTGATGTTTTTGGACAGTTGTTCCAGAGCTCCAGGGTCTTGTGCCTGACAAAGACACACACACACACACACACACATGGACACACAAGTCCATTTATTCTCTCTCTTATTTTGTGCTCCATCCAGATAGAGCTCTAATTCATTACATGATATGTTTCCATAGCAACATCCTGACAGCTTAGCTAAAAGGTTTGGATGCTTTCACCTTGATTGATAAAAAAGGGCTGAAATGCATTTTGTTGTACCATAACCAACAAACTGTAAATGCATCTGAAAATACCTGAGTTTGCCAATATGCCAAACAAATCCATGGTGAACATAACCCACATAATGGGGGAAATCGTATTATTTAGAAAACAGCCAATTAGTTTTTGATTATTTTTGAATTAAAATCATGTAAAGCTTAAAATAGTATTGTAAATCTTACATATTATGTAAAATATTAATCCACAGTGTAGGCTAAAAAAGCTCAAAAAAACCTCCACTCCGACGCAGCAGTACTGCACTCATATAAGCAGTGCATGGCTCTGCTATGTGAAGAGAAACTGACTTGTGTGAGAATAATATTCAACACACACACAGTGTCAGAAAAAGTAAGGACAGCGTTTTACTTATGTTATCAATTACTGAGAGTATGAGTCACATGACAATTTACTAAGGCTAAGGGAAGGGAACCTAATTTACACACAAAGTATTTGACATTTTTAGTAAAGAATTTGACAGACACTTTTAACCAATGCAACTTACATTGCACTAAAGACACAAAATGAATCATTGACATACACCCTGGCAATCAATTCCATGACCTTGGTATTGCTAGCAAATAATTTATTTTTTAATCCAACTTGGAGTAAAACTACCATTAACTACGACTTTTGCCTCAATAAACTACTAATTTGCTGCTATTAACAGTAAGGTAGCTGATAAGTTTAGGTATTGGGTAGGATAATTAGGGTTGTAGAATATGGTCATGCAGAATATGATCATATATTTTCATATATTATAATATACAATGAAAACACATTTTTTAAAGGTACTGCCCTACCAAAAGTTTGGGGTCAGGGAGATTGTCTTTCTTTTTTTTTTTCTTCTTTCTTTTTTTTTTTTTGGACAGAAATTAATATTTTTATTTAAGCAAGGAAACATTCAATTGTCCAAAAGTAACAGTAAAAACCTTTATATTGTTACAAAAAAAAGTCAAAGAAATGCTGTTCTTGAGATTTCTATTATCAGAAGTTCATCCAAATGTCCCAAATTGTTGAAGTTTCCACAAAAATGTTAATAAGCACAACTGTTTTCAACATTGATGATAATGTTTCCTGAGCACCAAATCCGCATATTAGAATGATTTCTGAAGAATCATGTGACACTAAACACTAGTAGTGACTGCTGAAAATTTAGTCTTGCCATCATAAGAATAAATTACATTTAAAATATATTAAAATAGAAAAAATAATTATTTTAAATTGTAATAATATTTCAGAATATAACTGTGTTTTTGATCAAATAAATATAGCCGTGGTGAGCATAAGATACTTATTTTAAAAAATATTTAAAAATCTTACCAACCCCAAACCTTTGAATGGTAGTAGGCCTATATGTGACAGCATGGACTATGAAAAGATAATTATCTGAAACAATAGAATGCTACATTTTATGCAAGTTTAATTCTTATAAAGATTCAGAGCGGTGTCCAGTTTATCATCTCAAAATTGTTACATTTTTAGTCCAGTTTGGTTAAATATTTTTATTTTTGGACTGTTGGCAGTCCATTTAAAATGTAATTATTATTATTATATATATATTTTTAATTATCAAGATAGAGCTTTTAAAACTGTTGCTGATATTACTTCTGCTTTTTTTGCTGCAATGAAAATCAATGGTCAAATCTAGCACATTGCATTATGGGAGACAGTATTCAAAACAGCGTGTTCTGTGTACGCTGCAAATTCTGGTCAACGTAGAAGGTCATCCAGGTTGCATATCATTTTGTGTGAGAAATATTAAAGAGGATTTTCTTGATTCACATGAAAAGTGACTCACATTTACAGCCAAGACACTGCGAGGAATGAGTTCACTGTAGTGTGTGATAGTGAAGTGCCATGTTTTGATTCTCATAAGGTCATCAAAGGTGAACACAAGAATTAGACGACCTTCTGTACACACCTGTGAAAAAAAGAAAGACAAGCAGTTCTTTGATTTGTTTGTCATTCAGTTTTTTTAAACTTTCCGAATAAAATAAGACAGACATCACACAAAGACAATTAATTATCTTGTACCTTCTGAAATCATAACACTGACTTGACCAGTGCACAACATGTGAGAGAATTACTTCTAACTCATTTTTATTTTTCATTCATTTAAAACAAATTCAATTATACGGTTCTCCCATTAAAGCAGTATTTTCAGCACAAGCAGGATTCTGTGTGGAACTCTGAACCCCAACATTCTGTTGCCGGGGGAACGGAGGGTAGCTGCGAGGTTGGCATAGCAACGGGAGGGATGTAATCCCAGCAGACACGCTCTGATCAATGCCTTCAGAACACACACACACACACACACACACTTGGGAACTGTATCTGTATAACTTAGCTACAACATACAGTCTTCCGAATCAATATTTAATTCACAAATGTTCATTTACTAAAAAGCAAAGTTGGACAAAACTCTCTCTCTCACTCTCTCTCTCTAATTGACAATTGAACGATTCTGCATCGTAATGGCGTACTATATGAATATTGCATAGGACATTCAGAAAATCACATGTTATGTTGGTCTTTGGGAACAAAGTATTCATGGCATATGATATAAGCAAGATCATTCTCTGAACAGTATTGTAATATACTTGCTCAAAGACAGTATTAGCAGACTTTTCATCAAGATCATCCTACAGTTTTAGCGCATAAAGCTATAGGATAGAAAAAAGAGAAGCGTTTTTTGTGGATGAGCGAGGGAGAGAGGGAGGGTGAGAGAGAGAGAGAGTGAGGAAGAAGCCGAGAAAGAGCAGGAGGGAGAGGGAGAGAGTGGGGGTTATATTTTCCTTTTTTGTTTTGTGCAGTTCCAGCCCAGAATTCACAATGAGGAATACATTAGTGCTCAAAATGAGGAAGCAAAGACTCACTGAGCCAGACTCGTGTGTGTGTGTGCAGTACCTTAGTGAACGTAGGTTTGCCGTGTTGTGTTGTCATAGTACAGTGATGAGAGTCGACAGTAATAGTTGAGTTGTTGAACGACTCCTTTGTTTGTTTCAGCTCAAAAAACAACTCATAGACTCCTCCTTCGAACAGAGAACTGAAGTAACGAGGGATCAGGGTGCGCCCGATGGCTGGGGAAGAAGCAAGGAGAGTGAGAGAAACATACGTGGAGAGGGAAATTTCCTTTTGAGGACATCGCTGATTATCAAACGCAAGGAAAATAATGGTATAGACTCCATGCAGAGGTGTTTATTTATTAATGGCCATATGATGAAAGAGACTCAAAGTTGGGCGACACACTGGCCGAACACCTTAACTGGCAACCGTAAATGTGTGTGTTTGTGTGTGTGTCTCTGTGTGTGGTCCCCTAAGAGTTGGAAACAAACAGGCTACTGAATGCCGCAGGCATTAAGTCCAGCAGGCTGTGCGTGCGCACAGAACAGTTAGTGCTCTGGAGCTGTCAATCACTGCAGTAGAGGTGTGTGAAGTTTGCAGGCCCATATTTATTTGAACACCCCAGACCTGTCAATCAAATCTCTCCACATACACAGTGAATAAGGAATGAGTGAAATCCAGCACAACTGTGTCCCTGTCTAACTCTAAACAGACTGAAATGAATCTAAATTCAAACTCTACCTTAGAAAGAGAAAAAGAGACAAAGTCTGCCAATTTTATTATGATATCTTACGTCTTATGCTCACAGATCTTATTCTAATTTAATTTGTAATAAGTTATCATTAGTGTATATCGTGATTTTATCATATTTTGATGTTTACAAAATCCTCCAAAAAACAAACTCAAGGATGTAAGTGGTCAAATGTCTAAAATGTTTAAAACATATGTGCCAAGTTCTTACTCAATGTATTTACGATGGTTTTATATTTTGAAAAATAAAATGAATTAATGAATGTAATGCATTTAAAAATGTAAAGTAAAAATAAACTTTTTATTTTCAAAATAGCTTAAAGATAAAAAGGTAAAAAGGTTAAAAAGGTTCTTAAAGGTAAAAAGCATTTTTATGAAGATATGAACTGATAATTTTTATGATATTTTATAGCCTGAACTAACCTTGCATGTCATAAAAAGATTAAAATTGCTAATATTTAAAATGACTTACAGACCTGGACACACAGTCATGAGAATCAGCATCATTCCTTAATGATATATATATATAAATATATATATTTGGCAATATTATTAAAAAAATTAATAAGCAGTGCAGCAGTTTTGTTAAAATACCCCCCCCCCCCAAAAAAAAAAAAACCATGAAAAGATTAATAGAAAGAATAAAGAATAGAATCCTTTTTTTTCTTAATTATGATGTTTGGACAGTTGAAACAATTTAAGTCAGAAATGAAAACATTAGTCATTGTATGTGAATTGGATTTTTAATGTATTTTTCAATACACGTCACAGACCCAACCAAATGTTAAATATACTGTATAGGGGGACCAACAGAAAAAGTTGCAGAATCTAAACCATTACACCCCACCTTACGAACATCAATGAATACATGGTGGTTATGGCTCTGCACACACTTACTGTACGTCTTTGGTCCCTCCTCCAGGCAGAATGAGAGAGTCAGTGTGGCATCTTCTTCAAAGAACTCAGTGCAGAATGCATCCCACCACAGAATATCACAGTCCTGTGGGAGCACACATTAACACACATTTAACACTGAGTGAGACAGAGGAGAGGCACAGAAGTACTTGGTCTCTGAATGACCCAAAATGACCATAATTAGGCCTGGCACAGTGATTATCATTTCAAAGCTTTCTGTTTATTATAAACACACACCCATGTTGACTCGCCCCATTAAGGGCAGCAATTTACACCACAACTCCAGCCAACTACCGCTGGCCTGCTATTGAGATTCACTTGATTGTACTGGACATTATTATTCCAGCTCATACACCACAATACACTGTATTTTGACAGCTCTTGCACTTCAGTCTTTGTGCGTTATAAACGTGTAAGAGCGTTATTAGATTGTGAGAAAGGGGTGTTTCTATAGGTCATCATTCCAATAGTTCAGTCTCTCTTAGCGGTATCTGTCAAATTATTATGACTCCAGGTGCGCTGACCAGCATTTCATATACCTCTGCTGATACATTTTATTTTCCTCCATTTATTCACATTGCTTTTTCTGAGTGTAGGCAATATTTTAAAAGTACTATTTATTGTGGATTATTTTTGCACACACACTGACGGCATCAGGAAAAGCAAATATTAACACAGCTTGCGCTGCAGTTTAAATTGGGACCTATTGAGGGAGAAGAAATATATATATATATATATATATACTAGTCACATTGCACTGTTTGTCTGGCTTCTGTCTTATGGAAAGTACTACAATAAATCATGCTACCACATAAACATTATAGAACATCACCTTGCTGTTTGTGTTCCTGTAAACCACCACATAATCAATAGTGTATTTGGTATTGTACCAAACCAAGGACCAATGTGTTGTGTGCTCTGTCAAATCCTATTTAGTGAAAGTCCTTGAATAAGTTCAGTTTGTAAGTGAACATTGGGGTCACGCTGTGGTGATGCGAGAGGAATAAATAAATATGTTAAAGTGATTTGTCCATGGGGACTTTTGGCTTCTTAAAAAAAAAATCAGACTTATTCAAATTATGTTTCATCTATGTTAAAACGTGTGTAACATAATCTAGTAATAAAGATCTGATCATGGCTTTGGCAACCTTCAAGTGCGCTTTGGTAGCCATATGTGATGATTTGGATTTTTCATTTTGTGTGCAACAAAAATAATGTTTGATTGTAATGGTGTAATAATAATGTCATGTATATAAGTAGTCAATGTGATTTAATTCAATGTAATTTTAATGCATAAAAAGTACATTAACAGATAGCCCATAACTTGCATATAATATCATGATGTAAAAATATTCAAATTGATTAAAATTCTGATCTTCAAACTGCTATTCTGATATCCTGGCATAGATGTGCATTGCTGTTCACTTTCTTATTTCCATCATAATCAACAATGTATATTTTGTATATGAAGTATATTTTGAAAAGGCTCAATTGTTCTCTACAACGCTATGGAAATGTCAGCAGTATTTGGAACAGAATGTTGTAATATTATACACATAAATACATAGCCTAAAATGAATTCATAATACGATGTTAAGTGCTTCTTTGGAAAAGTGCAAATTATAATTTCCAATTTTAACACTTTTTATCATAAAGTACTTATTTAAAGATTTTTTTTTTCTTTAAGAACAGCTTAACTGACAGAAAAGTTATCCTTATAGATTACATGATGACTCTATTGATCCATAATCTCTTATCTAAAATTAATGTTTGCTTCATAGGCAGGCTACTTTATTTAAGAACGTATAACGGATCAAATATTAAATGCAAAGTCCTGATCATCTAGCTATTGTTTTATTTTTGGTAATCACCCACCTCAGGCCGGGACTGGAGCCGTTTGTTGAGCTCGTGCATCCGGTACTCCGGCTGCACCGGGTAGGGCGCGTGTCTCCGGTAAAACGGACCGAACGGAGAAGAGAAGAAGGGGTCGCGCGGCGCGCCGGTCATGGTTTCTGTTACCGACAGCGCGCGAGGAGCGCATCCACACGCAGCACGTGGAGCACGACGATCGTAAACATACACACACACACGCGCGCGCTCCCGGACACAAGGAGAGATGCGACTGTCAAATCACACGCGCGCTCTGCTGTGAGAGGAGAGGAGAGCAGAGGAGAGGAGAGAGAGGAGAGGAGAGGAGAGGGGGAGGGAGGACTTCACGAGGGGAAGGGGGAGAGACGAGGGAGGGGTGCAGGAAAGGAGAGAGGCTCCTGTAAATTGGTGGGTCTTTCCTTACAGTACAGTCTGACAAGTTGGCCAATTAGAGCAAAATTCAATGGAATGCAATCACTGTTTGCTTTTTTATATTTCGGATAAAATCCCCAATACATGTCTTCAATAACTACTGCAGTGTGTGCTACTGTGGCATAAAATAGTACACATTCAAAAATTGCACATATTCAATGCAGAGCTGCAACTACAGAGTGTGTGTGTGTGTGTGTGTGTGTGTGTGTGTGTGTGTGTGTGTGTGTGTGTTTCTCTACTTGTATTTTTCCATCTCTTTCTTTATGACTCACACAAGAGACTTGCTCTCCCACATACATACAGACACACACACACACACACACACACACACACACACATTCTCTCTCTATTTCTCCCTCTGTCTCTCACTCTCTCCCATTGTTTGGAGACATGTACACATTTTTATTATTTTTAAAGATAATTTAATCTTTCTATACATTTCCCACTCATTTTTAAGCTTAAAATCTCTCTTGCGTGATGAGAGTCAGATGGGACAGACATGTAGAGAGAGAGTGAGTCCATATGGATTCTATTACGCTCTTGTTTTAGGGGGAAAGCAGGGCCCCAAAAGTTCACCTCCTTTACTTCACTTTCTTTTTTCCTCTTAGTCTTTCTTTCTCATGGCCAAAATCAAGACACTCCCTCTTTTTACAAAATAGTGTAGAGTAACACACAAGCACCCATATACACAGAGCCTGTTGCTTCATTTTGTGCATGTGTGATTGCTAGTTCAATGCTCATGTGGCTTCACAATGCAAACTGTAGGTATACTAGTAAAGAGGATCAGAGATGCACACATACACACTTACACAGACACACGCACACGCACACACACACACACACACACACACACACACACACACACACACACACACACACACACACACACACACACACACACACACACACACACACACACACACACACACACCCCTCCCCCCTCGGGTCAGTTAATAAGAGTGGTTGCTGGGCTCTTTGTGTGCGTTGTGTCTCATGGGGAAAGGCAAGGGGGAGAGGGGGGTCTAAAGGAATGGAATTTACCCACTCCACTGCTGTATAAATGAAGAGAGAGAGAGAGAGAGAGAGAGAGAGACAGAGAGACACTAGGATAATGAGAGAGCTCTCTATCCATGTCTTTGTGTTTATCAATTTTCCTCCCGGTCTCTATGGTGACTTGATCAAAGATGACCACAAGATGTCACTCTCTGATTTCCTTTTAGTTAATAGCAAATGGCAAGAGGATTGAGAATAGCAGAACAGTTGAACAGGAGAGCACACAGATTAATTTAATTTAATTTAATTTAATTTAATTTAATTTAATTTTTAATTTAATTTAATTATTTATTTAATTTAATTTTTAAAATTTATTTTATTTAATTTATTTTATTTTAATTTTATTTTAAACAAAATATAAATTAACAGAAATATTTAGGATTTATAAACAAACAAATAAATAAATAAACAAACAAACTGATATATTATGATGTAAAAGCAATACAAATTTTTATGTCACTTAATTTTTATTTATGCAGCAGATAATTACTTAAGTTTTTTTCAGTTTAGTTTAGTTGAACAATATAAAACATATACAATAAAAAGCAAATAACTATAATCCATATACAGTGAGGCAGAAAACCCTTAAGAGCTTATTGAAAGCCTCAACCTATACAAAATATAAGTAACATACAAAAATGTATAAATGCAAATTACTGCACCAAATTAATAAGAGCATATTGTAACGTACACCAGAAACAAACACTATAAGGAACATGAAATACATAAACAACAACAAGAAATGAGGAAACAATATTTTATAAAGCAGCAATAAAATGTCTTTTAAGCATCTTTTATAACATATTAATAAATAACTTTTTTTCCCCAGATGGGATAAGTCATTCCATAATTTGATACCCTAAATCTTATCGAGTACATTTAGTAGGATTCTAAAATCATGCTAGACAACATGGTTTTAATATCAATATTTTTTAACTCAAACAGGATTTGTATGAATTGTGGAGTTCATGCTGCTTGCATTACACAAAAGGACATATGAAATAAAGAGAAATTCTGAAATTCATTTAAATTTTCTATTCAGCGTTTCACTCAAATTTATTCTGATAATTTAATGTGTACTAAAAAGTGTCAAAGAACAAAGCATCAAACACAAATGTTTAAAATGAAATATGTGAGGGCCTCATCAAGAAAAAAACGTGAAAGAGAAACATAATGTAGGTGAATTTAAGTAAACCTAAAGTCCAGTGAGATGAAGATTATAATGAATGTCAAAGGATGTTGCTCATCATTTAGAGTAAACATCACCCTCTCTGACCCTGCACAAGCAATTCCACTAAGTAGCATGTATGAGTGTGTTTTCTTGTGCAATCTTGCTGCATGCCTATCCCCAAACACACACACATGCATCTATACTGTATGGATAATCAAAGAGAGAGGAAGATAGAGACAGAGTGAGTCAGAAAGAGAGAGAGAGAGATCCACATGGATTTTATTGTTGAATCCTTTGATTAAATATTAATGCAACCTCAGATTCTCTAAAAAATAATCCACAGACACTACAATATATAGGTAATACACACACACATGCAAGATTTAGTAAAGAAACTCATACTCATCACAAATCCAAATGTTTCTCAACATCTTACTGTAGATACAGATACTGAAGACACACATACTGAAAACATGTTCACACACACACACACACACACACACACACACACACAAAAATCACACATACAAAAGCACAGATGTTTTTTGGGGGGATGCCAAACTATATTTACCCATATACTGTATATACACACATATAGATACACAAGCATATATACACTATATATGCATATATATATATATACAGTCATGGCCAAAAATATCGGCACCTTTGATAAATATGATCAAAGAAGGCTGTGAAAATTAATCTGCATTGTTAATCTTTTTGATCTTTTATTTTAAAAAAAATCACAAAAATCTAACCTTTTATTGGATAATAAGAATTTAAAATGGGGGGAAATATCATTATGAAATTCTCAAATACACGGACACAATTATTGGTACCCCTAGAAATTCTTATGAGTAAAATATCTCTGAAGTATATTCCCATTCATATTCACAATTTTGAGCACTCCAGGGTGATTATGAACATGAAATTATCCAGCCATGGCTTCCTGTTTCACAGAAATATAAATAGGAGGGAAAACAAAGTCCAAATTCCCTTAATCATCCATCACAATGAAAAAAAACAAAGAATATATTTCTGATGTGCAGCAAAAGATAATTGAGCTTCACAAATTAGTGAAGTGACTTTAAGAAAAGAGCTAGAGCAGTGAAAATTCCCATTTCCACCATCAGGGCAATAATTAAGAATTTCCAATCAACAGAAAATGTTACGAAACTGCCTGGAAGAGGACGTGTGTCTATATCGTCCTAATGCACGGTGAGGAGGAGAGTTTGAGTGGCTGACCACAGCTGGAGAATTGTAGAAAATAGTTGAGTCTCGGGGTCAGAAAACCTTAAAAAAAATGTAAAACAGCCCCTACATCACCACATGTTGTTCGGGAGGGTTTCAAGAAAAATTAGCCTAGCTCATCCAAAAACAAACTCCAAACTTTTTGGATTGCAAAGTCTGTTTGTTTTTACATCCAAAAACAAACAGACACGACAGAAACTTCAAATGGGACTGGCTTCTATTGTCAGATGAAACTAAAAAAATAGCTTTTTAGCAGCAAACCCTCGAGATGGGATAAAAAGTACCCCATGTGTACGATGAAATATACTGCTGTATTTTTAATGTTGTGGGCCTATATTTCTGCTGAAGATCCTGGACATCTTGTTTAGACACATGGCATCATGGATTCTATCAAATACCAACAGATAAAAAATCAATAAGTGACTGACTCTGTTAGAAATCTTATAATGGGCCATGTTTGGATCTTCCAACCGTACAATAATCCAAAACACAAACCTCAAAAACAACACAAAAATGGGTCACTGAGCACAAAACCAAGCTTCTGCTATGGCCATTCCAGTACTCTGACCTGAACCCTGTAGAAAATGAGTGAGGTGAACTGAAGAGAAGAAGCACCGTCATGGAGCTGTGAATCTGAAGGATCTGGAGAGATTCTGGATGAAGGAATGGTCTCTGATCTCTTGTCAGGTGTTCTCTAACCTCATCAGGCATTACAGGAGAAAATTTAGAGCTGTTAAACTGGCAAATGGAGGTTTCAAAAAGTATTGAATAAAAGGGTGCCGTTAATTGTGGCCAATGTGTATTAGAGAAAAACATTTATTTCATAATGATATTTCCCCCCATTTTAAATTCTTATCCAATAAAAGGTTAGATTTTTGTGATTTTTTTAAATAAAAGAAGATTAACAATGCAGATTAATTTTCACAGCCTTCTTTGATCATATTTACCAAGGGTGACGATATTTTTGGCCATGACTGTATTTATATATATACATATATATATAAATATATGTACACACACACACAGTCAGTACCGCCGCTCCCTATACGCAGAGTACGCCGTTTGCGTAGGGCACCAACTCCCGGGGGGTACCATCCCAGTTGCTCAAAAAAAAAAAAAAAACCTGAGCGCCATTCCCGCACCCGCGCCCGCTCACACCTCATGTTTGCGGCTGAATGCAGATGATCATAATTGATGGACAGCTATGCCCGTGAAAAGACATCAGCAGTCCGGCGCCGAGAAAAGAGAGAAAAAAAAGATGAAAAGAAAGCCCTCACCTCATTTTCAGGTAGGCTACATTCATAGCAGGGGCGGAGCCAGGGGTGGCCGTGGCCAGTGGCCACCACTGACCTAAGCTTGGCCACCCCTTTGGCCACCCCACTCAAAACTGCCGCTTTTGTCCCTTTTTTTTTTCTTGACAAGAAATACATTTATTAAGACGCAGAACCGGCGTATCTCTTTATGACCACATAAAACGGGAGACTTTTCAGACGCGCACTTCAGCTTCGCCTCAGCGCCAGGCGCAGGTTGATGCACGCAGAAGTTCTGTCGTCACCCTCTGCACAAGTAAATATGAACACAGTGCACTTATACTAGAAAATATGCGCTGTTTTTATTTTTTAGTTTGTAAAGTACAAACGAAAATGAAACCATTTAAATGCATAAAATAACTCATTTTACTGACATTTATGTGCTGTTGACTTCCGGCCTTTTTTTTTCTTTCTTTTTTTTTATTAACCAATTCTTATCACTATCTGCATGTCTCATCAATGAGTATGCAATGATGGAGAACAAGCTTTTAGGGGTTTTGAGAACCAGAATCAAGCTGACTGAGAAATAAAGCTATAGTGATTCCCTTTATTAAAATACCTGGAGGTGAGGAATAATGCACAAGTAGTCATGTTCACTCAGCATTACTTTGATCTAATTCACAAATATCTCAGTTACAATTTAGTAGAAATTAATTGTATTCCATTGTGTTTTAGGCACTCAAACAGTCCAATACTTTATAGTCAATCACATTTTTATATTGAAATAATGAATATTTCTGTGCCACCCCAGACTGGTTGCTGTCCCCTCCCTAGCCACCCCTATGAAAACATCCTGGCTCCGCCACTGATTCATAGCCTAATCAAAGAAGTATTAAGATAATACATATATATTTTTTGTGGTTATAAAAACAGTCCTAAGCCATCAACAGCCTTTAAAATGACTTAAAATGCATTATATAAAAACCATTTAACCATCACAGAAAATTCTAACACCATCACAAATTAATCACAAATAAATCACAAATGCCATTACAAACCATGAACTTTTAACCATTAACACCATAAAAAAAAATGGTTTTCTGTAGTGTGTTTTGGGACATATTCCATTAGGATTTATTGGTTTTAACAAGCCACCAATAGAAGGTGACCAATTACCAGTAGAGACCAACAGGGTCCATTACAGTTTCCATTAAAACCAATACAAGTCCCATTAGAACCAGTAAAACCATTACAAATTTTGTGATCAGGTGTCTATTGTTTTTTTCAACATTACATGTTATAAATGCCTGTAAAGGGAGCCAAAGGCCTGGTAATTGCTGCTGTTACACTTACAGGACGATCATATCCTTGTTTAATAGGCTATTGACCAAGCATTTCATTCAAATATCCACTTAATCTTTATTTTTTGGCCACCTTTTTGCTATAGATGACACAGCCGCTATAATTTCTTCAACAAAAAACATGTGGACATCACAAACCTTACAAAAAATTAACCAGTAAAACTGCTTAATTTTCTTTTGCGTGATTTCTGAATGATTGAGACCATAAAATCAATCAGACAACAGTATTACTGCCATAGGTAACTGTCTAGAGCTACAATGTCTAGAGCTACAATTGTAATTTGTAAATAATACAATTTAATTACAATTTATTTACTTTTATATTTTATTAAAGTTCTATTTTGACCCCTATGGTAGGTGGTTTTTAAAACTTCCATAATATTTGAGGGAGGGGGCACAACAATAAAATCCTGTTTAGGGCACCCATTTGGCCAGCAGCGGCCCTGCACACAGTATACACAGTATACATAGTACACACACACACACACACATACATACATACATGTGTATATACAGTATATATACAGGTGCATCTCAATAAATTAGAATGTCGTGAAAAAGTTCATTTTTTCTTGTAAGTTATTTCAAAAAGTGAAACTTTCATATATTTTAGATTCATTGCATGTAAAGTAAAACATTTCAAAAGTTTTTTTGTTTTAATTTTGATGATTAGAGCTTACAGCTCATGAAAGTCAAAAATCTGTATCTCAAAATATTAGAATATTTACATTTGAGTTTCAATTAATGACCATCCATACAGTATAAATTCCGGGTATCTCTTGTTCTTTGAAACCACAATAATGGAGAAGACTGCTGACTTGGCAATGGTCCAGAAGACGAACATTGACACCCTCCATAAAGAGGGTAAGTCACAGAAGGTCATTACTGAAAGGTGTGGCTGTTTACAGAGTGCTGTATCAAATCATATTAAATGCAAAGTTGACTGGAAGGAAGAATTTGGGTAGGAAAAGGTGCACAAGCAACAGGGATGACCACAAGCTTGAGAATACAGTCAAGCAAAGCTGATTCAAACACTTGGGAGAGCTTCACAAGGAGTGGACTGAAGCTGGAGTCAGTGCATCAAGAGTCACCACGCTCAGACGTCTTCAGGAAAAGGGCTACCAAGCCTCTTCTGAACCAGAGACAACGTCAGAAGCGTCTTACCTAGGCTGTGGAGAAAAAGAACTGGACTGTTGCTCAGTGGTCCAAAGTCCTCTTTTCAGATGAAAGTAAATTTTGCATTTCATTTGGAAATCAAGGTCCCAGAGTCTGGAGGAAGAGTGGAGAGGCACAGAATCCATGTTTCTTGAAGTCCAGTGTGAAGTTTCCACAGTCAGTGATGATTTGGGCTGCCATGTCATCTGCTGGTGTTGGTCCACTGTGTTTTCTGAAGTCCACAGTCAACGCAGCCATCTACCAGGAAATTTTAGAGCACTTCATGCTTCCTTCTGCTGACAAGCTTTATGGAGATGCTGATTTCATTTTCCAGCAGGACTTGGCACCTGCCCACACTGCCAAAGGTACCAAAAGCTGGTTCAATGACCATGGTGTTACTGTGCTTGATTGGCCAGCAAACTCGCCTGACCTGAACCTCATAGAGAATCTATGGGGTATTGTCAAGAGGAAGATGAGAGACACCAGACCCAACAATGCAGATGACCTGAAGGCCACTGTCAAAGAAACCTGGGCTTCCATACCACCTCAGCAGTGCCACAAACTGATCACCTCCATGCCAAGCCGAATTGAGGCAGTAATTAAAGCAAAAGGAGCCCCTACCAAGTATTGAGTACATATACAGTAAATGAACATACTTTCCAGAAGGCCAACAATTCACTAATTTTTTTTTATGAAGTATTCTAATTTGTTGAGATAGTGAATTGGTGGGTTTTTGTTAAATGTGAGCCTAAATCATCACAATTAAAATAACCAAAGACTTAAACTACTTCAGTCTGTGTGCATTGAATTTATTTAATACACGAGTACTGAAAGTAAATGGCATTCTTTGGAAAATAAGTTTTTTTCTCTATTTAAAAACTGAAAATGTGCACTTTTTATTTGCAAGACTCTTGATAGGTTCGGCATGGTTGTCAGCCAACTTCATCTCAAAATATTGTCTGATTTATATATAAATAAAATATTATAAAATAAAATAAAATAAATATCCAAAAAATGCATTTCTAATTAATGTTATTTTTAGGTGGATTCAACACAAAGTGACGCCCATTGTACTTACAGTATAACAATACTCACATTACAAGCATAGACACACAGAAGAATTATCATCAAGAGTTATTGACAATCAAGATTCTAAAAAGCCAACGTCTGTGATTTAAAGGTGTATTTAAAAGTATATTTTACAGTGGTGAAGGAAGAATGGCAGCACACATTCATCTACTCAGGAATAACACAAACAGAACTTCAGCTTTGCTTGCTGTATGCTCCTACCATTCACTATCCTTTAGATGTGACGTTGCCATAGCAACCTCAACTCAGTGACCTCGTTCTTTCAGCTCTGAAATTATGGGCTGCCCAGCCTGATAACAGGCAAAGAAAAAACAGAGATAGAGAGAAAGAATATTTTTTCCCTAGTTTCTCTGGCTGTTGCTGCAATACAATGACATACTATAATTTCTGAAATTATGAAGTAATCTTTTCATTATAAATCAACCACAAAATTCATGAATGAATTTGTGACAGAGTTAATGAATTAATACAAAGGCAAGCAGTGCATTAGAATTTAGCTATAATCCTATTCAATGTCTCATGCAAAATGTACAGCAGCAAATAACTTTAGCAAATAAATGAATGAACTCATATATGAAGAATGGCTTATGTAAAAAGCAGAATGGGAGGCCACATAACTTCCTTTACTGACCTTTGACTAAAATACAGGGGAAATGTATGCGATTTTAAATTTATTATTGACCTTGTGATTCAAAGAATATCTCAACGCTTGTTTATTACTCCGCTTAGGTCATCATAACTTCTATTGATTCCTATAACATTTTTTTCATGTCATGCCTGATAACAGATACAATGATTAATTCAAGCATCATAATGCACAGTAAGAACAATTAATAAATCTTTAATTCGTAATTCTTTAAAACAAGTTGTTGTATTCTCACCTTCCAATATTGGCAGATACCAATGTTGAGTGTCTTTAAAATTAATTTCACAACTAATTAATGGTGTCTTATAGAGAAACACAGATGATGACGATGATTATGATGATTAAAATTAACCAAAAAGAAAACAAAATATAACAATGAAACCCCGAAACAACAAAACTCCCTCTAATATAAATATAATGATGATACAGAGTTATACAAGCCTTCTGCTGCATGAATTAATAAATACAACTGACACACCAAAATTATGTGATTTAAGCCCAGAAGAAATACATCCGCTGTTATATGCAGATAGGAGGATCAAAACAGGCTGATCAATGGGTTCAGCTCAGGCTTGTGGTAAATGTTTTCTTGGCACTCAATCGACCCCTTAATACCATCTGAGCATCATTTGAATACTGTTTCTGATTGTGTGCAGCCATTTATGGCCAGAGTCTGCTTGCTTTCAGATGCACACATCCAGCAGATCCACAAGCTAACATCATCTGACATTCACTCCAGTGCTCAGTGTCTTCAGATCTTAATCTAGAAGGACTGAATGAGGTAGAATGGGAGGTTTTGTGCAGGCCTACAGAAGGTGCACAAAATCCAGCAACAAACAAAACCTGCTCATGAATGTTGCGAAAGGGTTCTTAGTTGTTGCATCATGTGGAATCTGATTAGAACCTTGAAAAAGCTCACTGGTGCACTTGTGTAACATTTTTATATTGTATCGTAATGCACTATATAATCATTAGTTTATTTACCTTTACAGGAATGAAAATGAAAAACTGATTAACATACACTTGCGCTCATGTTGTTCTGAATTCATATGATTTCTGTGGAACACAAGATATTTTTTAGACTATTCTTTCCATACAATGAAAGTGGATAAATGTGAAATTAATATTACAGCCCATCAAGCTCCTAAAAAACATAAACATAATCTATTAAAGGCCACTCTGTATCTCTGTATGCACATTCTGTTCAATCTGATGTGTCAAGACATGTCACTCTAATGACTTCAATGACATCTAATGTCATAGACCTTAGATAAAGTGCCCCTATTATGGATTTTTGAAAATTACCTTTCATGCAGTGTGTAACACAGCTCTAAGTGAATGAAAACATCCTGCAAAGTTTTAAATCTGAAAGTGCATCGTGTATAAAGTTATTGTCTCTCAAAAGAAAGAGTCGACTCTGAATCATTGAAACGAGTTGTTTTTAAAACGAATCCCAAGTTGGTTCATGTTGATGTCAACATGAAACATTAGCATATTGCCCGCCCACTTGTTGGTCTTTTCCTGTTGGTCTGAATGAAAATGTAAATTCATTCTTTGCCACTAGATGCCGCTTTTGGAGTGTAAAATAGCTGTTATAAAATACCCCGGTAACGCTGTACACAAAGTAGCACTGCACTCACAAACACTGCTTTATCAGGCATTACAGGCGTGATGAAATGAAAATGAGACCAATCTGACCAATCACTGCAGATGTCACGCAAAGGAGGGGTTTGGAAAAATGAATCATTGAGCGAATCGTTTGGGAGTCGTTGAGCAAGTAAGGTAAAAATAAATGCATATTATAAGACAATAAGAGTGTTTTTTTGACCTTGCATGTATGTCAACCTGTATGGGGACTCCCAAAACCAAAATATGAACCTTTCATTCATTACCCATAATAGGTGCACTTTAATAGCCTATATGACATACTGAATTTTACACAAATGAAAACAAGACTGTGAGGGATAGACAGTGTTGGGAAGGTTACTTTGGAAATGTAATAGGTTACAGATTACAAGTTACTCTACTTAAAATGTAATAAGTAGTGTAACTTTTCAATTACTTTATTAAAGTAATGTAACTGATTACATTTGATTACTTTTTGATTACTTTTCTAAATTTCTAATGTTTTCAGCTAATAATAATTTTCAAACATGTTAACCAGACAGGGTTAACCTTAAGCAGTGCACAACACTGATTACTGTCAGACTTTCAAAATCTTTCGCCACTTGAATTAAGATTATAATATTTTAATTTTAAAGGAGACATTGGATGAAAAATATCTTAATTTGTATATAAATGTGTCTTAGCAGTTTGTGGACACAACCACCCTACAATGATAGAAATGCACTCCTTTTTTTTAAATCCCCCCAAAACCTAAATAGTCTCAATTATCAAGCCATTTTGATTTTGGAGGGAATAACCAGCGCTCTCTCCACCCTCAATACCACGACTGAGGTGAGACCCTTGAGCAAGACACCAAACCCCCAACTGCTCCTGGGGCGCCGCAGCAATATGGCTGCCCACTGCTCCAGGTGTGTGTTCACGGTGTGTGTGCACTTGGATGGATTAAATGCAGAGCACAAATCCCGAGTATGGGTCACCATACTTGGCCACACGTCACTTCACTTTCACTAAATTCATTTATGCCTAACTGCGCAAATCCTTTTACTTCAGACTGTTTTCTGAATGAGGGACAATTCAAGGCAGGTTTTGTTAAAAAGTTAAAACTCAAGGATGGATCACTTCCACAGAAGAGAGGGGCGGGGTGAGCAGAGCTCATTAGCATGTAAAGAGATATGCACCGAAACGAGTCGCTGTGAACAGAGCTGTTTTTGACAAGGTAAAAAGGGTGTTGTTTTACACGACCACTGAGACCAATTGAAGAAGACCCTAATGAATCATACCACCTTGTGGAAAATGGGCATCCGATGTCCCCTTTGAAGCACAGCCACCACAAAATCAGACTTACTTTAAAATCATGCTGAGGTTAAATACAGATTTAAAATCATAACAAGAAATAATTTAATAGCTATGATACTGTTTTTGAAATCAAATCTTTGCATAGCTATGACAGGATACACTGGATCTAGCAATGCCTTAGAAAAAAATAATTAATCTTAAAAAAATAAAGCATATACATAAACCCATATAGGAAATATAAGAGTTATCGGATAAGCATGTTATAAACTTCTGAAACATTGGTGCTTCATATTTTAGAGCAGTCACTGCAATTTCTGAAAGAAATCAATTAAATCTGTATGTGGGAGTGTGTGAAAAAAATCTGATGTAACCCCCTTTGTAATCCTTAACAGTTTCATAAGTAACTGTAATTTAATTACACATTTTTTCTCAGTAACTGTAACTGATTACAATTACTTTTATTTTGTAATTAAATTACGTAATTCCGTTACATGTAACTAGTTACTCCCCAACACTGGGGATAGACTAGTGTTTACAGTGGAATGCACTATTCAAAGGTACAACTCACAACTTTCACAACTGCTTTATGGAGTTTTTGTCTACTGAAAGTTTTTTGGGAAAGACATTTCATCAGCTAACAATCGCTATGTAATTAAACTACAGTACAATCCATTGAACACACTGTAATTCTCTCTCATAGCCTTGTTTTCATTCCTGTCAAATATTAAATATCTGCTTATTTTGAATCAGTTTGTCTTTAAGTTTCCACTTAATTTTTTGTTACAACAAATTAATTTTATTTGCAAAAAATTTATTATTTTTGAATTTATGCTCATTCCTTATACAAACATTAATTTACACAATTTAAAATGCTTACACAAATTAAATGCTAAAATTTTTATTATTATATGCAGAATTTATCATTAACGTAGATTAATACATGCTATAAAGGTATAATTGTTACTTCATGATACCTAATGCATTAATTCATAATAAATTGTTAAATATTACTGAACCTTTAACTGTCACCATAATGTTTAAAAAAATCTATAATAAATTAGTAAACTATAATAAAAAGTTAAATGATATTTTGTACTGCAAAAGGTAACTGTGTTCACCCTTGACTAGCACTCTTGTTCTGGTGTGTCTCTGATTTGTGACACCAAATATGAATATGCATATTCATATGCAACATTTGAGAGTTAAAGTAGAGGAGATTTTCACTGAATAATGTACATTTGAGTCTTTTCTAGACATAACTATCATATGACTTTAAGTAATGAGCAATTAACATTCAGTACTTTCATTTTGATTTCATACTTTTTATTTATGCATACATTTTTTACATTTGTGGTTCTTTGTGCTTTTTGTCATTTTTGAAGCTTATAATCTCTAGATCACCATTCGCTATTAATAGAAAAGAGCAACTTGAACATTTTGTTAAATCTCTTTTTTTGTGCTCCGTAAAATACAGTGATATGGGTTTGAAATAACATGACAGTGTGTAAATGATAGAATTTCCCATTTTTGGACACCAATTAGGACATCTTGACTTTCCAGGCAGCAAACAGCACTTCTCAACACTCATCTGGATGTTTAGTATAGATTTACAGAGAAAGGTGTACCCTAAATTCAAAGACCACAATAAATTATTTCCTGAAATAGCATTCTCAAGTGACATGATACATTATGCAAGGCGGCAGCATCTCTGTAAATCTCATTTGTGTCAAGGTTTCTCCCTACACAACATTTGTGATGCGGTTTTGTCTCAATCCTAATTATTAGACAGGAGAGAATGTGATAAGCTTTGAAAATGTCAAAATTATAAAAAGTTTTTACCAATTATTATTTTCTATGGATGCTACGTAAAAATTCAATTTCATAATTTCTGCGAAATAAACTCATTATGAGTTTAATGGGTCATTATTTTATAACATCTAAATTACACGAAATTAAACACTCATTTAATGAACCATTTATTCTTGTACTTTGTTACAAAAGCCAGTTTATAAAGAGAAAAAGGCAATACTTTAGTACCTCTAAATAAATACCTGATCCTCTCAAAAAAAAAAAGAGAACCAAAAAAAACCTGCATTGCTTAGTAAAATAACTTTTTTAATGCTGACTCACTATTCTAGCCTGATCATAACATAATTACTTTTTTGACAGTGTGGACCCAAAGGAGAACCTGTAATTAAATTAATCATCAGCGCCCTCCTATGGTGAGAAGCAGACTGAATGTAACAAGGATATTTGAGGAAAAAAAGAAGCTAAATGAATCAGAACAACTTTAATTGCTATTTTTGCCATTGCACTTACAAAACATAATCTTTGACATTTTTATGCAATTATACTATTTTTAATAACTACAACTTACAGAATTTGGATGTTTACATGTAAACAAAAAAAGCATCACTAATGCATCATATTAATCATAACACCGGTGTAGCCTCCGTTTTTCCATCTGCAGTAACCAGCTGCATCAGAGTACCTGAAGGAGGTCTATTCTCTCCCGTTGTCCACTTATAGAACAGCCTAGAATGTAGAAAACACATCATGGTTTTGTTCACACACCCACACAGATATATCAACCTATACAACCATCTAAAGATGTTCCCAAACACACATACTTACTCTGTTATGTACTCGAGTGCTGTCCAGGAACTGACATCACCATCTGGCATGAACTTTCTATTCATGGGCGTATCTAAAGTCACTCTAAAAGTAGTACTTATTAGTTGTCAGTAAAAACAAATGGTTCATGAATGGAAATCAGCTATTATATCGTTATTCCTTACGGAAGTATTGCTACTGCAGCAGATCCTGGAGGAAGACCACTGTTTGGCCCGCTCAGACTCTGACACAACTGATGTACCGCTGCCTTTGCCATACCATAACCAATGCATCCTACAGTGACAATGAGAGAGAACATATAGATTTATGTCTATATACATATACAAATACATATATATATATATATATATATATACACTGCCACTCAAAAGTTTGGGATCAGTAAGATTTTTTATGTTTTTTAAGGGAGTCTCTTCTGCTCATCAAGGCTGATTCGATCAAAAATACAGAAAAAAACAGTAATATTGTGAAATCTTATTAAAATTTCTAATATTGGTTTCCTATTTTAATATACTTTAAAATAGAATTTCTTTCTGTGATGCAGCACTGAATTTTCAGCATCATTACTCCAGTCTTCAGTGTCACGTGATCCTTCAGAAATCATTCTAATATGCTGATTTATTATGAGTGTTGAAACTGTTGTGCTGCTTCATATTTAAACTTTTGAATACAAAGTTAAAAAGAACAGCATTTGCTCAAAATAGAAATCTTTTCTAACAATATAAGTCAAAGAAAATCAAGCCAAAGAAAAAAGTATCACATGTTCAAAAAAACAAAATTAAGCAGCACAACAGTTTCAACAATCAGCATATATATATATGTATATATATATGTGTGTGTGTGTGTGTGTGTGAATCAGCATATATATATATGTGTGTGTGTGTGTGTGCATGTGTGTGTATATATATATATATATATATTAGGGCTGTCAGTTGATTAAAACTTTTAATCTAATTAATTACATTAAATTTAATTAATCACAAATTAAATTTGGCTGTGAAATTACCCACAAAAGATTATTTAAAGCCATTATTGTGTTAAATAAGAAAGTATCAAGTAGACATTACAAATAGTAGCTTTAGAAATAAATATTTTATTTCATTCAAAATAAAATTTATTACAAAAACGTTTCGGCTACAACAGCGTAACATCTCAGTATTTTTGTTCATACAATGAAAGTCATTGGTAACCAAAACAGATTAATTACCAACAGTCTTCAAAATAAATTATTTGTGTTGTGCAAATGTTGTGCAAAAGTCATACAGGTTTGAAAGACATGAGGGTAATTGATAATTTTATAATTTTAGAATAAATTTGTTAATTTTGGTTAACTATACCTTTAATGTTTTTTTAAAATGTAATGATACTCTAAATAAGAAACTAAAACGACCAGCAGGTGGCAGTAAATGACTTTATGAGTCGGGCTATTGAATCATTGGTTCCCAACGAGCCCTATAGTGTTTTGTATTAAAGATGCTGTAAATGTCAAGCAGTAAGTATAAGCATACATACCTGCTGTTGGACCCAATGCTGCTTTAGCCCCTGCCAGTGTGAGCAGCCCCCCCTCTCTCAGGTGTTTGGTTGCTAGGTGACTGCAAATCGTGGAGGTCCACACACTCTGCTTCCACATCAGATCAGCATTCTTATACAGAGCTGAGGCACAGAGAATACATTTATACAAAGTATAAACTAATATAAAAACATAACTGAAAATATTCACTTTAAGAACAGAATTAGACTTTAGAGCGCCCCCTTGTGACAATAGTCACAAATGGCTTACATTTGAGAACTCAATGACAATAAAAAAATTAAACGTGCATAGCTAGAATGTGAATGCATTTGCATAAAGTATAATTCATGCCTTTACACTGAAAATGTGACAATGTCGAGATTTAGCATGTCATAGATCAGTGGTTCTTAACCAGAGGACCTCAGCAAACTTCCAAAGAACATGACTTAAAATTATTTAAATGTAAACATTATTCTTATTATTATTAACAATATCATTAAGAGATTTAAATATAGGCGAATTTAATTAAAATGTTAAAAAACATACAATCACTATTCAACTTTGATTTATTTGATTTTACTGAATGACAACATACAGTTTTTGAAATTTCTATTAGCACAAAGTGAATTTTGGTTAATTTATTCATTTACATATATGAAGATTCGACACTCAGTTTCTGTTATATATAATAATGTGTTTGTGTGCGTGTGTGTGTGTGTATACACTACAGTATATTATATAAAGAGCCTTTAAATATTGTGTTTGACAGTGGGAGGCCTTTGAATCCAAAAAGTGGTGGACCACTGCCATAGATAATGTGTGGCTTCTATGGGTGTATTAATTAATCATGTACTAACTTTTAGCTTTAGCACTGCCGCCTGCCCAACCTCCAGCCACACACAAGATAGCATCAACCTTATCTTCACCTAACAGCTCACCGACATCAGCTGTCACCTAAATAAAAAAGAAAGACAGAGATGTAACATGCTTGAAGACAACACATGCAATTAAGAATCAAAGTCAGACCAATAACTCAGACAATATTCATGAATATTAGCATTAGCCAATGATTATTCCCAGTTTAAGAAAATTAAATTGGCACAAAAAAAACTAACAAAAAACGGTAGTAGCACCTACCTGGCTGGCTTGCTCAGTGAAGGATTCAGTCATCTTCACTGTAACATTGGCACTGGCTTCTTCATTGGCATTGAGATCTATAGAGGCAACCCACTGTAAATTACAAAACACAACTGAAATTAAATTATACACCTCATTGACACATGACAGCCCACAAGAAAAGTATATTTAAGGATAAATGCATGACACCGAGACAACTGTGACAAACAAATGAATAATTAACAACATTATCACTAAACCCCATGGAGCATGTCTGATGGCACACTAGAGAGCATGTTATTTTCAATTACGTGAGCTGTCTCATGGGCTGAGACAACTTACCCAGTTTTTAGCTCTGAAGTACTGCACACATGCAGATCCTAGAGCCCCTTTTCCTCCGTAAACAAGCACTTTATGGGCTTCTGTAGCTGCCATGCTGTTTCTTTCTTCAGAAGCACATGAGAAATTGTTATGCAAAGAAATCAGCACATGCGCCTCCTACTGGTAAAGAGAAGAGGAGCATCAGAATTTTACTAGTGTTGGTTTTTCAAACCTTTTACCGTGTTTGTATGAATCTACCATTCGTTTCTTTAACTATTCAATTTTTTTATCAGTTTACTGTTTAAAAATATTTACTAATACGAGTAAATTTGCATTTTGTACAACGCAACAGATGTAAAAAATATTTTTGACCAGCAGGCGGCACTGGACTTCTGTGCAAATCACTATTAAAAACAAAGAAGAAGAACGTCGCTCTTCCGCAGGAAATTCATGTTGTCGTAGCATCGCTAGCATTCTGTGACAAGCTTGCCATTTAGCGTCTTCACTAAGTTGACAGCATATGGTCACTGAAAATAATATTTAAGCTTTAGCTGAACTGTTTCTCTCTGAGAGAGAAGGCAGTGAGATATTCAGGTAACGTTAACGCTCAGAACTACTTCATTAAATTGTGGATGTGTTGCTGCATGTTTTATGTGATGTAACGTTAACATGTTTCTGGCTTATTTGTGGACATTGTGATTTTTGTTTGTTTGTTACTTATATTAAATGTCTTTTGAAATATAAAAGTTTACACGTGTTAGATATTTAATATCCAATCGGCGTTGACTGTAAATAAGCAATTTACCTCAGTATGTTGTAAGTTAGGTGGATAAACGTCCATCTAGCCTCAAATGTCTCTAATAGACTGTGTATTACATGAAAGTAATGGTTACACAGTCAACATACACCTCTATCTATATATTATAGTTATATAACAAAATTCTTAACAAACCTAAAAAAGTGTTTTTAAATGAATTAGTTAAACCACCAGATATTGAATGAAAACCAGCTAACGAATCTATATGGAAACTGGCTGATTATGATTATGGCTTTACTATTATTGGTACTATTATTATTTTAAAAAAAATATATTATAAAAAAAAAATATTTAAAAAATAAATGCGTCTAAACCATTGTCAGGTAGTGTATCATCTCGGCAGATGTTATGGTTCTATTTGCAGTTGGTAGTTTAATAGTGCATTGATTTGTGGATATATTTTATCATATATTTTCAAGTATTGATTTAGTAGTGTACTTATTCATAGTTTTGGCTTGCACCATACTAGTCAAACAAGCCAAACCTGCTGTAGCATTTATTTGATGTAGAGCCTTGTTTTATTAATTTGCTAGCATTGTTTATAATGCCATTTAAAATGAATAAATTCATTTATATACATTTATAAACACTCAAAGTCAGTTGAATCAAACGATTGACTGTGTTGTATGTGTCTAGGATGGATAAAGCTCTGCTGAGAGAGCGAGAGCTCTTTAAAAAGAGAGCTCTGTCTACTCCTGTAGTTGAGAAGAGACCAGCAACCTCTGAGGCTTCTGGATCCTCCAAGAAGAAAAAGAGCAAACCAGACAGAGAGACGTCATCATCCTCCAAAAACAACACAGGTCAGAGAGTAGTAGATGTTACTTCTTTTACAAAGAAATGCTGTTCTTTTTAACTTTCTATTCATCAAAGAATTGAACCATGAATCAAAGAAAATGAATCATGGTTTCTGTGAACATATTAACTATTTATCAACTATTAATAAATAATGAATGCTTGTTGACTGCCTAATCAGCATATTGGAATGGTTTCTTAAAGATCATGTTACACTGAAAACTAGAGTAATGGCTGCTGGAAAATTCAGCTTTGCCATCACAGGAATAAATTTACATTGACAGATAAAAAAAAAAATCAAACACATTTTTAAAATTGTACCAACCCCAGACTTTTGAATGGTAGTGTATGTCGACCTCTTCTATATCATAGGATGATATTTATTACATTCATGTTTTAGCATTATTTAAATGGCATCAGCATTTCTAAACCATCACATTTAAGTTTTTGGAAGATGCTCAAACATTACCAATATAACAAAAAAGTAGCTAAAGCTGCTTGCACTAGGAATTTATTGCTTTTGGGAGCCTGATGCGTTGCAATCTGAATTGCTGAAGTACTTTTCTAAAATGAAAGCATCCTCATATCAGCTTCATCTTCATCCTGTTTAGAGTAAAACCAGTGACATTGAGAATTCTTAAATTTATGTCAGTGAGCCTAACAAGTACAAACAGGATATATTTACATTTTTTGTGGATTGTCACCCAGGCAAAGCTAGTGATTCTGTGAATGTCCTGGTCAAGGCCGCAGTTAGTAAAACCTTCATCATGGGCCTCCTGGCTGATGTCTGCTCAGCCTTTATTTTATTTATTTTCGGCGTTTTGCCTTTATTTAGTTTGGACAGTGTAATGACAGGAAGTGAAGTGGGAGGTGGGATCGGGAAAGGTCCACGAGCCGGGATTCAAACTCGGGAAGCCGGTAGCGCAACAGTACATTTTGATTGGAGATGGACTGATATTACCTTTTTGATATAGAAAGTTGTTTAATTGTTTGATAAGAAATATGCAGAACAGATTTAATTATTAAATACAATATTAATAATATAATAATAATAATAGTAACACTAATGTTTGCTGTTATGTTTATGCTAAGTTGTTTTTGCGGTCTGAATCTTTGCCATGTTTGTACTCAACAATTTTAAAAGTTGAGTAATTACCCCGACTATGTATTTTAAAAAGTGACTATACCTGTGAATATACTGTTGTTGGGTGCTTTATTTTGGAGCCCTACCAAAAGGTGCTGTTTATCGGTACAAAATATTAATAAAACCAATAACCAGCTATGTTGAAAATTCTGAATATCATTAAAAATATATAAATCATTACATTTATCAGTCTTTATCTCTAGCTCTGGGTGTCTTGTGTATTTTAGGCCAGTACTATTGGCTGCACGCCTTATTAAAGGTGTAGTCTAGTTCATGTATATGATCAGAGTAGAGCCAAGCTCAAGCACTGGCCTGTTTCTGCTCATTTTTGAGCATGTAGACAGATTTCAATTTACTGAAGATATCTTCTGTGACCCTGATGGGAACCACACATTTCTCATGCTTGTATAATTTTTTTTATTATATAATTTTAATTACACAATTTTAAGGCATTGCAAAGATGCAATAATTGGCCTTTAATGTGCTTCTTGATGTAGATAGAACTATTATTATTCACATATTATATCTCACCTAAAAGTGAATGTAAACATACACATACAAACATTCCCTTTACTTCAAACGTAGTGTGTGCTATTTGCTTTAAGTAGTAGAATTATAATGTATGTAGAATATTAATTCTATAATACTGACATGTAAACTTTGTCATCCCACACAAAGGGAAAAATTCATGTAAACGCATGTCAAAAAATACAACAGTTTTATGTAGTCATCACACAATAGTACTGGAATACTGAATGCAGACTATAAGGAGACAATGAGCATACAAGCAAGTTTTCCCTCTCTTTCTGGTCTAAATCTCATGTAATATTTTAAGCCATGGAGACACCTGTGCTGTGTATTGCTGTTGGAGCTAGTGGGAGTAGAGTGCTTCTGTCTCTGTATGGGTCTGGCGTGTTTTAAGGGACTCCAATCTGGCGAAGAGCTCCGTCCAAATCTGCAGCCTTTTCCACCAATCTACTGTTGTTCCTATGGAGACCGTGTCCACTGTCACCATGGTTACAACTAAACCACTTCGTCGCGCTGGTGGCGCAGGTCACGAACGGTTTTGGTTTTGGTGAAGCAGCCGCAGTCCAGCAGCTCATAGAGGAATGCCAGTGTGGCGAGGGAGAGGATGGTGAGGATGAAGAGGAGGAGGATGATGAAGCAGGCAACATTCCAGCCGTCGTGAAAGGGATAGATCTGCTGGATCAGAGCAGAACTGCTGGACATGTTCATACTGCAAAGACACCAATAAATACAGTCAGTTATTAAAGAGGAAGATGAGCAATGGGAAAAAGATTGAGTGTGGGTAGGAATAAAGATGGAGGCAGGGTGATTGACAGATTGAATGGCAATTTCTTCATACTGCTTTGTGCTTTTTTGTGGTGTTGATGGAAAAAGGACATACATTAGAGCATGTTGAAAGTCACAGTTTTTTTTTTCATACAGTGCTTTAGCTGTCAATCAGACATCTTTGTTCGTTACATTGCAACCCACTCTTTTTTGAGTATCTTGCAGCATTAGTTTAGGTTTTCAATACACCATGTATTGAATGTATATATTTTTTTATAATCCTTTTAATTCAGCATAAGTTAGGTTCATGCATTTAAAAATGACACTACCATTCAAAAGTTTGAATTGGATTATGTAATATTTATGAAAGAAGGCTCTTATGCATACTAAGGCTGTATTTATATAATCAAAAAAATATTACAATTTTACAACAGCAAGCTGTTCTATGTTAATATATTTTAAAATGTCAATTTATTCCTGTTACAGCAAAGCTGAATTTTTAGCAGCTGTTACTCCAGTCCTCATTGCCACATGATTATTCAGAAATCATTCTAATATGCAGATTTGGTGCTCAAGAAATATTTCTTATTATTATTGCTGTTGAAAACGGTTGTGCTGCTTCATTTTTTGTGTGGAAAACATGATGCATGTTTCTTTGATGCATTGCAAATTCAAAACAGCGTAATTATATTTTTGTAACAAGTTATTTACTGTCAATTTGATGTATTTAATGCACTCTTGCTGAATAAAATTATTCATTTCTTTAAAAAAAATAAACTAATCTTACTGACCCCAAACTTTTGAATGGTTGTGTACTTCGATAAGTTCAAATATTCCTTGCCAAACACTTGTTATATTAGCCCAAAAAGCATGTACAGATATAAGAAAGCACAGCTTTCAGAACTATAGTATAATCCAGACATTTTAAGCATCCTGTTTTCAGTCTACTTTGGTTTGGGATGGACTAATCCTAATCTTGAATATTATGTAGGACAAATATTATGCAAAATGCAATGGTGCTATACTAGAGAAATGAATTGAGATGAATCAGCTGACCTAGTTTGCTTGAGTGGACATTGTGTGTGTTGTGTAGGTTTAGACCAGAGTGGAAGATAACGTACAACACATTCTATTATGTAGCTTTAGGCTTAGAGAATTTGATATTCTTATATGGTGTTTGAAGTTCATTCTGATGATCTATGGTTTTCTGTATTACATATGTCACTAAAGCAGGATCTGTGCACGTCAGGAATGCAATTGTAGGTGTAATTAGGTTAACCGAAACATGAGCCATGCGAAAGCATTCTACAGGAATACAGCTTCACTTTCGATCCAACCATGACTCACAGAAGAGAGTTCCTCCATCGCCAGAGAGATTTAAACTTATTTTCACATTCAATTATTCAACGGTTTTATTTTATTTTTATTAAAAAATAATAATCTTAAAGACCTGGTCTTGTGACCTTATTAACTCTTGTAGACTCCCCCATAGACAAACAGTCTCGTCTGAAACAGACAGATGGCTCCTACTTGTCCTGCTCTCCAGAGACCCCCACCCCAAGCATCTTTTAGTATGGTGCTGCCATTTCTTTCAAGCCCTTTTACAATGTTTGTCTCTTTTGAGAATTATAGATGCTAATGAATGAGATTTTCTTGTTACATTTTCAGTGCACAATCTATTTGATGCTCTGTGGCGTAATGATGTAGAATTGCACAGTCAGCTTTCAGCTGTCTTGATCCTGCTTTGTGTGTACAAGTAACATTTCCGACCAAGATCTGATGCTTGGATTACCTTTTATATGTTTGTGACACAATATGTGCGTACATTTTAATTATGGTCGCAACAGCTTTGTCATGCATATTCTCAATATGAGGAGTCAATTAGTAAAGGAATCCATTGACGTTTATATAAAACAGAGATGGTGGTGTTTTAGTCTGTATGAGAATAATTTTGCATGGTGTTGTGTGATTTATAAAAGCAGGACGTACCTGGGTGTGAGTGTCTGGGATGCAGGGTGATGGAGCAGCCTCTTGCTCGTTTGTGTGTTGTCTTTCTTGCCGCTCTCTCTCTCTCTCCCCCTGCCCACCTTTATCTGGAACCGTGTATTGCACTGGCTGTTCTGAGTCTCTGCTCTGACACCATTGGCTGGCTGTCCTGTCTTTCAAAGCATCAGCCATCCAACCTACTGTAATGCATCTGCTCTCAGCATTAGGTCCCACCCACACGATGAATCATTCATGAGTCAGTGCCAATATGCGGCTGAGACTGGCTGTGCTCCAGTTGCCAGGGTTTGAGAGCAGGGTGTGGAGGAGGAAGAGGATGTGATGCTAGAGCTATATGCACTGAGGAAATTATTATTTTACAAGGATCTTGAGATGGAGAAAACTATGGATGAAAGCAGGATGAGCTCTGACAATCAAAAATAAAATGTGAAGTATGACGTCATTGTTTGTCCAGTTTTGCATTCGATTCAAGTAGAGCTGGGCAATATGGCCAAAAAATTATAATGATTTAACTTTTCATATCAGTCGATATTGATAATTATCTTAATAAATGACATCTTTAATTCTTTAAAGTTTAAAGGCAGATTTTGTTCTCCTCAGTGAAAGTTGTAGAAAGAACATGACAAACTTACCAAACAGGTGAAAATTTCACAAATCTGAGGTACAATATTCAGAGCACTTATAAAAATAAAATATTTTCTCTACATCAAAATATGCATGAATAAACTTGAGTATAATCCTTTTTCGGTCCTTTTTCCTTAACAAAATATCTTAAGAGAAATTAATTTCTGCATGTTCTAATGGGTGATATTGTTTTAAATCATGAAACAGGTTTTTGTTTCCTGACTTTGACACGATGCAGATGTAAGTTTGTTCATTAATGAATGACATCTATAAAAATTGTAACAACCTCATATTAGGGTAAAAATATAAATATTCTGTAAATATTCTAAGTTTCAGTAAGGACTCTACTTTAATTAAAATGAACCATTGGTAAAACCACACATAGCACCTCACTACCATGGTAAAATGTAACCATGGTTTCTATAGTATTTGCATGAAGAACAGTAGCCTAAATGCATTTAGTATAAAAACAAATGCTATGGCTTAATAACAACCCTTACTCCTTTCATACATTTAATACATGTCTACATTAATAATATAATAAAATGCCATATGTATATCCCACTTGTCAGTGAGCTTTATTTATAATATTATTTACTACAATAATTGTTTTGCTAGAAATTAAATCAAAAGTTAAAGAAACATTTAAACAAACCAAGCTCCAACCACAGCGTTCGCTATTTTATTGTCACAGAATCAAATACACAGGATATCAAAGGGAGCGTAGGATACCATCCTTCAAAAATTGATCAGATGGACAGGATGTGACACGATCATAGGATTCTGATGAGCCTTGATGCCTTCCTACCTCTGTATGCTGCCTGCAGAGGCATTTTCAGCTTTCAGACGCAGCATAAAAATAGCAGCTTTAGATAATGCTTTTATTTTTTTTTGTATAAGCAACTAGTCATCTCTGATTTGTTTCACTAACCTTTAGTGCTCAAAAAAGTTGCTTCATTTTGAGACCTCACTGAAAGTAATGAGAACTTGCACTCACAACAACTGAGTGTTTTTGAGCAATTTATTAAAAGAACCAGCTCATTTCTTTTTAAAAAAATTTTGTGTGCTGTATGTTTATTTTTGTGTACAACCCACAGGGACATCTCAGTAGAAAAAGGTGTTATTTTGCCATTATTTTGCAGTACGCAGTCTTTAAATCATGATTTGAATCAGACTGCAAACTCATATTAACAACTCTGGTAAATCTGATTTTGTGGTGTTGTAGATTTAGAAACAAAAAGCGGTGCAGGAAATACTAAATGTGTGTGGCGGCTAAATTTGTATCTTATAACTGAGTATTGTTCACTGGCCTAGTTACACTGGGGATATAATTTTTTTTAATAAAATACATATATATACAGTATACAGGGCTCCAGACTGCGACTAAAACGGTCGCATTTGCGACCAAAAATATTAATTTGCGAGTGAAGTTTTTGCTGAGGTCGCCACTGGCGACTATATATATTTACATGTTATGACATAAAAATTTGCATGTAAGGACTTTTTTCCTGATTGTTTTGCGATCACATCTTTTGCTTTGTTCACATATTAAACTTAAAATTAAAAGACGATACGAATCAAAGTTTTAGTGGAAAAAAGTTTCAAACAGTCCTCGTCTCTGCCGCACAGCAGCGCTGATGCACACAGTCTGCTAAACGCAGCTCCAGATGTGCAGCGCGAGAGAGATTGAAATGATGCAAGTGCAGAAAAGACGTGTCTATTTCGTGCACAACTTGAACAAACTTCAACAGGTAAAGCTGTCAGCTCTGTGGATACTGGCAATATTGTCAACGATTCTCATTTATAATCATTACTAATATGGCTTCTTCTTATCCAGATCTTAGTCTATATGCTGTGTTCTGTTAATGCGTGGACTTCATGTTGGTTATTTGAAGCGCACTTGCCATCCAGTAATCGCAAAAAGCTTTGTTACTTTTTAATAAACAAAATATAAGCTTTAAAGGTGCTGTATGTAGGATTGACACCCAGTGGTTGAACTAGGTATTGCAGTCCAAATTCAAAATATTGGAGACGGTTTTTTTTTCACCATTGACGTCATGCCATCATTAACGACACCAACAGGAAGATTAATACATTTTCGGCCAAGGAACGGGCGCACATTGGATACGATGAACTGGCAGTGTTTCAACCATGCCAAAAAACAGAATTGGCGGACCGCACATATTCAAAGAAGGATTACTAACTATAGCATTGTTTTTCAGATAAACAAGTATGTTAATTTAGCATGTTTCTTAAATATCTGCAAGCATATTATGGTATTTTTATGCTTTAGTAGAGTCAAAATCCTACATACAGCACCTTTAAAATGATGCCAAATTCATAACGAAATTCAAACAATACGGCTCTTTTAGTTTCGGTAGAGTCCGTGTATGCGTCCGGATTGACACCCAGCGCGGAACTATATTGCAATTAACGGTTTTTTTCAGGCGCGAGTAGCGCCCAGTTAAAGCAGCAAGTGAAGATATCTTTCTGACGCATGATGCCTATAGTACGAAATGGACACCAACAGGATAACATCACATGAGCCTACAGTAATCAAGCTCATTGCACATTTACCTCAGAAAAATAGCAGTTTTTAGAAAAATACTATGCATTTTTAGCATGTTTATGCTATTGCATATTAGTCATATTACTTAACTGCTGTTAAAATGATTCAAAAAATTGCATTTTACTAATGTAGAAAAACAACTTAATGACAAGGCGCGATTTATAGCCCAAACCTCAGTCAGTACAACTTACTGAAATGTGTGTCCATTTACAGGGAGCTGTGACCATGAATGTTGAAAGACATGGATCTCGACCCAAGTGACCAAAACCCTGACATCAGAAAGGGCTGTCTAAATCACTACAGATGTGAAAATGTAAATGATGGCCGCATGAGGATTGAACTTTATTCTGCGAAATAATTTGGCGCAGGGCTTATCCAATGGCTCCTTACTTCTTTTGTCTATATGATATATATATATATACACACACACACTGCCGCTCAAAAGTTTGGGATCAGTAAGATTTTTTTAAATGTATTTTAATGAAGTTTCTTCTGCTCATCATCGGCTGTATCTATTTGATAAAAAATACAGAAAAAAACTTATTTTGTGAAATTATTGCAATTTAAAATAACAATTTTCTATTTTAATATACTTTAAAATAAAATGTATTTCTGTGACACAGCGGTGAATTTTCATTTATTAGAATGATTTCTGAAGGATCATGTGACACTGAAGACTGGAGTAATGATGCTGAAAATTCAGCGCTGCGTCACGGAAAGAAATTCTATTTTAAAGTATATTAAAATAGGAAACCAATATTAGAAATTGCAATAAGATTTCAAAATTACAGTTTTTTTCTGTATTTTTGATCGAATAAATACAGCCTTGATGAGCAGAAGAGACCCCCTTAAAAAACATTAAAAATCTTACTGATCCCAAACTTTTGAGCGGCAGTGTATATATATATGTATATGTATGTATATATTTAAAAAGATATAAACTTTTGTTTAATAAGGCAATTCTTTTTTTAATCCCTTGAGAGAAATTTCTGTGACAGACTGCTCACATTAAACATAGATCCTCAAATACAAACATACATGATCATTTCAGTAATTAAGCATAAAATATAACCACTTATGAGCATCAAATAATCATGGTATTGTTCAAAAAATGTACCCAGACAAAATGCAAAATGTGAACAATTTACAGCAGCTTATGCTTAAGAATGCATAAATAACTAGCATTCCACATAGCGTGCAGCTGTTGATATCATGTTGTCTCTGAGCTCAAAGAAGCAATAACAAACAAGCTGAGCAAACAAGTGATATGAAGTGATAACAGATTCTGAAATGAATGTTTAATATTTATACTGTTTACCTAGAATTTTTTTCAACTGTCTCACTATTAATAACAGTAGAGCTCTGTTATTGTTGTTATACTGCTATATATTCCTACATCACACACTATAATTTTATGCAGTTATTATTTATACAGAAGGCTGTTTTGCTATAATGCAGATGAAATCTGTTTTGTCAGAGGTTTTTCTTTGCATTAGAAAAAGCGTAGTCAAATGGATTACATCAGACGAATGAATTAAGGGATCTGAATGGCCAGAGTGCTTTTTCTCTTTGCACTTTGTCAGAATAGACATTTTGTTGCTGTTTTGTTTTGCTTTTTCATTTCACTCTTGGTTTTTGTTTTTAGTAAGAAAATGTCTGCTGACAGCAGAAAGAATTGTAAATGGTGTGGAATATAATTGCCAGAAACTAACTTAGTGTTAGAAAACAGCATGTTATTACTTTTGTTGTTGTTTGAAAGGATTGGTTATAGTAGTTCTGCATTAATAGCCTATTAGTTGCAGCACTTACTTATTATAATCTCTTATCTCTTCTTCTCTTGTTGTCTTTATCTTTTCATCGTTCAGATCCCAGCAATGTCTCCTTCAATCTCAAAGCACTTTCTGGGAGTTCAGGATACAGATTTGGAGTTTTGGCCCGAATTGTCAACTACATGAAGGTAATATGAAAATACACACATTTCCACAGTTCAGTGGTCTGTTCAACAAGCAAGCATTTGCTGCAGTGTCTGTCAATTGTCATTTTTCTTGCTTCTTTATACATTTACATTTACATTTATGCATTTAGCAGGCGCTTTCGACTTACAGGCTATACATTTTTTTATCAGTATGTGTGTTCCCTGGGAATTGAACCCATGACCTTTTGCGCTTCTAACGCAATGCTTTACCACTGAGCCACAGGAACACTTATAATCAGTATAATCATTTATAATCATTCCCTATCTCACATTAGTGCACTTCACAGACTGATCTTTATTTGAGTGAAACGGTGTCCTTTAACTCAAAAAAGAGATTTCTTGGATTCAGAATGCAATACAGAATACAATTTCCACAGTATGACCCATGGGAATGAAATTATCATGAGCTTGAGCAATCCTCACCATCATTAAACACATGCTCCCTCTCATCTCAGCACGTCTATTGACAGTCTTACATTTGTACCAATATTGTGATTTAAAATGAGAATGTCTTCTGATCGTTTGTGAAGGTTTTCATGTTGTGTGCTTGGAAAAACAGACAAAAGGGACTGAAACAGTTTTCCCAAACTCTCCTAACAACAGTTTCTCCACCTGACCTGAATAAACACTATGTAAAAAATTTTGCACTGTGACTAATATGCATTGTCAGAGTCATGTTGCAGTTGTTTCATATTATCGCAAGCATTTTGTCACTTTTTTTCTTTTTCTTTTTTTTGTGTCAGTCTTGGCAGTTCCCCAAAGTGAAATGATGTACTCTCTCTAACATGGCAGTAATTAAAGGCTGTCAGGCTGTAATCCACAGATGTAGCTATGACGCATTTAAACTCTCTTTTTACATCTCATCTCTTTGTCTTTCTCTTTCTTTTTCAGACAAGGCACCAGAGAGGTGATACTTATCATCTGACTCTGGAAGAAATTCTGGATGAGACCAAGCTGCTGGACATTGGGATGAAGCAGAAACAGTGGCTTATGAGTGAGGTGTGTGTGTGGGCATGAGAGAAAGACATTTGGTCTCATTCACTAATAATTGTGTGGATTTTTTTGTATTTATAGGCACATGAGAACATCTCACGAAAAAAATAAAATTCTGCCTAATTCACAACAATCAAGTAAAAATCTAATGCATTTCCTCTGAACACCCTGTGGGGGTTTTCACATTTTTGTAGGAAATCAGTTGCATGAGACAATAGTCAATTAGAAGTTTAGCCATTTTTGTACAATATTAAGGATGTTAATCAGTTAAAAATTTTGGAGATTAAAATGATTACATGATATGCTAATTAATCAAATTTAGCCACATATCATTTTTTACTGAGAAAAGGCAGCAAATAAAGATACTTCAGTGACATCACTGTTACAGATAAGTCGAGCATTGAATAGACAGGTCAATATATTGTTTTATTTCCATATCATTGAACGTAAGTATCGCGTATCACTGTCCTGAAGACCACAGATATCTGTAAGACAGGAAAGCTATCAATGTGTCTGATATCTAAAATAAAATACAGGCCGAAAACAAGAGCACATCCCATGTGAATGGGGCCCCTAAGTTGGTGTGATATCTGCATTTACTTTAATTTTTTCTTGTTTTGGTTAATTGCTTGGTTTTGTTTGTCTTATTCTTTTTAGTTTGTTTTATTCTTTGGTTTTAGTTTGTTTTATAGAAGAAAAAAAACATGTCTTTGGAGTGTTATGGTAATGCATGTTGTCTGTAGTAGCAGCTGGACTTCCACTGATTGCAGAATTTGTAAAAATATAGTTTGCATGTAGATGGTACTTGAATTGCTTGGGTGGTAGGAACATTTCTTATTTGATTTACCTATGGTTCCAGGGCCATGTGTTAATATAATTCACATATTACAATTTGTTTTGACCACAGAATGCCATTAATTTGACCAATCAGGCAAGAGACGCATACAAAAAAGGATATCTAAATCTTTCTCCCTCCCTCCAGGCATTAGCAAGTAATCCTAAAATCGATGTGCGGGAAGGGAAATATGGCTTTAAACCCAAGTATCATCTGAAGGATAAGAAAGCTCTGCTAAGACTACTGGACAAACACGATCAGCTGGGACTAGGAGGAGTGTTACTAGACGATGTTGAAGAGGGTCTACCCAACTCAGCCAAGGCTATTAAGGTAACATGCTAGTGTCCTTTTTTTTTTTTTTTCTTAAAACATAGATGGAACATTTTCTAAACAGTACATTTAAAGCATCAGGTACACAGAAACTTCAGAATGTTCTGAGGCATCATTAAACAGATGTACTGTGATTTTATTTTATTTTTAAAATACTTTTTAGCACCTAATTTGCATATAATATTTATTTATTAATTAATCCGCCAGCTGATTTTCTGTATTTAATGTGTAGTTGTCAGTAAGAAAGAAGCTAATTAGCTTTTTTAAGAGTTGAAATAATTAATTTTGTTTTGTTTATTTTGTTCAGGCACTTGGGGATCAGATTATATTTGTGACCAGGCCAGATAAGAAGAAAGTTATTTTCTACAATGACAAACACTGTCAGTTTGTTGTTGACGAAGGTGTGTGACGATCATTATTATATAATATAAGAAGTGTTCTGGTAATTTAGGTGGAGCTTCTCTATCGTAATGTCAGTGTCATTCATTCTCCAGAGTTCCAGAAGCTGTGGCGCAGCGTTCCTGTCGATTCCATAGATGAGGAAAAGATCGAAGAGTACCTGATGAAACAGGGCATATCGTCCATGCAAGAGACAGGACCAAAGAAAATAGTGCGTTCTGTTTGTCACACACATGCAGATAAACAAACACAAAACTCACTCCAGATTGGCTGGTTCATGCATATTTGTGTGGGAGTAAATGGTTGCCGTGAGGTTGACGTGATTTGTGATTGGCTGTTGCAGGCGCCCATTCAGAAGAGGAAGAAACCTGGAGCACAGAAAAAGAGACGGTTTAAGACTCATAATGATCATCTGAACGGAGTACTGGAGGACTACTCTGAGGGAGTTCCCTCCAAGAAGTGACACACATGCAGCTTTAAAGGCTCAAAGTGACAAGACTGATATCTGTGTGATGTTTGTATATATGATCTAGCGTCATATTGCCAAAAACATAAAGACATGCAGACACACACACACACACCTTAAAACTGTACTGAGTGACACGAATGTGAACGGATTGTAAATATTTCCTTTCCACGGTTATGTTTTACTTTTTGCTAGTGCTTTAAAAATGTACAATTAAGCTCTTCTTTTTTAGATCTAAAGATTAAACAAGCAATCAAACCACATACATTGTTTCCTTTCAAAGTTATTTATGTATTAATATATTTATGTTTGGGATCCGTAAGATTTTTAATGTTTTTTAAATAAGTCTCTCCTGCTCATCATCAAGGCTTCATTTATTTGATCAAAAATACAAAAAACACTGATATTGTGAAATATTATTACAATTTTAAAATGTTTTTTCTGTTTTAATATACTTTAAAATATAGTTTATTTCTGTGATGGCAAAGCTGAATTTTCAGCATCATTACTCCAGTCTTCAGTGTCGCATGATCCTTCAAAAATTCTGATGTTGATTTATAATCAGTGTTTTTCAGGATTTTTAATGAATAAAAAGTTATAAAGAACTGCATTTTTTCCAAATAGAAATCTTTTCTATCACTTTTTATCAATTTAACACATCCTTGCTGAAATAAGGTATTAATTCAGGATGCTTTGATGAATATAACGTAAAAAAATTAAAAACTACAACAGCATAATCTCACGGTATTTACATTTACATTTAGTCATTTGGGAGACGCTTTTATCCAAAGCGACTTACAATTGGGGAATACATAAAGCGATCCATCTTGAAGAGGCAATCAGACAGAGGAAGTGCTCGTAACACCAAGTCTCAGTCATTGTTCAAATAAGTACAAGCTAGCAAGAGAAGGAGAGAATGATAAAGGGAATTTTTTTTTTTTTTAAGAACAAGTTTAGGATGTAGTCAAGTAGTGCCGAAAGAGATGAGTCTTCAGTTGTTGCTTGAAGATTGACAGGGATCCAGCATTCCGGATAGGGGTGGGAAGATTATTCCACCATCCAGGAATGGTGAATGAGAATGTTCTGGAGAGTGATTTTGAGCCTCTCTGTGATGGTACCACAAGGCGTCGCTCACTAGCAGATCTCAGACTTCTGGAGGGGATGTAGATTCGTAATAGTGAGTGGAAGTAGGAGGGTGCTGAGCCTGTGGTCGTTCTGTATGCAAGCATCAGTGTCTTGAACTTGATGCGAGCTGCCACTGGTAGCCAGTGCAATGAGATGAAGAGAGGTGTAACATGGGTTCTTTTGGGCTCATTGAAGACCAGTTGTGCTACTGCATTCTGAATCATTTGTAGAGGTTTGATTGTGTTTGATGGAAGACCAGCCAGAAGAGCATTGCAGTAGTCCAGCCTAGAAACGACAAGGGCCTGGACAAGAAGTTGCGCAGCATGCTCTGTCAGGAAGGGCCTGATTTTTCTGATGTTGTGTAGCGCAAACCTGCAAGATCGAGCAGTCTTTGCAATGTGCACTTTGAAGGTCAGCTGGTCATCAAAGATTACACCAAGATTTCTGACCGAAGTTGATGGGGTAATTATTGATGTGCCTAACTGAATCGAGAAGTCATGCTGTAGAGTCGGAGTGGCAGGGACGACAAGAAGCTCAGTCTTTGCCAGGTTGAGCTGTAGGTGATGTTCTATTTGCTGACTAAAGGTATTATTTCTTTAAAATGAAAAATCTCACTGACCCCAAACCTTTTGTACTTTATAGAACTTTATATTTATATTCATCAAAGAATCCTGAATTCTAGAATGATTTTCACAAAATATTAAGCAGCACAACTGTGCAATAACAGTGTTTCTTATATTTTAAAATATTACTGTTTTTAGCAGTCTTGGTGAGAATAAGAGACTTCTTTTAAAAACGTTAAAACTTTTGAATGATAATGTACATTGTAAAAACACAGCCGGACCTTTGAAGGGTCATATATATATATATGACTAATTCTATTTAGATGGCCCTAATCAATTAATCTAATTAGTGGATATATTTAAATTACATTTCAAAAATACTGTAAGTATTATAGCGATGGATAGTATAGAAACAGAAGAAAATAAAAGGAAGACAAATTGGACTAAGTTTAAAGCTAAGAAAACAACTTTCATGTTTCTGAAAGATACTTTTGTAAAAGGTTGATGTCATTGTAATATTCTGATTCCGGTTGTGAGTGACACGGATTGAAAACAGCAGAAATGCTTTGATCATTTCTGTTTCTCTTAGTGATTTAGAAGTCCTTAGGAGCACTTCTAATCTGTTTAGGAGCAACTTTTAACATTATAATAATTTGTGAATTACTCTTAGATTAAAAATGAAGTGCCATGAGTGACATGCCCCTAATTTTAAAGAGTTGCTCCTGAATTTCCACATTAGCCTTTAGCCAAGTAAATTTCAACATTAGCCTTTAGCCAATGTTTTTTTGTTTGTTTTTGTAAATATGACCCCTGGGGCCTGTACTATGAAGCCAGTTTAGCTGGCTAGCCAGGTAAGTTTCAGTTTAATTTGCACTGATCTAGGATTTTAGGTACCATGAATGTGGCTTGGCTGTTAGCTGCGTTCATTGCCATAGTAACTTACACTGCACAGATAACCTGCTCCGGGGCAGGTTATGTTCTGAGTTAGAGATCTCAAACTGAAATTGGACCAATCAGATGTGAGCAAAGTGACATGTCTGACACAAAAAAAAGTCACTCCCCCAGTCTCTCTTCCTACAAATTAAAGCTCACTATGAAGTACCTTAAGAAAAAAAAACAAACAAAAAAAAAAAATATATATATATATATATACAACAAAATTGTCTGGCTTTAATGATAATTACAATTTACATATGATTTATATAATTATAATATGATTTATATTATTATTACTCTATTACATTTATATTTATGCATTTAGCAGACGCTTTTATCCAAAGCGACTTACATTGCATTCAAGTTACAGTTTTACATTTGACCAGCTCTTGCTTTCCCTGGGAATCGAACCCATGATCTTGGCGTTGCTAGCGCCATGCTCTACCAGTTGAGCTACAGGAAAGCAGTATTTCCCTGTAGTATTACACACAAGCACTTTTAGTTTAACAATTATTATAAAACGTTTATTTTAAAGGAATATTAATATATACAGATCATATGTAATATAAATAAGTGGTAGAATCAATAGATAACATTTTAAAAATGGCTACATGTGACCTTACATGTTCGAGTCTCTATCACTATATATTATCAACTATATAAACTAACTTCACAAGTTTCACTTGTGACTGCACTGATAGAGCAAGATCATTTCCTTTATTTGTCCTCTTTCATGGACAAGTACTTCAGTGGAAATGTGTTTAAATTCCTCATATTCTATAATCTCTTAACCTTTAACAAAACAGTTTTGAATCTCGCTGGCTCTCTCACGAGAAGTGAATCACACTTGCTCTGTGTTGTGATTGGCTGTTCGCCGCTGATGTCACACATTCATGTGCACGCGCTTCATTAACTCAGGATCAAGCCTGAGTTGACAGAGAAAGTTGATGATCAGCTTCATGGTACCAACAAAGCCAGATTGGAGTGGTTTGGTTTTGTCAACTCAAAACTTATCCTATAACTCTGAATTTGTTCATCTACCATCATGGTACAGGCCCCTGGTCCATACTGGTCAAGTGCTCTAAACAGCTGCTGCCAGTTTAGACAGGAAGAGCTTTCTAAAATAATCATTTTGTTTTGTTCAGAATGAGAGCTGATAAAATCATCACAATAATCACATGACTCCGGTCCATCAGTTAACACCTGAAGCAAAAAGCTGTGTGTTTGTAATAAACAAATCCATCAAGAATTTTAAAACTCTATACTCTTGTTTCTGTCTATAAGTCCTTTATTCATAATATTGCATTCTTCAGTGAAAAAGCTGTCTGCGGACAGAAATATCCACATGTAAGCTCCGTTTACAAGCGAAAACAGTTCTAAACAAATGTATTTGGTGGATTTTGATGTGAGGACAACTGGAGATGGACTTTTTCCACTGGAGGAAGCATTATGGATTATGGATTGTATTTTGGATTATACTGTAGGGATTATGGCTAATGTATTTTGACCAGAAGCAATGGTTTAAAGTTAAAATACCTTGATGGATTTATTTTTTAGAAACATGAAGTTTTTTTTTACTTAATTGATGGACTGGAAACGAGGATTACTTGAGATGCTTTTATCAGCAGTTTGAACTCTTATTCTGACGGCACCCATTCACTGTCTGCATTTAATCTGTTCTGACAAAGAAACAAACATCTACTTGGATGGCCTGTAGGGTGAGTACATTTTTATTTTTAGGTTAACTGAAAAATAATAATAATCATGAAATTGTGAATATTTAATCATTTAAGATCACTAATACTTTTAGTTGTAATGTCTATTTTAAAGGTTTAACAATGCAGAATCAAAATCAATCCCCTGTTTGGTATCTTTGTTATAGAGATTTAACTACGTTTTAAAGTAAATTCAAACTGCAAAACAAAATTCCATTTCTGAAGAAACCTTGACTATAAAAAGCAAATGATCTTACACAAAATCAGTTCTGCACTAGACAGAAAAATATAGTATTTTCAAATGAATAGATGCACTTGATCAGAACACCTCTTGTTGCTAGGCACCTCTTGTGATGCATAAATGTGAGTGTGAACCGCTACGTTCATGTCTTCAACAGAAGGTATTTAATGGTGGGTTTTGATGGCACGTGACGACTCTGCAAGGGTTCTGCTTTGTGTCAAATTGATAATGTGTATGTAGGCTGAAAGGTTTCATACAATACAACGTCTTCATTTTCAAGGCCCAGACTCAATAGAAAAAAGCATAATTGCTTTGCTGTTTTGTTTGGAATTTTTGCCCTAAAATTAGCCTGGAAGAAAATAAATGCTTTTGAAGATAATTTATCATTATTGAAATGTTAAAACCTGACATTCTCATGTGGTCATTCAAAATACTCTAGTCAAATATTTCTCCCTGCTTACAACAATATAGCAGTTTTACCTCCTTAGAATTATGGAAATTAATCTCCTGTTAATTAAATGTGATTTAATAAATGAAAATGAAATTACTGCAAGTTTTTGCGTTCGCTGAATCTGTCTTTGGGATTCCTGCACTTACCAGCAGTTTACCAAGGGGAACATTAACATGACTAAAAATGAGTGTACCTTGGTGCTTGCTGATCCCTGCTGGATTTAGGAGCCTTGTTTATGGATCTGGTCTTGAAAATGAATAAATCAGTAGGAGTTATGTTTCTCCATCTGTTAGAGCCTGGAGACCTTACTCATGTACTGCAGTTGTGTTAAGGATTTCTTAGAATTTTGTATTTATATAGAGGAGGATTTGTTGTTATGTAAAGAAAATGTATGAGGTTGTCAATATCACACAAACAGGGCAGAGGATGGAGGTGTGAGAGTATTCATTATTTATTTAGTTCAGTTGCTAAATGCTTCTATTTCTGATTCAAGTCTTTCAAAATGGGTAAAGCATCTTTAATTATTCATAAATATATTTAATTGCAGCTGAGAGTTAGTTTACACAAAGGCAACTCTGTCTGTCTTTCTGCTAGTACATTTTTTAACAGCTGATTTTCTCTGTATTTATTTCTGTTTTTTGTTTTCTTACAGTTGAGGTACCACATGAGGGCAAATTACAAGAAACTGATCTCATCTTGTGCCGTGCACACAGGGTTTATGTCCCTGGATGTTGTTTCTGTATTCTGATTATTTTAGAATAGATTTCGTTGTTGAACTTTCCCAATAGTGTGCAATTTATCTTATTTCCATTTGTTTTTGAAAGGAATTCTTTGCTCGCCACAGTCAGTCCTCATTAATGTGATGGCCAGAAAACTTTTTTTTTTTTTAGTAAAAAGGGTAATGGCTACATAACTCCTTTTCCAAGGCACTCATTAAAGGTGCAGTTTTACCTCCCCTGGTTTACAAAATGAGTAATGTTATGTCCTAAACAAATGGCACATTTTACTGTACATTATAATGTTGCACAATGTTAAGTTTTAACCTGCAGAATTTGTTAATATCTTTATATGGCCCAAAACGGTTTTATTTCGAACATGTAAAACAAAAATGCACTTTTTTTTGAAGATGTTAGGTTTAGGTTTGTAACATGGTGAAAGTCTGAGGAAGGTGAAAGAGAAGTCAGTGGAGAGACTTTACCGTTGCACCCACAGTAACCACATTTAAACTGGAACAACACATTCTACAATTCACTTTCCTTCCTTTTCATTCATCAAGTACCATCACATCCTCAGTTTGCGTCTGGTGGACATTGGTCCTTCGGGGAAAATTGGACTTTGTAATAACGGTTGTTGAATCCACTGTCATTTTTATGGCTCGTCTGAAAGCATCAGATGGTATTTTCACTTGTATTTCTCTCTCACACAATAGTTTTTTCTCATTCTGAGATCAGAGTGAAATGGAAACTTTACTTCCTGTTTGTTGTCAGTGGTCTGTCATTTCACAGAGGTCACTTTCCACTACACCAGCCTTTCCAAACGTTCAGTTGTTGACGACAGTCCTCATGTTTTGAAGCTTGAAATCAAATAATAATAAAACATAATAAATACCATATTTACATAGGTTTTTATAAGGCAGACATTTGTATTATCTCACTAATTTGGCACCTTTGTGCCTTTAGATTTCATATTTTCATGGTTTTCAAATGCAACAATGAACATTGCAGAAATACATATTTGAAGTCTTTCAGTACAAAGAATATAAAAATATTGTCAGTGCTGGGTCTCATCCTCATTAGTCACCATGCCAACAATCCCACAGCTGATTAACCCAAAATACTGAGGCACAGCACTGGTAATCACCACAGCAACGTTACCAGCATAACAATGCAGCACACACACACACACACACACACACACACACGAAACAAACAGTAGGTGTCTTCATCCTATAAAAGAAAAAACTGATCTTTAAGAGTCTGTCAGTAATGACAATGACCTAATCAATTTATCTGATTAATAATTTATGGTGGGTGTTTTTTATATATATATATACTGTATATATAGGCTATGCTAAATGATCACGCACATAATTTTAGAAGGCAACAGTGACACTGATTAATGGATAGCCTATATTTGGCAGTGCTTTCGTGAACATTGTTTTGGAGAATCGCTCTGACGAATAATTGTGGTTTGTATGCAGTTCGCTGAGTATAGTTTTTAAAATGTATTCGCACAAATATTAGGCTACTACTGGCCAAATAATACTTATATAAAATTAAAAAAAAAATAAAATAATAAACAAACGGGATTAAAATAATAAAACAGAGAGACTAACAACGCATAGATTAAACGTGCTGTCACATTAGTCGATTTTCTCGCTATCAAGCATGAGGAACTTGAGCACGCGCACTTCTGTTAAGATAATTGTATTTCGCACTTTAACTCGTCTTAATAAGCATGGGTCATTCGGGATGTGGAGCAGAACAGCTCACACGCTTTAAGCTGTGACTAATTCTTCTTTAACTAAATCAGTTTGGGTGCGTTAAACACCTGCGGTTGTGCTAATAGCAGAACAATATCATTTACATATAATGCGCGTCTTTTTGACACCGGGTGTTTCCTCCTTAACCTTTCACACACACAACTTGACATCTTTTAACGCAGAGATAGCTCTATTCTCTCTACTGATAAGCTTCACACAGGTGTGTAAGTTCCTTCCTGCTTTTAGAATAGGCTGTTAGTCATAATGAACTACTAATTCATAGGAAATGGTGGAGCTATGACATCCGGGTGATTGTGACCTGCCCTTGTTAAACTGCCAGATTGAGAAACAAACTATCACACAATAATAATCTTAGCTATGTAAAAACCTAATATCACGTTTAAAAACTGTTGTTGATATTTTATTTCAAGTCTGACCGCAACTGTCGCGCATCTCGTGTCCACTTGGTGGCAGTGTTGCTGTTAAGAAGTTTGCGGTTTGGTTCAAATGCGTGCGAATATACTAGCAGTCATTAGTAAACTCATCAAAACGGCATTAATTGTAGGGGTGAAATGATTATTGAACTAGTTTCTGTCCTAATTTTCTTCAGTTCTATGGGAACCTGTGTGTGCGTGTTACTTTTGTGAGTAGGGTGTTGTTATGAGCTGACATAAACACTGGAGTTCACATGTATGCATTTGTTAGATGCTTTTCCTTCATATGCTTCCAATGAATTAAGTAAAAATTAAACAATGAATTAAAATTAAACACAACAACAAAAAAGTTATAATATGCAGACACAAAATATAGGCCTATTATTCATACATTGACAAAAATGCTATGTTTCTCTGCAAAACCAGCAGTAGGCCCATGTCTTAAGATCAAAAGGCCTTTTAAGATCATGAAACATTCACAAAACTTTTGACTAATAGTGTAAATAAAGAAAGAAATATTGGGGAAAAAATCATACAATGATGAGTGTTTGATATACAAATGCTAGTAAATGACAACAGCTGCGGTTGGAAATGTATTTATACATTTTAAATAATATATAACACATAAATATTTGATTCCTGTTAAACCCGGGTTTCATCATGCCAGTGAAAGAGAAAAAGTAGCATAAAAGAGATACGTTTGTGCTTTCTTCTCAGTGTATCATGAAAAAAAAAAAAAAAAACACTCATGTGAGAAGCTAACCTTTTTTTAAGTTCTTTAAAATCTCAAGAGTTTTGATGGTGGGTTCCCTTGACCCTGTCTAATCCAGATTCATTATGAAGATCTCTTAGCAGCAGGAAGCCCACCCGGACACATGTGACCTTTCTGAAAAAGATGCCATGAGAGGCAAATCCTCTGACCCATGGCTGCCCTGCTGTGTTTATCTTATCTTTCATTTTATAACATACGCTTTTAGGTGCACATGGGAGTGAGTCTGAATAGAATAGCAGCGTCCTTACATATATTCCAAAAATGCATTATACTTCTCTTGCCTTTTCTCAGTCTCTCTTTCTCTGTCAAGCTGCAGCAGAACAGATGCCGTGGAAATGCTACAGGGTCCGTAACACACACACACACACACACACACACACACTGGTGCAGATGTTGCTTATTGTTATCTTTACAAGAGAACATTTTATATGTCATTTTCTGTCATACTGCACCTCTCATTCCTTTTTGGACCTATTGTGCGGGTGACAAACTCAATACACTAGACCTGACAGCAGGACACACAAGCACTGTTATGCCGAGGCGATAGCCACTCAAAGCTGTTTTCAATGAAAATCAGGAAACAGATGTTTGTGAAGGCTTAGGAAATGTTTTAAAAATAGTCCTTACGCTATACAGTCACCTTTATGATACAACATAAAATCCACCTATTAAATGGACTTAAAGTCACCATGAAATCAAAATTGACAATTCTTATTTTTTCATGCAATACTGCAGTGTTTCACTGCTCACATCATTGTCATTATAATTATTTTTTAATTATGTACCCTCGTAATCTTTAATCAAAACACAAATTTCCCCTCCCCCTTGCAACGACATCTATTCTCTGCTGACGTGCACTGGCGCGAGGACTGGGAAATAATTCCTCCCCTCCAGCAACCTGTCACTCGCATGAAATCGTAGCAATTAACAACCAACAACGATCCAATCAATTCCCAACACACAACATCAAGTCCCGCCCTACATCTTTTTTCCTTGTTCAGGAAGGAAGCCCTATCACTCAATATGTACATCACAATAGAGAAGAAAAATGTTTCACAATTTTTGCAGCAACAAAGCTGCAGGACATCATTCATCATTATTTCAGCTGTGTTTCAAATCACTCACTATACACTATGCACTCATACTATGTACTGTGTACTCAACAATCTAGTCTTTTGTGGTATTTTGCCACCAAAAGTGAGTCCCTTCATTCCTGCAATTTAAGCAAAGCTGCAACAGTTAAGTGTCCAACATTCCACACTTTTTTGGGGGATAATTAAGAGCATCATCCTGGTATTTGAAGATCACTTTTTCATTATAAGCACACTTCTCACACTATTTAAACTACAAATTGGCAGAATATTGCAATAAAAAAATTGAGTTTTTTAGTGAGAGTTGCAGATTTCTGCTTTGAATTCAATTTCCCTCAATGCTAATATAGCTTATTATCATGTTCTAGCAAATCGAAAGAGCTTTTCTTAGCCAGTTAGTGCTATACTAAGCTAGCTGGGTAAACTTTTTGCTTTTTAACATAAGAAAAGGGAAATGTTTATTTTAACCATTTTAATCTTTGTATTATAATGAGTAATTTGTACTTTAAAAGACAACGACATATATTTTCATGGTTAAGACTAAGCATTGGATAAAATTATTTTGTATTATTTAAATGATTAAATGATTTTTATATGATGTAATATTATGTTTAATACAATCTCAAGATATATTCGCGTTTTATTCTGTGACATAAAATGCAACAGTTATACCCCACTTTATTTTGGCTTTTATGTGTCTTGAAAAAGGTGGTCACAAACAAGTGGCTAATGAGACTGCAAAGACATTAAACATCCTCCTGCCTCATCTACTCTATAGTCTTTGATCTACTCATCTACAGTCTGCTTTTACAGCCTTGTTGTTTATACCCCATGCTCTTGTACACTATTCTAACTCACACTTCATAGTTTCTAGATTTTGAAAGATTAAGAGTTGTTGAAAGCTTAGTGGTGGAGACGTTAAAGTCATTTGACAGTGTAGTTTCTTTAAAGCATAACTTTAGTTTTCACTTCTGCCAATTGTATTTAGGTTTCATAAAGTTGTATTCATACGTGTAGATTATCTTGATGAACAAAACGTGTAAGAATCATAAACTCCTTATGAATATCCATTCCTAAAGCCAAAGGAAAAACTCTTTGTCAAAAATTAGTTGAAGTACCCTTTAAATTTCAATATGCTAATCATAGTTGAAAAAATCTTGCAACATCATTGCCTCAGAACAATCTAGTTCAGGTTACTGTTGCTCAATATATTCAAGTTTGCTCAGAAGCCAATCTATAAAAAACTAACCTAAACTAGATTTTTCTGAGGCAATATGCTTGCAAGATGTTTTGTAAAGTTAACAAATTGAAATTTACAGTGTGATAGCAGATGTTTTGCAAGCTAACTGCTCAGTATACTTGCTTAGCATATTTTTAGCATAGCATAGCATGCTAGCTTAGTCTATACCTTTCACTTTGTAAACACAGCAGTCTTATGACTTTTGATCTGGCATTTCAAAAGGCTTCTCCCTAAGGTCTAGGCAGTCGATTCAATGTGTAGACGGAAATGTTTTTTTGCAAATCAGCAGGGATGTGATGTAGCAACTACTGTACCAATGAGAGTTTGCTAGAAACCAACAGCACAGCGACTCCGCGACCTCCAGAGATTAAATCACTGTCAGTGTGAACACAGCTTTATTCATTGGTGCATGTTATTCCAAAAAAAAAGTAGAAACTTTTCAGCTGATGTCATCAATATTATTCAACAAACCCCCTCCCCTCCACCCTCCACCCTCCAGCCATCTGGCTCCATCTTGGTATATAACGCCCACTATTTACAATCCAATCGATTTGTGATGGATAAAATCAGTCCCACTCACTGTTTTTCTCATTCTGTACCACGTTTTACTCTGAAGTACATCAGATTACAGAAATGAAAAATCTTTCCGTTTCATGAAAAATCAAGGCAATCTTTCAATCTTGTTTCAATCAAACACATACCAAAGATTATTTAATGGATATTTTTCTTCCAAAGCAACATAAAGGACATTAATGGCAGGGCCAGTTGGCCCGGAGCACTGCGAGGTTAAGTGCCTCACTCAAGAGCTCAATAGAGATAAAGATCCTTTAGTAATGCTCTAATTCACATGTCCTGCTATCTGGGATCAAACCTGTGCCATTTGAATTACTGTCCCAGAGCCTAAACCAATAAGCTACGAGCACCAGCTGACCTGCCCACTGCCCCACTCACACGCCTCCATCCTGGCCCTCAGTCATATCTGCAAATATAACCGTCCACTGTGGTTTTCACTGAACAAAGGGTTAACGGAATAAAAAAAATTTGCGAGATGACATGTAGGAGACGCTTGAAGACATCGAGTTTGATGAGCTGAAAAAAGAAAATCTGTTTTACAGAAGCTGCCAACTGCAGAAACAGAACACACACTCATATACACACGGGTTGCCAACTGTGATATGGAGACAAAATCGTCTCTCACACTGAGTTGTTTTTGCCTGTAGGCACATCAATACTTAAACACAACATGTTTATATCTCAATCTTTACACAAATAGACACTTTAAAAAACCATTAGCAAAAAACATTATTTTATGGGCACGCATGGCACACCGCCACACTTCAAGGCTTCGTGCTTTATTTTGTAACGCTGGCTCAGGCGGTCACCTCTGACCTCTTGAAAGCTCTTCTGTCAAACAGCAACCACGACAACAGGTGAATGAAATAATCACCATGGAAACCAGAAGCATATGAAACACTCCGCTTTGAAGAAGCGAATTCTTTATTTTCAAAAAGCTGTGCTTTCAAGTCACGTTAAAAAATGTTCATGTGTGTGAGTGCCAGATGCCAGCACATGGGTCCACACTGTGGGGCTCATAATAATAAATGCCACTTATTATATTGCGAAAATTGTGACACCCAAGAAGGTAGACAAGTAATTTGTTTAATTTTCTAAATCTTTGCACAAATTTATCATGTCATATTTATCATATTTTCTTTAATTTCAGAACTCTAAGTTAATCAGTACCTATAAACCTGAACTTATCTCAGTCTAGGTGCTGTTTTCCATAGATTTGTTTTTATTAATTAGCCTAATTAATTAACTTTATACATATTGTCTATTTAATTTGATGTTTTATTATTATATTTGTTAGAAAATAGTTTTTTACAGCCTACTCTATTTAAAAAAAAATCTAATGTAAAATAAATAAGTAAATATGAAATAAACAGCTCATTTTGTATTTAGTTAACCTATACGCACCTCTCATTCTGAAGTTTGAGATTATATTTCTTTACTCTATTTATGGAAAACATCAAATGTTTTGATGCTCAAGTATTTTGTTTCTCTGTGGGAGACTGATGTGTGTTAGTGTGTGTGTATGAACAGTGAACATTAAAAATTAATGTGAACTTATTTTAAAAAATGTTCCATTTATTTACAAGTTACTGCTTATGTTGCCTTTTGTGTTTCAGATCCAAATGTTTTATCTCCTGTACTGAATAATTTGTTTCTTACGACGATACACATTACATGATACTTTCTCTCAGCAAAGGACCCGCTGTGATGATTTATGATTTATATGAAATTATTTATACTGTCAACCTTTAACTATAAAACATTTTTTATTTCATGGTTATCATCTTTTTTTAAGTAATTGTGCTTGTTCATATACAAATTAATCATTTTCGGTGACATTTATCATTTAGACTTATCTACAAACTTCATGTTTAGTTAACTTTTCATGGTTAGCATTATCAAATTTCAATTTATTCATTGTCACTTCATACACTGACCCAGCTGGATAAAAAGACAAAAGGACACACGAGGACACATTTATGCAATATCAATCATTTCCTTTCAGAAGAAAACAATAAAATTATGTAGATCTAAACTGAGGAAAAAATCTAATGTTTCAGATTCAAGTTTCATTTAGTTAAATCACATTACAGATTTCCCATAATTTGGTCATAAATAATTCTGCTGACAAATTTAATTCTTGCAAAACGGGTCCCTAATTACTATTAACTTAAATGTAAAAAAGATTGAATGCCTTCCTGATCCACATGAAGCTGACTCATTAGTCACCATATATCAAAGATAAATGTTCATTCTTCAAAAAATGAGAAATGATTTAATCTAAAATGAGACCATAATACAAGAACGCTATTTTACAAAGGTTAGATCACTTATTCTAATGCTAATTCCCTTATATATAGCAATAAATAGCACATATAGCAAACAATAACAAGAAAAAATTATGTGGACTACTGCAATTTTTTTCAAGTAGCCTATAATTTTACAGTTCTATTGTTTATTTGACCTTAAATGATTTTAAACGACTTCTATTTCTCTTTTTATTTTCTTTGTAAAGCACTTTGAATTGCCAGTGTATGTTATATAAATAAACTTGTCTTGTCTTGCCTGTCCGTTTCGCCTCCTTTCCAACTTATGATGATGACTGATAGTGAAAACAGATAAAACGAATCGTTTGCACTGATAGCTGAGAGCAGCAGATGAGAGAGATGAAGAGCTGCCTCCATACTGTCGTTTTGCATACAGCTTAATGCTTTGCAGATCTTGTTACGCTATTTAAAACATTCGAAACATTATAAATGGACCATAAACTCGAGCATTACTGATATCCATCGCTTTTGTACCCTTGTGCAAGACACCTCTCTTGGTCTCTAAAGGGGGATTGCGATGACAACCGCTGGCATGTCTTGATCCCAATCTCTCCTTGTCATTTCCTGTTCGCTGACACTGTCAATAAACAGGCAAAAAAGAAGTAGATCTCCCATGTAGAAGTATATTTTTCAGTATTCCAGCACTTAATTTGGATGCATTACTGCAGATGTTTCAGTGTATTGCAAGTGTTATTATAGTAGACTTTTTCGGCATTGTAAAACCGCAGTAATTTTTTGTAAGGGTGTGTGGACATGAGCATAGGAATGTTAGAGTGCATAAGTGATGCTAAGAACTCTGTTATCTCAGTAAGACTCCTGTACCTTCCTTTGTTGTTCCTTTACCCAGAATGCCAGCTCTCTCACACACGACTCTTAACTCTGCTGGCTTGCGAGAGCTCTAGCAGCACTGTTATGATTCTGCCTCTGATAGCCTGCTGTTGCCGTTTCCATGGTTACTCTGCATTTCCCAAATCCTAAAGAGAATGAAAAATGGAAGTTAGATAAAGTTTAATAAGCGAGAGATAGCATAGGGATAGAGTTAGGTATAGCTCACCCCCATCAGCATTTACAATAAAGCCTGTTGACCCTTTGTGCTCACAGAACAGTCCCCGCCTGCCTCTGCACCTGTTCAGAAAGACCGGAGGCTAAGGCTTCAAATATGCAAAACGTATTGAGGAAAAGACTTAAAATATGATTGCTTCAGAGGTACTTTGGCTCTACTCGGGTTAATGCCAGTTGATAACTGTTATATGAGGTATTTGAGAACTTGCACATTTACATTCATTGGACCAACCTGAAAAAAAAGACTTGAGCTAAAGAAACTGTCTGATACAATTTTTGCCCATTTTACTGCTGATTTGCCATACAGTGCTATTAAAAAATATATGAATTATAATAAATATGAATTGATTAATTAATTAATTAAAATGTAATTGTAGAATGGCTAACATTTGAGTTGTAAAGAATTGTCACTTGGTAAGGACTGAAGTCTCTAGTTTAGGACCAAATATTGGTTTCAATTTAGTAATAATCTTATAGTGTATTTGTTCCATAAAATAAATCAAATGTATTAGTTATAGGGATAATAGGATAATCTGAATCTAAAACTGGTAGGATAATCTTGTACCAGTGATATAAAAATACAAAGAGTAAGAAAATATATTTCATTTGTTGTTATCAACAACATGAAGTGCATTAAACATTGTATTGCGTCAAAGTTTCCCAAACTGGGTTTGTGAAGGAACTGCAGGGGGTTTACGAGTTTAATGAAAAGATATCATAAAATCATAACATTTTTAAATTAAAACAAATAATTTTAAAATGAATCAAAACAAAACACTTACTGAATTTTTATTTTATTTTATTACCTGCATGTCATGTGACCATAACCGATGTCAGAGAACCATGAACATGCAAATGTGATACTTTATTATTAAAATATTTATTTTAAAATCTCAGGGATACTTCAGATAAAAAATATATTAGGTGAAAGAGGATTGGATGAAAAAAAAGTTGGTAAATTTGTGAATTTGTGCATTTTAATGTGTAAAGACAAACGCCTTCCAAAGTAATACATGGTAAAATAACCTAATGAGTGATAATTCAAATAAACATTAATTGGTCTTCAGTATTTGATGTAATGTTAAAACACTTCTTAAACCTGAAATGATTTTTGTAAATCCAGTGGTCAAATGCTGTGTAGCCACCCGACTAATGACTGATCTCTGTGAATGTCCACAAAACTGGACTTTCTGAGTGAATATAAGCATAACCGGTAGGCTATTTTAGAAAGGAAATTTAAAAGGGGAATTAGGGAGAATAAATAAATTATGAATAAATTATTGCCATTTTGTAAATAATATGTAATCATGTAATCCATAATAGATGAACTGTAGTCTGATTAAGAGTATTTTCAAATGTAATTTAATGTAATTACAAGTACTTAATTTTTGGAATCTGATTACATAATCCAGATTACATGTAATCAGTTGCTACCCAGCTCTGTATATCTATCTATCTATCTATCTATCTATATAGATATAGATCTGTCTCTCTCTCTCTCTCTCTCTCTATATATATATATAATGCATAAAATGACATAAAATGCTTAGGAATTACAACCATTTTTATACACTTATTTTTATACACCAATTTTCAGGGGCTCAAACGTAATTGGACAAATAAATATAATCATAAATAAAAATATTTTGTTGAGAATCTTTTGCAGGCAATGACTGCCTTAAAGGTGCTGTATGTAGGATTTTGACTCTACTAAAGCATAAACATACCATAATATGCTTGCAGATATTTAAGAAACATGTTAAGTTAACATACTTGTTTATCTGAAAAACAATGCTATAGTTAGTAATCCTTCTTTGAAAATGTGCGGTCCGCCCGGAATGTCTGTGTTTGTTATGGTTTGTGAAACCCGCCCACTGCCAGTTTACCCAATTGTATTTCAGCACCCCGGGTTGCCAGTTGCCGGAAAACACAGCGTATTTTATTTCATTCATCCTCATGTGCGCCCGTTCCTGTTGGTGTCATTAATCTGGCAACCTGCGCGTGCGTCAAGTCTGAGGAGGAGGGGCTGGTGAAAAAAACCGTCTCCAATATTTTGAATTTGGACTGCAATACCTAGTTCAACCGCTGGGTGTCAATCCTACATACAGCACCTTTAAGTCTGGAACTCATGGACATCACCAAAGACTGGGTTTCCTCTTTTGTGATGCTTTGCCAGGCCTTTACTGCAGCTACTTCAGTTGTTGTTTGTTTGTGGGTCTTTCTGCCTTTAGTTTTGTCTTCAGCAAGTGAAATGCGTGCTCAATCGGGTTGAGATCAGGAGATTGACTTGGCCATTGCAGAATATTCCACTTTTTTACCTTCAAAAACTCCTGGGTTGCTTTTGCTGTATGTTTTGGGTCATCGTCCATTTCAGGTGTGGCGAACTCCGGTTCTGGACAGCCCTGCAGAGTTCAGCTCCAACCCTAATTAAAACTCACCTGCCTGTAGCTTTCTAGTAACCCTTCAGACCTTGATTAGCTTGTTCAGGTGTGTTTGATTAGGGTTGAAGCAAAACTCTGCTGCGGCTCTCCAGGACCGACGTTCCTGGTCCGTTTGTACTATGAAGCGCCGTCCAATCAACTTTGCTCCATTTGACTGAATCTGGGCAGAGCATATATCCCTATACACTTCAGCATTCTTCCAGCTGCTTCTGTCTTCTGTCAAATCATCATTAACCTTTCACACGTGAGTTTAAAATATTCTAGCTGAGCCCCCAGCATGAGTTTTTTTTAGGCGACCGTTATTTTAGAATGTATAGCAGGGTTGCCAGGTTTTCGCAACAAAACCTGCCCAATTGCTACTCAAAACTAGCCCAAAACTAGCCCAATCACGTTTCGAGGGGGGTTCCCGGTAAAAATCACATTCCAGGGGGTAAAATACACGATTTTCGGCAGGGATCCTCCAGTAAAATTCACAATCCAGGGGCTAAATATCACGTTATTGGGGTCACTTCAACCCGCGGACATGAAAAACAACCCGCGGCAAGCAACAGTGTTAGGTAGCCCAATTCCGCGGGAAAACCGCGGACTTGGCAACATTGATGTATAGCCTTATTGTTTCCATGGCGACGCGTCATGCTTGTCATGTGCAGTGTTGCCAAATTGGGTGGTTTTGAATTTGATTGTGCGGGTAAATATTGGCTTGGGCGGGTGGACAAAATTTGGGCTGGTTTTTGGTCAGTTTGGCGGTTTTCAAAACATATAAATTGTATAGGCTAATTGGTTAACAAACAAGCCCAAGTGTGCATATATAGCCTATTGCATGCATCCAATCAGTCATCACAAAGTTACTAAACACACACGCACCTGCAAAGAGACTGGTGCTGATGTTTTAGCCAATCACTAGCGATCAGCAGACAGACGTGATGATTCATGAGTGACGGGTTTTTAGCGCGATAACGGATCTGATTTTGAATGTATAACTGTAAGTGATCATAATGCCTAAATATAAGTTTGATGGTAAAGAGTGGAGAGTGTTTCAAAACTCTCAAAACGTGAATTACACCTGTTGAGGGAGATGACATGAAGGCTATATCACTGCAACTCCGAAATCAGAGCACAGTTAAATTATTTAATCAAAATCTATTTATATCTATACGATCCTGTCTTTTATCTTTTAAACGGTCCAGTATATCATTTAAAGCTGATGGACTTGTTAGTTTTGACTGTGTAAAGTTCTACATTATGTTTAATATGAACTTCACGAAAGACTTCTGTGTGAAATTATAGACAGTGTCTGCTTGCAATATTTTAATCATATTTGGTAGTTCTCTTTAATGTATTTGCCCCGATTTGATCCATGGGACATTTATCAAGCATTATATTTATATTATTTTGTCATCATTATTTCATTAAGGAGTTAAACATGGCTCTTATCAACCTTGATTTACATTATATCACATTATTTTGACAGTTAAAGTTTTGGGCGGTTTTTGAGCGGGGTTTTGTGAGCTTTTGGGCTGGAAATCGTCCATCCTATCTGGCAACACTGGTCATGTGACACACCGCAGCCACAATAGCGCTGTATGACACATTGATCGCTTTTATTTCGTTTTTCCTTACTCACCTTAAACATACTCACTATATTATGAAATATCTGATATTCCGATTCTGAAATATGTGCAAGTAAATGTATTTGGTAGTTTAAATACTTTTATAATGACCGTGTTAGTTGATCTACAGGTGCATCACATATATATATATATATATATATATACATATATAAATGCAGTAAAAGCTGAAGAAAAAAAATACATCATAAATATGTTGCACCCTGTGAAAAGTTCCTTTTTCATCATATGTGGACAGATACTGTCACTTTATTGATTGGCAAAGGTTATATAATTTAGCTTACCAATAGCATTGAAGACTTTTATTTCAAGTACACAAAGACATTTCATAATTTGAAAGTCTTTTACCTCACATAGGATAATTTTTTATTGCCCATGCAGATTTTTTTAAATTGTGTGATACTCATGGAGCTTCCTCCGTGTATTGTCAGTTTCAAGACACCTCAGCATTTGGATTCTAAACTTTGTTACATCTAAACTTTGTCTAAACTTTGATTTGTACTTAACTATTGTTAAGTCCTCCATTACTACATGTTTTGGGTTATAATCTTTTTGGAAGGTTGGAAGGTTCAGTTTCAGCTTATATTTATTTATTTTTTTACATATGGCCTTACGTTCTCCTCATGCACTCTTTGGTATAATGTGGATTTCATAGTTGACATTATAATGGCAAGTTTGTCTGGCCCTGAAGCACCAAAACACCCCTAAACTATAACACTCCCATCATGCTTCACAGTTGGCATAAGTTTCTTATTCTCAAATGCAGTGTTTCGTTTTCAAGAAACATACTGTAACGTTTGAAACTGTGGCCAAACAACTCCACCTTTGACTCAATGTCCAGAGTACATGTAGGTGTTGGATTACATTGGATTTTTTGAGAGCAGAGGCTTCTTCTTTGCTGGCCAGGTTTGCACAGTCTCTTTCCTGACATATTGACTGTTTCCAGAGTTGCCTGCAAAACATTGTAGCCCCATTATGTTATTTGTACTTATTTCTTCTATTTAACTCCAATTGTCATGCCAAGTTTTGAGTTTTAAACTCAAGTTTAACATTTTTCAAAAATGAAACTTAAAGTAAATAATTTTCTTGACTATTTGTGAGTCAAGTTTGTTGAAAATGTGATGATGATGATTCGGGGCAAACCTTTGACACTTTCTGAAGCATCTTGAATGTTGTTCTTGGGGTGAGTTTGATGGGATGGCTGACCTGGATAGATGCCTGTGCTGTAAAAGCTTCTCCATTTGCAGATTATTTTATGCACAGTGGAATGGTGGATTTTAAATATCTTGAAAATGGCTTTAAATCCCTTTTCAGACGTTAAGCGTTACTAACCTTCCTTCTGAAGGGCTCAGTCTGCCATTTTGATGCTGCCATGTACTTCATTGCTTATGACCAAACCAGAGCTGTTTATTAAAGTTTATGTTTGACATTCCTCTTGAAGTTCTACTAATTTGCAACTAATTTCTGAACCACTAGCACTTGATGTAGTGATAAGTGTAACTTTTCTACACAGAAAATGGCCATTTCTGCTACAAATGAATTAAGCCTTACTAATGTGAAGTGTAATTTGTTAAATTAAAATGTCTTTAACTATTAACATGTCCAGTATGTTAAAATAAGTCAGTTTTCATTGGGTGTACTTTTTGCATGTTGCTGAAATGCAGGCTTCATGTAATAGTGCATTTTTGTTTTTTAAATAAATGACATGGAAACTGTTACATGTTAAGATACTGTAAGAGTGAGGTAAAAGTTAAAAAAGGTCAAATAATTAAATAATAATATTTTTTTCCTTTCTTTTTCAAATGATCAGTAAATGGGGATATTTGCCCTTAGAACGGTTTTATTTATTTTATAAGAGGTTTGCAATTTGTGCCAAATAAAACCCTGCAAAAATAAATGTTATTTTTACCAAAAATAAATAAATAGTAAATAAAAATTAAACTCATAAAATAAGAAAATTAAAATTGTGCAAAATCATGCTCCACACTGTTCCATATAAATTATGTAAAAATTAAAATTTGTGCAAAATATTGAGACAGTAGAATTAGATTATTTACATAATATACTGTAAAGTGTTTTTATGGGTGTTGTAATATTTTTGGTAAATCATGCTCTGGTTGCGCATACAATGTACGAAACAGCTAAATACTATGTTTTGGTCATTAAAATGACTTTAATTACAATGAATTATTTAATCAATTAATTTCATATAATTTCAACAGATTATGTCCGAATTACAACATTATTGTAATGATTACTTGTTGGCCTCTGAACCTCTGAGCTGGGACAAGCCAAAATCCGTAATTGAGAGGGGGAGATTAATGCTATCCAATTACAACAAGTCATATCCAGCATGTACATTCACAATGTGTGCAGATTTCAATTGTGACATGACCATATTTACCCAGCATACATTTATATTTCACATTCATGTCTGGTGCATTGAGACAAGAATGGGCATGTGTGGTTAAAATGCTTTTGATGTTAGAGTGGGCAGCCTGGGTAAAAATGTCACAGGCAGCACTAAGTGATCGCAGAGCCCATGCTGTGATTCGGCCCACATCTTCTCCAATCTCATTTAATTAACCTGAGACAAAGGCGAGAGAGAAGGAGGCGAGGAAGAGGACTGCAGTCTCTGCCATCTGTCTAGATCAGTAGTTTGCAACCAGGGGGCCAGGGCCCATGGGGGGCCTCAGCAAACCTTTCAAGGGGGCCACAGGATGACTCAAAATGAAGTATTTGTTACTTAAAGACAAAAAATAACTTAGGCTAATTCAAATGCTAAAATTCCAAATGACCAATCAATCCATTTAAACGTTTTATTCAAAAACATTTGTTTGTTTTTTAGCATTTAAATTGAGTTATGATTTTAATATAATTAAATATTTTAAAAAATACAATTAATGTAATTAAAAATAAATAAAATTATTTTAAATAATTTAAAAATATAATAATTCTAATAAATAAATACATTTTTAAAATTATTATTTAAAAATACAAATAAATCAGAATGTTTTATTGAAAAACACAGAATCACAATCTTGAATCTTCTCAGATCACAAAATGAATCCTGTTCAGTTATTTTAAAAATATTATATATATTTTTAATATATATAATATGGGGCAGCATCCCCATAATTACAGCATAAATACCAGATGAAATATCCAGTATGGGTGGGTGGGCCTTTAATATTGTGTTGGTCCTATATGGGAACCTTTGAATCAAAAAGGTTGAGAACAACTTGTCTAGATCATTTCCCTCCTCGCTCTCTTTGTGGTACCCAAACCTTTACACTGTAAAAAACTGAATGTAATCTTAACTGTAAAATAAAGTAAAAATGCTACAAATAAAACTGTTAATAAGATAACAGTAAGTTCTTCATGTGGCTTTCTCCTTTACCACCTGCATTTTTATGGTAGTTGTCAGTATATGTTAAAGGCTTAGTTCACTTATTCCCCAGGGCTGCTGGGATCGTGTAGAGCCCTCTGAAGTTGCATTGAAACTGCAATTTGGACCTTTAACCCGTTGGCTCCCAATAAAGTCCACTATATGGTGAAAAATTCTGAAATGTTTTCTTCAAAAACCTTAATTTCTTTTCGACTGAAGAAAGAAAGACATGAACATCTTGGATGACATGGGGGTGAGTAAATTATCAGGACATTTTTATTCTGTAAGTGAACTGATCCTTTAAAGGTACAAAACAGATTTTAGTAGCAGTGTGCGTTGTTGAGTTTACATTCAAATTTTCTTGTTTGTAAATTACATTTTTATACTGTAAAATGTACAGTTTATTCTGTAAATGTGTTTACAGTATTTGTAGTTTTTTTTTAAAAAAAAATCATTCTGGCAAACACAGCTGCCAAAATAATTTTGTATAAAATATTGAATTTTTTTTTACAGTGTAGTTTTCCTCTCAGTTGGGTGGTATGTAGGCGTGGTCGGTTAAAAGTTTGAATGGTGAACAGTTTCTTTCTTCAAAAAGCAACTTTTAAATTTCATCGGCTGCCTACAGAACACACACACACACACAAACACACACACCTCGTGTCAAAGGCAGGACAGGGCTCTAGAGTATGGAGCTATATAGTCTGCTTGGAGGGGAAAGCTGCATCCTTCCTTCCTTTCAAAATGCTCAAGTGCCTGTCAAAACGGCTTATAAATATTCATGCAAGTGGTAACATTTGGGAGAGCGAACTCTCACAGACACACTCACACGCGCAGGCTGTCTGACATTTGGGCGTGTTTGCAGACGGACGTGTGTCTGTTTGCATAGAAAGACATGAAAATCAATAGGTCGTAATTACACTGTTTGTGCTGGCGCTCCTCTCAGATGTGCATAATTAATTGGTACCGTGCTCGTTTGATTGGTGCCGGTACCGAAACTGGGTCAGTATAGAACGACTGACTGTTAAAGTCTTCCGGCTGGTTTCCCAGACAGAGATTAAGTCTAGTCCAAAAGGATTTTCAACAGAAAATCACAATCCACAGTACAATTTACTCCATGAAAATCCTTCCCTGAAAAACTGCCCAGAGGATTCATGACCATTCCTCGTCTTGTTGAAAGTGTCGCTCTATAATTGAAAAATCCAATTAAAAAGCAAAAAATGAAGCAGAAACTCACACCTCTCCCTTGTGAAATATTGTAAATATTAATTCAGTCATTTTATTTGTTGGCAAACAACTTTCACTGTTACAACAAATATTAGTTATGAGTTCATTCAGTTTAGAATGCATATGAAAAGAATAAATAATAATTTCATTGATATTGTAATAATAATAATATTGATGATAATAACAATAAAAACTCAGTGCCGATCCGATTCTTTTCCTGATGCTCTCTAGGATCCTACATTTTTGATCTGTTGAAAAATAAAAAACAAGACTGAATCACAGGAATAAATATGCAGTCAATTTTCTCAGGGTGGGTTAACAAGGGATAGATGTGCAAGCTAAAGGGAGTCTCAGTTTGAGAACAAGTAAACTGTAGTTTCAGAAACCGACCTTTACAAGGTTGTTTCCATCTTCCAAACCACTCCATCAAAGTCCTATCCTTCTAGTCTGCTCTTTTACATGGTTATTTTATGTTAACACATGCTCCACACATGATTCGTAATCATGATTTCCCCAGTTCACACTTTTATTGGACCTGTTCCAATTCACATCCCGCTAGCCTTTCTTACTCTTCTTGATTAAGCTCTTAAAAACACAACTCGATATGTGAAATCGTCACAATAATAGACCATCTTTTAGCCTGAGAACAATTTTAGCTGTGTCAACAAGTGTGACTGGAATTTCAATAAGCTGGAATTCTTCAACCTGCATCCAAAGTACGATTTCTGCTCTTACACATAAAAAATGGCATGTTGAAGGGTAAACGTTCTAGAACTCATGACATGACAACATTCCAGCATCCTTGGGATCCCATCTGCAATAGCTGTCAATCACACAACAGTCATTTCCCCAGAGTCTCTTGGTTATCATCGACACAGTGAGAATTAGAATGACAAAGTGTTGCATTTGGAAAAAAAAGGAGGAGGCCACAGTCATCCTTCCAAACGAGAGTGTGTATGTAGATAGGTGAGCGTGTGTTTGTGCTGTGCGTTATCAGGGATAGTATTTTGGAGGACCAGCACAGCATTGCAGGATTGGTCTAGTCTACAAAAACACATACAAGGGGCAAAATATGTCAAAAAACATGAAACGCATACGATCATATGCAATATCGGGAATCTGTACATTTTACATGGAAAACAGTTCCATTTCTTTGTAATTAGTGAAGATTACCTTTCCCATAACTGAGATTATTACTGAAAAATAAATGTAAGAAAACAAGATGCGTCCTCAGTCTTCAAGAATAGATGCGCCTTTTGTGATTTCACGCTCAGAAACGGTGCTAAACGAGAAGGAATGTGTGCAGCAGAGAATCATAGAGAAGTCTTCTAGAGAGTTGTGGGTAATGCAGTTCAGTACGACAGAAGAGTTCAAAGTCTCATTATCATACACGGTCATCTAAAATGGCAGCTAGTTTTCCGCAATCTGTTCCACAATCCGTGGTGAGTTTTGAGGAGAATCAGACAGCCATCGGATGAAGGAGATCTATGCAAATGATCCAGGGAGCAAAGGTTTGTCCACGTCTCCGAATTGACGATCCGCAAGAGTTTTACTCAGCAGATCGGCTTCCAAGGAGATTGAGGAGAAAAAAGTCCACAAGACCTGCCTACACGCGGTAGTCCTTGTTCTAGCATAGGAATGGGTTACTAGTTTCTGGTTACTGGTTCTAACTGGAGCAGGATTTTGTTGACAGGATACTCGTATGTACTGGAATTGGGGGCTATCTGGAATCAGTCTCTCTATCAGTGCAGTAGGTAGTGTATCCCATGCCTTGTGTATTGTGTCACACTCAGACACACATACACACACACACACACACACACACACTGTGTGTGTGTGCGTCGGTGTCTATAGGCTGGTGACCAGCTGTGAGGGGTCTGGTGGCTGTTCTTCAGGCGACAAGTCTTCTTTCTCAGGTGGGGCGATGAACCCGTCACTGCCTCCGCGTCCCATCTGGTAATAGCCCTCTAGTTCCTGTATGTGGTTCCTGGAGCCCAGGTTTGGCATGCTTTTGTAGTATATGTCATCTGCCTCCATTACGACCCCTTTGCCATTGGCCAGGTGCAGTTCGCTACCCTCTTCCTCCTCGCCGTCGTCATCCTCATCATCTTCGTCGTCGTGCAGACCGTTGATGAGGTCGTCAGTGCCATGCGGGAGGTCAGTGAGTGTGGGCATGCTGGTATAGAGCGAGTCTCTGAGGGGGGAGTGTGTGTGCGCGCGAGGAGTGTGTGTGTGCGAGGAGTGTGTGTGCGTGTCGTTGGGGAGCAGCGGGAAGAAGCTCTCGCTGTTCTCCTGCGGCAGGCGCCGGTGGGCTGAAAACGTGTGCAAGGGGGCGTGGTTTTCCAGAGGGGGCGGTCTCGGTGGGAGGAGCGGTGCTTGTGACTCCTCCCTAATGAGTTCAAGACTTAACCCGCCCCCATCGTCGTGTCGGTGAAACGATCCAGGGTTGTCGAGCACCATGACTTCGTCTTTGGCAATGGACGATGACCCCGCGACCCCTCCGTTGGCCAGGTGGTTGTTGAGTTTATTGGTCAAGGTGCCCTGGTGGGCTTTTCCCTGTCGCTCCTGGGTGTTGAGGTACGACGGAGCATAGTTTGCCGTCAGCTCTTTCAGGATCTTCTTCTCAAGCGTAGTTGGTGGCTCGCTGCCGCGAGAACTGTAAGTAAGGTAATCGCCTGCTGCCACACCATAGCTGTTGCCATGATTACCGTTAAGCGGCAGCGTATCCATAACGCTGGAGTCCCGTGCGTTGTTGAGAATGCCTTCTGAAACAGAGGAAATGACAACAGAACCTCATTTACAACATTTTGGTACATACACGCACACAAAAAAAAATCGGTAACCCTTTAGTACAGGGACCAATTCTCACTATTAACTACTTGCTTATTAGCACTTATAAAACACATATTTTGCATGATCATATTCTACATCCCTAATCCTACCCAATACCTAAACTTAACAACTACCTTACTAACTATTAATAAGCAACAAATTAGGCGTTTACTGAGGCAAAAGTCTTGGTTAATGGTTTGTTAATAGCGAGAATTGAACCTTAAAATTCTAAAAAAAGTGTGACCAAAAAATCTTATACAGTATATACAGTATTTATGATTGATGGTAATATGAATAGGTTCATGTATGCATCATGAAAGATGATATCAAATAGGATATTAACTTTTATCAAATAAGAAAAAGATGAATATAGGAGGGATGCGGATTTAACAGGGGAGGGAGAAGAGGAGGGAACGGGAGGGATGAGGAAGAGGAGAAGATTAAAGAAGAGAGAAGCAGAGGAGAATATATTATAAACGTGGAGCTGTTGCGAAAGTAAATGAATCATACTTGAATCTCTGTAGGAGGCTGCAGACCCGCATGAAAGAGAGAGAGAGAGAGAGAGAGAGAGAGAGAGAGAATGATTACATACATAAATGCTTATGGAACATGTCCACAGAGAGAGAGAAAGAAGTATTATATTCAGCTCAGACTGTGACAGGCATTAGTGACTGAATGCTAACCTGCTGAGTTTAGGACAGATGCTAGGCTGAAATGTTCTTATACCACCAAATTATTAAACAGAACAGATGGACATAGAAACAACATAAACAAGCTCATTAAACAGACACAGGAAGAATGTATGTAGGATATCAATGCTAACTCTGGATCATCTTGTGTGTGTATGAGTACCATTAGGAATGTTAATGCATTTTACATTTCCCAAGGTAACGAACAAGATGCAGAATAGTCTTTCAAATTTGAATTTAAGAAAGTTGAATTAAAATAGAATGGATATCAAAGAAATGTACCGCTGTGTAGTTTTTTCTTTTAATACATTTTCCAATATGAATTACCTATTAGGATGTACTCTAATATACTCAACATATGGAGTATTTCAAAAAACATGAGATAATGTAATAATGCATGTAAAATTACATATATAATCACTATATGAAATAAACCAACTTTTTAGTATTTTAGTATTATTTTAGAAAATGTAGTATTTCACACACCATGGTGAGCGAACACTTTATATCATTTCTTTTTCTGGTAAATCTGTGTTAGACAAAATTCAGAATTTTATTAGTTGGGTCCCTTTAAATTAATTAAGCAGAATTAAAAATTAATTGAACTGGAAGTTGAATTGGAAATGTGAAAATTTGTAAATAAACATTACATTTGATTAATTAGTCCTATTTATTGACAGATATGTAGAATACAAAAATAATTTTTTTTTTGAGAGAGAGATTTTAATCAAGAGATTTTTTTTTTTACATATTTATTTTCTTATACAGTAAAATTACCATGACCACCACCATATTGTTTTCTGACAGCTTTATAATTAAAAAATGAATAAATCAAAATTTGGGGCAAATTAGAGGATTATTACGGTGGCCGAGAGAGCTCAACACGCTGCAAATAGAAAAAACACCTGCTCACAACACAAACAAACTGCAAATAGAAAAAAAGAAAACATCTTCATCAGTTTGACAACACACCCACTTGCTCACAACACAAACAAATGAAGAAACACTGCTACAAATGCTTCACAGTTTGACACACACGTGCTACAAAACTCACAACACAACCAAAAAGAAACGCTCTGCAAATAAAATTCTTTATTTGGTTGTGTTGTGAGCATTTGCAGCACCTGCTGTCAAACTGATGAAGATGTTTTCTTGATTTGCTGGTGCTTTTTCTATTTGCATGTGTTTTCTGAAGTTGCAGCCTGTTGAGCTCTCTCGGCCACCGTAAATTATGGCTAATTAAATAATTTTTTATTACATTTTTAAAGAAAATGTATTTTATGAAATATATTCAAATTAAATGTAAATTAAATAAATATTTAAAAATGGCATTCCTGAACACTGATTACTCTAATTTATGTTTCTGGAAATACACCATGTTTGTGTGCAAGATACAGTATTTAATAAAATATACATTTATATAAAATTGATATTTCTAAAAAATTATATAAATCTAAATTATTTATTAATAATAAAAACAATACTAAAAACTTATAGCAGTCAAAATTATTTATTAATAATAAAAACAATACTAAAAACTTATAGCAGTCATATAAACAAAAGACAAACTTTAGCAAAGTCTTAGCTTGACAGTGTCTGTGCTGATTCACTTTCATTGTATGGAAATACAGAGTGAATGCAGTGTGAATATTTTGCCTCACATCTCCTTGTCATGTAAATTTCACAGTTTGTCACCCTGAGAGACAATTACCATCCAAAAAGTGCTTAAGTTTGTAAATGTGTATGTGAGAGGCAAACCTTGCGTGTTGAACATGTTGGCAGTAGGGTTATTGTACACAGCAGACTCTCCCAGTAGTGTGTTATAAGGATTAGTGCCATGAGGACGTAACAAAGCATTGGAGATGAGATGGTTAGCCATGGTACCTACAACACCCACAAACAGAGACAGAAAGAGAGAAAGAAAGAGAGACAGATATGGAGGCAGGAAGTTGAGAGAAGACAGAAGGAAGGAGCAACAAAAAGACAGAAAAACGTACAATAAACAGTTAGAATGATGCAGACAAGGAGTCAGTAAACTTGTGTTTAAACAGCTTTAAACATGTTAGTTCGGGTGGACAGGAATGTAAAACCTCCCATGTGGAAAGTAACATCAGTGCAGAACTCAGCATAGATTGTTTATGTTGGACAGCTGTTGATGTTTGACATTTTGTCCCGCCAGTGTGACTTGATTGGGAGCGTTTTTCCATGGCTTCAGCTCTGATGTCGCTGGAAGACGTTTAAAATCTCACATTCTTGTTTACACAGGATGGAGAAGACAAAGGAGCTCGGAGGAGCAAATCATATTAGCGCTTGGACATAACAGAGGCAGGCAGTGTTTGAGAATGAGCAGAGCATGAGCACATGCACAGATGTCTGATCCATTTGGACTCCAGGGTCAGAAAGTTGGAGGGCTTTCCTGTTGCGTTCCAGATTTTTCTGCAGGTTTTTTTTTCTCTTTCTCTCATTAAACAAACACACACTCATACTATTCTTTATCTATGAGCACTTTTGGCCTTGAGAACACTGTTAAAACACTTACTAGTTTGTCATTTGTCTATAACTAACAAACAGCATTTTATGGTGTAACTAACTGTGATGGAAATGACATTTGCAACCTTTTTGAAATAATTCAACCGAATCGTTTCTTTTGATATATCCTGATATTACATATCCTAATTTTCAGTTTTTTTTTTTTTTTTTTTTTTTCAAAACAACAAAATTACAGCTTGATTGGAAATGATACACACAAGAAGCATTCTATTTATATTCAACTTTTCATCTTTGTTTTCTTCACGTCACATTCAACCGTGCTCTTCACTGACAATTTTGTATCCTTGGTAAACTAGTACACTTTTACTAAGTTTATTACAGTTTTTTTCAACTGCTTACACACAATGCAAAATGCATCACATCACTTGAAATTTGAACTGCATTCAAAATATCACAAACACATCTCAAAAGCAAACACTTTTGCCATAATATTAATTCCTGTTAGATTTTTGTGTTTCATAGAGAGTTGTGTGTTGTGTTTTGCAAAAAGTGTTTTATGAAATTAAAAACTGAGTCAAAGGCTGAGAATTAGTGTATGGTTTTGCAGATTTGGTGTGGTTCTGGTGTTTGAGTGTCAGGTTTCAGAAATTGTGTGACAAGTAAAGATTTAGTGTGTAAGCAGTTGAAAAAACTGTAGTAGTAAAAATATTGGTTATGATAGGAAGGAACAGCTGTCACATAAAATGAATATTGAAATGGTTTATCTTCATGCAATTCTTTACTTAGATTTTCATAATCTTTAGTTTTTAAAATGCGATGACATATTTTTATGGGATATATAAAATACTAATTAAGATTAAAAGTCTGCCTTAAGGACAAGGGTAAAATAATAAAGTTTTATACTTTGTAAACGTATACTTTTATACTTTAATTTTTATACTTTTATATGTGTAAGGCATTTAAGAAGCAAAAATAAATGATGAAGGCCAGGAAAAAACCTTCATATATATAAAAAAAACCCTGCTGAAATCTGTTTAACTTTTTTGAAGTGTTAAAATGCTAAAATATTATCCATGCAACAAATAAGTGCCCATAGTTGAAGAAACATAATATCTGTTTTTAGGGTATATTATTTTTCTGTGTATGGCTAATCTCATTGGTCAGAATTAACCTATAGGAGTAAAACGACCACTGGTTTCTATTCACTTTTCAGATCCAAACAACCTGTTTTGAGTGTGTGTATGTGTCTGTGTGTGTGTGTGTGTTTATGTATGTACAGTTTCTGTCAATATGTATGTGTATGAATACTGTGTACATGTGTACACATGGTTGCCATGTTTGTGTTTGTGTGTGTGTGTTTGGCTTTACCTCTGTTGAGAGTCGCTGAGCTGTTCATATCAGCGGTGATGAAAGATGACTCTGACTGCTTCCTGACCGTGTCATTCCACATCCTACGAATACGACTCTGACAACAGAGAAAGAGAGGGGGTCGATGTTCAGTTTCTAACCGAAAGGAAAGCAGCGTCCAAAGAAAGCAAACAAAGAAATTGTATTATGCGTCAATGGTAGTGTAATGCAGATAACTTATTTTATATTTAGTATCTAGTATCTTATATCACACATAATACAGCCATTCGATCAATGAGGTTGGTTTTGTTTTCCTTTTTTGTCTACAGTTATCGGCACTGTACTATGGCTAATGGCTAATTGGAATATAGCATTGAAAACCTTTCTGATTATATTCACGAATAGCGAGGTGAGCGGAATGCTGAGTGCACCATTTAAAATAAGGCTGAATGGGAAATTGGGTCATGTGGGACTGTATTCATCCATGAATAAAAAAACGGCAGAGCTAAAGTGCTTTCTGTGCAAAGAAATAACAAGCTGATGACTGCATTGACCATTGACAGCTTCACCAGTCACTGGCCTAGAAAAATCACTTGAGATTTGGTTTTGGAGGATCCCCTGCAGGTATGTGTGTGTTACCTGTGAGTTGGTGGAATAGCGTCCAGGTGTGCGGGCTGTACTGGTCTTTGTTGAAGTGGAGATGGTTGACTCCACACTCTTCCCGCTGCAGCAGTGTGTGCGGAGACATCGGCCATACTCCTTACGCACCTGCAAAGACACGCACACATACAGTTTGGTAAACCAAGGTTGTTGTTTCTTTTTGGGGGAAGGGGGGATGTTGAAGTTTTCCAGCATTGTCTGCATATTTGAACCCTTTCCAACAGTGACTGTATGATTTTGAGATCCATCTTTTCACATGGAGGACAATTGGGGGACATTTACTGATGCTCAAGAAGGCAACACAATGCATTAAGAGCTGGGGGTGTTGACTTTTTGAATTAGATGATAAGGGTAAATTGTATTTGTTTTGTCTTCTGAGACATTTAAGTATTTATGTAGCTTATTAAGGGCAGTACCAAATGAAAAAAAAAAAGTTCTTTAAACAAAATAAGAAAAATTTACACATCATCATCCTGTTCAAAAGTTTACACCCTCTGGCTCTTAATGCATTGTGTTGCCTTCTTGAGCATCAGTAAATGTTTCCACCTTTTTGTAATAGCTGTGTATGAGTCCCTCAATTGCCCTCAGTGTGAAAAGATGGGTCTCAAAATCATACAGTCACTGTTGGAAAGGGTTCAAATATGCAGAAAATGCTGGAAAACCAAAGAATGTGCAGGAGGAGGTTTTTTCTGAAGAACAGCAGAACCAACGAGGGACTCATGAACAACTATCCCAAAACAGAAAGACAGTCGTGGATCATCCAGGAAACGACACACAGTATTCAGATTCAAGGGTATGTAAACTTTTGAACGGGGTCATTTTTATAAATTCAGTTATTATTCTTGTGGAGCATATATAAACATCTGTTATGTGAAATAGCCTATTCAGGACAGTATTAAATAAACAATAACATGCCATTTTCATGATCCCTCTTATTTTGTTAAAATCATTAACATTTTGCATATTCCGCAAGGGGCATGTAAATTTATGAGCACAGCTGTATATTGTGTGTGTGTGTGTATAAACATTCACATTCAACTGATTTTATTTACAGCAAATTTCTTGTGTAAATATTTTTATGAAGACAAAACGATTAAAGAGCTGAGACATAAACTGAACAAATTTTAAATCTATTAATTTATTCAAAAGTACATATGCAATTCATTCATATAATGACACCTCTTCTATGATAAGCATGTTTTCAATTTCTGAAATCAAATACCTTTTAATATGTTTTGTGGTTAGTTCAGGTTGTAAAATGTATTGTGGTATGACTTGCCAAAACCTAATGATATTTATGAATTAATAATTAATGATATTTTATCTATCTTATAATTATTTAAAAACACTACTAAAAATAATGATTAAGATGTTCACAAACCTGTTTTAAAGCTTTAAGGAAAAGGTATTTTCTACTTGATAGTTACATTAAGCCTTCATTTGGGCAATTTCAAATATTGAAGTATGTGTTTATATGTGACTTGATTAATTAATCAGCATTTCTTGTAATTAGATTACATTTTTTAATCGATTGGCCATTCCTTGTATCCTAGTGTTAAAGAGTTTACTGGGTTCATCTTAGTTCCTGCAGGTTACAGTGTGTGTGTGCAAGCACATCTGTGTGTAATGTGTGTGTGTGCGCGCGCTTGTGAACAGCAAAGTGAACTTTCGTGTGCATGGCAGGAACCCTCATATCATTTACATGACTTCAATAGTTAGCATGCTGGACGACCTTCCTAACGCTGTAATCTTAATCAGGAAAAACACACATACATTCAACATCACGACCTTTACCTCAATTCTCAAACAACAAGGACCAAAACTTGCATTGCTCCATCCAAAAATCTAGACATAATAACAATAATGAGCAATATCAGTACAAAATTCCCCGTTGTATCAGCAATAATACAGCTATAATTGCTTTTTAATGTTGTTAACATGGACGCTATGTTATTGTTTGTGCAGCTGTTGAAAGAAAACTCTCAAAGATCGGCCAAATAAAATCCAACGGTTTTATTCCTCCGTCTCTATGGATGACTGCACGCCCAACTCCTCAAAGACCTCAACAAAACAGGACTTACAGCTTTTGATTTAAATCACTGCTGTCTCCACACAACCCAAATAAGCCTAGATCAGTCCCTCGTCTTGTAAAAACAGCTTCTTGTGGGTCTTTGAGAGAATATATATTATATTTTGTGTTTAAATCCATTAGGTAGATGGGTAGATTAGCCAAAAATCTCTGAAATCATCCACTTTAGGCTTAGAAGTTGCCTGCACGCACATCTATTTAATGTGAAAGGTTGGTTAGCAGAATACATAAATTCCACAACAGTCCAATCTTTCCGTCCGTCAATACATAGAAATATTCACACATGCACATTATTTTTCTTGAATCAATTTCTGTTTCCCTCTACAGCTAAAATGCACCAGTGTAATGTGGATATGAGCATTTTCATGCTAAATGACTCTGGAAGCAATCCACCGGTCGGCCATCAGATAATTAAAAGGTTTAAAATCTATCATGAGCTAAATAAATCTGATGAGCTGAGGGTCTCTAATTGAGCATGCATGTGACAGAGGGGTTGATTAATGAGATCATTACTAATGAGAGGCCAGTAAACCCTTAGTAAAATGCCCAGGAAAGAGGTCAATTGAGCCTCAGTATGCGTATGTGCACGTGATTGCAATACTGCAGATGTTTGCATAACAAACATGGATGATTCTTCAAATAAGGGGATTTTTTTCTGTCAGCTAGGATGATTTTAAAAACAATCATTCTAGCTTTAGAGGACAGATTCAAATGTATTTGATTTTCATCATGGCTCGAATTTGACCAGATTTTTAAGATTAAATTGTAATAAAAATTAAATTTATTCTATGTTTATAAAGAAAAACAAGGAATTCTACTTACACTTTTCAATAAGAACTTTTTTTAATTTTATTTTTTTGTAATTTAAAATAAATTACATTTATTTAATTAAAAATATAGTTAAAAAAGCCATATTGTGAAATATTATAATTTAAAATAACTGTTTTCTATTTTAATATATTTAAAAATGTAATTTATTCCTGTGATGACAAAGCTGAATTTTCAGCAGCCATTATTCCAGTCTTCAGTGCCACATGATCCTTTAGAAATCATACTAATATGCTGATTAGGTAAGTTTTTTTCAGGATTCTTTATGTAAAACCATTTTTAATATTATTTTTTCTTTTGCTAGCAAACTTGTTTTTCTCTAAAAACTGAAAAATTGCATTAGCATCACACATAATATAAAAAACCCACTCGATCAATCCCAGCTTGATCAAGGCCATGATCTAATTTGATAAATGCATATGAAACAGCTTGAAAAAGTTTCATTTTTCAAACTCTCATGTAGTCAAAAGTGCCACTAATTGAAGAATCACCCTTATGTGAATTTGCGTTTGTGTGTGTCACCTTCTTCTGCAGGATGCAGTGAAATATGAAGATGAACATTCCCTGCAGCGAGTTAAAGATGGTGAAGAGGTATGCCATGATGACTGTACTCTCATTGATATACATCAGCCCAAATGCCCAGGTCAACCCCAGCAGACACAGCAGAGCGATGGCACCTATTACCCAGGACCTAAGAGAGAGAGAGAGAGAGATAAAGATAAATTAAACAGATCAAGTGCACTCTCACTCACACACACTCGACACATGTATGACCTCAGCTAGTTTATATTATCTAAGTATATTAAAATGTTATGTTATTTTATTGGACTGTATCTGTTTCCTCAGTTTGACAATAGTAGGATCAGATTATAAACTGTCTCAGAGAAAGGCTTTATTCTACAGCAGTCAAATGTCAAGCTGGCTCCAGCCATAATGTCTACTAGTCTGTACTTAGCACTGAGCCTCACACTCATTTAGTGATGTCATTTAGTCTTTGGGGTCATTCACACGCACACACACACACACACACACACTTAGACTCACACATAATAAGCTTGCAACCCATTTATACTGTGAACTGCGCTAATGTGACAGGCTAATGTTTGGCACTGAAACAAGATCATTAGAAAATATGAGACAGAGAGAGAGAGAGACAGACGTACAGACAGACAGGGAGAAACTTTTGAGACGATATGCAGAGAGACAGTAAATATGAATTATTGTTTCCATAAGAGACAATAATAATAAATAAATAATGGTGGATCAAGATGGAAAGATTGGCAGACAGACAGACAGAAATATTGATTTTGAACCAACTCAGGACTGATGCAGAAAGAGAACATGCACTCATGAAGAATTATGATTACATTGTTCATTTCAAAGAGCCACATTGGAGAATTGATGAATCACTTAAATCATTTTAACATTCAGAGAATCAATCAAACAGTGGAGGTACTACACAGCTAAACACTCCAATCAGAATGCGTGATTCACAGAACTGGCACTCTGATTGGCCGGAGACCCTTACCAGTGACTATCCATAACAAGCCATGCCTCAACAGAATGCTGAAATGTAAAACAGAAAAAAAGGATGGAAAAGGAAACAACAAAGAAAAAAAGAGAGATGAGGCTGATGAATGATTCATAAACATCATAAATAAAACAAAACAAACTCAAGAGATGGAAAACACAAACAAATAAAATGAAAACTTCTACTTATGATGATGATGAGGATGGTGAAATATGATTGAAATTTCTCAGTCGACACAAATGTACATATTGGGGGATTGAATGTGATGGTATAAGACGAAAAAAACAACAACAGCCAGACTGCCAGTATGTTTAGGAGCCCTTGCACCTTATGAAAAAAGTGAGAGCTGCGATGGTGGGTGGGGTTAAGCTCTCAGTAGCCAATAGCCTTGCAGGAGCCCAGATAATCTATTCTATGCACGGCAGCTTCAGAACTTGGGATGGAATTTTGTGCTGAGGCTACATTTTTGACTGGGCCAGACTTTTTAACTTAACTTTTACTTTATTAAATCAGCCATCTTGTATCCTGGGCTAGCAGAGGCATTTCTCTCAGCTCATTAAAATGTCTTTATTTCTGTTACTGATTTGGTGACAAAGAGACTAATAGTACTAAGGTTAGGGTTAGATAATGGCAATAGAGCTGTAGTATGTACTGTATACTGAGAAGAAAAGCTCTTCTGTTAGGTATATGAGAGTGCACAGTTGCCATAGACACCAAAACCTGAGTTTATCCCGCTGTGTGGAAATATTATACAAATATATATATAAAGAGAGAGATACACACATACCACCATTCAAACTTTGAGGTCAGTAAGGTTTTTTTTATTATCTGAAAGAAATGTGTACTTTTATCCAGCAAGGACAAATTAAATTGCTCAAAAGTGACAGTAAGGACATTTACACTGTTACAAAATATTTCTATTTCAAATAAATTTAGTTCTTTTGAACTTTTTTATTCATCAAAATCCTGAAAAAAATGCATCACAGAAATGCACCACAAAACTGTTATTTTAAATTGTAAAAACTTTTCACAATATTATGGTTTTCACCGTTTTTTATCAAATATAAGCAGCCTTGATGAGCTTTCTTTCTTGATGAGGCTTCTTTCAAAAGCAATAAAAAAATCTTACTGACCTCAAACTTTTGAATGGAAATATGTAGTTACACATTAAAATTGTTATTGTTATTAGAGGTGTTTAAATGACATTGGCACAGAACAGGTTTTTATTATTTAATGTACTGACATTTGTACATTTTTGAGTGTGGCTAAAAGATCAAAATACTTTTGGTGGTACTATCGCTGTTTATATAAATGTTTTGCAAACTTGTAAACACGGTGAACAGTTTTTTAACTGTTAACTGTAAAAGTTAATATTTAGTAACTTTGTTCTCCCATGAAAAAAGTTCCAAAGAATCTGAAACAGAATCATCCGTTGCATGGCTGTGCGCAATACTCAGTTTGTTTCAGTTAACTAAAACTAAAATAAATTAAAAAATAAATAAAATAAAATAAAAACTAACAAATACAAATAAAAGCCAATTCAAAATAAATAGTTAAATAAAATCAGTACCATAATAGTATATGAATAATACTAAAATATAACAATCGAACATTCTTGAATTAATCAGTGCTTTTTACCAATTTGGTTGAGTAAATGATTCAATGACTCACTCAAAATGAATCAGTGTTTTGAACCATTAAAATAATGCATCGATGTAACCTGAAAATCCATAACACTAATGTACAAATTGACAGTTTGGAAAGTCCCACTGCTGTTGTACTACATATCAGTGTTTCTGGAATGCCACTTGTCCAATCAAATAAGAGTACTGTAACAGTTGTATAACATGAATATTTGTGCAGAACTACAGCAGAATTTCCGCATTTGGGTCACAGTTTTAAACAGTGACTCCTCTGCCTGTGTTCTGAACATCAAAAAGAATAATCATTTACTGAAATATGGAAACTAACCTAGATTCAGTATGTACTGTCTGCCAGTGGGCTGTAGTGTATAGATGAGACATGCTACACACTGTGCATTGCACACTTTCTGATCCCACACATTACTGGCTGTGTATCAGCACACCCTGATATGCCAGCCCCAAGTGTCCTAGCTCTTAAAGATGATGCTGACTTAATTTGAATAAATAGCACAGGGAATGCGGTTTATGTGAAGTTTTTTTAATCATTACTGATTCGGTCCCATGAGCACTTAAACATCAAGGAGAAAATGACAGATAAAAGACACTTTAAACTTCATCTAACTTTAGATAGGCAGTAGAACATTCTTCTCATTTAAACACCTCTAAGGAACGGTCCGGAATTAAAGAACAATTGTGTGTTTAGTGAAAATAAAGACAGTCGCAGTGTAAGCAAGAAAAGCAATAACGTACACACACATTGAAACACAGAATAAATGCCTTACTTGATGTTGTCCAGGCAACCGGAGTCAGGCTTGAGAATCGCTGTGTGGTGAAACATCTTATATAGTGCAATGCCCAGGAAAATAACATTTAGCTGCAACACAAAACCATAAATGCATGATACAAATGCAATAACTATTTAAAACTATAAAAGAGGACCTTGCCATTCATTTGTGATTTATGAAATCCTTACTGAGCATATTCTCACTTGTATATAACAGAAATGTGTCTTTGGAATGAACAAAATAATGAATAAATGAATAAAATAATGCAGAATAGCTCAATGGAGGATTCACCTTTCTCCATGCTTTTCTAAGCCTGAAAATCACAATTTTATCATGGGAACTAGTGATGCACCAAAATGAACATTCTTGGCCAAAACTGAAAATTATGGAGCCAATGAATCTGAAAATGCTAATTTTAAATTAAATAATTAAAATAATTAAACAAGCCTTTGTTTGGGGGAAAAAAACAAATAATTAAATAAATTGATAACTGTATAGAACAGCATTTATGCATCTGTCACTGTTGATAAATGCGATATTGCCTATTCCAAAGATCTTGCACACATTATTGTGCAAGAGAAAATCACAATAACTCCCAAACTGATTTTTTTTTCAATACAAGCACTTCTTTACCCTACAGTACATTACATAAGATATGTGGGTTAATATCTCACAGTTTGTATAATGCATGTACAGTACTGTACAAAATAAGTGCATGTGTACAACCTGTTCGCAAACAGAAAACTCGCTGCATTAAACAACCAATATGCAAGGGGGAATATATTTATCTATCTAACTATCCATCCATCCATCCATCCAACACACACACCATATACACACACACATATTTTTTGGTTTTAATGATTTTTTTATTTATTATAATGGTATAATGGTGTTTGGATTATGCATTAGAAAAAGACAAATGTAAACTGCATAAATGCTTAAAATGTACATGTGCATCTCTTTTCACGTCAGAATGGCTTCTCACCCCCCCCCCCCCCCCCCCCCCCTCACTCTCTCCCACTTTGCTTCCTGTCACTTCTACACTGTCCTATACAAATAAAGTTAAAAAAAAAACACCAAAAATAAATCTTTAAAAAAAAAGAAACATGGTTGTCTGACTTGTTCTTAAAGCAATGTTTTGGCTGAGATTTCAGCCTATTTTCTCACAAAATTTCAGTACATCCCAAATGAGAACTGCTAAAAATTCAGAAATATATACAATAAACAATCAAGATAAAGCAAACCCAAATTCCACACACACACATGCTCCCTCTATCTCTATATATAGCAATGGGGCTGCTCAGCTTGTCTGGTGGGGTGACTGTGACTTTCCCGTAATTGGGAAAATGCCCTCGACAGACCATTATCTGAACCCCCCGTGTGGGTGTGTGGGTGTGTGTGAACCAGTGTGGAATTGGCTTTGCTCTATCATTCTCTAAACCCCCAGTGTGTGTGTTTGTGTGTGTTAAACTCACCATGATGATGAGAGTAGCAGGTCCAATGAAACTCCAGATAAAGTAAGTATCTAACCTTAGCCAGCACCTACACAGAAAAAGAGAGCAAGAGAGAGATTTTCAAATGAAACTGATCTCCAACCCTTTTCAATTAAGATCAAAGCAAGTTTAAGTTCCAGGAAGGAATGTTCAAGTTATGTTCTGGTGTTTGGTTGATCATCACATTCAGAACGAGCTCATTGGCCATGGAACATTTGGAACCTCAAGGGGTGACTGACAACCCAGAGCTGAATTATTAAAATCTTCATCTCTGCTATACTGAAATCACCTCTACAGCCCAGCAGGAGTGGAAGCATCGCTGTTAGAGTGTGTGTGTATATGTGTGTGTGTTCCAGGCCACCAACACAGTCAGACATGCTCCCTCTTTAAAGAACAGATACCATATGCTAGAGAATGCAGAAACCAAATAGGATTATAAATATTTTAGGAATTTCAATTCATGTGCGTTGGGATTAGGCCACGCAGACATGCTCTTTGTGCTATATTTTTGCTCTTACCAGCCTGGCACTGATTTCACCAACCATCTGCCATGACAACACCTTAGTTTATGCTCCTCTCTACCATGGTCTTTATATGGAGGCGTAGAAAAAATTGAAAGTGTGGGGGACACATTAAGGCATGAAAAGCACTGATTATCTGCCAAAAAGTGGGGGGACGAATGTTCTAAAAGTGGCACGGCCACGTTTTCCCTGCATAAGGATCCCTACGCCCTTGTTTAGATCTCCACTGTCGGCTCAGGTTAACAGGATATGCAGTAAAATAGTATTCTTCTCCTTCCCTCCCTCCCTCCCTTCGATTCATTTCTAGTTTTTAAATGAGTGTGACCTAATTCTGTGGTCTGGTGAGACTTTGTGCTTGAGTGACCACCACTTATTCATATGCCACATTCAGCATCTCATCTTTAAATGATGATTTTTGCTGAAATATTTATCTGAGTGAACATCCCTTACGGCTGTGTCTGGCCACTAACTGCAGTGATGCCAGCTGAACACTTTTCTTTATGAATATGAATTAGGGCAATTTCACCAGTTTGCCCATTTCAGAACTCGTGAACGCACAGGCGACTTTCAGTACAACCTGATCTGATGCGCTTGGCACTTGCAAAACATTTTGCTGGAGTAGACATCATTAGAGGGATTTCTGATTTCCTCCACTCACTGATCACAAGTCAAGTCATTTTGTGGCTTATTGCTATCAAAGAGAGAAGCATGTTTTTAGATGACATGTCTGATTTTAGATGACATGTCTTTAATTTTATTCATATTTGGTGTACTTACTGTACTGTTACAGTAAAGATTGGGGTGGGTAAGATGACATTGTTTGAGATGTCTTTGTTATGGGTTAGGGTTAGGGGTAAGGGGTCAAATAATGTCATCTTTGCATTAAAAATGACATAACTGAGCGAATAACACTTAATGACAGTTGTCATAAACATGCATAAAACCTCCTTCATATTCATGACATGTGTCATGTCATGATTATGAAGGTGTCATGTCAGTCTTCTGCACACCCCTTCAAGTAAAGTGTTACCGAAATATTTCTCCTTATTATCAATGCTGTGATACATTTTTTTCAGGATTCTCTGATGAATAGAATGTTCAAAAGAACAATCTTTTGTAACTTTGTAAATGTTTTTACTGTTACTTTTGATCAGTTTAATGTGTAATTGCTAAATAAACTTATTAATTTCTGTTGATTTGATGCTAAAGAAATATTTCTTCTTATGCATTTTTTCAGGATTCTTTGATGAATAGAACTTTCAAAAGAACAATCTTTTGTAACTATGCAAATGTTTTTGTTGTTACTTTTGATCAATTTAATGTGTAATTGCTAAATAAACTAAATAAATAAATTAAATTAATTTTAATATAAAAAGAAAGAAAGAAAGAAAGAAAGAGAGGGGGGGAGAGAGAGAGAGCTAAATGAATGTTTTGGACCCCCTGACCATTATTTTAAGGACAAAACAGCTGAAACACTATTCAAATATTATTATATGAATTTGTAATGGCATGAGGGTAAGTACATGATGACAGAGTGTTTATTTTTTGGTGAACTATCCCTTTAATGAGTGAATTACCGTAATAATTGATTTGAGTCAAGTTATTTGTGCTCATGAAGTCATTTGCCACAAAGCAGTCGTGTTTTTATCCAAAGTGACTTTCAGGGCACTAATTGCATAGCCATTCCCCCTTGAGCAGTCTGCTGTGATGTGTCTTGCTCAAGGGCACTGTGCTAACAGAGCACGTCTGTGATCTCAGTAACTCTTTTCCTGTGTCACTAAATCCTGGGATTGAACCTACAATCTTCCTTAACCGTTAAGCAACATTGCTCGTAAGAAGGCAACTGGGTCTTTGCAAGCAAAATTGGAAGCCGATGGATGCATTTTGGACATCACACTAGTAGTGATAGACCAATACATTGGCCAGACAGATTAACTGGCTGATACTTATGTCTGCTTGGCCAATTGAAGTGTTACCTCCCCCTTATGTCAGTTCCAAAATCTACTGAAAGCTCTCTCAATGAATAATAATAAGCAATGCCTTTATTTAATTTCTAGTGGATTTTTATTTTTAAGTTATTTATTTATTTTCTAGAGGATTATTTTGTGTAAACACTGTGTGGAATATTTATGTAAAATAAGTATACTTTTAATTATGTGGGTAAACTGTTTAACTAAAAGGTTTTGAGTCAAAAGTCCAATTGCATAAATGTGTTTTCTCTCAAAAGGTGTCTCTCAAAGCTCTCTTCAATTAGATTTTTTCTGTTTTAAATTAATTTTGCCCTTCAAACTAAAATATTTGTAATAGCTGTTGAATAAACAAGTGAACACAATAAAACCACAGTCATACTATCTGGCAACTACAGACACTCTCAGAAAAAAGGCACAAAACTGTCAACGGGGCAGTACCTTTTCATAAGGTACTAATATGTACTTTTAAAATACTGATGTGTACCTTTAAGGTACTAATATGTACATTTAAGGATTAAAAAGGTACAAAGAAATAGCTTTTGCACCTTACGGTGACAGCTTTGTACCTTTTTTCATACATACACATACAGTTTATGTGCTATAACAAAGTTTTGCCATTTTTGTTTACATTTTTGCTGTTTCATGAATTATTTGGTGATTTATAATTGTTTTACTGTCACTGAAAAGGCTGTTTAATGGCACATACTGTCCACACATGGTGCATGTTTATTCTTTCTTGGGCAATAATGGTGGAAATGTTTTTTAAAAAAAAAAGCGCATTACATTGCCAATTGTATCTGCCATATACATACACTCTTTCGGTTCCATAGCTGCGATAGTCCACGGCAGCAGACACAGCCACTATAACAGCAGGCACTCCGTATCCAGAGAGATAGAAGTACTTGGTGCGCGAGTACTCGCTCTCGAACACTTCCACCAGCATGATGTACAGCTGTACGCCTTCCAGAAACATCCATGTAAACGCAGCCAAGAAGAAGAAATGCAGCAGAGCCGCAAACACCGCACAGACGATCTGTAAAAAAGACATACAAGCTAAGCACAAAAGGTGCTGAAACTATCTACCAGTATCTGTGTGATCTGTGACTCTCTGCTTTGATTATTAACCGTCTGTTCTGTTATCACTTCAGAAATTTCCCGACGGATTTCCAACATTTTATCTTTGTCATTTTCCATTTGTCTTTGCTTATATTCTCCTCTCTCACTCTCTTTCTCTCTCTCTGAGGATACTCTTTGTTATTAACGAGAGGTCAAAGACCCTCTCCATTCCTGTAATTAACAAGAGTCAGGTGCCCAACTTAACGACTTAAGGAATAGTGTGTGTGTTCTGCAATAAATCTAAATCCATCAAGTGTGTATATGTGGTGCTTTCCATACGGAGCTGGTGTGTGTGTGTGTCTGTGTGTGTGTCGTACGGGCTGATCTGCACGGTTGATTCCAGTGAGGAAGAGTGTTTCGGCGATAAAGAGGGAGATGCAGAGGTTCTTGTGGATGGTGTTCCTGTCGCTTTGGAGACCGCGGAAGAAACAGAAGGTGAAGATGCAGATGAGCAGACAGACCAGAGACAGCAGGATCCCCACCCATGTTATGACGTCCAACAGCAGCTCATGCACCTGGTCCGCTTTCTGAGAAACAGAGAGAGACGAAGGACAGAAGGATGTTAGTCAAAGTCCATGTCTACTACCTTAGGTGAAGTATAAAATACTAACTTTATCATTTGTGTGTGATGTAAATAGCAGCAAACTTACAAACAGAGTAATCCTATACAGTAATACATACACTACTGTTGTTTGAGTTTGAGGTTGTAAAGATTTTTCAATGTTTTTTCTTATTTGTTTTTCTTAATGTAAGTCTCTTAGGTTCAACGATGCTGCATTTATTTGATTAAATATACTGTAAAAACTGTAATACTATGAAATATTATTACAATTTAAAATAACGGTTTTCTATTGCAGTCTTTAGCATCAGATGATCCTTCAGAAATGCTCAAAAACATGTCTTACAGTTGAAAAGAGTTGTGCTGCTTAATATTTATAATACTTTCATACTTTTTTAGGGATTTTGATGAATGATGTTTGAAATAACAGTTTTTTTATAGAAATCTTTTGTATTAATGTGTTTATTATTTTATATATATTTTCTTTACTTTCACGTCAATATAATTCATCCTTGCTGAATAAAGGTACTTATTTCTTTTTTTTTTATCTTTCTGACCCCAAATCTTTGAATGATTGTGTACAAATATATAACTGATTATTATTTTAGCTCTTCAAAAGAAAAGAATCACTAGCATCACGTTGCACTGGTGTGTAAATTAATAAATGTAACATTTTTTTTTTGTATTTGTATTCAACTAAAAAGCCCATCCCTACTAAGGAAGTTCCTCACTGGTAGAGTTCAGACAGGAAGATGCATTCATGTGTTCTACTGAGGGCCCAGATGAAATTTTATTTACATTTTCTGAATTAATGTACAGTAGTGGAGAAATACACTTTGCTAAACACAGCTGATAGTAAACTGTTTGGCAGCTGAAATAAATACACATATATAATAATTGTACATATTGTGTCACATTGTGAATGATGAGCATTCCATTTCTGTGGAGCCACAGATTGTGGGCCTGGGTCTGGGTGGGAACGGCCCATTCATTTCAGCAGTAGTGTGAGAAATTTGGAGCACTGCGGCTATGACAAGACTCAGTGTTCAGTGAATGTGTGCAATCAAGCCTACACACACACACACAAGTACACACACTAAATGGTTTTATTAATCATTCATACGTATACGCAACATCCATTAATGCAGCCTCAAGTGTGTGGGTCCAAACGATGTGCGTGTGTGTGTGTGTGTGTGTGTGTGTGTGTGTGTGAATGTTTAAGGTCAATCCTCCCGTCTGCACACAACATTTACATTTATGTATATCTTGACCTTTCGCCTTTACGTTTTGTGCATAAATCATTTTGGCCGTCTTCTGTTGACATGCACACACAAGCATTAATGTCATAACATGTTCATGCATGTACAACATATTAGTTCACACTATATTTGGGCTTTCCATGTCTGTTTTTGTCCATTTATTACTGATTTCATGTGTGTGTGTGTGTGTGTGTGTGTGTGTGTGTGTGTGTGTGTGTGCACAATGAGAGAGAGAGTGAGCAATGAGTGTGAGTGTCCTCACTGAGATAACACACATTACACAGTCTTACACCCCAAGGGAAGAGCTGAATGGCTTCAGGAGACCTGTGAGGTCTCTCTTAGTGGTGGATGACGTAACCTATTGCAGTGCTAGTGAGTGCAGTTCAAATTTTTATACTGGGTCTGGTTGTAAATCTCAGGTTAGCTGTAAAGTATTCCATTCTCAACAGAACTACTAGAAAGTCACAGCATTAAATTCAAAGACCACCATTTCATCAGGCATAAATTATCAACTTACGCTTGCTGAGGCCACATACATTTGTATGAATGAAACTCAACATGACATTCACTGCCCACCATCTTAGGGTTCTCAATCATTTCTGAATCCATTTAATCTAAGGTGGTACACCATCTCAAATTAGGCTGATCAAGATGGACTACAAGATCAACGTCTTCCCTACCAGATGCTAACTTGTTGAGAAATCACTTTACTAGTCTGGACCAACTAATAATGACCATCTTTGAACCACTTTAAACTTAGAGAACAAGTTACAAATTGAAGTTAATTTAAGTCACAGTCGCATTACATTATGATTAGTTTTAAACTATAGTTTGTTTTCTATAGTGGGCATTGTTTGTTTTTTAAAGTTGTAATTTTTTCTTTGATGAAAATGCCCTTTAAATTTAGTTAGTATCTTACCATGTCATGCTTATTTATTTTTTAAAGATTTATTTTTGGCATTTTTGCCTTTTATTATGATAGGACGGTTACAAGACAGGAAGTGAAATGGGAGAGCGAGCATGGGACGGGACCAGGAAAGGTGTACGTGCCGGCACTCGAACTCGGGACGCCCGAGGCACAATGGAATTATACGTCAGCGTGTTCCCCACAAGGCTATCGGTGCCAACTCGCTTATTCATTTTTGTCCATTTTACCGACTGAAATTGCTTGTTCAACAACATTTCAGCTGATGATAATGTGCACAACAGTGTTGTTATTGTTAACTAAAATCTATTAAAACTATTAAAAATGTTTTTATTGAAATAAAGCTCAAATAAAATAAAAATATTAAAACTTAAATTTGAAACACTGGTGTATGGAGATGTTAAACTGTAACATTCTGACTAGCAAGTACCCTTTTTTCTTTTCTTTTCTTTTTTTTTTTTAAAAAGCACCTGTTAATATTTTGTGTCATTAATGTATATTGAAATATAGTGTTTTTTCTTCTTGCCATATTGTAGTCATCTGAATAACAAATGTGACCCTGGACCACAAAACCAGTCTTAAGTCGCACATGTATATTTGTAGCAATAGCCAACAATACATTGTATGGGTTAAAATTATAGATTTTTCTTTTATGCCAAAAATCATTAGGATATTAAGTAAAGATAATGCTCCAAGAAGATATTTTGTAAATTTCCTACCGTAGATATATCAAACCTTAATTTTTGATTAGTAATATGCATTGCTAAGGACTTAATTTGGACAACTTTAAAGGCAATTTTCTCAATATTTTGATTTCTCAGATTCCTGATTTTCAAATAGTTGTATCTCAGCCAAATATTGTCTTATCCTAACAAACCATACATCAATGGAAAGCAGCTTTCAGATGATCAGATGATGAAATTGACCCTTAAGACTGGTTTTGTGGTCCAGGGTCACAAATCAAGAAATCCGTAGTCAATATAAATTTTCATTAGTACTTTCATTAATGAGATGAGCATTGATAAAATAAGTGTGAGACATACCTTGACCTCCACGTGGGCCATAAGCACTGCAAAGTTAGTGAGGTGTGTGCAGGAACAGGAGGTGTGAGTACGATTAGTGCCTAGTAGTCTACAGTCCTGAGTGGACCAATATCCCGTCATGGTGCGTTTGGAGTAACTCCAAAAAGAGCAGTTCGGATTGAAGTTCTCTTCTGACTGCTGGAATGAGGAGATGCACATCATAAACTCGATTATAGTGACGGAAATACACACAGAAAAGATCCTGTACGATGAAATTGTAAGAGTATATAATACCTGTATGTGTTTGACAGTGAAGACCACAGGTTCAGACAGGTAGACCTTGTTACTGTCTTTATTGATAGCTGCTGTAATAACAGGTGAGTTGACTATCAGGGAATAGTTTGGATAGGCCGCTTCACTGCCCAGACGCACGCTAGCATTCTCCGTGGACAGGTATTGACCGAGGTTCTTATAGAGAACAAGCGCCAAGCGGATCTCACCTGAGGAATAGAAAACATGGAAGTGGTCAGTCAGGAAAGTGTCAGGTAGAGAATTAGACAGAGGCAGATGGACAAAGAAGAATTACCATTGCGTCCTTGCTGTTTGAGTGTGTTAGCAGAGAGAAGAATGGAGTTGCCGGTTAGTCCAGATTGAGGGAAGCTTAGATCAGCCAGATTAACATCTGTACTTAGACGTGCCACCTCCAGTTCTGCAAAACATAAACATACTCACAATTAAATGCTGCCCCCTATCAGACTGGAGGAACTGTAAGTTTAACTTTTCTAGTGGAAAACCGAAACTATGAAAGCCAAAAAATATATATAAATGAGACAAGAGAAAATACAGACAGTATTTTTCCCCTTTTCAAAATCTTGAAAGGTTCACACTGTGGATTAAACTCTGTGTCACCCCTCATTCTAAAATGAATACATTTAAAGTGCACATCAGTAAGAACACCCACATTTGCTTCAAGGTAAATTAATGTTAATAACTTAATGTTAATTCATTTACGTATGGATTCAGGTCACAGTAGAGGTGACAGCTACTTAAAAGCTCACAGTAGCGCAGATGGTGTGTTGCAGAGACATTAGAAGCTGTTCTGTTCACTTACGCTAATGTTATCATTTGTAATCGATTTCAAATGAGGCTTCTCTCTTTTCAGTTGACTGTGATAAGCGTTTGTCTCAATACTGAGTTGCAGGTTTTAATTTAACCGTTTCTTTAAAGAAAGATAAAAGATGATTTGCAATCTCACACTTCATTACAGCTCACGAAGAATAATACAAGAATATTATACTGAAAAACTCATTTTTATGAGATGTTCTGTAAGGCTAGCAACAGTGACAAAGAGGGCAGAGCTTTGCGAAGGGTCAGTTACACTATTCAGAACAGGTCTTTTTAAGGAGTGCAAAAATCAGTGCTGATTATGTAAATCAAAGGAAGAATTTATTATTGTTTTTTATTTGTTATTTTAGTATATTGTATAGTACTGTATGACATATAGTATACATACTGTATGACATTTTATATGTTCAGATTTTATTTTATGTCCAGTTTAAGCTTATTTCTAGTTTAAGTAATTTTGTATTTGTCATTTTTTATGTTTTTATTTTAATATTTCTATTTAGCTTTAATTTGTTTTTTGTTTTAGTTTTTTGTAATTTTGGTCAATTTTGTACTTTAAACATATTTTACTTCTGTCAGTTGGCAAGTCAATAAGTTTATTTTTTTTAATCTAAAATTGTATTTAATTTCTGTTTCATTTTAATTGATGCAAATTATTTTTAATAGTTTTAGTTAACAATAAAAACAATGATTGATAGTGCCATGGTCTTTCAAGTAAAGTATAAACATAAATGTATATTTGCTGTCAAATGATTAATTGCAATTAATCACTTGACAGCACTATAAATTATGAATACAATAATTACCAATTACATAAAAACACATTTTCACATTACATCTAGATTAATATATAAGCAGGGTAAATCAAATCTGTAAATGTGCTCTATACAATCCTTAACGCATCTGTAAAAAAACATTTTGAAGAATAAACTCAAGTATTATTTTTTTTCCCCATCAAAACATGCAGACAGCCTTGGGTTATAAACATTCATAATTTTTAAAAACACAAATAAAAAAGGAAAAAACATGCCTGTATCCACAAATCGAAGTTTGTGTAGAAACTCATAAATCTATCAAAGACCATCTATAAATCAGTGTATTGATTGTCCAGTATTCACTTAAGACACTGCATCGCGAACAATGTTTATTTACTGAGTTAAGATGAAAGATACCTTTGGCTGGCCAAATAGCTTTATAAATTCACTTTGAGACATGAAAGTATGTGTGTGTGTGTGTATGTGGTATATCACATCAGCATGTGAAGTCTACAGTTCCCTTGGGGGAGCGATGAGTTATACAACAGACGTGTTATGAAGCTATATCTTTAAATCACATCTGAATCTATGTGTGTATGTATGTGTGAGCATTATTAAAATAATTTCCCTCATATCTGCAGGTGGTCTCTAGGCCAAGCTACAGGCGGTTTATGTAATTTTCTACCCAGGTTTTGTAATATAAAGTATAAAAATACAGCTCTGTATGTGTCTGTTAGTGCACAAGTGTGCGTTTTATGAAACAGATTTCTGTTGCATCTCAAACGGCAAAAAATCCTTGTTAGAGGCAAACTTTAACACCCCTCTGATCTCATTTAATAGATGATACTTTTCTGTCATCATTACAGTAATTTATTTGCAAACTACATCACACTATACCTCTCTAATAATCAAAATGATCTTTGCAAAGTGAGTTCTAATTATACAAGTCAGATGGTGCAAATTTCCTAAGTAGTTCTCGGATGAGATGTAACATATTGTATACACTCATCTACAGATGACTGAATCACTGAGCTTGTGACAGATTTGGAGTGCTTTTACCCTCCTCAGACCTGTCTTAGAGCTGAACGCACCATGGCTTACCTGTTAGACACTTTTTTGGGGGTCTGGTAAAAGAATATCCCGAATAAAGGACATATAAGAAAGTGTATTTTCAGGCGGAAAGAGAGATACTCGCACAGAAAACACAAAGAAAACCTGAAGTAATAAACTCACACCCCCCAGGGTAATGATCAGAGGGATACGGTGTGTGTGTGAGAGAGAAAAAGATCCATAAGGAACAGAGCGGCCCAGTTATATAAACCACTTCAAGCACTGCACAGCAGATATGGTGCCTTCAAAGCAGACACACACACACACAGGCTGCAGGGGTGCTCACACTGTGCTAACCTAATTAGCTGAATCTAGTCTTCACAGAAAACTGTGCACTGTAACACATAAGCATAAACTATAAACATGCTTTATTCAAACCAGACAAGTCATTTGGATCGTTCTTCTGGTATTCTGTTTTAAAAAGATTTAGAGAGCATCTTTTGTCACCTAAATATGACAATATCTGCATTCGGTCTCTAAAAAAAGCAATTTCCTCCATGTTCTCCACTCTTCAGTGTACACATCCATTTAACAAGAACAGCTCGTAGCATAAAGAAAGCCTTAAAGGATGGAGAGCGAGAGAGAGAATGAGAGGAGGAATAAGTTTCTCATTTGAATAAACGGATAATGGTGGGAGATTTTGTCTGCGAGATTAAGATTAGCTTTCGGCTAAGATTTGAGATTGAAGATCAAAAAACGAAGAACATAATGATAAAAAACACTATTTTCTTTTTACTCAAAGGCTTATGTATGCAAAAAAGGATTTGTGCTCAGTGCTGAAAAGCATCTAAGAAGTTCTGCATATTCATTTCTTGATTAAGTCTTATGTAAAAGACACGTAAAATATGGTTGCATAAGTCCATGTTTCATGACTGATTTTTTTGTGTGCAACATGGTGTCTTAACCGAGTTTCCGGTCTGTCTGTAGTACATTCACGAGTTCGTGTGCCCATATAATCTTAGCATTAATGGTAAACAGATTTGGCTTGATGTCTACAATGGAGGGCTCAGAGAGACCATTCTACGCGAGCTCCGATAGCCCCCCATAGACAGAAAGATAGATAGATAGATAGATAGATAGATACATAGATAGATAGATAGATAGATAGATAGATAGATAGATGGACAGAAGGATAGATAAATGAATAAATAAATAAATAAATATGCATAAAAGGAGGAGATGGGGAGGAGGAGGGATGCCGAAAGAACTATCAACGGAAGTGGTAAGAGGCTGTCTTTATACTTGGATGTTAATTGGAAGATTAGATGGGCGTACTCCTCCCGAAATTACGTTAATAACTTCACTAATGGAAACCACTCAGTACACTAGCTTATAGCACTGATAGCTGATTATTTTATAAGCTTAGCTTGTTATTTTAGTATTTTTGATATAATATATATTATAGTATTTATTATTATTTTAAATTAGCTTTTTTATTATAATTTCCGTTTTTATTTACATTTTTACATTTTAGTATTTTGTTACTGGCTTTTGAAAATTTTAATTATATTTTGTATTTTTTTTATATTTTGATTTAGATTTAATTTATCTGTATTTCAGTTTTAGGTTCCAAGACACATTTCTTGTATTTATTTTTATTTTTTTTTGGGCTCAGGTGTTTCAAACATCTAGGAGGACCAGACCCGTCCCCCCGTACGCACGACTTGGGGGGGGGGCTTTTATAATTCTTGAAAGGCCTAATTGGAGGGGGAGGATGGGGGGTAGTTTCAAGTGAACGCTCAAAATACATTATTTGGGTAACACTTTACAATAATTAACAAACACTTTAATACATTAACTAACATTAGCTAATGGAAACTTATTGTAAAATGTTACAATTATTTGTTATTAAAGCATATACATTCACAAAAACACTTAAATTAAACAGAAAAGCAAGCAGGTGCATGATTTGGCATGTCAGCCAATACAAATACTTAATAACCGTTTCCTTACTTAAATCCTGCGTTTGGACCAGGCTCAGTTGCAGAATCACTCTGTGCTTCTGAAATTATTATCTTTATCTATATAGTGTAGTAGTTAGCTATCTCTGTGTCGTACGTGGTCGCTTGTCAAGCATGAAAAACACAAGTTTGATTTAAATTCAGAATAAATATCGTATAGAGCATGCAAAGAGCGCTCCCTTTAAATTTATTAAAAACTGTCACTCATTCATCACGATCTCACAAAGTTCCATTTTAACCAACGAATGTGACAACACAATGAAACTTTTTTTTTTAATGAAGTTATGAGCATAGATATATATACGTAGATGCCTCATTAGCGACTGTTTCTATGGGCCACTATACGTAAGCCGTCTGCCATATTGTAATGGTCAACTTGACGTCATCCACCATAGTAATCACTGAATATTCGAAAGATGCCACAATCCTGCACAGCCGATGGTCTGCGAACCCAACGGCTCTGTGTGAACCTACAGTATGGTGAATGACGTCAAGTGGACCGTTCCAAGATGGCAGCCGCATCTACGTGCCTGGAGCGGTCGAATAGGGCGTCTATATATGTCTATGGTTGTGAGCATGATAGAACTCAGCACTGGACAAAAAGCGGTGAGTGCTTGCGTGGATTCCAACCTAAACACCTCTGATTGGCCATTGCGTTTTAGAAATCAACAAACATGTCTGTGACGTTGCTCACCTCAGTGAAAATGCATTGTAAAATCAGTTGACGCTTTCCAAAGCAGAAAGGCAGATGAACTGGATTGTTTGCCAAATCTATTTTGTTATGCTATTATTACGAAGAAAACAGATCCTAGACCAGTAGTTATGGGCAGCTTTTCCATCTAAAAGCAATCAGTTAGACTATTTTACACTATGAGTTAGTGAGTTACGCTAAACTAAAGTCCCCCTCGGTCATGAGGAGGGGCACAGGGATGTCCGTGGGGGGGGGGCAAAGCTCAACAGGTGAACTACACTCTGTGAGGTTCCTTTAGCACTGACAACCATTTCAAAGTCTAATTTAATTATATTACAGTAAATGTTTTACCAGTGCCCAATTTTGTTTTAGAGGGCTCTTAAATGACTGAAAAGGGTTTATATTTTCCTCTGTCTAGTGTATTTCACATCCCAGCCAATGATAATACAAGTGAAGGGTTTGGAGCTGTCCATGTTCTTGTGATGCCATCAGCCAGCTTCCTCTGGCTTCAGAGTGCTTAGTTACTTGGCATTTACGGCTCAGGTGATTGGCAGAACTAAGCGCCCATGAGCAGAGATAGCAAAGATTGCCCACTTTAGTACCAGCTGAGCAGCTGCCATTGAGATGAATGGAAATGCTAACAGTTAGCCACATATATTTGCATAAAAGAGATCACACAGATGTCTGTGGAGTTTTTTTGATGTTGCTTATCCTCTAATGAAACCCTCCAAAAACAACCCTGTAAAACATCAAGGCCAAACAACTAAGGCAGATGATCAGATGCCAAAAAAATAAAAAAATAAAACATGCACAAAAAACACAAGTGATGAAATACGCAGAGAGAGGGGGGAAAGCTAGGCTAGAGGGCAATCCCATGGAGAGCTATTTCTCTCAAACGAGATGCATGTGAACTGGCCTTGAGTGGTGGAATGGCGGATAAATTGTTTGCCAGGAACGATAAATTTCCCCCTTTGCGCTGTGAAAGCACTGGAGCAGAATACAGCAGTTAGCATGGATCCCTGAACACCATCCCTCCTCCTCGATTTCTCTCTTTTCTATCTTTTTGTTTTCTTTCATTTATTCTCTTCCTCTCCCTTTCATCCTCTCTTTTCCACTCAGTCAATTCGCACTGCATTTGTCTGTCTCACTCTTTCTGTCTCTGGTAATGTTCCGTTCATTCTGTCTCCTCCTTAGTATTGTTCTTCCTGCTGTTCTCATGTCCTCCCTTATTACATTTCAAATCTTTGCCACTGGCTCCCTCACTTTCTTCCTCTCTATTCTTTCACTGTCTTTCTCAAACGGTAAAAATTAAAGGAACGGTTCTTCAAAAAAATTTAAATGCTATCATAATTTACTCAACCTCATGTCGCTCGAAACCCACATTACTTTCCTACTTATGTGGAAGACAAAAAGGAGAAATTCTGAAGACTGTACTAGTTTCTCATTACAATTATCAGGGACCAGAGCTTTAAAGCTTTAAAAAAGCTGCAAAAGTACCAAATGAAGTATCATAAAAGACATGTGCATATGTGATTTGTGCAGACTTCTGAGTCTAGCGGATACTGAATGCAACTATTTAAAAAAAGTATTCCATAAATAATTAATTAAATTAAATTGATATGACACTAACGTAATTAAAACTAATATAAAACTATTATGTAATAATTCAGATGTAGCACAATTGAGTCTTACACTTTTTAAAGAGTAAGAGTCAGTGTCCATCATGCACAGCATCTCACAATGAAATATCACCTCTCACACAAAATTTTGAATATTTAGATTTTATTCTTAATGGTGTTTTGGAGGCTAATGTCATGAATGTGTTTCTGTGATCATATCTCTACATAAATGTGTCTTTACATAAAGTTCTGGACAATAAAAGACAAAATAAAAAAGTTGGCTTCCAAGACAAAATTCCAGTAAATTTCTCACTGAGATAAAAAAATGTTGCTCGCTCAACAGCCACTGGTCATTACTTCAAGAAAAATAATCATGCATTATTTTGCAGTTCCTAGAAAAGACCAATTGGCTGTCATGTATTCGCCAAAGCCAATTTTTATTTGCTTTTGGCTTTTGGTGAATGCTAATTTTAAACCCTGGCTGTAAAACTGTGTGCATGAGCTCATTGTTTTGAGTGATTGCTGCAGCTATAAAATTTCAGCAATGTTTTGATTAATGTCATGGTTATATGTGGATATGTGTGTGGGCAGATGAATGTGAGACAGAATTTGTCATTGTATTTGTGTATGAGTGTATGATTGACAAAGAAAGTTCAGTATGCTTTGTTTATTTTATTTAAAGTATGGGCTTTTTATTAGAACAGCGAGAGAGAGATTACATTATTATTATTTAGAAAATTTCACTATTTTTATTTCCATTTGTTTCGGTTGAGTACATAAGGGTGCCTGTCTCATGTCTTTGCATGGGTGTCACATCAGCTAATTACTGGGATGCCTCAAGGTTCAGTGCTCAGTCCTCTTCTTTTTACCATACACACAACCTTGTGTTTCATAAAGGCACATGGCTTCCTATCACTAGATGATATGTAGCTCTATCTGTTGTTTTAACCTGATGACCCTACTGACTCAGCTTATATCTCTGCCTTGGATTGGATGAAGTTCAGTGTCAACTCTAGCTCAACCTTGCATATACAGAGCTTCTTGTAATCCCTGCAAACCGTGTTCAACTGCACTATAAATATGTTTTTGATTTAAAAAACTAACAAACAAAAAAAAAAAACAAAAAAAAAAAAAAACTAATTTGTAGCATAAATATGTTTTTAAATTGATTACTCTAAAAATTAAGTTCTTCCAAATAATTTCAACATAATTGAGTGGCAGCCCTGGAACCAATTAATTTGATCTATTTCTGTTCAAATTAACAGCTAGCATGGCACATGCTAAATGTAACTTATTTACCATGTCAATTTAATTAACAAGTAATATCTTGACAGTAGCACAATCATTGCTCATGAGTCAGCGTAGTGTATATCTTTATGTAGCCACCCACAACCTAACTTCAGCACAATGGTAACCACAAAACCTTCAACATAACATAAACTCATTTAAATGGGTTTCAAACATCAAACATCAAACATGGCTGCATTAAACTCTAACAGATCTTTCCGTTTACCAAACAAACCCATAAAATAACACTTATTTTCAACATTTATTCTCCTTATACAGTCCTATCTAAAGCATGCTGGGAACTAGAAATCCACTACTCAATTTCCAAAGTTATCCAGACAATTTCATATTAGTATTGTAATGAAACAGAAATTTTAGTTTCATTAGTTTCAATTATGCACAATATTAAGTTAATGTAATGATCAACATTATATGTCAACAGAACTCATCAAAATAATGTTCACAACTTTCTTTTTAGAGTGTGTGGTCTACAACACTAATGCCAACCATGACAGAAAGGAGCCTGGAGTTAGTGTTTAATGACTAACAGCGCTTTACTATCCACATTTCAACAACGGACCAGTCGAGTTGGCTTTCACTTATATCATGTCAGAGTATGTGGTGCAGCTCATTGTCCAAGCTCTTGTCATTTCAAGACTGGACTACTGCAGTGCTCAACTGGCCAGCCCTTTCATACAGCGCAACTAAGCCTCTGCAGATGATCCAGAACATGGCAGCACTGCTGGTCTTCAATCAGCCAAAGAGGACCCACATCACACCTCTCCTGATCTCACTCCACTGACTGGAATTGCTGCAAGAATCAGATTTGAAGCTTTGACGTTGGCTTTCAGGACAGCCACTGGACTCGCACACTCCTACTTCAATGCACTCCTACTAGTTATAGTTATAGAACGAGGGGCGCCTTAATGTTCATTCAAAAAAAGGGACAAAGTCACTTTCCAAAACCTTCACATTCTGCTCCTCTCTGATGGAATGAGCTACCAACCTCTACTGAGACCATCACAACTTTCAAAAAGCAGCCGAAGACACACATTTTCCTCAAGCACTCCACAACTTTAAAATTTAGGCACTTAGAAGAAAAAGTCCACTTCTTCTTTTCTGTACTTCATCTCTGTTCTAGCTTGTTTTCTAATCTTGCTTTCTAATACACCTTACATTGAATTCTACAAAAACTGCTGTGACGAATTGCTTGTGGTCCTTTATTGCAAGTCGCTTTAAATAAAATCATCTGCCTAATGCATAAATGTAAAGTTTCATTTGTATTTTTGGAAACTGATTATTGTATTAATATAGTTTTAGTCAGGGACGGACTGGGAGTAAAAAAACGGCCCTGGATTTTCTCCCAAATAGGCCCACCACAACTACAAACAGCCGCTACTATCTCACAATATTACAGCAATCAATGTATTGCATTTATGGCAAATAACATCAAAAAACCCATGGTGACCCTGCTGAAAAAAACAATAGAAACCATCACAGAAATTCTAATGGTTTCTACTACAAATGCCATTACAAACATTACACAAACCATCAACTTTTAATCATTAAAACCATTAAATAATGGTTTCCTGTAGTGTGTTTTGGGACATGTTCCATTTGGATTTAGTGGTTTTAACAATAATAATATTTAACAACAATAATAGGCAACCAATTACCAGTAGATACCAATAGGGTCCATTACAATTTCCATTAAAACCAATAAAATTTCCATTATAACCAGTAAAACATTACAAATTCTATTGATGGTTTCTATTTGAGTTTTTTTATTTTCAGCAAGGGATTGAAATAAATGTATTATTATATGAACTTAAATACTTTAAATCTACATAAAAAGAGCAGAAAGCAAAAATGTATATGACATAATAATAAACATAAAGTCTAGAAACCTGAAAATACATTCTTCAATTTGATTATTCATTCTGTGTGTGTGTGTGTGTGTGTGTGTTAATCAGAGAAATCACCTTATAGGCTACTTCTTTATTATAATATTCCATTCATTCATAAAGAGACAGCAGAGACAAAGATTCATGCCAGACAATGCGGAGTGATAAATAGCAGTGGATGCTCCGACTAGGGTTGTCCTGGGATTTTACTATAGTGCCATAGGCTACATGCTGTGTATAGTGAGAGAGGCGGGCAAAAATAACCTGACGTAACTGTTCGCCTTTTTTCCTTTTAGCTTCTCCCAACCACCTTTATCTTCACGTCTTTTGCTTGCCATGATCACGAGCCCGCTCTCCTTCGCGTCAGTTTCGGCTTATTATAAGCAAAAATAGTTTGCATTAGCGCCCCCTTTTGTCGGCCGTCAACGTTACATAATCTGACGCTTTTTCTTTGATGATGAACCAGCCAGGCCGACGGCCGTTCTGGACTTCTCCAGAACATCCAGATGGCCAGTCCACCCCTGGTTTTAGTATCAGATGGAATAATTTGTGGTGCTAGCACATGTACAGTACTACACTTCATCAGAATTTGCAGCATATTCAATACCATCAAGGTTTAAGCTAAAAGTATTTTTTTTCACTCAAATTCCTAACAGATGCAGGACCGTAAAAGTGCCATTACGGCTACATTTAGCAGTAAATTGTGACTATCACTCTGACACCTGTGGATCATTTATGATTCAGCAGACTGAACTGGATTCACTGAGATCTTGTGTCAGATGGCTTGCACCAGAGAACATTTAGTCACTGGATTTGCCAAAATGTGTAAAATAATGCTAAAGATTCTTGCAAATACATCGAAGGGATTTGTTTAAAGGGACAGTTCACCCAAAAATGTCTCAAAATATATTTTTTATGTTGCATAGAAGAAGATTTTTTTTTTGAGAGTATATTTATTTTTTTGGGGTGAAGTATCCATTTAAGGCTTTTGAACCAGGTTGTAATTTCAGTTGTGTTGTCTTTACAATGTTTCACAGAGATGGCTGCAAAATTATATGTTGCAACCACTTTACTACATGCTGGTTTATTATTGTGGTGTTGTTGATCTCAGATTTACCTTGTCTCTAAATGTCATGTACATAAACTGAAGTGTGGTTAGTTGTATTACACGCTATTAAGATGCATCGTTCCCATCCAGTTTGGTTGTTCTTTCTGGCAGAACACACACACACACATATATATATATATATATATATATATATATATATACACATATACATATACTTTACTGCTAGATTTCTAGAAAGTAAGAGAGACTCCGGTTTTGACACCCTAAATTTGCAACCTTATTTTTAGCATTGGTTTAAATATTTATTATAGATTAGATACATTTTTTATCTCACAGTTTCACAGGGCCCATTCATTCACAAGCTGCTTGAAGGAAACTGCCTCCTGCCTGCACTGACTGACAGCATGAGAGCAGTTAACGGTATGCTAGTGTTCCACAATTAACACAGCAATGGTTTCAAATGTCATGTTTGAATGCTCGTATTGATCCATAATTATAAATACCATCAAGCTGGAGAAATGATGCCATGTCGAGCGCATACTATCTGTGTATCTGTGGCAGTCCTGTGTCAATCAGTACACATTTTGACCACTTCTGTACTGTTTCTTAAGACGAGGCATGGATTCCTCTGCATGAGTCAGACAGAATGAGACCCCCTGTGTGTACCACTCTTGTGTTTTTCACAGACACGCTTCGTTACATCTGGCTCGAGTGCACTTGAAGCATGTGTCCCTGCTGTGTACCTCTAATGTGATAATGTGTTATTATGCATCAGGTCTTGCATATGAACTTCTAGCAGACATTGTTTATGTGCATCTTTAAAAAAAAAAAAAAACAACATAAATATATATATAAATAAAATATATATATACACACACAGTACAATCGGGCTGAAATACAGTAACGTTTTTAAATAATCAAGAACATATATTACTTTTCAATATAATGGGGTCATTAAGTTTTTTTATGTTTTTCAGTCTCTTTTGCATGCCGAGACCACAATTATTTAATCAGAAATACAGTAAAATGTATTACTCAGTTTGAATAATACATTTTTACTCAAATGTATATGTATAAGAGAGCGCTCAGTTTGAGTGCACAGGACGGATATTAGAAGATCGACTATAGATAGAGAGATGGCAGATAAAAAATAGGAAAATATCAGAGAAACAAAACATTTAAAAGAAGGGTTACAATCAGGCAAGAGGTCCCACGTAAATATCAGAGCAGCTTTCCAGCGGTACAGAGAACTCAAGAGCGGGAAGGGCTCGAATCGGATGCCGAGGTTGCGTTGTTTCTTCTTGATAGGTGAGTAACGTTGATTTTGCTTCGTTTCACATAACTTATCCATGTTGGCTTTTGTTTGAATATGCTTGTGTGTCATCTTCACTTGTTTCCAGGATTGTCATTGCCGTAGTTGTGTATGTACGTGTGGGGCGGAGATTTCAAAATAAGGGCGAGGTCCTGTTGGCATATGGGCGTGTTTGTTTGGTGCTTTCAAATATCAACATCGTTTGCCAAAAATCGCTTAGTGCACCTTTAACAGCATTTATTTAAAAGAGAACAATGTAGATATCTTTACTGTTTGATCAATTTAATTCGCCCTTGCTAAATAAACGTTTTTTTCCCCCCAAAACATCTTACTGACCCCAGATTTTTAAACAACAGATTCTCTAAAAATCTAAATTTTATGCAGTGTTTCTAAAATAAATGTATTCTTGTTTAAATATTTTTAAATATATTAGTTTTGTATTTTGCATTTTGGTTACATTTGGTATTATTATAACAAAAAATCTATATAATGTACAATAATAATTATTAAATTCTGTAAATGATGCATTGAATTTCCATGCACACAGCGATACATTGCAATGCATTAATGCATTTTTACACCTCTTGAAAAGTGTCTTTGGAAGTGTTAAAAATGAAAGCGGGAAATAAAAACCCTACATTGATGTTTTGAAGATTTATGCGCAGTATGTGAAGAAACTGTGACATTATTATTATTTTACATAAACCCACCACATTATCAAACAGGTTTGTGAAATCATAGATTTCTATGGTTCTTATTACATTACGAATCAGCATAGGAATTTCCTTCATGTGCATAAAAACATCAGATTTCTTTTATCCAATAAAATGGTTTTATCCATCTGTTGTTTAGCTTGTTTTTGTCTCCTCATGACAGGAGAAATCAGAACAAGCAGCAGGAGACACGGGGGTGAAATCTGATTAGTTCAATGAAATATGTGCATTGAGATTTGCATGTAAACATTCGCTTAGCATGTGCAAGGACTTGTTTGGTAAACTCACGTATGTTGTCGGTGCTCTCCTGTATGGTGTCAGTTTTGAGAAGGTTGTCTGCGAGCATGAAGGCACCCGTCTCCACCGTATCTAACAGCATGGTTGCGCATCGCAGCTGCTCGGCCACAGACAGCTCCCTCCACGCCGCTTGGGATCGCACCTGCAGAAGGTTATTCACCGTTTCTACCATGGCCTGCAGAACAGAGAAAAAGAGAGACGTCAGCGTTCTGGAGGTGAGGGATGACTTCTGAACCCGCACGCACATACATTCTGACATCTGAACTTCACAATAAGGACATATTTCCCAAAGTGCCCACCTTTCCCATAAACCATTTCTCTTTCACTTTCACTCGCACTCACACACTACACGGTTTCTGTGCTGGAGTATAAACCTGTCAAACTGAAGAAAGATCCACAGGGAGCATGAGACATTGTGAAAATGAAAGAAGCTGTCATCACGTACACACACACACACACACACACACATCCGCACAAACACTCACACACAAACACGCACAGGTTCACACAAGGCAAGGGGTAATTTATGGGTCTATAAGAGCACTATATAGGAAAATGAAATGTCCCGGCTGTGCGGCGGAAACTAATATAGGGGTATTTAAAAAAAGTATGATATTAAGATATTAAGCGTTTTAAATTTGGCAGAGAATATTATCACAGGGATATTAAAACCTCAACCGTGATATACAAATGAAGGGGTAAGACTTAAGGTGGTAGTTTATTAAAAAGCTTGCTGAGTGTATTGCGCCACATTACAATTTTGCTTTTCATTTGAAAAAGTGCAGCGTGCTGCAACATTAACATATGGACTACAATGATATTCACAAAGCAGGCCAAATATATTTGTCACTTTCACAAAAATGCTGTTAACAATAATTCCAGGTCAAATTCCATTCATTTTAAACAGATCATGTCTCTATGGAAGTTCATAACCTTGCATTATTATTACAACTGTTACAGCACATATAAAGTGTATAATATCTGTGGCGAAGAGATATGTAATGTGATCAACTTCTCTCACTGTAGTGCACTCATCTGTAGGGATGGACAGAGGGATGTTTTGTCGTTTGTCTTTAGGTTGCTGCAGGCTAATCTGGCCATTGGGTTGAATCATTCTGCCCCAGTTACAGTAGAGCAGTGTGTGTGTGTGTGTGTGTGTGTGTGTGTTATAGGCGGGATGAGTATATTAATTTTGACACCACTAAAGTAATGACCCTTTTACGAGAGAGAGAAAAAGGAAAGACAGAGATGAGAGACGACTGGGATAAAAGGTAAAAAGGAAGAGTTATATTTACTTCCTCACAAAACTGCTTATGAAATCTTCTGACAGAGTGTGTCAAGAGGTCAGGGGAAAGCGTGTGTGTGTGTGTGTGTGTGTGTGTGTGCACTTGGGGGCTCACACTGAGGAGACAGATAAGATATTTTTTTTAAAACTCTTCTTATATTCTGTTTCCTCACACACACACAGTGGCAATACTCTCCACAGACTTGGTAAATGGAGCAGAACTGAAGTGCTTTGAAGCTGAGGAGCTAATCCAGCGTGAAGAGACACACACATACACACACACACTGCATTACATATTAGATGACCACTGAGAATCCATATTTGCTTGATGTCAGCACCGGGAGGCTTCAGACAGTTGTCATGGAATCCTGTAATTCTCTCTGTCTAAATCAGAAGGATCAATTGATGTTTTGATAGACTCGTTTCACTCAGCAGAGTATTTGAAAATAGAACTCTGTAATCTTTTGGTTCAAGTTGCTCTGGGCAATATAGCAGTCATCTAATGGTGTGGATGCAGGATCATGAAAAAGGAAAAGATTTTGGTTATCGATGCCATTGTAAATATAAACATGTCGATTTGAATTGGCAAGGGTTTTGGGGGAAAAAAATATAATTCTGTGAATTATAGAAGTATTCTGTGAATGCAGAATTGTAATGTGAAAATATTCTGAGAGGTGACCTGCTCAAAATAAATCAGGTTTTATTAGGCTACTAACATGACAGGAATCTTTGTCTCATGTTAAGATTTAAAACACATTTTCCAAAATGATGTTTCATTTGTTTAGGGGTAAAAATGTATTTAATGAGGAAAAAATGACCATGTGCACCTAAATAATAATAATAATGAAATTATTATTTAATAATTAAATGGTCATGATTTTTGGTGTGTAAAAGACAATGATAAAAACTAATTGATAAATAATAAAATTAAATTAAAATCATTTATATAAAAAGTGCATGACACCCGACTGCAGAAATGTATTATTCACAGCCATAATTCATTTATTCTGTGAGCATAAGTGTACAATAATAGGTTGATTACAAGACAAACCGAGTAATATTCAGCTAGTCATGTGATCTTAATATGTCTCCCCCAGCTGACCTGCTCAATATAAAATAAATCAGGTTTTATTAGGCTGCTAATGTGACTGAGTCTTTGTCTCAAATGAGTGATTTTAAACATATTTTTTCAAAATTACTACTCATCTCTTTAGGGGTAAAACCTTTTTAACGAGGAAAAAATTACCAAGTGCACCTTTAAACAAGAAAAACAGAATACTCAAGTAACATTTAAACCTCAATTATTTCATGAAGTAAGAAATCAGTATAAATCTGTCATGCATTGGCAGGGTTGACTGAGCGGCCTGGCTCAGTCTGAGATATGCATCAGTCATTTTCTTCCTCTAAATCAGTTCTTCTCATGCTTTTGCTTTCATTCAGTCTGCTGAGCTTTTCTTGGGCTTATCTACATTATTCTGTGCTTTTTTCCCCACTGTCTGCGTGTGTGTGTGTTTATCAGTCGCCTGATGTGACACTGCTGACCAGTGCTGACATCACTACTGCTTTCTCAGGAGAAAAAATTGCTCTGCTTTTATAAATGCAAAAAATGCAGCCCACGGGCACAAGCGCAGACGCACAGACACACAAACAACCAATATGATTCATATGGTGTGACAGATACAGCTCCACGCAAGTATAAAGCAGTATTTATGTTGAAAACTTTACCCATCTATGTAGATGTTGAAGTGATATGGAACATGCATAAAAAAAAAATCAATCACAATATTTGTGTGCCTACACACACACAACATGATAAATAAGGACAGAGTGAAGTACCTGTATGAAGAAACGGCACGATCGCTCTCTCTTCTGGAGCTGAAAGACACAATATTAAAACATTTCAATGACATACAGTACACAAACATAACTACACATGAAAAATCAAAGCGCATATTTAATCATACAGAGCCAACAAAGCCTAATTAGCTGAAATAATCTACAGTCATTTAGTAATAAATAATAAGGGATCATAATAATATTATGTATCAGAGCAAAATTAGGAACAAAATTAATCTGTTACTGAGTTACAGTCACCATGTTGACTCATGAAACTGACACTGTACCCACAAAACATTCCTACATGTCTGCCAGGGCAATAATACTGTAAATATACAAACAAACAACACTGACATATACAAAGTCTGAATGGACCAGAGGTGTCTGACTGTGTCTTATTGCAGATGAGCTGATGTTTGTGTAATTGATAACTTTAGCTAGATGCTGGTAATAGGAAACTGACAGGCTCACTGTTTAAAGTTTGTAAAGTGATATTCAGGCACTACAGTGCGCAACTGGCTCTGAGAGAATGAATGAGATTCACTGGTCTAAGTTTAGACCCATTAAAGGTGATGTGTGTGATATTTTTTACATTAAAATACTCTCCTATTCCAGCTTAATGTGCAGAGAAAGACAACCAGGACCTTTGTTCTGGGCCTTCTGATGTTCTCTACTGGTTTTGCTTCAGAACCCAGATTTTGCCTGGACCAAAATAATTTATTGTACAAATGTAAGCATAAATGCCTTCAAAACCAATTATAGAAATATATTAATAAGATCATAAACTGCAAAGGTCCAAATAGATGCAAAATAGTTGACATGACACAAGTTCAACAGGAAAATTCACCATTTTGTTTCAGAAATGTCTTGAATTTCAAAACTATTTTAAGTAATTTTTGCTCTCAGCATATAATAGTTTGTTTCTGTTTTTAGGATGAATGGGTGCTAAGTATCTTTAACATGCTGTCATCTGTTTAATTTAGCTTCAACCTAGTAAGATGAATTTGTGCCAAAATATTGTTGTTAATACAAGGTGTATACTATTAAACTACTAAATAATGCTGAATATAATGTATGATAATGCAATAGGGGAATTGCAGTTTGTTAGTTTTATTAATGTCTGATTTTACTATTAAAAAAAAAATAAATAATTAAATAATTAATAAATATGCACTGGCATCAAACATGTATTTTACATATATCTGAACATAATAAGTGATGATAATTTTTAAAATGTACAATATGTAAAACATTTTTTATGTATTTAATCTCTGACATGAGAATAATTCTATATTTTCAGATATAAGCAGAATATTAATATTTCTGTCACGGTTCGTAAATTCACTGTTTCCTCCTTGTCTCGTGTCACTGTTGTTTACACATGTGTGGGTGCGCGTGAGTGGGCGTTTCCACTCGCGCTATCAGCGTTCCAGCTGATTTCCATCATCCCATCACCATCACACAGCTGCAACTCATTTGCGATCATATATATACTCACCCCTGATCTCCTCTCATTGTCAGATCGTTGCCGTTGATGTCCGTGTCTGAGATCCTGTGTTGCTCGTTGGTGTTCCAGTTGCGTGTTCCTGCTTCATGTTCCTGCCTGTTCATTGTTTCACCGCTCACGAAATCACCTGGCTCACTTCTTCAACCGGACTATTCATCACGTCATCTGCACTGACCATCTAGTCCCTGTGTTGCCAGTTTCTGTGTGTGTGTGCTGGACTAATTCATCTGTGTGTCTGGAATATTATTTGTACGTCTATCACATTAAACCTGAGTTTCTTGCATCTTGCTTCCATCATCCTTGGCCATGACAGAACGATCTGACCCTGCCATGGAAGCAGCAAGAGCTCCATCATCCCTGGAGGAATTTGTGGGAAGCAGCATTCAACGGATGGACCAACAGGAGAAAAACCTCAATGATACGGCGAGGGCAGTCCAGGCACTGGTAACGCAGGTGTCCGAGCTCACCCAGCAAGTACAACTGTTGCGAGGTTCCGCTGCGCCCCCCACACCAACCGCCCCCACCACACCACCAGATCACGACTCTCAGTCAGAACCCCGTCTGCCAGTTCCGGGGACTTATGGAGGTGAGCCCAACTTTTGTAGAACATTTCTGACCCGTTGTTCGATGCACTTCGCTCTACAGTCCCGCACCTTTGCCACGGAAGCTGCACGAGTGGTGTTTGTTCTCACTCTGCTGACTGGGAGGGCAGCGCTATGGGGGACGGCGGTGTGGGAGAACGCCGATCCATGCTGCGAGTCGTTCCAGGCACTCTCCGCCGAAATGAGAAGAGTGTTCGATCGGGCCAACACCGGACGAGAAGCGGCCCGCGTTCTGGCCGAATTAAAGCAAGGCGAACGATCAGTATCCGAATACTCCATTGAGTTTAGAACACTGGCGGTAGAGTGTCGATGGAACGACGAAGCGCAGTGGGACATGTTCCTGCATGGGTTGGCCGACCGCATTCAACGTGAGATCTACGCCCTGGATCTACCAGAGGATTTCAACGGACTCGTGGAGCTGGCTCTTAGAGTGGATGCACGTCTCTCCCGGATGGAGCGACGCCTTCCACCCAGTCGCCATCCGGGGTTAACAGAGAGTCAGCGGTCCAGCGGCGGGGATGCGGTCGGTCACATGCACGATCCCGAACCCATGCAGGTGGGGCGAGCTCGGCTTTCCCGGGAGGAGAAGGAGAGACGGAGATCCCAGGGCCTTTGTATGTATTGTGGAGCCGCGGGACATTTTGCCTCTCACTGCCCGGTAAAAGAGCAAGCCCGACGGTAAGCATGAGGCTACTGTCGGGCGGGATCTCCGTCGAAAAGACCTCATCTACATCGACTCTCCTCCCGGTAAGACTACGATGGTCTACTCACGAGCACGACTGTCAAGCACTGGTGGACTCGGGAGCAGAAGGTAACTTCATGGACCACTCACTGGCACTCAAGTTACGGATTCCACTCCGACCACTTACCCACAAGATTGAAGTTCATGCACTCAACGGTCAAGACCTACCTCACATTTCACACGACACCGGACCAGTCACGCTCGTCACGTCTGGCAATCACACTGAAAAATTATCATTTTACATCCTGGACACCCCCCTGGCTCCCATCGTTTTAGGACACCCTTGGCTCGTCAAACACAACCCCAGAATCGATTGGCAACAGCGGACAGTGTTGGAGTGGAGCACTAAGTGTCATGAGTCTTGTCTTGTGTCTGCCTGTTCGTCTGTTTCTGTTTCTGTGTTTCAGGAGGAAGCTATAAATTTATCTAACGTGCCCACGGAGTACCTGGACCTGAAGGAAGTGTTCAGTAAGTCTCGGGCTGCGTCTCTACCTCCGCACCGTCCCTATGACTGTGCAATAGAATTAATGCCAGGTAAGACTCCGCCGAAGGGCAAGTTATATTCGCTCTCTACTCCAGAGAGGGGGGCCATGGAGAAATACATTTCTGATTCTCTAGCAACGGGGTTCATTCGTCCTTCCTCTTCTCCAGCGGGGGCGGGGTTCTTTTTTGTGGGGAAGAAGGACGGGTCTCTGCGACCTTGCATTGATTACCGAGGGCTGAACAGCATCACGGTAAAGAATACTTATCCTTTGCCGTTGATGTCTTCAGCCTTCGAGAGGTTGCAGGGAGCGTCTATCTTCACTAAATTGGACTTACGCAATGCTTATCATTTGGTCCGTATCAGGCAGGGGGATGAATGGAAGACGGCTTTTAACACCCCCAGAGGGCACTTTGAATATTTGGTTATGCCATTCGGCTTGTCCAATAGTCCTGCAGTCTTCCAGGCGCTTGTCAATGACGTGCTGCGAGATATTGTCGATCAGTTTATATATGTCTACCTGGATGACATATTGATTTTTTCAACATCTCTCCAGGAACACGTGCAGCACGTCCGACGAGTGCTTCAAAGGTTGCTAGAGAATGGACTTTTTGTCAAGGCGGAGAAATGCGAATTTCACGCACAGTCTGTTCCTTTTCTAGGTCACATTGTGTCGGCTGAGGGAATACGCATGGATCCTGAGAAGATTAAGGCTGTAGTAGAATGGCCAAGTCCAGATTCCCGTAAGGCCCTACAGCGGTTTCTGGGTTTCGCCAATTTCTACAGGCGTTTTATTCGCAATTTCAGCCAACTAGCCTCGCCTCTGACCGCCTTGACCTCCCCCAGAACGACGTTCAGGTGGTCTGATGCAGCGGAAGCTGCGTTCGCCAAACTAAAGAGTCGCTTTGTTTCGGCTCCCATCCTCACTACCCCTGATCCATCACGTCAGTTCGTGGTGGAGGTCGATGCGTCAGAGGTGGGGGTAGGTGCAGTGATATCCCAGCGTTCTCCCACAGACGACAGAATGCACCCATGCGCGTTTTTGTCTCATCGTTTGTCCCCTGCAGAACGCAATTATGACATTGGTAATAGAGAATTGTTGGCAGTCAAGCTAGCGTTGGAGGAATGGCGCCACTGGTTAGAAGGGTCAGGGGTACCTTTTATCGTCTGGACCGACCACAAGAACCTGGAATACATTAAGACTGCTAAAAGACTGAACTCCAGGCAGGCTCGGTGGGCACTTTTTTTCGGACGTTTTGACTTTGTTCTCTCGTACCGCCCGGGTTCCAAAAATGTCAAACCCGACGCTTTATCGCGTATTTTTGACCGTTCCGAACGCCCGTCTACTCCCGAGTGCATTTTACCTGAGAGTCTATTTATCTCAACACTCGTATGGGAGGTCGAATCGAAGGTCAAGAGAGCCTTACAAGGGGTAACGCCCCCGGCCGGTGGTCCACCTAACCGCTTATTTGTACCGGAGTCAGTAAGGTCCGACGTCATTCAGTGGGGGCATTGTTCCAACGTGGCTTGTCATCCAGGGGTTAGTCGCACCAAGTTTTTGGTTAAACAACGATTCTGGTGGCCATGTATGGCTCATGATGTTCACGATTTTGTATTGGCTTGTTCAGCTTGCGCCACTGGTAAGAATTCCAATCGACCCCCTGATGGGCTCCTTCAACCGCTGCCAGTCCCTTCGAGACCCTGGTCCCACATTTCGCTAGATTTTATTACCGCCCTCCCACCCTCCCAGGGTAACACGGTAGTTTTGACCGTGGTGGACCGGTTCTCGAAGGCGGCTCATTTCATTCCCTTGCCCAAATTACCCTCAGCCAAGGAGACAGCGTTGGCTGTCGTTGACCACGTCTTTCGCTTACATGGCCTCCCGACAGACGTGGTTTCCGACAGGGGACCCCAGTTTGTGTCCAAATTTTGGCAAGAATTCTGTAGATTATTGGGGGCGACGGTCAGTCTGTCCTCCGGGTTTCATCCCCAGAGCAATGGTCAGACTGAGAGAGCCAACCAAGATTTAGAGAGAACGTTACGATGTCTGGTCTCTAAGAATCCTACTTCATGGAGCCAACAATTGTCTATGGTGGAGTACGCCCACAATACATTACCAGTATCATCTATGGGCCTGTCTCCGTTTGAGTGTAGTGTAGGTTACCAGCCACCAATTTTTCCTAGTCTGGAATCCGAAGTCGCGGTTCCCTCCGCCCACGCTTTTGTCCAAAGGTGTCACCGCACATGGACTAGAGCCCGTGAGACTCTACTCCAAGTGGGGGCGCGCACCAAGGTCAAGGCCGATCGCCACCGGTCTAGACCTCCCGTATACGTCGTCGGTTCCAAAGTGTGGCTTTCAACTAAGAACATTCCTCTCCGGTCCGTCTCGAATAAACTTGCTCCCAAATTTATTGGCCCGTTCACTGTCACCAAGATCGTTAGTCCGGTGGCAGTCCGCCTTAACCTTCCTCCAGCGTACAGGAGAGTTCATCCCGTGTTTCATGTTTCCAAGATCAAGCCAGTTTTTTTTTCCCGAATTAACCCGCCAGCCCCGGTTCCTCCACCGCCGCGTCTCGTAGATGGGGAACCATCTTATTCGGTAAACCGTATTCTGGACTCGAGACGGAGGGGACGCGGATTCCAGTACTTGGTGGACTGGGAAGGTTACGGTCCGGAGGAGAGAAGTTGGGTACCTGCCCGAGACATCTTGGATCACTCCCTTATTGATGATTACAATCAACAGGTAAGGGAGTCTGGGGACGCCAGGAGGCGCCCCTAGGAGGAGGGGTACTGTCACGGTTCGTAAATTCACTGTTTCCTCCTTGTCTCGTGTCACTGTTGTTTACACATGTGTGGGTGCGCGTGAGTGGGCGTTTCCACTCGCGCTATCAGCGTTCCAGCTGATTTCCATCATCCCATCACCATCACACAGCTGCAACTCATTTGCGATCATATATATACTCACCCCTGATCTCCTCTCATTGTCAGATCGTTGCCGTTGATGTCCGTGTCTGAGATCCTGTGTTGCTCGTTGGTGTTCCAGTTGCGTGTTCCTGCTTCATGTTCCTGCCTGTTCATTGTTTCACCGCTCACGAAATCACCTGGCTCACTTCTTCAACCGGACTATTCATCACGTCATCTGCACTGACCATCTAGTCCCTGTGTTGCCAGTTTCTGTGTGTGTGTGCTGGACTAATTCATCTGTGTGTCTGGAATATTATTTGTACGTCTATCACATTAAACCTGAGTTTCTTGCATCTTGCTTCCATCATCCTTGGCCATGACAATTTCTATGTTGGTGTCACAAATACCATGTGCACTTGGAACAAACCCATTTACTCTTATGTAATACCAAATTCTGCATTTTTATTAACTTTTTGTTAACAGTTTAGCATTTGTCTTCTTTTTTAATGTGTTTAGCATATTGATACACCTCTAGTTAGTTGCATTTTATTATTTTCATTAAGCATAGTTTTTTCTCTGCTGTCCATAATCAAACCTGTGACTTGTTTTTCTGTCATGAACAACCCCACTTTTGATATGCATAAAATATATAAATCTTTTTTAATGTGTTTAGCATATTGATACATATCTAGTTAGTTGCATTTTATTATTTTCATTTAGCATAGTTTTTTCTCTGCTGTCCATAATCAAACCTGTGACTTGTTTTTCTGTCATGAACAACCCCACTTTTGATATGCATAAAATATATAAATCTTTTTTAATGTGTTTAGCATATTGATACATATCTAGTTAGTTGCATTTTATTATTTTCATTTAGCATAGTTTTTTCTCTGCTGTCCATAATCAAACCTGTGACTTGTTTTTCTGTCATGAACAACCACTTTTGATATGCATAAAATATATATTTCTGTGCATTAGACGTCTGACAGGAAGTTCATTATGTTTCAAACAAATTCATCTGTCTGTATGTGTAATGCCGTGCAGTCGGCGTGTGTGTTTCACCACTTTGAAGTTTTTTTTGTTATTCTTTTATGTTGCGGCTTCTTTTGTTAATTGGAAAAACTCACCGGGGCTTTATGAGCTTTTAATTTGTGTGTCCTTATTTATAAGAGTGTGTGTGTGTGTGTGTGAGTGTAAGGATTTCTGTCTATCGAGCAGTAGCTGTTTTTAACAGGAAGTTTTCCCATTTGGGCCTTAAAGCCTTTGATCTGTGGACTGCCACAGGTTTACTGCCTAAAACACTGTACTCTGCACAGAATTAGAGCACTTCTCTCTCTCCCACTCCTTTTCGCACAAAAATACACATGAACACAATGAGCTTTCTTAAACCTAAAGAACAGCAATGTAACTAACATGTAATAAACATGTAATAATTGTGTAATTACTACCTAGAAAGTGTTTGTGGTTTATTAACAGCTTGAATACCTTGTTTAAGCTACGTGCCGCTGTGTCTTTTCCCCCCGGGGTGAGATTTCGCAGCTGTACGTCCAGCAGTTCCACCAGTTGTGCCATGGCTTTGACTGTGGAAGGAACATCTCCGGGTCTCAACTCTCCCTTCGTCTGTTCAGCCAACTCCCGTGCTACTATAGCAGCGGTTTCTCCCGATCTCATCTACAGGAAAAGCGAGAGAGAGATGTACGTGGGCATATTGATTTTATTCTCTCTGTCCCTTGATGGTCGAATAAGTGGATGAACAAATGGCTTCATAGATTTGTGATTCTCGCTATTTTCTGATTTGCTCTCTGTAGTACAAAGGAAACCATTTCACATTACCGTTAAGCTTCAGTCATCATCACACTTTACACACATGTGCACTCACACTGCACACTTGCACACACACATGCCACATTATTTCTAGCTGCTGTTACACGACACTTTTGGCTGCACTGCTGTCTCTTCGTAATTTTGCCACAAAGTGAAATAAATTGCGGCTGATCTTGACAGTTGAATTTTTGGCTCATTTTGTTGTACACTAAATTTCCTGTAAGCTGTTTCGCTACAGGCTGCTCTTTGTGATAAGCTTTTGTGCCTTCTGTTAAAAAAACCTTCAGGCCAAATTATGCTTTAAGAATATTTGCCATAGGCATATCGCTCTCTACTCAATTTTTTAAATAGGCTGATACTCCATTAGCATATTTCCCATGGTGCCGTGTTTTTACTCACTCTTTGAGTGATGTGATTGGTCCACGGTGAGGTGCAGTTGCTCAGATCTGGTCCCTTCGGATCCCAGTAGCCAAGCAAACAATTAAACGTGGCTACACCTGAAAAATAATAATATAGGAAAACATGAACACAGCACAAAGCACACACACACATTCGCTCAGGCATATGCGCATCCACACTCACTGAGAGAAACATGGCCTTGCAATTGCTGTCAAACCAATCACATACATAAGCAGGGCAAGAGATTTACTAGCGACACATAATGTGTCAATCAACAGCTGGCAGCTGCCCACATAATGAGGTGGCACCGACAGAACACCTGAACAAGCTAACCTCAGTAACAGGAAAGAGTTTTAAAAAAAGATTAACTCAACATACACAGAGCTAAATATACACCACTCATAACTTTTACAAGTTTATGTCCATATACAGTGGCTTGAACAAGTATTAGACATACTTAAGACAAATCTTAAGGGTTTTTTCACCCAAAAAAGATTATTCTGTCATTATTTACTCACATTCATGTTGTTACAAACCTATATGATATTTTTTATTTAATCTATAGAACTCAAAAGGAGATGTTTAACAGAAAGTTAATGCTTCTCTTTTCCATAAAATGAAAATGAACGGTGATCAACGTCACCATAAATGTGGTCCATTTGACGAGTACACTGTATTTGTGTGAGGAACATACCAAAATTTAAGTCTATGTACATTAAGTTATAATCTTATCCTACACTTACTGTAAATCTCATTCATACTCAGAATGGCTACTATTACGGTCCTTTTATGATTTATGATTTTTGGTCACCATTTGGCTTCCACTGTATGGACATAAAAAGCATAAAAATATTTTACAAAATATATATTTTTTAAATATTCCATAGAAAAAAGAAAGTCATACAGGTTTGGAATGGCATTAGGGTGGGAAAATGATGACAGAATTTTAATTGTGAAATGTTTTGCAAATATTTAGGATTATTTATCTTTCTAATAAATAAATGACACTTTAATTTGGTATTTTGTTATACAATGTGGAGACATTCTGACATATTTAATTGTGCCTTAAGTGTCCAAATACTTTTAAGGGCCACTTTATTTAGGTTAAATAATAAATGGCTATGTAATTATGGTAACACTTTAGTATAGGAACCAATTCTCACTGTTAACTAGTTGCTTATTAGCATGCCTATTATTAACATGTTGGGTGTTTTATTAGTAGTTATAAAGCACATATTCTGCATGACCATATTCTGCATCCCTAATCCTACCCAATACCTAAACCTAACAACCACCTTACTAACTATTAATAAGCAGCAAATTAGTAGTTTATTGAGGCAAAAGTTGTAGTTAAGGGTTTGTTAATGGTGAGAATTGGACCTTATAATAAAGTGTTACTGTAATTATTTGTACTGTGGTAATTCCTATTGTTGAACATAATTATAAAGATTTACTAATGATGAGTTTAGCTCTAAACACTGGGATGATAAATTAATTACAGGCTAGAATTACAAATTAATTATTTCATTCATTTTATCAGGAGCCTTGCTGCGGTGTTGAAGTGTATCAGATCTTTCCAATAGCGCACACACACACACACACACACACACACACACACACACACTCACACTCACACACATAGCTAAGCCTAAGCGCTGATGCATTCAATACACATTAAACAAAATAAACCTCTATGCACACACTGCCCCTAATAATAGATTAATCACTTTCTTACTAACCTATGGTGCCAGGTGGGCATGGTTGCTTAGCAACCTGTCCCTGGTGTGTCCGTGGCCAGGAGATTTCAGCAGTGAGACGTGGGGCACAATAGTCAACAGCGACTGGAGTCTGCAGGGAGGGAGGCGACCGTGTCAGGGCTTCTGGGAGGATGTTGTTATGGCGGCGAGGCGGGGCCATGGTGGTTGTCGTGGTAGTAGTGAGAGAGGGGCGGAGCGTGCCCGTATATGGGCGTGGAGGAGTCGTGGAGCTGCGTACTGGAGGAAGAGCATCAGGAAGCAAGACTGAAGAAGGAGGATCTGGAAGAAAGAGAGGGAAGAAAGAGATATTTAATACTTACAATACAAATGAACATGACATTTTGCAATACACAGCAAAAACTGTTATTCTTTTAAAACACTCCTTTATTTAAAAAATAAATTACACAAAACTATGCATGTGTGTGTGTGTGTGTGTGTGTGAATTTATATATATTAATTTTATATATTTAATTATATATTATATATACAATACAAAAGCTATGTAGCTGTCAAGTGTTTATCAATTAAAATCACATCATTTTACATTTAATTTTCATATTTTTTAGATCAATCAATAGGTAGATAGATAGATAGATAGATAGATAGATAGATAGATAGATAGATAGATAGTCAAGTATTATAACTAAAAATACTATATTTATTTACGATTCACATTCATAATTTTAAATATTACAATTTTTATTATCAAAAATATAACAATGTATAATATTTGTTATTTGTGATTATTAAATATTCTAAGTATTTATTATATAATAAAAATGTTACTTATATATAATATGAATAATTATTAATATAGTCAAATATATTTAATATTATATATGTTATATTCTTTTAATATACATTAAAATGCGATATATCTGTCAATTATATATCCATTAAAAATATTATATTACTATATACTATATAATATTACATTTATTTAGATTTCACTTGCATATTTTTAAATATTACAAATTTAATTTTTGTACAGCTGCTGTTAACCTGTTAACATGCACCAGGACGCCAGCGCACTGAACGCTCTTTGTTTGCACATGTCATTGTTTATGAATAGATGAAATGAAACGGGACTAAATTAATCTTGACAAACAGTGTGGTACAATTGTTTTCAAGGCACTTCAGTGTCTATAACTTTTTATATTTTTGAGCATTAACAACTCTGGATGATGGATAGTAAAGCCCAAAGGGTCTTCTTTCCAAAGACACCAAAATTGTGTGTGTGGCACACTGAAGTCAGGAACTGTTACCATTTTAAGTTAGTTAGTCATTTTCAGCTGTGATTCCCAATTTGGGGGGTGCTGGCTAACAGGTTAAAGCACAGACATTTGCCCAAAGAATGCTGCTAAAACAGAGACATCTTCAATCTCTGTCTCTCTCTAGGCATCTCTGCTGTTTCAGGGATGACTGAATGAGTCAGGTTTCTGGAGAGTGTTTGTAAATGTGTGTCTTTGTGCCCTGTGCAGCAGTTGGGAGTGTATGTTTTGACAGGCCCGATCCCTGAGTGCAAGGACTTCAGAGAGGCAAAGATAGATGATGTTTAAACGTCATAACTCCCCACTGGCACGCTCTGTTCCTGTCTGTCTCTCTCTCAAACACACAAGCACACACCTGAGGGCCTGAATCAGGCATATAGCAGTCAAATGCATATATGTAGCTTTGTTTATTGATATAAAGTGAGAAAGAATCTGTCGGAAGCTCAGGATATCACATGACAGGGAGTAAACATCCCTTAAAGCCTGGACTTGACTAAACTATGCTGTAAGAGTTCTGTCTACAATACATGTGGATAGACACATACTAGCACACAAAGAGAGAGCCGAAGAGTAGAACTAAAGAGATAGCTTCCCTCTCTTTTTTCGTTACTTTTTGTTTCTTAGTCCCTGTCTTTCTGTCTTGCCGTGTTTATCTGGAGATGCTCTTGTTGCCGCAGCGACTGCTGGAAAAAAGGACAGAACTGTGAAGAGGTTTGAAGAAGAACACTATAGAGGACAGCTACTTTTTTTCCATTTCCATGTTTGTCTGTGAATTGGCCATGGTGATGTACTTTAATAAAAAGTGGATATGAAAAGAATGCAGGAACAAGATCCCACAAGGCTCCATTCTAGGACCGATGGAAATGTTTTTTTTTTTTTTTTTTTTACTGTAACTGAAATATATAGTTTTATATACAGTATCTTGGTATGTTTTCAGCCTTTGATTCAGTATAAATTTTAATATTTATGTATCTTATTAGCTCTGATTAGGCACACATCACTGAAAAAAAAAAACTAAAACTAAAACTCAGAACTGTAAGTAACAAAACCCATTTAAAACATGGTGAAAAATAACCAGGGCATGTTTTTCACTAAATGAACAAAAAAAAAAAAAAAAAAAATATATATATATATATATATATATATTATTATTATTTTTTTATATGCACCAGGATAACAAAAGAGAGTAATAAACACAAAAATTACATAAATATATTTTTACAGAAATATTTTAATATGCCTGCATGAAAATCTAAATAACTAAATCAGAGCTTTGAAATTAATTAACTGACACAACCAGTTTGAACTGATTCACAAACTGTAAATAATCTAAACTGCATTTTTTATTGCAAAAGAATGTAAAAATCCTGCAGTAACAATCTGTTACGTGACTAACTGTAAGTTACTTAAGCATACACTACCGTTAAAAAGTTTGGTAAATTTCTTATGCTAACCACAGCTGCATTTATTTGATATAAAATACAGCAAAAACAATAATATTGTGAAATGCTATTACAATTCAAAATATCTGTTTTCTATTTTAATGTGTATGTATGTATGTACAGTATGCATGTAATGTCACATAATTCTTCAGAAATCATTCTAATATGCTGATGTGGAGCTCAAGAAACATTTTGTATTATGTTGAAGGAAGGCTTTGCTTGTCTGGGTAGGGGGAACATCCCCGCAGTACTGCCTACATTGCAGATCCACCACTGACCCTGCCCTAATAGATTTAGCACATGATGTACTTGCCGGTGCATAAATTATACCTGAAAATGTGCACTAACAAAGCTGTGCAATCATAAGGCAGCGTGAGCCCTCGTTAGCAGTTCAGAACGAAAAATAGTTCCTCTTTCTTAGACTATATCCCACCAGACAGCTCTGGCTTATTATAGAGATGCACTGATCCAAATATCCCCTCACATCTCCTCTCATCACTTTTCCTGCCCTCTTTTCTCTTCGCTCTCTCCCCCACCTCCCTCTGTGCGGCAAATCTGACTGTGATTTTAAAGGGCCGCTGAGTGAAATGAAAGCACTTCCTGTTTCTATTTCTGTAACTGTCTGTGTGAGGAGCTACTGAGGCAAGACTCGGAAAGCAGCAGAGCATTCTACAGTGACTAATCGCTCACACACACGCTCACAGACAGGCATGGCACCCTCCCTTCCTTTTTCTCACAGAAGCCATTAAATGACAAACCAGCCCTTTCATCCACCTTCCAAATCTCTCCATCGCTCCTTTCTTGCCGATGACCGCCTGTCTGCCATGCCCTCCATGTCTCTAGATTGTCATCTCCGTGATACAGCCCACTCAGACACAATAGGGGTACAGACAGAGGGCAACGTGTGTGTTTTCCAATGGAAAGGGTGCTTTGATTGGCGGCCGATCAAAGGAAGTCTTCTATTCTCCGCATCGGTGGAAAGATGGCTGACTCACTCCTTGAGGGTAAAGGTCATTTATCCTCTATTACTCCAAACACTTTTAAAGGCAGCGTGACTTCAGAGTGGGCTTCCAGCGCGGTCTGTTAAGCCCATCTCTTCCTGTAGACTAACATGAAAGGGAAGGCAATATATAATCGGACGTCTATTTCCGACAACCGGCTTGTCGGAAAACCGCTGTCTGAAATCGGGTCATTTGATGTTTGGTCATACTTTCAGGTGTGACCAGAACGGCGAATCTTTCGGGGCTGCTCAATGCACACAGTCCTGTTAAATAAGCCCACACAGAGACAGGAAACAATGTCACCTTGCTGATCAGGACCAGTCAGAAGACAGCGTCATGGCAACCACGCAGGGAATCAGTGATTGGTCCAAGTTTGTGCTACAATCTATGATGAATTTTAAAACCTAGTAAAATTTCCATACATCTAATTTAACAAAGAATAGAGAGATAAAACAGGGTAACACTTTAGTATAGGGACCAATTCTCACTATAACTAGTTGCTTTTTAGCATGCCTGTTATTAACATATTGGCTGTTTATTAGCACTTATAAAGCACATATTCTGCATGACCATATTCTACATCCCTAATATCTAAACTTAACAACTACCTTACTAACTATTAATAAGCAGCAAATTAGGAGTTTATTGAGGCAAAAGTCGTAGTTAATGGTTTGTATATAGTGATAATGGGACCTTAAAATAAAGTGTGACCAAAAATATCAAACCAAGTGAAATTTACTTCAAGTAAACTAATGTTTAAAAGTTTGGGTTCAGTCAAATTTGTTTTGTTTTTTGTTTGTTTGTTTTTAAGTATAGATTTATTTAGCAAGGGTGCACTGAATTGAACAAAAGTCATGTTAATTTTACAAAAGATTTCTATTTCAAATTCAAATAAATGGTTCTTCTTGGTTTTTTCTTCTTAAATGGTTCTTTCCACAAAAATATTAACTGTTTTCTACATTGAAAATAAGAAATGTTTTTGAGCACCAAATCAGGGGTGTGTTTCATACACACTGTTTAACCACTTTAGTACAGCACATTGATAGAGAAATTAATTAGTCATTCCTGTTTCCTGAAAACGTAGAAAATGTTCACACTTATTTTAAATAAATTCACATTGTGTTTATTCACATTGTGAACCACATTGGTTCAACAATATAGGACTGTTATTAATCACATCACACGCAAGTTTCTAGATCATATCGAATTCTAGATAACAATTAATGTCAGATTATTTACATAAACAATAGAAAACCTTTCATTTTGTTAAATCACATTACATTCAGTATGTGGAGTACACTTTACTCCCAAAAACATGCTCACTCATTTAGAAGCTTTCTACATAATGTCATTTCTCAGAGATGCTGCTGCAATGAACACGCCATTTGAGGACTACTTAACTATTTTGTTCCCTCTTACATCATAATACTGGGTTCAAACTATACTGTTTCAAACTATAAAATAACAGATATGTTCCTTAGATGTAAGACAAAATATTTCACACAAAAATATTTGGTTTGGATGCATTGTTTAATGTGTCCAAACACAACTGGTGTCACTGACACCAATTGGTTAAAAGTAATTGTAAAAATGGCTCAGTGACATTAGTTTTCAGAAAAGGTCTAGAATCATTTGTATGCAAATGCCACTTGGTTTGATATTTTGTAAATAATGCAGTGACATTCACACATTTTTAAGTGTGACTTCAGTGTCCAAACACTTTTTGTGTCCACTGTTTAACAAAGAGATACAGGTCCTAAAAAGAGTGAGTTCAGAAACAAATAATAAAAAAGAGAGAATTTGTAATCATAAAGATGCAAAAAGCACAAAGAGAGAGGAAAAAAGTAAGCCCAGGCTCCTCTCCTCTTCCTCCTGTTATCAGCAGTATGGTAATAGCAATGTAAGTCCCCTTGGTGGGGTTACCGCTGTAATCCGCACCCTTATCCTCTCAGATCTACATGGTGAGATGCTCTAGGTCAGCAGTCTGTGTAAACGTGTGTGTGTGTGTGTGTGTGTGTACACGTGTGTAAGTATATGTGCAACCAAGGTTAAAATTAACACTTGCCAAACAGCAACTGTGAGTAAAAATTGGTGTTGCTAAATAAACTCAGTAACTGTCTAAGGAACTGCAACATTATACATTTTGGTTTAAATGAATTGGTCCTTTTTTAAACTGTTTGTTTGCTTCTTTCATGTCACTATGTGATCCCTGACATTAAAACATGCACAATGTTTCAATAAATCCATGTGTAGGTGATTACAGTTTTTTATTATTATTATTATTATTATTAACAGTGTTTCGTATGTCCCAGTTCAGTTTGTTGCAGCCATGATGCCGCTCATATAAAACATCAAGTCATTTAGAGACCTATTTAGATCTTGGCTGAATAAGACATTTTAATAAAATGCTTTTTTATTAAAAACAACTCTCTTGCATATGTGTACTGATAAAATTTTCTTACAGTCAAGTCTCAGATATATTTGCAGTGTATTTTATTCATAACATTTTCATAATTCAGCTATTAAAGTATCATTTTGCCCCATCAGTCAAATCTTCAAAACAATTCAAATACTCGCTTCTGAGTTCAATGAGTCAGTAACTCACAAGACAGACATGTCCAAATGAAATGGTTCTTGGTTCATTGAGTTAAGAGAATTGGTCAAACTGATTCAGGAACAAATTCTTTAGACCTGTTTCGTGAAACGGTTCAACTGATTCAGTGAAAAGATCTAACTCAAAATAACGATTTATTGACAAACTGGACATCAGTAAGAATGACCGCTATAAAGAACCTAACCCTCACTGATGTAAATGATGTGAGCTATTCAAATCAATGCTATTCAAGTCCAGTAAAGAACATCTTTTAATTACTTTGTCCTCAGTGGAAAGTTCACAATTAAATGTTTATCTACAATGCCTAAAGTGCTGGTTCTCAATTGTTTTGACTCCAAGGCCTCCCATTGTCCACAGCAATAATCAAACATCCTGGATAAGGATAAAGGAAAATGATTTAAAAGCCTTTTTTGTTCACACCTTCTACATAATAAAATATTTTAGACATTGGCATGGCTAAAATGTATTTTGTTGTTATAATAATGGCCATGGGGTTATATGTTAGAATTGATCAATTTACATGATTTTTCCACTTCTGGAAATAACACTTTCAAAATTAGGCTACCTCACATATCCAGGTTCTTTCAGAGGGGAAAAAAAAGCAGTTGTTAAGGGGGTGAATTAAATTAAAATGAATAAATAGTAGGGTTTTTTTTTAGTTGCCATGGTTTATTTGACATTTTTAAGTCATCTTAAGGCCTCTTTGGAGGTTTGCTGAGGACCCCTTTTTAAAAACAATTTATTTTTTATTTTCCTTGCATTTCCATCAAAACAAAAATAATGATGTGTCTACACGTTTTATGACAGGTGCAGTACAATGAGACAGACACCAGCTTGTGTATGATGCTGTGAATGACTCAATGATCTGTGCTGTTTGTCACAATTTTTCAAGGAAAAACAACATTGTCCTACTCTCATACAGGCAAAAATATAATCATTAAATTAAATATCTAATAAATACTTTATAATTATTTTTATGAAAATAAACAATATGCAAAATACAGCAGCGCTTGAGTAAAAAATATTTATGGAGCGGCAAATGTTTCCAACTCTCCCACTACTGGCAGGTGTAGTATTAAGCTAATTTTGCACCCTGTGTGCGTGTATACTGTATGTGTGTGTGTTAATGTTAGAATGCTTTTGAGCTCCGAAGTGTGTGCATACAAGTGTGAGTGTGAACATCACTCCATTACTGATTGATCTGTGTGTTAAACTCCCTGCTGGCGGATCCAGGTGCATTCGTGTTCCTGCGGATCGGTTTAAATACAGTTTTCCCTCTGTGCTGAACTGTAATTGCCAATGGAGAGAGTTTTAACCGTATGTTAGACATTCTCTCATTTAATAAAAGCAGAGAACAGAAGTCTTCACTCCACTAAAGGAGCACGGAGGCTATTCCACTTAAACTATCTGCGGTGCCAATCCTAACATATTACATTAGCATCAGACTTTAAAGCAAACCTGGAGGAAGAGGATTCTGGGTATGAGAGCGAGAGAGTTGAGAGCGTGCTTTAAAGGAAAGCAGATTAAACTGCTATCACCAGTAAGACTTCAAGATGTGTTTAAGTGAGAGACGGTGAGTGTTACATGTGAAACACATGTGTGCATGTTTTTTATTTCCTCAGTGTGAGCATGCTTAACAGAGCGGAACTAATTTCATTTCTATCAACCTTTAAAGCTATTTTTTCTATGGCGCAGAGTTGGTGTCTGTGATCTTTGGATGAACAGTTGTGTATTTAATATATGTACATATAAAAATAAATGGATGGCAGAAATTTACTAAGAATTTAACTGCTGATTCTGATTTGCAAATCTGTATTGTTTGAGCACCACATTCACCAATAGAACTATGCAAATCAAGTTAATAATAATGAACGCTAACAATTTGCAAACCACAATTCCCCATCTTGTTGGTCTGCTCTGATTGCTACATTGTGGAGGTTGCAGCAGACTATTGCAATCGGCATACTTTACTGGCAATGTACAGCATTACTCCACCACTGTGATCCAGACACCTGAATTGGCTCTTTAAAAATGTTGATTATATGCTTGACTGCACAGCCGTTCTGGATATATGCCCAGTTATAACACTCTTCTCCATTATGATGAGTTACTCCTAACATGATTAATAGAAAATGTACACAAAAATCACTTTACTGTTCATTGGTGTTAATATCAGAAAGGCCTGTTTACAACAAGTTGAATTTTCAGTGCAAAAATTATTCATGATTACATTTTTATTTGAATGAATATCTGTTAATTCATCTGCCGTCAATTCAACTGATCTTTTTATGAATTATTTTTCATTTCCTGTTCAAAATAAAGATGGCCACCCAAAAAGATTCATGCTTTTAGTCACATGCTGTTATATAAAACCATGATTTGGTGGTGCTCACATATACAATTGTGATAGCAGAGGAATCCGGAAGCAGACTTTCTTACTCTTGTGTTTAGTCTTTTGGTAAACACCATGGTGAATATAAAATTCTGAACAAATACACTTTGACTTCCTTTTCAAGCATTGGTCTGAACAGGCAAATCGCATGTGAAAATCAGACAGTATTTGTGTTATGTGTTGGTGTTAACAGGCCCATTAGCCAGTGCATTTTGTGGCTGGTTAATCTGAATTATGTGCAGTAGCGAATATGATGCAGGTTTTTATGCTGAAATATTGAGCCAAAAAAGTAGCGCAAAAGCTTGAATTTGCACCCAAGAGTGACAATGAGAGACCTATAAAAAAGAAAAGAAAAAGAAACCGAGAAGTAGCAAGAGAAAGTCAGCGATACAAAGAGGAAAGGAAAGCACATAACTGGGCAAATCTAATCTCTTTCAATCTTTTCATCTTCTCTCTTTACTGTTCCTGTAGATCTGAATCCTTCAATGTCCTCCCAGCTGACCTGAATGCCAGAGCTTTCTCAAGCACTTAAACTCTTCCAAGAGAAACATACTTTGTTCAGAACCATGAAGCACACATACATAACTTAGGCCCATCATCTATTTATAGCTGATAAAACTATATCCGCTATTAAAACTGTAGTACTCAATATGCTAGCACTCTGACTTACACATGAAAATTATTGTTTTAAAATAGTTATTTTATTCAGCGTAGATTTTCATTTTATTTTGTGCAGACTTAATAATACTAACAAATTATTAATAATAACTCCCATTAATAGTAAAACCATAAGTATAATAGTGATAATGATAATGTATAGTGAATAATAGTGAAATGAATATGAATTCTGGATCAAACAGAGGTAGACATTTTAAAAATCTACTTAAACCAAAGTTCTCAATATGGCAGCTGTAGAAAATAAAGTCCTGCCTTTCAATAAAAAGCAAAAACAAATTTTGAAACATCAATAATGGTTCATTTGTCTTTTTCCCAGTGTTTATGTTTTTCTTTAAGTCCGTCTAACAAATGTAATTTAAATGTATGTTTTTGACATGTTTCCATATTTTCATTCACATACCTGTACTTCTAACTTGTTTATTGCATTTTTGATTAGAAACGCAAAGAACATTTTGTCAGAAAGAAAAAAAATATATTTAGATTCATGATCTCTACTTTAAGCAAATAATTATGATTTTTAATTTATTAAGAATCGTGCAGTTCTAAATGAGTTAAATCTTGCACCAAACCTCTATTTCTAGAACATTCTCTCCTCTGCTGTATTGACAGAATGTAGTTGTTTTTCTCTTTCAAAGCTGACATGCAAACAAAATGAAAAACTAATTAAACCAAGATAAAATTTAATTAAAAGCTGAACTACAAAAAGATGGTGTTGTTATAGCAATATTCTCTTTGATATGACCACTAGACAGCGTCTGATCTGCATTAGTTTAGGTGGCTAACACTCCCGCTGTAGCTCAAGCTTTACAAGATCTTTGATGTGGAGTATGTTAATAAAGAAAATGAATGCAGGCAGGGTCATTAACAAGCACCTACATATATTGCAGTATATACAGTGGGGGAAAAAATTATTTGATCCCCTGCTGATTTTGTACGTTTGCCCACTGACAAAGAAATTATCAGTCTATAATTTTAATGGTAGGTTTATATGAACAGTGAGAGACAGAATAACAACAAAAAAATCCAGAAAAACACATTTCAAAAAAGTTGTAAATTGATTTGCATTTTAATGAGTCAAATAAGTATTTGACCCCTTTGCAAAACATGACTTAGTACTTGGTGGCAAAACCCTTGTTGGCAATCACAGAGGTCAGACGTTTCTTGTAGTTGGCCACCAGGTTTGCACACATCTCAGGAGGGATTTTGTCCCACTCCTCTTTGCAGATCCTCTCCAAGTCATTAAGGTTTTGAGGCTGACGTTTGGCAACTCAAACCTTCAGCTCGCTCCACAGATTTTCTATGGGATTAAGGTCTGGAGACTGGCTAGGCCACTCCAGGACCTTAATGTGCTTCTTCTTGAGCCACTCCTTTGTTGCCTTGACCGTGTGTTTTGGGTCATTGTCATGCTGGAATACCCATCCACGACCCATTTTCAATGCCCTGGCCCTGATGGTACATGGCCCCGTCCATCGTCCCTTTGATGCGGTGCAGTTGTCCTGTCCCCTTAGCAGAAAAACACCCCCAAAGCATAATGTTTCCACCTCAATGTTTGACGGTGGGGATGGTGTTCTTGGGGTCATAGGCAGCATTCCTCCTCCTCCAAACACGGCGAGTTGAGTTGATGCCAAAGAGCTGGATTTTGGTCTCATCTGACCACAACACTTTCACACAGTTCTCCTCTGAATCATTGGCAAACTTCAGACGGGCTTGTACGTGTGCTTTCTTGAGCAGGGGGACCTTGCGGGCGCTGCAGTATTTCAGTCCTTCACGCCGTAGTGTGTTACCAATTGTTTTCTTGGTGACTATGGTCCCAGCTGCCTTGAGATCATTGACAAGATCCTCCCGTGTAGTTCTGGGCTGATTCCTCACCGTTCTCATGATCATTGAAACTCCACGAGGTGAGATCTTGCATGGAGCCCCAGACCGAGGGAGATCGACAGTTATTTTGTGTTTCTTCCATTTGCGAATAATCGCACCAACTTTTGTCACCTTCTCACCAATATGCTTGGCGATGGTCTTGTAGCCCATTCCAGCCTTGTGTAGGTCTACAATCTTGTCCCTGACATCCTTGGACAGCTCTTTGGTCTTGGCCATGGTGGAGAGTTTGGAATCTGATTGATTGATTGCTACTGAGTTCCTCCAGTTAAATGAGTCTAAGACTGAGGTCCTACTCTTCGGCTCCTCTGCTTCTACAGAGGTTGTGGCCAGTATAATGGGGCCTCTATCTGGTAATCTTCATTCACATGTCAGAAACTTAGGAGTTACTTTTGACTCTGCTTTGACTTTTGACAAACAGATCAATGCTGTGGTTAGAAGTTGTTTTTATCAGCTAAAGAATATCGCAAAGGTGAAGTCATTCTTAACATTAAGAGACATGGAGTCTGTAATACATGCTTTTATCTCATCCAGATTAGACTATTGTAATGGATTGTACTTGGGTGTTTCACAGTCCCTATTGTCACGTCTTCAACTTGTCCAAAATGCTGCCGCTAGATTGTTAACTGGAACAAGAAAGAGGGAACATATTTCACCAGTGCTGATCTCTCTTCACTGGCTCCCAGTTAAATATCGTATTCATTTTAAATAATTGCTGTTTGTATACAAAGGTTTGCATGGACTGGCTCCGTCATATATCTCCGATTTCCTGTTTTACTGTAATGCTTCCAGGGAACTTCGATCAACCAGTAGTCTTCAGTTGACTGTTCCAAGGACACGCCTGAAATTGAAAGGTGACCGTGCCTTTTCAGTGGCTGCCCCACAGCTTTGGAACAATTTGCCATTTTATATAAGATCTGCTCCAACATACGCTGATTTTAAGTCTCTTCTTAAAACGTACTTATTTACTGTTGCATATGGTCTCAAGTAAGCACAGTGGTGTAACTGTAGTGTATTATTTGTTGTTGTGTTTTGTTTACTCTTGTATTTTGGTATATGTTTTAATTTTGTACAGCACTTTGGCCAACAGCTGTTGTTTTTAAATGTGCTTTATAAATAAATATGACTGACTGACTGACTGAGGACAGGAGTCTTTTATACAGGTAACAAACTGAGACTCCCTTTAAGAGAGTGCTCCTAATCCCAGCTCCTTACCTGTATAAAAGACACCTGGGAGCCAGAAATCTTGCTGATTGATAGGGGATCAAATACTTATTTGACTCATTAAAATGCAAATCAATTTATAACTTTTTTGACATGCGTTTTTCTGGATTTTTTTGTTGTTATTCTGTCTCTCACTGTTCAAATAAACCTACCATTAAAATTATAGACTGATCATTTCTTTATCAGTGGGCAAACGTACAAAATCAGCAGGGGATCAAAAAAAAAATTCCCCCACCGTATGTACCTGCAGATGAGGTCTATTTTTTTTTAAAGCTATTTACACCTTTTGAGATTTGTTTTGAAAATGAAGTACTAAATTCTGCACAGATCAGTGTGTGGGTTTAGAAACACATAAATATTCAAAGATGAAAAGTGTATTAGTTGTATTTAGTATTTGCTTGTTGTGTGAGCTGTTCTGTAATAAACTGACAGTGCATGTGAGAATCTATTCGCAATTTCTTAACTAAATCTCATACAATATGCTCAATTTGGACCCAGTTAAGAGCAAAGAGATACACTCTGCTCTGTTCTAATGGGGATGTCAGTAGATGCTGGAGATAATAACTGTTAGTTTACACTGTAGATAATGATTAATTCAGCTGCATTTCAGCTGAGCTGGCAAGCTGACTAAAATTGCAATACAATACAGCGCAAGTAGTGTGTCTGAACTCTAAATGTGAAGAAGGAATAAAACAAAGTGAAAAACAACCTGACTAATGGACTGCGATAACCTATACAATAACATTCTCTGAAAATGTAAGTCAGGGGAAAAATCCTGAAGGTCTCTTTTATCATTGACATGAATACTTGTATAAGTGAGCGAAAATGACAGGCCTTTCTAACTCTGCCAGTTCAGTTCTTCAAAGTAGATTTGTAACTGACAATCACAGAGTAGTACAATGCTTAAATTCTGACTCTGTGGGCGAGCAATAAATTTCACCTCTGACGGCAGACATACTTAAGGGTGCAGCTCACTCAAAAATAAAAATAAACTGTCATTATTTACACATCCTTGCTCCCCCAAAAAAAAAATATGAAAAAAATCACAACAAAAGTAGACCCTGTGCTATATTTCAAGTATCTTATGTAATCCTTGGAATACAGCACAAGGTCTATATTCCAAGTATATTCACCTTTGGTAAGCTCTCACAAATGAATTAGTCTGTTTGGTGAACAAATGATCAGACTGGATATTGAACTACTGTAGATCAGTTGGTTTTCTAAAAACAAACTGCTCAACAGATCTATGTGTTCACTGGTCCTGTTCACAAATTCAAAATTAAACAGATTCAATGGTTGCAGCAGTTCTTGATTAAACAAGACACTGGAAGGGAACGTCATAGTGTAAGTTTTGGGCTGATCCTGTTCCACAAAAACTATTGTAGTACTTCCAAAGACATGAGATATACTATAGCACACAAAATGTACGGACTATTTGTATCATGCTTTTACAATTTCTGGTAATTTTTCATGAATTCATTGAGAATAAATCATTTTAATGTTAATTTAATTTAATGTTAATTGTTTCTTTAAACACCTTTTTGTTTTTATATATAGTGTTTAAACATTAAAGTCTGGTAGCTAGTGTGTCAGTTTAAACTAATTACTGTATAGTGGCTGTGTCTACAGTAATGAAACCATATTAATCCAAGCAATCAACACAATTATCATTAACTAAGGCTGTTGTCACCAGAAAGTGAACCAGAAAAAGTGAACCAGATAGGGAACCAGCTGCACTTGATCTCAAAGCTGTTCTAAGTGAAGTAAAAGGCAACATTGTACAAAACAATCAAATCATCCTGAAAAAGCTTGGAGCGCGCAAACAAATTAGGTGTAAAAACATCTAAAGGCCGGGACACACCAAGCCGACTTCAAAGAACTAGCGGCGCTAGCTTACCATTTTGAATATCAGTAACATTGATAACTTAAATCATTTTAAGCGGCTCATGTTGTTATGAAAACATTTGCGTATTAGTATGATTGGGAAAGATCACGTAACATTTAAACAGCCTTCTGTCTGTACCGCCTTCATTTACGTGCTTGTTTTCATCACTTTTGCTGTAATTCTCGGGCACTGACTCGTTCGCTAAACTGAACATCCAATCAGAGTTGTCCCTTTGGCCGCCGGTCCCGACGGCCCCGACGCTGCAAACTGCCGCCAATGTGAGCCCGACGAGAGCCGACGAGTGGAACACACCAAACAAACTAGCCCGACCGTCGGCTTGGTGTGTCCCGGCCTTTAGATCACAAAATACTGTCACAAATGTAAAAGTATTTTTAAATGTAATTAAATGCTATATGTGGCTCAGTTACCAGTGGATTAAAAATAACACATTAGACAAAATGTACTTGAATTAAAGGGAAACTCACCAAAGCCCAATCTGTTGTCATTGTTCCCAAAGTCGAGAGAATATATGACAACATGGTAGTTGTTCCACACGTACAGCAAATTGTCTCGGGGGTTGTAGTCCACAGCTGCGATATATTGGTAGGAATTTGGGAATGGAATGCTGAGGTGTGTTTCACGGCTCTTCTCTGTGTTGTACATGTAGTCAATTTTATTCCCCAATGCTTCATTATCATCATCTTCGTAAACGCTCTTCACTACGTACAGGATTCCGCATATCATAAAGGCATTGGAGGCCGTTCGCTTATCGTATGATGTATCCCATGATCCCTCCACTCGGAGTGTGTATGGGTTGAGCTGACTGACCACAATTCGTCCATTGTTCTGTTCGGTGGCATAAATTACCCACAGTCCATTTTCATCCACTGCCAGATCGATGTCAGATTTCCCACCCCAGCGATACGGTGAGGTGTCATGGTAGTTAGCATTAGCAATAATCGCCTCACCACTCTTGATACGAGTCCGCAGGTCAAATTTAACAATGTTGCGTGTACGCTCCTTGTTGAAGAAAAGTGCACCATCATACACCACAAACCCGGTGCCGTCCACACGATGGGGTAGTTTGTATGTCGTGGTGGGCCGACCTGCAATAAAGTCCTCCTTAGATGAGTACTCAGTCAGTGTATCTGTGCGGTATGGAGTCCAGGGCATATAGTAGATCTTGTTGGATGACTGTAGGGGGTCTTTACACCATGATCCAGACTGGTGGTCTGACTCAAAGAGGTGTTCACTCTGGTACACACCTCTCAATACACCTGGACAGAGAAAGACTGAAAGAGGAAGAGGGAGTGAGTTGCAGTCATTTTTTAAATATAATTCAATAAATTTTTCTCTTATCTATTAGTCATATACAGTTATAAAAATAGTTATTAGTTGGAAAAATACATAAAATGCAGTTCACACATACAATGGCCTTTTGTACTCTCTATTATGAGGAGCATGTTTTAATTTCTGAATTAAAATGTCAGGGTGATACAATTGTCCTGATGTAATAAAGAAAAGTCTATTTAAAAGAAAGAAATTACTAGAAAGAAGTCCTTATTAAGTACTTTGGAGTAATCTTGTGTGATGTCTTTGAAAAAATATTCACTAAATCAAAGTCATGCAACCAAAAAAATCATGTGGTGCAGCCAACAGGCAGAAATATGCAAAAAAGGCCCATGCAGACTCATGACTGTCAATGCCAATATGTATCTTAAAATATCAGATAATTTTACCTTTTTATAACAAGGCACGATTAGATCAGACTGTAAAATGTCATGTGGTGTGACTTTCCAGGCATTTGTATGAATGAATAATTCATGATATTTGTAAACATTTGTACTTTTTAGATTGAAATATATTCCATTTTGGGAAAATACTGAATATTATGAAGGTATAGGCATTTTTTTACTTGATAGTTATATCACATGACATGACCATTATTATATTTATTATCATCAGATTGAAACAAAAGTCAAAACTACATGAATAGAAAGAGCATTTCTAAGGACTTGGCATGTGCGTTTTTTGAACTAGATTTTTATAAAGATTTCTCCTTTTCTCTATTGTAAACACTCTTGTATGTCATTGATCCATACTGCACACTAACAACTGCAATGGTCTGCAACCAAAGTTATCAGAAAGCTACATGCTTTGAGCCTGAGAGAGAGAGAGAGACATCTATTAAATCATATCTGATGACTAGTAACCCGATTTACAGTTCATGACTCCTGCAGAATCCCTCAGGAGGTTCTGAAAATCTGTCTCACCGACTTCTCTAACCCTGAGGAAAATTCACACGGTGTGAACATTTATGTGGGGGTTGGTTAAGAATCATCACCCTATTATTCCTGGTACATTAAATGTGAAGACGAAAATAATCATCTGTTAAGCCTTATGCAAATCAACCTTAATTTGTCCTCCAGAATTACAGCTTGTAATACTAACATTCTATTGCATGACCTTACCCAAAATATATTGCTGGCAAAAATAGTAACAGTATTTTCTAACCCTGGGAAAATTTCTGGGAGTAATTCAAACTACAATTTGAAGCACTGTGAAAAATCAATGACCAATAAACACAGTTGAGACTGGCTTAAAGTCAGGGTTAGCCACCATCCGTACAACAGGCTGGGCTGTCATGCATATCTTACAAATGTACAGTCTTGTGATAAAACCCTCTGTGTGTGTGTGTGTGTGTGTGTGTGTGTGTGTGTGTGTGTGTGTGTGTAAACGTCTAATGTTTTCGCTCTTTTTGATTTATAATGATACTCCTGCAAACCATGCAGATATACTTACATGGTCACACACAAACAGAGAAGTGAGTGCACAAACAGTCACACGGAATGCCTGCCACAGTATCGGCCCTTTCCCACCATTCCGTTCCCAGAATGAGGGACATCCTCATGGGAAGTGTGGCTGGTATTTTAACTGTTACTGGATGTTTCCTTTTATTGTTTTAGATGCATTCATTTTCCACAATATGTCTTCATCCCGGAAGTTTTCTTGGCCTTTGATAAACTCAAGTATATTAAAGTTTCTCAAGTTTCATTACTTTTTTACTTTACCTTGTTTTGGTAGCCTATCCTTTTATTTTTGCCTTTCTAAATTCATATTCAAGCATTCAATTCATGTTCATTTGTATGGTGCCTTTTACAATGCATTTCATTTCAAAGCAGCTTTACAGAAAAAAATATGTTTCAAATATTACAAACAAGAAGCCTGCGGTGACTGTGTTTTGCTATTGGAGAAAAACCTTGAGAGGCTCCTAACTGAGTACACAGTAAAAATGACTGTTATTTTTCTGTTATTGTCAATTTAAAATTTGCTTTTTAATATGCATGTCTTTCTATTCCAAATCAAGGCAACCGGACAAAAAAAGCTCCAATTTTAAAATGCCAATTCACAATTTGAGTGTTCTCGCCATTTGATAAATTTGATAACTATTCATGCGTCATCTCTAGCTATGCGGAAAATTAAGTTATTATGTTAAGGTCTGACGGTCTAGATTCCCCCCAGGCCATTCAAGAGACAAAACATCGCAAGACATCAGTTTCACACTGCCACTTCTTGTGGTCAGCACAACCGGCAGCTTAAGTTTTAAACAGTGGCAACACCTCCCTGTTCATCTGATACATGGTAAACCACCAGATACACTGAGACAGATCAAGAGAGAGGAGACAGTGAGATATAGAGGTCTAATTCAGGGAGTAAAGCCTTGGTCTGAGATCAAGTTTCTCCTCCGCATTCCTAATATAAACCATTATGAGCTACTGATCGCCAATCTGTCATTAGTATCAAATAACACCATAACAGCCTGACAGTGAATTACACACTTAAATTACATTAAAGTAATGGAAGTAATGGACCTACCTCTCTGTTCCACTTCTGCATTCACAAAAGGGTGGAAGAAGAGAGAAAGAGAGAGAAAGAAACAACAGATTAATGATGCAATATTAAATACTTCACAGTAATTCAATTCCATATGCATGTAATGTGCGTCGTGTCTTAACCCAATCTTGTGAAAGTAGTAAAATGTGCTTCATTTGTATTCTAGAAATTCCATTAACAAAGTGATCATAATTTTTGAAAACAAATATAGTGTGTCCATGTGATATTAGACTATTAACCAGAAAAATGTATGTATAAAAACAAACTAGAGACAGAATACAAAAAAAGGAAGAAATAGGGTTTGTTTCACAAAAATTGTTCATGTTCCTTGAGTATTGTGATTTAGATACAGACCAGCTTTCTTGGCCAGCCTTCTTGACTAATGAATAAAAGACACAGATTTAATGTGTACCATTATTTATTCACTTGTTTCGTATAAATGATATGGTTAACTCCAATTGGGTTTTACACCAATTTTAAAGCTGAATTTTCCAAATTTTATATAAAAAATTGTAGCCTGACACAACATCATTGTGAGTTAGGGGCAAGACTATTTGTTTGGCTGACCAATGAGGGAGAGTGGTTTAAAAGTAGTTTGAAAACAACTAGTATTTTTGAAATTCCATTTGTGATGGTAGTAATGTGAAAATTACACACTTCAAATTATCTGTTTCTCACTTTAATTTACTGCAGTTTTAATATCTTATTAGTTTTAATCTTGTATGTTTCTATCTTTGTAAAATTTCTATTCACATACACTTTTATACTTATTTTAAATATTATGCAACCAGCAGTGGAAGACTAAAATAATTTCATTGTACTCATGCAATGACAATAAGAGCTTGACTTACTTTGAAAAAAATTACAATCTAGACAGTCGCTACAATTTATGTTCCTTTGTGTGTGTGTGTGTGTGTGTGTGTGTACTTCTCTATGAAATATGCATGAGGATGAACTGTTAATGCATCACTCAATAAATAAGCCACCACACAAGAAAGAGACTGTGTGAGTGTGTGAATGAGGTACCAGGAGATCTGATTTAGAAGCAATTATGTCTCCTACACACACACCTAGTCGAGTTTCAGTCACATTGTAAAAGGATCAATAACAGATAGTCATTGGCTGTCAGTTATAATGTATAAAGAAGTGATGCGTCTAGGCCCACCGGGAGGTTATGACTTCCTCTACTAGTACTCTATCCATCACAACTGACAGGCCGATGTGGGTGATGTTACAGATTTCTACTGTATGTTAACCAAAATCATTTGTTCCGTATTGTGACGGACATCTGAGTAAAACAGATTATTAAAAAAAATTGTAGGTCAGGGACATGGTTCTTTCCACCGTTTGTTGATTAGATGGTGGCAGATCTGAATGTGAGCTTGCGGTCAATTGTAAGTAAGGGGTGGGGTTTAAGCGGACTAAATGATTGGAGAAGTCCAACATATGTCATCAGAAAGAAATATGCTGTCTCACTGGAAGATTGACATTTTGATTAAAGAATTAAGAAAAAAAGGAAAAAATTAAATGCATGCACAGATAAATTGTGCACAAAAATATCAATAATATGCATTTAGAAAATAGATTTCCATTTCATGCCAACATCAAATATTGATTGTTTCCAAACAGGTTTCCAAAACACTCCCAGTCAGTCATTGGTCAGTCAAACAGATAGCCCCTCCCCAAATTCACGCTATTGGCTGAGCCAATGTTGCTATGCTAGGCTAGCAATGAAGTTCAAACAAACAGATAAGACAGTGCCAAAAAGAGACAAGATACATCCCATTTCACATACTTCTGCACTATATCTGCCATTATGTGTAGTGCAAAAACAGCTAAATGTAGTGCAATACGAACATTTTATGTATGTTTATGTATTTCTACATGGCCTTTCAGTGGTCACAGCTTTCCCTAAGTATCGAAAGGGGAAGGGCTAAACACGCTAAATACTTTGTAACAATTCTTCTCACCCCGATATCATTCCAAACATGAATTACTTTCTTTCTTCTGTGTAACACAAAAGAAAATATTTTTTTTCTTTTTGTCCATACAATGAAAATCAGTGGGGTTGTTTTGGAAACCTACTGACTTATATTGTATAGACAAACACAGTTGGAACATTTTTAAAACGATCTTTCTTTTGCATTCCACAGAAGAATAAAGCTGGGATTGGAACGAGTATATGATGAGAGAATTTTCATTTTTGTGGTGAACTATCCTTTTAACATAAATAGACGCAAGATTCCTAGACTGTAATTTAAAAACTACTTTATTCCCTCCATAAAGACAGTAGTTAATCACACAGATCTAAGGAGCAGGTACTGAGTATCTACAGTATATGAGGTGAAGTTTTTTGAGTGTGTAGGTAAAACAGACGTCCCATATTGAGGCCAAAGCAGAAAGGTTGACTGGAGTTCTGCCAACTCCTCCATCACAGGGGAGAAGAGAAAGCCAGAAAAACCTCAAGAAAACATTTGGAACATGTTCCCATGGGTTTCTAAGACTGAAGTAATTAAATTACCTGCCTGTGTGTGTGTGTGTGTGTGTGTGTGTGTGTGAGCATGTGAGACTGTTTGTGTGCGTGTCCGTACGTATGATGGACCTCCCCACTAATTAGTGGGCCTGTGGAAAAAATGTTTTAGGCCTTTTTTTGACCAGATGGTCACAAACACACATGTATGCACTTATGAGCACTCACACACACTTCATGACCCCTATGCGCAGGACGATTTATGGTCAAAAAGAACCGTGTGTGCATCCTGTCTGTGTGTCCTTTGTGTCATTTAGCTCTGTGCAAGAAATTCCACCATGTCTCTGCTATTCCACCCATTTGTGAATCAGTATGAGTGTGTATGTGAATGTGTAGGTGAGACAAAGTGTGTAAGTGTATTCAGGCTTTTCCTGCTGCCAGTGCCGCAGTCATACGATACTGATTTATCGTCACCGTTGCCATGGCCACCCCAGATTGGAACACCAACCCCACAGAAACTGTGAGAACTTGAAACCACATCGCTCAACCCTCGGATGATTGACAGGCTCTTTTCCTGTGAGTCATGGCAAGGGACGAGGTCGGACAACAGCGAATAAATGCAACAGAAGTACATTCATATGCATTTTTCTGTCAGGTACAAGTTCATATTTGGTGACAGATCTGATTGAGGTGCCAGGTAGCACTCACTGCAATGCTAAGCTGTTAGGAAAGTTTTGGAAAGATTAGAAACTTAATCATTTTGATATGAAAATTTGACAGTGACTGAGTGAATAAAAACCTGAACTAATGGAGTCATTATTATGGTCTTGAGGCTCTTTGTATGAGTAGATGTGAGTGCACTTGTTTTTCTATACTTGTGAGGGCCAAATTTCAGAAAATGCCCCTGTCTTGAATGTTTAAGCTCTATTGAAATTATTTGTGGTGTAATGTTTATTATTAAAGTCCTTTACCACAGTTTCTTTAAAAAAAATAAAATAAAGCAAGAAAGAACACCAAAAACTGCAGGTACAATAAGGCACTTACAAAGTACTGAGGGCCAGGCAATAAAAGACTGAAGTACAGCCACACATTATATGCGTTGTCATGGGAATCTACTGGCCATCTGGCTAAAGTTATATCCAATATTTCAACCAGCTTGTCATGATGACTTAACCTCAGTAAAGCCAGTAAACCTGGCAAATATCACACCATACATGCAATAATACCAGAAAGGGACATGACGTAACTTTCTGTAAAACAATGTTTACAGAAATCACAATAGAGTTACATCAGGAAGGCATAATTTCATCTACCAAGAAAAGTATTTCTACCTCAAAAAGAACAATTCAAATAATAAACAGGCTTTTACTGAATAATTAATGTAAAAAATGCAATCTTCACATTCCAAGTGTTTCTATAACCACAATTTCTGCTATATAAAAGAAACTCAAGGGACAAAGCTAAATCATTTTCTGTGGTAATCAACATTATGCTACAAATGTTGTCGACAGAGCTTAACTTTAACCTGGAAAATTTGTTTTAAAACAGCTTGAGGCTGCTGGTATTCTATATGTGCATACATATATATTTACTATATTAGTGAAAAGTTTAAAAAGTAGTAATACCTTAATTAAAAAAAAAATGCTGAAAGGGTTATATTGTAGAAATTATAACTTGATTTTGCTATTTTAAAACAAAACAAAAAATATCTGGGTTATAGCAAAGAACTTGCAGTACAATGGAAGTGAATGTGTTCATTTGTAAATGTTAAAATACTGACTGTTTTAAATGTATAGCCACATGGCATAAACAATGTTTTATCCAATTTTAACTTTCTTTAAAAACCCTAAAAACCTAAAACAGCCATACAAATGATAAAAATAAAAATAAAAACTTTGCAGGTCAAACGATTCACACAAAAAGGCAGGTGCCTTCATTAAATTATAAGCTTTACATTTCTGCTTGTAAATCTTCAAAAATTGCCTTTTACTTCCACTGTAACCTTGAGGGCAAATCAAAATAATTTTTGTGGTAACACTATGGCAACACTATGCCACAAATGCTGTCAATTGTATAAACTTGTATTAAACCCAGAATATTAATTTAAGTCTGACGCATTCATGGATCTTTTAGAAGTAATAGCACACCTCTTCTCAACAAGCCACGCAATTTTAAATATAATTCATGTCTATAGCCTGTAGCACAAAAGAATGAGTTATACACCAAAGTTTAATACTTAAAAGTTAGAAGTTTGTTCAAATCCCTAAGTATGAGAAATAGCAATAGCAATGCTGAACAAAGCTTAATTTAAATATGTATGTGTGTGAGAACTTACTGTATGGCACACACTCGTATTGAACCTCAAGGTATTTGTACGTTCCAGGACACGGGTCAGGAAAAACATCAGGGCCAGCAATGACTGCACACTGAGTTCGGTTGTTACACCTGAGAGAGAAAGAGAGAACGATACAAGCAGACAGATAAAGCAAGGCTATTAGTTCAGTTCATTCAATATCAGTCTGACATTAGGCGTATGAACCATATGTACTCGTTCAATATGTACGATAAAAATTAATGAGCCCTAAAATACCATTTTCATCAAATGAAAGAAAAACTATACTTTTACTCAACAATCTCAATGAAGCTGAAAGACTCAAAATGTGGACTCAGGAACACATGCTGTTGTTCAAATGTAATTCTTATGTAGGTCGTATGTACATGTAGGGCTGAAAATACAGAGCAGAACGAATTCTGGCACAAAAAAAAACTGAGGAAATGACAAATCCTGCTTGGCAGGAACACATGCACACACATACGGATGACCACCACATGACATCTCTGTCATATTTCATGATTATTATACCCTATAGAAATACAAGCACACACACAAAACACAACTGACACGTGTACAAACACACACAAGAATCTTAAAGCGCAGTTATATCTCCCTCAACGGGTAACCATGGAAACCTTCCAGTCCAAACCCATGGGGCACTTAAAATGCACACATAGACACACAAACACATACTTCAGCTTTTTAAGTTTCCAACCTTAGCTTCACAAAATCATTATAAGACAAGCGACAGTCTGACGGACTCAGGTGTGTGTGCGTGTGTGTGTTTTGCCTCTTACTTTTCAAGCTGTCAAACAGTGGAATATTATATATAGGATTGGTTTCTTGGCATTTGTGTATATTTGTGTATAAGTATGGATGCAGGTATGTTAAGTGTGTGTTACAGTTTGGGTATGTGTGTGTGGACCCTAATTGCTGTGCTGAGTGAGTGTGACAGTCATACTCCCAGAGTGCTGTGGGGCATCTCTGGTTTCCGGGGCGACAGTTCTTGTGTGGCAGTGTGCAACACTCAGATATGACCTAATTTAGGAGGAGAGGAGAGAAGAGGAGATTTTTTGTCTTTTTCTTTAAAGGTAAAGATTTGCATGCACAAAACACCCATTAGCCTCCTCAATGCCCCGCCTAAGAAATGTTGTCTCGGGTTTTGTGTTTTAGATTTGTGCTCACAGTTGTTTGGGTGTATGAGAACGGTCCGATCAGACAGGCTGAAGTGAGGAGATGACTGAATGAACTGGGGCAGCGTGTGTCACATGAATATATCAGCATCATCCAGATGTACAGAGACACTGGCCTTGAAGAACATCACCTGACTGAGATATCAGAGGGTTTCCTATGTGTGTGAATAACTGTTTCCTATTTCGCTCACAAACACACACAGGATATTATGATTTGTAATCATTTGATGACATGGGTCCAATAAGGTAGGGCATTTTTTATAGTTATGAGCATCCTTGAAGCTCAACAATAGAGTATCACGCTAGCAATGCCAATATGATGGGTTCGATTGTCGACACTGACGGCAATAAATATAAATTTGTGATCAATTCAAAAACCATCTGCTTTAAGAAAGAATTCCACTTTGATGAAATCATTGAATAAAGATGTAAAATGTCAACAACAAAAATATAAAATGGTTTGACAAGTGCGGTTACATATTTTGAAACAGTAAGTTGGGAACATGCTGAAGAGTTTGTCTCTTTTGAAAACAGCCAGTAGCTTTTAGTTTACGTCACAGCTTGGCAAAACCACAAATCCCCTTTCCTCACAATCAATAGAAGGTTAGGAAGGAAAATCTCGAATCAATAAATAAAGAAGCATGAGCAGCACACAAGCGAATTTGAACGAACTTGCATTGAATTTGCTACAGTACATGCTATTGCTATTTTAAAAAATGACATAATTTTGTAAATGTACAGTACCACAGTACATGCGGTTACACTTTATTTTAAAGTGTCCTTGTTACAGTGTAATTATACATTTAAGTACTGAGTAATATTAATTAACTACATGTACTTACTATATAGTTAAGGTTAGGATTAGGTTTTGGCTTAAGGTTACTTGCATGTAATTATGCATAATTTATTATTATAATAATAACATATGCAACATGTGTAACAAGAACACATGCATATAAGATCTAGATGTAAGTTCCAAGAAGAGAAAAGCTATATACAGTATAATTGTTTTTCATTATTATTAAAGTGTAAATGACACAACTCTAATTTTGATTTAATTGGTCATTAAGGACAAATACCACAATGTGCCAGTCATATTGTATTTTACTCTAAAATCAAAAGAAAATAATAAGAAATTAAATATTATAGAAAACAGATATTTTACTGGTATATGCAACATATTTATTTATTTATTTGATGACACTATTGGCATGACAAATAAGCATATTCACCCCCAACTTCTCTTACTGTAATGTGAAAAAAATTATTACTGTAATACAGTGATCAAAATGATGTTTTGATTAAAATCAGCATAAATTAAATTAAATACAAATACAGTGCAAATACAATTGAAGTAGAGTTTTTTTTGCATTGCATTGCAGTAATAATATTTTGCACACTACAGAATTGGGGATGAATATGATATTAGATGAAATATTCATTTTTAACAAAACCAAAACCATTTCCACATGCAATGTAACGTGATCAATAATTTGAGAAAATCAAACACCCTGACCAATCACAGGCTCTCTCGCCGTTTTCATTTCTGGAACAAATGTTTAGCATGCAGCGTGTGAAATCAGTTCTATTCTCTCTCCTCTGAATTGCATCAGACCTGCTAGTTGAAATCTCTTTGTGTAATATATTATGTCTGCCAATAGATCTTGGATAAGGGGCTCCCAAACAATCACCTTCCAATTACCTCCCCTCATTGATTAGAGCATTAGCCCGCCATGGCACACACATACACACACACTCTGTGAATACATTAGCCCAAACTGAGTGAGATGTAAAGGTCAGACAAAATGAGAGAGAGCGAGTGACAGAGAGAGAGGGAGAGCGGGAGATGAGGTGGAGAATGATAAATGATGTGTGATTCCAGCCACAGCTTCTATAAAAAGCAGCGGAGCAGGACCGAGAGATAAAAAAGGCGAAATCTTTCTCTTGTCTTCTGTTTCATGGAACGTTTCCTAATTCCTCTATGGGAATTATACACTGTTACATTCTGAGCGTGCCTTGCACAATAGCAGTTCAGAGTTATAGAAACTGAAAAATCTATCTCTTGTGTGTTGATAAAAGCGGGCTGCCAGCATCTAAACATCTAAATCGAGTCTCACACGAGAATGTGAGCATGTGTTACAGGTATATTTGCGTGTGTGTATGAAAGAGAACTCATAAATGGTAATTTCCTCCACATTGACTCTGGGCATGGTCTATGGCCTTGCTAATTGGATCTTACAGTCTGGTCTACCCTGAGGCAGTGTGTATGTGTGTGTGTGTGTGAGTGTGTGGCAGCTGGCAGGTGGTATAACAGGCAACCTCAGGGCAGGATATGGTGCTCGCTCCCTTACACATTTCCACTGATTACACACACACAAACACACACTGGGAGTCATTCTGAATGAACAAAAAACTGTATAATCAAATCTGTCCGGTTCGAAATTAAAAACATACAGTAGAAGCCGCCACATTTATGAATCTTTTATGAGGGCAAGGCATGCCGTTACGCAGCATGACACATCCGTTCATAGTTTGTGATTATTCTCATGCGTAGCCCATTCCCTACATCCCTACATCGTTCTTCTTGTGCCATGGGGTGCCAGGTTGTCATCCCCAGTCAAAGTCAAGGTCGGACAGATAGCAGGCTGTGCTCTCGGCATTAGCCGGAACTGAAACGATAATGTTTCTTGTGATGCAGATGCTAATGGGGTTTTGTTCTGCGTGGGTTCTGTTTTTCTCTGTAGCTCGGCTTCATCTGTGCAGTTTGGAGGCAAAGAATTCATTTGTCCTGCCAGACAACTTTGAAAAATGCAAACAGGGTGGCTAATATGTTTGAAGGCTGATGTTTGGGGCGTTATGTAACGTGGACAATCTCAAATGAGTACATCTGATTAATTCCGTGTGCTGTGTAAAAAAAAAAGCGCTGCACAAATATACGCTTGCATTGTTCTGCATGGCGAACACCTGCTTTTGAAGCGCAATGTCTTTTTTCTGTTTTTTATTACGCTCTTATGTGCTAATTATGCCTACAAATCAAAGTGTTGACAGTTTCGCTCTCCACAATGAGCTCAGCTGAAACCTAACACACAGCCCACGTACACACTGCAAAGTTTTGGGAGGGACAACCACATTTAAATGCGGGAATAAATACCCTAAATTATTATTCCATGTGTGTATGGAATGCAGGATTCACTCCAAGTTGCAACAGTTGACAGTGATAACTCAATAGCAGCATTACTGCATTACCAACTAGCTGCTCAGTTTGGGTCTGCACATACTACTCAGATTTAATGAAACTGCAATTGTCACTGCTTGGATGTTTTAGCAGTGAATTTAGTTGTAGAATGTGGTTTGTACTCACAGTCATTCACGGTCATTTTGGAAAGGTTAATTGTAAAGTAAATTTCTGCAAAATTTATAAGCATTCTGTCAGGCACATAATATCTTTAAGTGCTACTATATAAAATGCTAAATGAAAACAATTCTTTTTTTAAAATAAAGTAATACATACATTTTAATTTTTTTTTTTTTGGCCAGTATTATTTTAATATTATTTATATACTATTATATAATTTTTTAATATTTTGAGTTAACTTTCATTTTCATATTTTCAGCTTTCATTTTAATTTTAGTTAAGGATTTAGTAATTTAGATATGTGCTTTTGTCATTTTTATTAGTTTTTTGTATTTCTATTTAAGCTTTAGTTTTTCATAACCTTGGCATTTTCATTTTTTTTAAAAAAATTCAGGTAATTGCAAATACAACATTTCTAATTTTCAGTTTTTTTAAGTTTACGTTTTTTTTTTATCTAATTTCTAACATTAAAATATTTTAATAATTTTATTTTTAGTTAACAATTACAAGACTTATAGCCTCCTATCATTAGTATTCAGTAGCCAACAACATTATTATTTTCTATAAATAGAACAAATTACATAAATTCTTTCTGCTTGAGAAATCTTATCAAGCTTGAATAAACTAATTATGTAAGAACGTTGAGAGCAGACATTGTCTCCTTTAAAAACTTAAATTATATAATTTCCTCTTCACTGTGCCATTTAATATTAAATAATATAAAACCCTATTATTTTAAAATAAACAAGCAGCGTGATGAGAGGAATCAAAATTCATGGACACATTTAGATTCAATGAAATTAGAAATTAGAATTGAATTTCTATGACCGTCTACACGCACAGAGAAATGCACATCATTTTTAAAACTATTTTTAAAAAGTACATCACATGAAAACTTTTATATTACAATAGGTTTATAATTTCACCAGATGTTGCGGACACAAATGGTCCTCCATGATGGAATGACTCATTTAGCTGCAGTGTGTACGTAGCCATGCACTGACACACACACACACACACATGCAAAGACGCACACATTAATACAGCCTGTGAGACAACAATAGAGCACAAAGCATGTGAATGTATCTCTCTACCTGAGGCCCATAATCTTGTAGGCATCAGGCAGATAGCAGCGAGTGTTCTCCATTTGAGCGGGGTCCGAGTCACAGATCTTGTCATCTGTGCGCCCATAATTGGCGCTCTCGATCATAATGACATCGGTGCCCGGGCAGCGCAGCTCGATAGGATAACCCTCACATGACAGCTCTCGACGCACCACAGCCATCGGCACTGGAGCACGACTTAAAACTGTGAAAGAAGAGAGAGAAAAATATTATGTTGAACAAACTATGAAACAAATTTAAACACAAAAAGAGTGTTCTTCATCTTTCATTCACGCACTCTCTCTCTCAGACATAAAATAATCCAGTTTTTGAGTGTGTTAGAGAGAGACGGCATGTAGCAAAAAGAATAGTTATTGAGAGCAAAACTATTCTTCATTATACAATAGAAAGATCTCATATCTGCACCCAAAAGTCACATCTATCTAGTTATCATGTCCTCAGTAATAACCTTTCTTTAAATTACACACACACACAGACACTTAAATCAAAAATTACATTCTTTACCGCCACCTCTTTCCTGTTACCGTAGCAACACACTCCTTTCCCCGCATGACGTATAGCCATAGACAAACACCAACACAATAAACTGCATTCTAATGCGTACACAGACACAGACAGACTCAGACACCCTCACACACACTCGCTCTTATGAAATTAATCTCAGGGATGTGAATGACACTTGACTGTGCACGAGTTAATTTCATATTCTGCTGCTGCATCCGATTAGCACACACACTGACAGCAGAGACGCCACATCATCATCCAATCAGGATCCAGGATTTAACCGTCGCCATCGCAATCGTTTCCATTGAGATTCAACAACGCACACACACACACACAAGAGCCATTCTGATTCTAAAAGAAAGCAAAGGCCAGCAGAAATGACTGTGCGTGAGTGTGTGGGCAGGGCTGATGTATAGAACTGAAATGGCTTATGGGTATAATGTAGGTTATTGGTTTAAACAGAATCGAGTGCAGGCAGGAAGGCTGCTGTCGAGGTGGAACTGTGTTTTAGCGCCCTTGAGACTGGTGGAAGGTGAGTGCAAGAGAAAAGAAGCAATCGATGACAGTGAGAAAAAAGGAGAGAGGCTGAATGAATGTGTGCGTTACAGAGATACAGGGAACGTCGATGAGGGAGCGCTTGTGTTGAACGTTGCCTTGATGTTTTTAAAACGTCCCCCAAATGGCCAATTCCCCAGTGTCCTCTGAGCTCAAACCGTTACGCAAAAGGTCCCCTTGAGGGACCGAGTTGTGCACACGGGGTCGCACTCGCATGTGGCACACACACATAGAGAGTCTAGACGTCTGTATCTATGATTATTGATCTGTCAGATCCTCTTACATCTGCACTCTATCTCACACACTTTTAACAGGTTCACACACAATTTTTATAGTTATGGATCGGCCCATAAAATGGCTCGTTCACTGGAAAATAATCCAGCTATATTTCATATTTCACTATGGTGTTTGGCAAAATGCAGCTATCTATTAAAAGGCTTTGGAGTTGTTTTTGTTTGTGTGTTTCAAATTTCTCTCCCCATATGTGCGTGAGCGCCTTTCTGCGTATGTGTGAATGTTTTGATCATAACGGATGTGCAGTGGTTGTGAAATTCTGTGATTGCTCATGAATCATTTATTGCTGCGAGAAGAGATGTCTCAATTAATAGTTTCCAAAACTTTTAATAAGACGCAAAAACTTTGTGGAATTTTCACTGAAGATTTGAGAGCTGCGCGCTTCGCTCTCATTTGGCTCATCTTTATCTGACAGTCTGCACTTCAAGGTTGGGGGCCAACTAATCAAATAAAAGCAGTAAGACATCTCATTTATCCATCTCGGCGAAAACAACACAACAAGGAAATAATTGGCTTTTGTCTGTGTGTGTGCGTGTATTACCGAGCGTGACGGGCGTGAAGAGGGCGAAGAAGAAAAGTAGGCGTGTGGACCACATGACCGCCGATGACCCTGATGACCTCTGCACAGACTCGCTGAAGATGCGTCTCACATTAGCCATGGAGCTCCTCTCTGACGCGCACACCTAAAGTAAGAAGGACACACACAGAGCAAGCAAAGAGAATGTTAATGTTACAGCTAAAGGTCACTTTTGTTGTACACAGTGTAACAATTCAAAAATAAAAGGAGCTCAAAATTGGCCCTGTTTATGTTCTTATTAAATGTTGCTGGTGTTCTTGTGCAAGATGCATCCTTGCACATTATTCAAAAAAATGAATTTATTTTCATAATATTTTTTCAGACAGTAAGAACTTTCTTCTTTCCAAACCAACTGAGTACATTCAGCACAGGATGTGTTCTTGTGCTCAAAGGCAGCTAGACAGAATGCAAAAGAAGAAAACAGAACACAAAGATCTCGAGCAACATCATGGATGACCTACTTTTAACTTCATATGCGGCGCTCATGGTCCGAAAGACTTCTAGTTGCATGTGTGCATAGACCAACAATTACAAAATACTACAGATAAACAAAAACACGTCTTGTGTTTGTACCTCCAAAAGAGGACTGTGGACAGTTGGCCAGTGACAGGTTTATGTAATATGTTCTGTGCGACAAACGTTAAATGAGTTGTGAATGGTGTCATGTTGTCATTAAACATGGAATTATTGAATATTTTTAAGGTTAGTTTAGTGTAATATTTTTAATTAATAACAAATCAGCTCAAAAAGCAGCGAAACTGATACAGCTGAACCCAGATGTAATGATCTGTCATATCTCTTGACAATATAGCCGGTCTCTGAATCATGTTTGTGTAATGAAGTCGATGACACTGAAAAACAAATCCATAATATTTAATAGAGATTATTGATTGTTGTGTGTGTTTGACCATGCAACCAGTTAATCATCCGACAAAAAAAAAAAGATTGAGCGTGTGGGTGTTTCTTTAACTTCAGGCACTTTTATGCTCATACAGTTTTAAACTAGAGTTTAACTTTTAAAAATTTTAACTTTTTGTTTATATGAAAGTCACATTAAATATGTCTTGAAAGTTCATAATTTGTTTCAGTTTATATTCAAATGCTTTACATCTGTACCATTTTTTTTTATTCTTGTTCTAGACTTGCAATCTTAAACTATGAAATCCATTACAAAATATAAATCATTGAACTATGATGACCTAAACAGGGGGTGAAGTAAATATCACTTACAGAATATTTTTTTTACTGTGCAAGCAAGTAATTTAGCCAAATATTCAAAAAGTCTAAAAAAATATTATTGTGCGTATTCACAAATTCTAGCTTTGAAATTAGCAACACAAAGGTGAGAAAAAAAGAGTTAAAAATAGCCACAGAGTACTATTAAACAATAAATAATGTGAGATGTGTTGAAAATTACAGTGAAAATATAGATCACACTTTATTTTCAGGTCCAATTCTCGCTATTAACAAACCATTTTTAACTATGACTTTTGACTCAATAAACTCCTAATTTGCTGCTTATTAGTAGTTAGTAAGGTGGTTGTTAAGCTTAGGTATTGGGTAAGATAGGGATGTAGTATATGGTCATGCAGAATATGCGCTTTACAAGTACTAATAAATAGTCAATATGTTAATAATAGGCATGCGAATAAGCAACTAGTAATAGTGAGAACTGGTCCCTATGCTAAAGTGTTATCAAAATATACACTGTTGGACATATTAAATAAAAAACCTGAGTGTCAAAAGTGTATTTATAAACATCCACTTATTCGAATATGCCCATAGCTGTGTAATGTGTAACAGTAAAAACAGAGGAATGACAGCATAGGATGAAAATCCTGTGACAATACTCTTGAGAAGACACATGTGGTGCTCTGCTAATGCCTCCTACAACAGCTTAATGCATCTGTCCTCTTTCCCTCTCCCACACACACATACACACACACACACACAGATAGTTATATATGGCCTGCCTCCACTGAACATCTTTACCTTATTAAAAATAAAGCACTATACAGCCACTGTCTCATTAAACTTACATAAACACTCAACAATGCCACTCAGTCATTAGAAACACACAACCGCACACTCTGTCTTCCTTCTTATGCACAAAAACACACGTAGCTTAAACACTCTCTCTTTCTTTGTCTGCTTGATTGATGGCTGCTTAACTAAAGTGAACAGGAGGGTTTCGAGCAGATGTCCCATAAACACGGACATATGGAAATATGGCCACGGTACCAGTAAAGAGCATGTGTGTGCATATGCGTGATCAAATGACCATGTAATCATTCTACCAGTAAAGTCCTGGTCAAATGAGTCTGTGTCTTAGATCTATGACTATCAACTATGCAGCAAAGAATCTTGTGTTTATGGTAAACAGTCAGTCTGCCAGTCAGTCATGTGTACAATATATATACACATATGTGAGTATGTACAAACACACAATTACTATTCCACTTTACTTAAAATAATGATGATTGCTTACATATTTGAAGATAATTGGTTTGCATGCTTCTTCTAAAGTAATAGTTCATCCAAAAACGACAAATCTGTCATCAGTTATACTCAAGCTCATTTTGTTCCAAACTTTTATGACTTCTGTGGAAAACAAAAGAAGGTATTTTGAAAAATGTCTCAGTTTTTTTTACATGCAACTCCATTGCTTCTTGGAAATTTTGTGGCAGTTTCAAAGTCAAAAGTCCAGTGGGTGGCACTAAAAAGCGCATTCTCTGAAACAGAAAAAGGTGACTGTGCCAACATTTTATTACATTGGTTTATACACATATCTCTGCAGTTTGGAAATTAAATGTTGCGTACCCTCTAAACCCTAAACATTGATAAAAAAGAAGCATTTTCTGAAGCAACCATGCTTTTTTCCCCCTTGTTTCTACATGGTTTTGAGCTGTAATGGAAGTCAGTGAGGTTCAGGGTTGTTTTGGAGAGAAAAAAAAATTGCTAAAAGCTTCTCTTTTAAGTTCCACAAAAGAAACCATCATATATAACTGATGACAGAAATTTAATTTCTGGGTGAACTGTTTCTTTTTTATGTAATCGATTTTGATTTTACAGTGCAGAATACGTTCATGCTTCCAGACAGTTTCTCAATTATTTTATTGTTTAGCATGATCCATTTGACCATATGCTAATCCTAATCACTTAATGACCCAATTAGCTATTTCAGCATAACCAATGTGTGGCAACTCTAGTATGTATAATGCTGATTAACCAGTGGGCATCTGAGGATGACCATCAGGGTTCCGCTATTCACTCATTAGCTTTTCAGTTCCTTAAAGAACTCATGATGTGTGTGCAATCTGTAGTTGGCTGCAAGTCAATTTCCCAATCAATGTGCAGAACATTCATGCCAAGAGTACCAGATATAAATTATGAAATATAATCCAACATTGTTATTTTTTAGAGATGACAATCTTCAGCCACCATTTCTGAATTTTGGATTTTCATATTTCGGAAGAATATACAGAGTGGCAGGTGATACACGCTAGGGATGTGCAAAAATGCAAATTTAAAAAAGTAGTAGGTGGGCTGCCTGTATGACTAGCTGACTATAATTGGTCTAAAGGACATTCTGTAGAATTAGGCTAATTTCAGGTTCACCTGTCACCAATAGGACGTGTTTCTTTGAGGGTGTTTGCATAAATAATAGCAATGATTATCTTGCATTTAAAAACAGCTGGACAGAACATGACAGAATGCAGGGTTCTTGAGATTATTATTTTTTTTTTTAATTGGACAGGTTTTAACTTGACATGGCGTCTTAAAAACACATTGCTCATAGTGAGACATTGGACAAAGACATATGCTTGAATGTGTGTGACTGTAGTAGCGGTGCATTGAACAGGATGAATTTAAAGATGCAACTTCTCCAAGAGTGCTTTACTGCGCAAACTCTCTCACAGGGTAAAGCACTACGATCTCTCAATGTATCATTATTATATCCGTTGTCAGCCAGTGTTAGCAGTTTTTGGGTAAATATTAAGTTACACTAACGTTCAAAAGTTTAGTGTCAATAAGGTGACAAAGACAAAACATTCTATCAAATAAATGCTATTCTTTTGAACATTCTATTCATCAAATAATCTTAAAAAAACATACGATTTATTTTTTCAATATTAACATAAGAAAATGTTTCTTGAGCAATAACATCAGCATATTAGAATGCTTTCTGAAGGTTCATGTAACACTGAAGACTAGAGTAATGATGCTGAGAATTTGCAAACCATTTACAATATTCAATATTGTTTTCTATATTTTTGCTCAAATAAATGCAGCCTTCATGAGCATAAGAGATTTCTTAAGAAAAATTGTAAATATCCTACTGACTCCAAACTTTTGAATGGTACTGTGTATTTAATTGTGCATGTCCATTTCCACTATTTTTATATTTAAATTATTTTTTACTGTTAGAATAACAGTCAACATCATGGCAAATCCAAAATATCCATTTTTCATAATTTATTTATACAAAATACCATAGAACATACTGGCCATTTATCGGTTAATTATTGGCTTATATTGTAACAAAGTTCAGCACGCTGTTGATTGCATGCTAATTAAAGCACTGCCTCTTAAAATCTCAAATCAAAAACAAGTAAAGAATCTACATAAACTAGTTGACTACTATGTTTTTGGATAATTAGACCATAATGAATCATCTCTAATACTATATCCAGTCAGGAAGAGCACAAGGTTTGACCAGCTTTCTCTTATTTTGCTCTCATACTTAGCAGTTAGTGTTAGGAACAACAGTCACCATGACTGGGAAGATAAAGTATCTGAACACTGAATAGGTGGCGTTGGTGTGTAAATGTGGGCGGCCATGCATTAATATACACCTCCATGTGTTGTCAGGCATTTTTCCATCTTACTTTGAATAAAATAATTTTTCTACAGAGCTAGAAAGTTCTGAGGTGTAAATGTTACTGTATGTTTTCATAGTTTGAAAAACTCTTTTATATAAAAAGTTCATGGACATCATTTTCTCATGAATTGGGTTGTGTTTCTTTAAATTATATGCCACTTGGTGTGATGTGTTGTTATTTAAAGCAATGCTGAATTTCAAGTGTGGCTGAAGTGTCTGAATACTTTTGGGGGCCGCTGTAGATGGATCCATATTTGATAGAGACTGACAAGTAAAGTCAGCCAATTTCCAAGTTCATTTCCTGCAGTCATGAACTTACTCTGAGAGTGCGGTAGACTGCGTTACCGTACATGCTGATATGCAATCCCTCCCCCACGCTTACACACACACGCTTACTGTCACTCTCGTTCTCTCTCAGATAATCTATAATGCCATATGGCAGTTTTTGACTCGATTGTGCTGCGGGGTGCAGTACATACTTGGTAGAGTTTGGTTATAATTTATGGCACAGAAATGCTTGTATGCCTTAGTCTCATTCTGGCAATTTCTGTCTGGCATGGCATGACCTTACGAGCTCCCATCAACCCCTGCAGCTCTGTGTGTCCAGTAATGAGAGCAGCAACTCTCTCTCTCTCTCTCTCTCTCTCTTTCTAAATGAGAGTCTGCCTGAACCCTCAAATCAGGGAGTCTCACAGTAATGACACACAATTAGAAAGACATGACCATGTATCCCCCCACCATCTCGCTCTCCCCATTCCTCTCTGTGTCTCTTCCTATCTCGATCACTCTATCTCTGCCCATCTCTCCTATTTTTATACCTCACATTTCTCCTCATGCATTTTTGGTGTCATGCAGAGAAGGAAAAAAACAACTGACCTCTTTTTTATGTTTCCCTCTTCACAATAAGGGAACAAATAACTTAAGTTTCCATGCAGCGTGGTTGATGGACATTTGGTAAAATACATACTAATTTCACTATGAATTGCAAACCCATAAGACTTTTATTCATCTTCGAAATACAAAAGATGATATTTCTAATATTATCTCATCATTTTTGTCCATCCATGCACTTACATTCCACACAACCAAAATTTTTAAGCTTCAAAACATTCATAAAGACATTGCAAACGTAATCCATCTGAATTGAGTGGCTTTATTCTAAATGTTATGAGGAGACAGATTTAATTTGGGCTTTTTTCACACATAAACATGGATCCACAATCAAATATAGTGAAATGAAGCTCAATGCTTGCTTGACACTCGTGAACTAACCTCATTGGTTTTCGTGCGTCTTTGTTTTGTATTTAGAAAATGAACGAAATTCTTATGCATTTGCAACTATATGAGGTGCCAGAATATATGACAGAATTTTCCTTTAACCTTTGTTTACTCAAAGGTAATAAAACACTAATAATTTAATGAGACTTTTAAAATGTAATCTTTAGTAAATAGCAATATTAATATAATTTTCATACTGCACAATTTAATATTGTGATGCCTAAATTCACTTATAGAACTGTCCTGGGGTGCGTTTTCCAAAAGCATCGTTAGCCAACTATGCTCGCAAGTTTCATTGTTACCAACATAGTTCACCGATTCGGTGTTTCCCGAAACCATAGTTCAAACGAACATCCGCACACAGTGTCGCAAATTTACATGGTTGGAACTACAGCTCTCGCTCTGTGGTTAGAAGCATCTTGTTAGTAAGACATATGGGCTTAAATAAATTATGTTCTTGGGCACAATAAACATGCAGTACAACCTATATATTCAATTTCATCTAAATATAAATGCATTTTAATCTATGTATTTTAGCGCATTCTTAATAAGCGCCATTTTTGAAGAGTGCGCATGTGCATAAATATCTAAGGGAACCCCAGAGTATAACATAAGAGGGAACCCGCGATGAATCAAACATCAAATAAAGCACAATGACAGGAAACAGTCACGACTAGATAGTTTGTTTCCACAACAATGCATCATACTATGGTGGTTAATCAGCGAGTTACATCGTTGTACGGGAAACGTACCCCAGCATGACTACAAATCCTTAGTAGTGTACATTCTGGATGTTTGAACTGTGTTCTACTATGTTGAACTACTATGTTTCTGAATGCCCTTCAGCAACTGCCCTTTAGTTTAAAGGAGCAACTAAGGTTTAAAAGACTTCTTACAACTAAACACCTTGCTGTTTTGAGCGTGTGACTGAGAGTTCAGAGCAGGGATTCAAAGGGGTTGTGCGGTTCACATCCCCCACGAGTTCACAGGATTTGTAGTTCATGCAGGATAGTTCAAATTGGCCTGCACGGTTGGGACCGTTCAGCTGGATACTGTAGTTTCAGGATCTCTGGTTTGGCATCTCATTGCCAATAACATGACATCACAGAGCCACTGAATGGGCCAATCAGATTTCAGCTGGCCCCACCCCTAGCCCCGCCTATCCTCTTGCTCTCTCTCTCTCGCTCTCACACTAAAGAGCAGAAAAACTTTAAAGGGAGTTTTTGATTTATAATGATGGTGCGGGTGACTTTTTGCTCTGATAGAGGGCATGTTTATGAAATTCTTTCTAAGCCTCAAAGAGTCATAAATCTTTATTCATTTTCCCCATGTTTCAATAATTCAGAATTCAGCATGCTGAAATCACTATTAATCTCGAAGGCGCACACACACACACACGCACACACTGAGTGCGCAGGGTTGAGTTCCTCTAGCCTTTGCTCATAATATATTCTGTGTCTGTCTCTGGCTCACTCTTCATACTGCCAATACAACTGAGTCTCTCTGATTTATCTTTTATTATGTCCCACAATCTACTTCTAAAGCACTCCGCTCTCTCTCTCTTTCTTACACACACACACACACACACACACACAAAAGACACATTCATGTACCCGCAGATTCTTGCAGTTTCTCATACACACATACACAAACACATAAAATAACAAACCGAATTGCTGATAAAAGACTATGACAACGTTTGTGCATAAAAATACAAGCACATATACAATCTTGTATGAATACATAATGCACATGCTGTACAGACAAACGTAAAATGTACTTTCTGCAATGCAAAAGGAATATAATGAACGTCTTTGATTTGTTCTTTAAAAACTGTAATTAAAATACCGCAACATGACAATTTTATGGCAATTTAGTGAGATGAGACACATTTACTTTGAAAGTGAAGAAAAATGAGGCTTCGAGGGACTGATGAAAAATGTAGGTGTTTTTTAAACAGAAGTTCATTTTTTATTAAAACTGAGTTTTTAACTTTTTTCTTTTTGTGAAGGTCACATTGCCATGCATTAATTGTTTTAATTTTTGTTATTCAAATGCCTTTTATTTCAAACTCAAATTACTTGACTCTTGTCCCTGATCCAGACTTTCAATCTTTAAAAGAAAAATCATAAAAAAATAGTAATTACGGTGGTAAGACTAAAATATTATAATCAACACAAAGAGTGAAATAATCATAAACTATTTCAATATTTATTGTGTGAAAACTAATTAACACTCATTACAACTCTTGTGGTGTCATTTCATCACATCCAACAATTTTATCAAGTTTTTCAAAATGTAGTGTACTAGGCTGCCAAGGAAACAAAAGTGTCAGCATATGATGACATTTGTGAATAAAACAAAGAATAAATAATATAACTTCAGAAAAGTTTATTTGGCTGTGTGACAGTTCTCATTAATCTGTCATTTCATCAAATTATGCTAAATCAATTTGACTAATTTTGTATTTCAGATACATAAAATCCTGGCTATGATATTAGACCATTTCCACCACAATGTAATTTTTTAAATGTCATTATTACAATGTAATTTCAACCACAGAATGTTATTAAACAACGCATTTGATGAATGTTAATCATTCATCCAATGAAACACAGAAAATGGGCACAAATTTCCAGTCAACAAAGAAAAATGCTGGATGCAGCTATAGTTTTGTCACTTTATTTATCAGAGAGCAAAACATCCTTATTTGTGCACTCACTGTTGAAGAGCTTTGTCCTGATTTGCTGTCTGCTGGGTACTTCAGTGGGCAGAGTGGGGCACTGGCACAGTCCTGTCACTCCACATTCATCTAGAGTCAGCTACAGGCTAAACACTACTTCAGCCAATGGCTTACATGGATAGAATGTCTCCAGTGGGTGTATAGAGATGCAGGGGCTTATACAGTATTGTGGATTAATTCTAAAGGAATAGCATACCTTCAGGTTTTGAAAGGCTTCAATCGGTATCTCAAGGCTAATGTGGATTAAAGCTATGGTTTGTAGGATAACTTTGCTAACATGGCCAAATGTTAAGGTAGTATCGACTGCTTTGTGCCACGATAAAAGCCTTCAGAAAGTGATTTCTGATAGCTCATGTACCGCGCTGAGACATTCAACTGGCCTTATTTAACATGAGCAACATGAATTTGTGTGTAAATCATTCATGAATACAAAAACTATTTACACATAAATGTGCTCTAATTTAGTTTTATGAATAGGCCCAATGTGTGCATTGTCATCTGGAAGTTGCTTTTTTTTTTAATAATCTTCTCATCTGCAATGTTCCCTGATGTTAAAACAACATTCAGCAGATGTTAATTCACAAATTCAGTTCACTCTTGATTATCAGATTTTTTATGCTTACAGTAGAACACAATGCTTAGAATTAGTTATCATTTAGTACTATCCAAGTACCACACTGACTTATTGACTTATTAATTCTTCTAAATGATGATTTCTGGTTACAACCCTGTACTCTTTCTGACAACGTGATCTAGCTCTCTAATTATGCAATACTAAATGTGCTCAATATGCTCAGCCTGATTCAGCACGATGGAGCTGATAATTAGGGCCATTTCATTAATTATTCAAGATGAATATTCACTATTGTGGATTTGGGTGAAGTGGTAAAATATTTACGTGTTTTCTCCTCCAGTTCACTAATATTTTATGCTGGGCCTAAATTCACACTGTATGATGGAGAGAGAGAAAGAGAGAGACAAAAGCTGGGTACGAAATCTGAAAAATGCTGTCTTTGCAGGCAGTATACAATGGTAAGAAGGTAACCATGTATGTCTATATACAGTGTTCACATAACACTCTGCCTACTCCATCTGGTCATTTCTGAGCAGAACTGTTTCCAAAATTACTTTTTGTTCCCTATATAGTGCGCCATGTGGGATGCTGGAAGTTCATTCTTTATATAGTTCACTCTTCTATACCTGTAATGCCTTCTGATTTACAGTGTACAGCTGATTGATTCATGTTAGTCTAATTATGTTTTATCGTGATTTAGTGACACTTTGTGGTGTAAGTAAATCTGTCCATGGCTCTGTCTCCTCTATGAGTGCAGAAACACTGCCTGTGAAGTCACTGACAGACAGGTCTGCAAGGCAGCTGCCTCAAGCCCAAAGTGTACTTCAGTTTTGATGTGCAGCGTACACGTACAGCTAGCCTTTCAATGTTTAGAGCATTATATATTTGCTCAGAGGGAAGAAATGCTCTAAAGTAAAGGCTGTGCAGAAAGCCCTTATATGGAGATTTTTTGGGTGTGTTTTATGCAAATTACTAACCTCGGGCACACAAACACTAATTTAGAATACTACAAATTCATTAACATTACAGTGAGGTTAAGAACAAATTCATGTGCACACGCACGTGTTTGTGAATTAGGTGGAAATATTTTGTGAGAGGTGCATATAAATACAAATAATCCACTCAGTTATTAGTGAATGAGACCAAATGTCTTTGTACTCTTTTACACTAGAGCTGCGAGTATCTATAAATGCAAGTGCTCGTCAGTGCGACAGTCAGTTGTAAGCTGTGTCACAATTGAGAGGCTGCATGTTTCGAAGGCTGCATTCCAAGATCGAATACGCCAATGTCTGCTGTCCAATTTCTTTCAAATGCGGCCATCGTTTCCCAGGACACAAAAGATACAACAAATAGATCCTTCGCAGCCAAAACTAACCCAAGATTTATTGCATGCTGGTGATGATAGGATTTTTTTTCCGAGACAATGCTGGATTACAATTAAATGTAAGTATTGGGTTTCAACTTGGATATGTAACGATACAAACGATACCCTCATGTCGTTCCAAACCCGTAAGACCTTAGTTCATCTTTGGAACACAAATTAAGATATTTATATATCTTGTATATATTTTTGACCCTGCATAGACAGAAATGCAACTGAAATGTTCCCAGACCCAGAAATGTAGTAAGGACATCGTTAAAATAGTCCGTGTGACATAAGAAAACAAAAATAACGACTTTACTCAACAGTTCTTCTCTTCCACGTCACCGTTCTCCGCCATTATCGAGAGTACCACGATGCATCTGTGTGCATTCTTCTGCTCGTAAACAAGGCGCAGCGCATGCGTGTTCTACGTCAGCAACATCACACGCATGCGTCGTGGTACTCTTGACAAAAAGTATTCTCGTAGCTTCGTAAAATTACAGTTGAACCACTGATGTCACATGGACTATTTTAACGATGTTCTTACTACGTTTCACCTGGGAACATTTCAGTTACATTTCTGCCTATGCATGGTCAAAAATATTTATAAGATATATAAATAGATTAATTTGTGTTCCGAAGATGATCGAAGGTCTTACAGGTTTGGAACTAATGAGAGTTAGTAATTAATGAGAAAAATTTCATTTTTGGGTGAACTATCCCTTTAAAGCGGTACAAATGTTGACACATCTTACTAATATGCAATTTTATAGATAGTTATAGATACTACTGCTTGTCAATGGAAGCTGTTACCTTTGGCGAGGTGACAACAGTAATTCTCTGTAGGCTTGACCATCCCATTTAAACAAAACTTGGGTTGACCTTCGCAGTCTCCAATAGTTTGTTGTTGTTCCGTCTTGTTGTCATCATGTGGACAAACTAAATAGTGCACAAGAAAAAAATCAATGTGCATATGCAAGCTAAACACGCTTAAAAAAATCTGGCTGCATGTGTACAATACCAGTGCAAAAATTTACGTCATGTAAAACCAAAGTATACTTTGTTGCCATGAAACGCGAGTGGCGGCAGATCTTCTCTTCCATATTGTGATGTTAAAATGTCACAGTGACTTTAAGTTTTTGGACCAAGCCAAGGACAGTATGAGTAAAACATGCAGTGAAATATATAGAGATGTAGTGGAGAGGGTGAGAGAAAAAGAAAGAAAAGGAAAACATCCTTTCGGGAGCATGAATATAAGACTATTTTACTCTTCCTGCAAGTGGGGCTGTACAGTGTCAAAAGTTGGGCAGCCTCCGTGCACCGCTCACCCTCACACATACACGGCTCAAAGAACGTTAGAGCAAAAGCAGCATCCGTGTGATGAAATATTCAATGCTGCCACTGTTTGAGTGTGCAGACAGAGCGCAATGCTACACTAAATTATGCATCCCACATGCACACACACACAATCACTATCCTAGCACTTAACAAAGACATACTTTAAATATGAGACGAGATCTGCAAGAGTTACTATGTATAGCAGGGTGTGGTTGAACATATGGAAGACATAGCAGACTATAAAACAGCATATGGTGCTTACAACAGGCATTATGGAGCTATAGCTATAGCTTTTGTTATCGAATGTGATCTGTTTGTTTTACATACTCCCTCTGTTCATCTCTAATCAGGTTGTTTTTCTGTTGGTGAGCAGTTATTGTTAATAGTGTGTCACTCCCTCCTGGAATTAAACAAGTCCAAATGCAGTTCTACCCAAGAGCCCTGCTACTAACAGCAAATACTCTCATAGTCCCTCAGCAGGGAGAGTGTGTGTGTGTGTATATGTGTGTGTGTGTGTGTGTGTGTGTTTAAGTGTGAACTTGACTTTATGTACTCCGTGTCAGAATGGATGTTTGTCTTGGAGAGCTCAACTCCAATTCAGCGGGGTTTCGCTTATCAACGGCTGAAAACCTCTGGGAGTTGGGGAAAAAAATTGAGAAAAGGAAGTGAATTACCAAAGTATGACGCGTGCAAGTGGACATTTAAGATGGTTATACAATTAAACACTGCGACGCAGTCATGAGAAAGCACATTTGAGTTTACGCACACACTCTATAGTCTGTCTCCACTTTTTGTGTCTCAAAGGAATGGCAGTCGCCCGGCCTCATTGTTTTGGTGGTGTGTGTGTGTCTGTATTGTTTTGGGCACAAAAGCTTCTGCACCCCTGGCAGAGACGACTAATGGAACACAATAGGACTACTTTAGCATTTAGCTCAGTGGCCTGTGAAGACAGAGGTCCTGACAGCCCGTGTGAGTGTGTATGTGTGTGTGTACGAAGTTGGAAACACCTGCCACTGGTTTGATAGTGAAAGATGCATCTTGCCTTTCAAATGCCATTTTCTCACTCTGAAACACACATTTACTCAGTTTCCACTGGTTTGACAGCATAGCAAACAGCAAGTTATATAACTACAATGTCAAATGATACACACATCAGCACTATGTAGCATAAACTGTAAAAATGGCAATATGCAGCTTTTATCTCAAGGAGCTATTTCTAACGGATCTAACTGGTAACAAAAATGTAGAGGTTCATTTAGATTTCACCACATAAAGCACTTTTTTAGGTTACATGACAAAAAAATGTAATGTTTGCATTACATGATTATCCTTTGATTTAAATATTTGTATTGTGTTTCCATGTAAATCTTTTATAATCTGTGAATTTTTATACAATTTTTATTTTCATGAAGATTGTATTATTTTGCTGTTAGACATCTCTCTCCTATGCAAGTTTAATGTGCAGAGATAACTAGAAGTATACTGCTCTAGTTATATATAAGTATATAGTGATGTTTAATGCTGGTTTCTCCAAAGAGTGCCAACACTGAGACCTTTTCAAAACATGTCAATAATTGGCATTGGTGTGATTTTGGGTTAGAACTACTTATTTTATGAGCAAAACCTTCACCACAGGCCCCTCGATTGAAATTGCGAATGATTTCCAAGGCCCCACTTTGCATCTAGTTCAGTCCAGTCCAGAAAACAATCAATATCTGGAACTCAATAGTGGCGCAGAAATTACACACTTCCCCTTTAAAGTCGACATGAAATGGAAATTCACCATATCTATTATCTATATGGATTTTATTGTGAACCATTTAGATTTTTTTTTTTCATTACATCATACTTTTTAATCAAAATATGATCACAGATTTTTCTCTGGTGACATCTGGACTTCACCGATCATTTAGTTCCCTTAAATCCATCCCTTTCTACAATCGACTGCAAGCTCAAATTCAGATATGCTGTAATCTAATTAACAACTGATGAATCGAAGCAAGACACTGCACTACTGTGTTTTTTTTTTCTTTTTTGATAATCCATTTCACTGATGTACATCACAATAAGAAAGAAAAGATCTGTCACTGTTAAAATGCAACTTCAAACCAAATCAATCTGATGCGGCTTATCAGATACAGAATTATTCCTCTGACATTAAAATGCAACTCTTTAAGCCATAGTTGGGATGAGGGATAAAATGCATTTCTAAGACAGCATTGGTATTCCATTTGACCATAAGTGCCTTTCAAATTGGATTTCACAGAGTATTTCACAATATTCCATGAGATTCCAATTCGAAGAAAACAAACACGATCGCAGGGTGCTGAGAATGGCATAGGGAATAAGGGAACATCGATACATCCTTTTACGGGAAGTGAAAAAATTTACCCACCAGTCATTGTGCATCACTTCAGCATTTAAAGAAGTTTGAATTTGAGGAGTTGAGGCAACAACGTTATTATTGAGTTTAATTAGTCCCAACTACAGTTTTTACGTTATTATTCAAAGGTATAAAGTGCATGAGAGGCAACTGTTACAATTCAACAATTGTGATTATAGTTAAATGTGTATTACACAAAAGTATATTTATAGTTTATTATGTCATTATACCTCAAACTTCTGTAATACACACAAGTTGATTATGTTGCATGGTGTTCCAAATGAACACATTTTGTCTAGTGAAGGGAACTTGGTATAGGGAGCAGTGAACACTGCATAGGGACCCTGCTAATTGGAATGCAGCTCATGTTAAAAATAGTCAGACTTTTAAAAAAGTCTTTAGGGGCCAGCTGCATAAACTGCTTAGACTAGTCTTAAACATTTAGTCATCAAATTAGTTTTCTTAAAGACTGGTCAGATATTTTTTTAAGTAAATTACATAATGGTAGATTGGCCCAATTTGAATCATAAAAGTAAGACTAATTACCTCTTGGCTAACTGCTAGTTGTTCATACTAGTCCTTAAGACATAGTCTTAACATAGTGGCTATGTTTATGCAACTGGCCCCATATCTGTGCATTCTGCTCCATTTTGCACTCGGTCTATCTGTTTTTAAACGCACGAATGCATCTTATATAAACGCACATCAGATCTGGGTCAGGTGAAACTGAAACCAGCCTAATTATACAAGGCTTCCTTAAGAACACTAGTCGTTCAGGCAACAGACTAGTCGATCGTGAAAATATGTTGTTTTAGCAGAGCACTAATTGCAGAGCAGTTCCCCTTTGAGCAGTCCGTTGTGAAGTGTCTTGCTCAAGGGCACTGCGCTAACAGAGCAGGTCTGCGATCTTTCTAACTCACCTTTCCTGTGTCACTAATTCCCTGGATTGAACCTTCAATCTTTTGTTACCAGCTCTGATCTTTACCCATTATCCCACCATCACTCCAGAGGGAGGAAACGTGAAAACATGAAAGCCTGCAGATCAAGTCATTGTAAAACACTGCACTGAACGTGGGCGGATGCTGATTCAAGGTTTTTTTTAGAGCGCTACACTATCTTCCCGTTTAAAAATGGTCACTTAGGAAGACATCCATTTGTTGTTCGTCCAAGAGTTTACAGGTCTATAGAGCCACGTTTGAAAAAACAGTTATTACATAACATATACTCACAGACATCCGAAGTGAAATTTGGCTTTATAACAATCCACAGAGCTTTTGTTTAATGGCGTCTTTCAGTGTGTAATGGGTTTAAAATGCGGGTGTCTGCACATGTGTTCAGAAGACAGTGATGAATAAGGCTCCACTTCTTGAATGCCACTCTAACACAAATTATTGTTTCAAATCATTTTTTTCTGTTCATAGCGTTATCACTCATTATAGATTTTTCTTTACCATTTTTCACTCATTCTGTCTATTATTTATATATTTTTCCCGGCAGCAGGAAAAAACGAATATGTGTTGATGTTCTTATATAGAGCGCATGTTGACAGTAGCATCCGTGACAGGAAGCACAGGGAAAGGGGGCGGGAGAGACATGCTCCACCATTATAAGGTGAATTGCATCGCTGCCGCCCAAACATCCTTTACACCCAGTTTCTGATATTCAAACCCTCATTCTGACAAAATAACACAGCATATGTCCTCTTCTCCCATCCGTCTATCCTCTCATCGCTCTCTCTCACGATGGGTGGTCATGTTTCTCGCTCTGTTTCTAACTCTCTCTCTCTCTATTTCCCTCTGTAATTGGGTGTATTACGGGACTGGAGGCAATGAGCATCATGGACATGGCTCAATGCGCATAGAAAGAGAGAGAGAGAAAGAGAGAGAGAGCAAAATGCTACAGCAGCTTCAGGCAATAACAAGAAGAGATTGCGGAGGAGAAAGACTGTGCTTTGTCCGAGAAGAGAGGAAAGGAGAGGAAGAATGACAGCCGTGAGAGCGAGACATAATATAGAGATGAAGACGAGCACTGCAGGATCATGAGGAGAAAATTATTGCGTCTTTTTGGATCCAAAATGGACACCACTGAAAAAAAAAAAAGCACTTGATCTGGGAATCTGCAATTTGGAGACTGTTTTTCAGGAGTTCAACAATAATCCCAACATAATGAACTCTACACATCAACCTGAGTTACTCACCACAGAGAGACTAAACTTGAGCCAGACTTAAATAAATCAGGCTGAACTGTGTCAGCCACAGGATATAAGTTAATGTTACTTGTCGTGTGTCCGTGTGTGCGTTCATGATATACGCTACAGCGGTGCATCCAGTTCCCTCATGCGTAAAATTAAAGAGTCATATCCTGGAAGCAGCATAAACGTGACACACATTCATACGCACGCACACACACACATCCCTGACACGGCAGAACTAATGGGGACGTCGGTCCATTGGTAACCAGTCAGCTGTGTGTAACAGCGACGATAAGGCCAAGACACCTTGATTTCACTGCTTCATTATGTCACACATAATACCTGACCTTCAATATGCTGCACACGGACACACACAAACAGATAATACACCACAGACGGCCAATTAGGATACTATGGATGGGATCACAAGGGTCAATGACATGCTTTTCTGTTGTATATATATATATATATATATACACACAGACACATTACAATGCAGTTCTTACATGACATACAGAATGTACAACTTCTGTTATGACAATAACAAGTTTTAAATTTGATATTTTTTGGGTGGTCAAGAAATTTATTAAAAGAATAAAATTCTGGAAAATACAAAATGTTATGTAGTTTGGCATAAACTTTTGTTATTATTTGTTGGGGGGAAAAAAGTATTAACTAAACTGCCCACAAAATCAAAGTCATGTGGTGCGACAAACATCCAGGAAAAAATTAAACAGGAAATGATATTATAGATATCAGATAATTTGACCTTTTATGACAAAAAAGGTTAGTTCAGGTTAAAATGTCACATGGTGCAAGTGTTCAAAATGCTATATTTATTTAAAATCATGTTTTCAGAATTACTGATAATGACTAATTATTAAGAATCAATTAATATCAATAAATTGCTTAAAATATATTTTATATATTTTGATAATAATTATTCAAACATTTTATTTTTATAGTCATAAAATGTTAATTTCATTATTTTCAACAAAATAATATAGAAGTTTCTTAAAATTCTGTGAAATTAACATTATAACAAAATATATATTAAGATGTGTTTTTTATTTATTTTAAGCTGGATTTTATTTTATTTTTTATTTTATTTAACATACACACTTATATACAAATCAAACTTAACCTTTTTAACAGCAAGTTACAGAAATATAAAACATTCTCATTGTTGAAATCTCATTTCCCACAAGCAATATAACACTGTGCTATAGATGTGAGCGATGACGATGAACTGTTAATGGAGGCCAAAAACAACATATCATAGGAGCGAACAGGGGCACACACACACTGGAAGCGTATCCCTCATTCACTGGTTTAATGGCTAATTAGGCAAAAAGCTGGAAGAGGATGAATCTCTCGGCCAAGCAGATTCCTCTTTTCCATTTCTCTGTGGCTCAATAAAACAATGTAATGGACGCTCTCTCACTCTCTTGTGTTTTTTTTCTTCCCTGTATATAGAGAACTATGCAGGAGGCTTTATCCATGTGGGGAATTTTCCAGAAGAGCAGCAGTTATTTAAGATTCAAACACAAGGATAACAGATGGCTACCAGAAAGAGAAAAAAAGCACACATAGAGAATGTGAGAGAGGGAGAGAGAGAAGGAATATGACAGACAGAGTTGGTACCTCCCAGTAAGCTGGTCTCTAAGGACAGCCAAATCCACTGCTTAGTGACGTTTAAATTAACAACAGCACTTTATATACCACCCACTGTCACTCACCTCACATCAATGTGCAAGTTCACATACACTCTTTTTAAATGTGTGTGATTCTGGTCACGTTTCGAGTGCTCAAAATAGGCATTTTGAAAAAAAAAGCACTTGATCTGAGCATTTGACAGATGGTTTGACAAGGTTTGAACTTTGCTTGAAAATTGTTTTAACATGGGAAATGAAGATTCACCAATCTGTTTTGCAAATGCATGCTATACCTCTTTATCTGAACTATTCATCCATGTTTAATTATTTTTTTATTTAGTTTGATATCACAATACAAAGGAAAAAAAATCTGTCGCTTGTTCCCTTACATTTTGGATAATTCCAAAGAAAGATGTGAGCATGATGTTTAGGAACAGCTGATCCAAAATAAAAATGATTTACTCACTTTCATGTTGTTACAAACTGAAATTTAGTTTAATGTTCACTCAGCTTTTTTTTTTACATACAATGAAAGTGAAAGGGGAAAAGAGCCGTTGAGCTCAAAGCTACAAAAAGAATAAGAGACTCATAACAGTGCTCCAGATCTCATGAACATATTCAAATCTGGTGCATTATGGCATTTAACATCATTAACATCAAACCCAGCACTATGTGTTTTGACATGCCATATTTGAATATACAAAAACTCAAATAACATTTCAGAGCTACAGCAGGCTTTCTATAAATAAACTCTGAAATTTCAGTCTGTTCCCACACAAGCTATCATATTATTTCAGAAGATTTGCAAGTTCATATAGGCAAGTTATTGTTATTGCAGAGATACATTGCAAGAGGGACAATGAGGATGCTTATTTTTTTTACAGATATTTAAATTTTTTTAACTGTCAAAGTGCATCTCATGGGACTGGTCACACTGCTCCCTATTTACTTTCATTGAATGGAAAAGAGCATCTGTCAAAATATCTCCTTTTGTTTTTAAAGAAAGAAAGAATTTCACTACTACAATATATATATATACAACGTATATATATATATATATATATATATATATATATACACACAAACTAATACATTTCATGTGATTCATATTTGTCACACATATAGGAAACACTCACAAATATCATGGCACATTTATATTTATTACCTATTTGCATCTATTTGGTTTTAATTAAATGGTCATATTTTCAAAATGCATTTATTCAAATTGCGAATTGTGAAAATGAAATAAAATGAAATTTATTCCGTTAAAAAGTATGAACATAGCTAAAATATGGCGAGTTGAGGAAAAACTGTGTAATCCTGGATGAAAATTTTATACGCAATTCAAATACATAAATCTTAAATGTAGGCCTAAATATTTTTTAAGGAAGAAAGAAAGAAAGAAAGAAAGAAAGAAAGAAAGAAAGAAAGAAAGAAAGAAAGAAAAATTCATGCCAGTTTGGACTAAATTGCGAGGATAACGTAATGAATAAATGATGACAGAGTTTTCCTTTTTGAATGCACCGTCCCTTTAAATTGTTGCCACACTATAAGGGAAATCCCCACAGGGGGCAGATGCTTGCTGTAAATTGTTTTGTGGTGAATGAACAATAAATGTTTAGAAAAATATACCCCAACCAATCAAGAGCACTTTGGACAAAAAGCACCCATTGCTAAGCTAAACACTTTGAGCTATTTTTTCACTCTTTAAATAGCACACATTGTCCAAAAGCTGAAATAGGAAACAACTGGAGGTTGAAGTTTCCTGTGCCATTCATTACTGATCAAGAAAAAAAAATGCTGCCATTGACTTCACAATGAACGGTGCCAACACAGCCGGGAGCAATCGATGCATGGAGCAATCAAACTTCATGGTGATCAATCAATCACAGAGCTGCTTTATCTCCGAGGCTTACTCTCCCTGAACCTGTCACTACAGCAGACCTGAGGGTAGTCTAGAGACCGGCAGACATAAGGATTTAACATTACTGTCATGCTGAGCTACACCTGGAAGGAGACTCACATGTAAAACAGTTGTTGAAATGCTCGGTACTTTTGATTCATAGCACCATTAACTTATCTTTTGCTGTCAAGGTCGTGGGTTCGATTCCCAGGGATGTGAAAACTGATAAAACACGTACTAAATATTTAAATGTAATGTAATTGCATTAAAATCTATGTAACGATCTCTAGTTTTTGCAGTTAGTTGCCTGCAAAATGACATATCTATGGTCTCTTAAGCTGTGGGCAAGGGCATAAAGCATGAGTCATTTCTCACAACGGTTTCACTGTGCAAACCGACAACGCATTAAAGGAAGCATGATGATAATGAGCAAATTTTACAAGCAAATTTTACATTCATGCAAATCTATGCCACAACAATCCCACAGGTGTGCCTCTCTACTACATCTCTATTATTCTATAGCCTAGTCTTTACTGACTCCAGCTCATGTAACTTTATCAGATGCTTATTAGCTAGAATGAGTGTTTGATTAAGTCGCAATAAGAGAAAACTGGTCAATGTTTGTTAAATACACACAAATGGCAATTCATGTGATGCAGACAAAACTGTTTTTTTTTTCTGATTGTTAACAACGGCATGTAATAACAGGCCTACATTTGTCTTGTCACGCTGTTAGTGTTCATGGGATTGTGGGACTCCATTAAAACACATCACAGTGAGAAAGCTGTGTTTGATGACATCATCACTATTTTTGCTCCTACTTTAGCTTGAAGCACATGACGTCACACGCTGTGACTCATAGCATGCGCTGAACATGTTAGCGTGCACATATGTGAAAGACCTCACACATCACACACATACAGAGGCATGTGCAAAACAGCATATTTCAAACCCAACTAGTCGGTGGATTGTCTGAATGACAAGACCAGTTAAAAAACCACTGTATAATTATGGGTCCAAAAGACTGATCAAACGCATTTCTTAACGTTCACACAGGATGTGTTTTTGTGTTCGAATACAGCTTTGTGCAGCTGAATGGAAAAGACATCAAGCATTTTTAAAAGTTGAGCTGTTTTTAATTTGACAGTGTCTTGAAAACAGACCACGCGACCAGTGTTACAGATCAATTGATTCTTACGAGGTGGTTCTTTTTAGTGAATCATACAGTAGTTTGACTCTCAAAAAAAGAGTCTTAAGCAAATTATTTTAGTGAATCAAAAAAAAAAACAGCATGTCTGATGCAGTCCAGAACAACAAGCTACTTAAATTAGTTGGTTATTTTTAGTGAATTAAACACACACAACTTACAACTGAGAAGGCTGTGCAGTTAATGACTGGTTGTGCATAGTACAATGTGTAGTTAAAGATGCACATCACAAATTTTGTCAGTAGTATTTTACAAAAAAAAAAAATTAACATTAGTATCTTGTTGGTTTAGCATTTAATATGTAGTGCTTAATATGACAATTAATAGATTGCATTTATGGTGCCTTTAAAAAAAACATTAAAGCTATTAAAAGTCTGTATAAACAGACCTTTTATTGATGATCTCATCATTTGGCAATGATTTATTGTTTTAGGTATACAAGCACTAAAATAATTCTCAATGGAACCATTAAAACAATAATAAAACCAAAACCAGAATATTGAAATTAGATTTCCAACAACCTACTAGTCGATTAATGATCTTGGTTATTTTTCAACCACTCTATAATATATTGAAAATACTAAAAATACTACAACACACATACTTTTCCACTTTTTCTGGCACACACTTGTGACACTACACCGCAATAATTCTCTCATCACTTAAGCCCACTAAAAACCTTTTAACCTTGCAAATGGATGAAAATAAAAGCATAAACACACTTGCACACATGGGCTCATTGCTCTCAATTTCCTGTTGGGACTGAAATAATCAAAGTCCTTCAGAAGTCCATTCCAAATCCCAACGTCATTGTTTGGTGACCTCCTTCCTTATTCAATTAGATTCTACACACACACACACACACACACTTCCTACTTTTAAACATGGCCTGTACACACTCAGCCGCTCTCAGTTCTTGCCCTGAGTGTGTATAAAAATGGATGAATTTGTAAGTGAAAGGGAGAGAGAGAGAGAACGAGATCAAGCTGTATTATTTATGTGAATCACTATTTTAGTTTGAAGGACATTCAAAGAATGAGAAGAGGAGCATTTGCTAGAACACTGCTGCAAACACATGCACTCAGTGTGCTTTGAGCAGCTGCTACACGTCTAATCATGTATTGTTCTACAGCAGTATGATGAACTGGATTATATTTGTTTATATTTGAACGGCTGTGAACGCACACATGGACTTTCTTTCACAGATCCATGGCATCAGGATGCAGTCACAAAACACCGTTTGTATATTCATGCAATCAAACCCATAATACAAAGCGAGACGCATCCTGCATGCTGTGCTTGTCGCCCTTTGATGATGAAAGCATCTGTCGGAGCATGTGTCCCACCGGCCTCTGTTTGATAATGAACGAGTGTTGCAAATTACACACTGACCCATGCTGTGACATTCAAAACATATACCAACAAACATAAACCCAAAACTATTTTGTTTTAAGAATGTGTTCATAGTTTTCCCATCATGTTATGACAATGTTATTTACAATCTGTCCAGTGTTTTTAATTTTTTTTTATAGTACTTTCGTCATTTACTCGCTCTCATGTTTTTGCATCCTGTATGACCGTCTTTCATCTGAGAAACACAAAATAAGATATTTTCAAGAATATTTTCAAACAGTTTTGGTTACCACTGACTTCCATTATATGGACAAAAAAAAACACTGAGACATTTCTTAAAATATCTTCATTAATGTTTACTCAAGAAAGAAAGTCATTCGGAATGACATGAGGGTGAGTGAATGATGACAGGATGTTTATTTTTGAGTGACCTATTCCTTTAAGAATGTCCTTGGTTATATGAAGGTTATGAAAGCATTAACAGAATGTTAAGCACACATCATAAATACATTATATAACGCAATATGAGAATCTGTTTGGCCGACCGACACTCTTAAAAATAAAGGTGCTTAAAAGGTTCTTCGCAGCGATGCCATAGAAGAACCATTTCTGGTTCCACAAAGAACAATTCAGTCAAAGGTTGTTTAAAGAACCATCACTTTCTTACCTTTTTATAATCTGAAGAACCTTCTTTCACCACAGAGAACCTTTTGTGAAACGGAAAGTTTCTTCAGATGTTAAAGGTTCTTTATGGAGCCATTTAGACAAAAAAGGTTCTTCTATGGCATCGTGAAGCACCCTTTTTTTGAAAGTGAAGGGTGGACGGGCAGTGTTCTAAATATCATTATATTTGCTTATCCATTTGGTGATGTTAGTGGTGCAGAAATTACACACTTCAGCTTGAAGACACTAAGATTGGAATTACAAAACACCCCATCAAAGCAAACAGAGCAAACCAAAAAACCAATCTGAAAAATACAGCTCCACCCTGCGTGTGAACTCTCTACGAAATTCAGCACACCACCCACTGACCAAACAAAAGAACACAGGGAACATCTTGACAGAAAACAGACACTCGAACGAATCTAAAGTTGTCTCATTTATACAAAGACAACCACGAGTACCAACGCATAGCTGTGCAAACTATACATTTCATAAATGATCTTTCACTTAACTGGCATTAGCAAAGTGTTTTAAATTGACCTGTTATCTTGCATTAAATGTCATACACTATCAAATATCCTAAAATAAGTAAACTGTTTCTTGCTTTTTGAAGAGCACGGAAGTAAACTGCAAGTGTCATCACATAATTGAGCAAAATGCAGCAAAATCAAATATGCAATATAAAAAAACATGCAAATTCTGTCATCGTTTACTCACTGTCCTGATGTTCCAAAACTGTTTAACTTTCTATCTCCTGAAAAACACAAAAAGAGATGTTATGCACAATATAAGGGACTGACAGCTTCAGTCACCATTCACTTTCATTGCATCTTTTTTCCATAAAAGGAAAGAGAGCTGAAGCTGTCATCCAGCCTAACATCTCCTTTGGTGTTTCACCGAAGAAAGAACATCATGTGGATTTGAAATGACATGAGGGTGAGTAAATAATGACAGAAGTCTCTTTTTGCTAAATGTAGATTTGGAACGGAAATGTATTTCAAGTGAACAACTTTTACTTCTGCCTGCCTATAACAAATCCTCTGATAGAAAAAAATAGAAGACCTAATAATAACTCTAAGTTTAAGTTCTGAGTTCGACTGCAGGGGACCAAGCCTGGAATCAAATCTCTATTTTTATATCATAGAGCAATTATAAACGAATCATACAGAATATGCACAATCCTCCCACCAAAACAGATGTAAAAATAATCTATAAGTGAGTTGACTCTAGTTATTATTTAGGTAATCTTGATTGACAAATGACAAGCAGTCCTGTATGATTGGATATATCATATATATGATGATCCAGCATGTACTGCAATTTTCATGACATCAGGGTGACATGAATGGCAGATGTGTCTTTATTACTCAATGAATCAAGGTCATATGATCTCTGTACAGATCTGACGGTGTTTAGTTGCATGAATCGCTGTTGATGTTTCCAGTGCTGTTTATTTTGAAGATGCTCTGCTCTTTTTCTTCTGAATTATCTCATACCAACGCATCTCCTGTTTATACACAAACACACACATGCATTTATACACAGAGAAAGCACTAAGTCGAACGAGGCGTTGACAATATTCTCCTAATATAAAGGCTGAAGGGATGATGTGAATATAGGCCATCAATATAACGTTATTCGCGACACGCTGCCTCCATCCTGCCTGTAATAAACAAATTAAAGCTATCGTTTCGTTACGTCAAGAGCTGAAGGCAGCGACTTGGACACTCAAACACACGCGCGCGCGCACCGACGCCCATTAAAACACCACGCACGACACACGGCAAAAAGCATCCTGTGTCCAAAGCCCCTGGCACACACACACACACACGACATAATTCAGCTGTAGGATATGGAGAGTTTGAGCAGTGTACACTACCAGCATCTCGCTGCCACTGCCATTCAAACGTCCATCGGTTATTGATTTATTGGCCCTTAAGGAATAGCGTCACCTCGTTTAAAAACATTGACTCACCGCATCTTATGAAGCACTGGAATAATAGTCAGCTCCGGATGTGTTCAACAGCATCGGGCTGTGTGATCTCAGAATGCTCCTTAATTCCCGTGACAGTGTGTCCGTGTGTGAATAAAACGCGCAGATGATGTTTGGAGCTTCCGTTCCCAGATGCGCTTTTACGAGGCTCGAAGCCTCCTGAAGAAGCACGGTGAGGAACAGGATATATCGAGTATCCTTCGTCCCCCAAACCCAATGGATCTATGGTGGACACGGGGATCAGAGCCCTGTGTTGTATCCCGATCAGTGTTTTTCTGGAATGAGAGGAAAATGCGCAGAGTGGCTCCAGCGATGGCACAATCCGCGAGATCAGCGCCAGTCCATCGCTAGATCGTCCGTGCGAACCGACAGCTAAGGAACGAGCGCCGAGAGAAAATGACAAGCCATTTGGGAAGCAAAGTGATGCTTGATTCAAGGATGGAGGGTGGGAGGGAAAGAGAAAGAAAGGGAGGATAAGAGAGGGGCGGTGAATCTGGAGCTGGGAGGACTTGAGCACGCTCTGGTGGCCGACAGCGCGCACTGCAGTGAAGGGTCGATCTTCTATCACCCGCGGGGTCATTCAGAGAAAGGGGTGCACTGTGTGACTTCGAATTTGAAATGTTTTTTCCCCCCTTTAAATTTCGTTAAGCTTTTAAAACCTTAAAAGCACGTGACTGCAATGCCACCCCAAACTAATTTTAAAAACTGTAATATAATGTTGGGATTCAGAAGTGTCTAAGTAGCCTATAAAAGTAACAAGGTTTACATGTAGTCAAGACTTTGTAGCCAGGACACTACAATGTATTTAAAAGATTAAAAGAAAGAAAATAATGATAGCTCTACACTTGTCCAGTTTTTAATAATCAGTTTAATGTACAAAATCATGGAAAAAAGGGCTGAGATTTAAGCATTTTAATATTGTTCACTGACAAACATAATAAAAATATAAGATAAAGACAAAGACAATATCCTTATATCCGATCACGAAAGTAGGGAGATTATTTATTTATTTGCCCCACAGAATTTTATTTACATAATTCTAATAAGAGTTATGGTGGTAAGAATAACCCAGGGATACAACTTATTGAAATAAGACAATAATATATACCATATATTGACACACACCTATCTATAGTATACAATGCTCGCCTTGATTTTGCAAAGTAAGACATGTTCCTGGATCAACATAATTGTCCAAAGCATAGACCTAACCCTATCCCTACCCATAATTTATCCCTAAAATCAGAAGGACATGATAGTTGAATAACAAGGGTGTAGAGAAGCACCTAACTCTGGTTGTAAGGCGAAAACTGACATTTCCTGTAAACGTATCCCTGATTTCTGATTGGTTGCTTGGAATGTTGTTCCAGGATCAAACAAGGAATTGATCCGGGAACATTTTGCTGTTTTCCAAATCATGTCAAATTGAATTTCCCAATCAAATTATTTTAAAGATGATCCAAAGAAAAAGGAAGTGTCTAAATGTCAAGTGTCATCACAAAGGTCCTGAATAGTGTATTCATTCAATGTAGCCTTGTTGAGTTTTTTCTTTTCAATAAATTCACAAGTTCTCATGCCATTTCTGTGTCAGAATGACGTTTAAACAGATGAGAAAAATAACTGAAAGCATTTCAGCATAATGCTGCATCACAAAATACAGAATGAAATGAATTTACAGTGTTAAAGTGTTCATTTACAGATAAGTTGGATATATCCGCTATATGAGAGACACAAAGAAATAGTTTTTATGGAATTGTCCTGCAGTTATTTAATGTTTATTAATATTGGCGTTAGCTTCTTTACTATGGTAATAGGGAAATATTGCATAGGCTAATAGAAAATATCACATTGGCAAATTATAATTTGTGGACAAACACTAATTTAAATGTCTCTCATGAGCAACAGTAATAAGAGCTGATGTCTCTGTTATTTCATTAAATGAGGGGGGAGAGGCCTGAACATCCATTTACATTAAACTCATGAGCATCAAAGGCGCATCGCGGACATGCGCGGTGACAGCAGTTATCTCTCACGCAGAGCTAGGCTGTCTAAATAATGTTGGCTGTCTCTAATGCGACTTTCGACATTTGAAAATGTTTAAAATTGACCCCCGGCTTTTAATCATCCGATGAGGCGTCCTCGAAAGACAGTTTTTCATGAGCTGCGGGGGAAACCTGTTGATCTGAAGGTAAATGTGGGCTGAGAATTCAGCGTTTATTGATCTTTACGGTAACGAATGAAGACTGATAGACAAGCGATAAAACATCTGAGAAACGGCATCGCAGCTGTCAGTTACACCTGAACCACAACATGCTGATTTTACCTATTTTTAGCTATCGGATTTATTTTAGTAAACTGCTATTGTTGTCCGTATCTTTGAGACAGAGCCCACATGCTCTATTAATAATGGATAACTTGTTTTAAAATCGCAATTATGCATTTATGAGCTACATTTGTAAAATTATATATAATGGACAACAAATATTGATCATCTAATGTTTTCATCTATTTTGTCCGCCATCAGGTTTAAGTAGTGGCCCTCAACTGTCTGTAAGACGTTTTAAACAAAACACTAACGATTTTTTGTGTGATATATTTGTTGAGCTATAAATCTATAGCCTAATAACTTGATAAATAATGGCAGTGCAGTTTTTCTATGAACCATCCGATGCAGACAGCGATCGAGCATCTGTTGCTATGGTTACTCCCAATTTATATTTGTTTAGCGCACTAACTTGTAAAATAGCCTAACTTTTGTGGTTACTGAAACGTAAACCTTTTTTAACCTCCTTTGATCTCTTAGCCCCGTAATAAGCACCCTGATGTGTTATATTGAATATAATAAACATCTTTGTGCAGGCTACACTTGATAATTTATCTTTAAACAACTAAAATGCATTCCGTGCGTGTTAGGATATGACTTATTTTAGGCTAAATCTTACGACCCCCTTGGAGGTTTGCCGAGGCCCTCTGGTTCCGAACTACTGCTGTAGCTTATTTACATATTTATTTTCATATTTACACATCTATCAGCTTCTCTGTGATTCGCCCGTTTAAAATAACCCTCCTGCTTTGTTTTCCCTTAGTTACTATTGTTGTCCACGGCACCGGCCACCGCCAGGCGCTTACAGCCCTATCAGGTAGGTTGTAAGGACATCTGTCCCGGGTAATTACCGTCGTTCACAGTTTAAGTCCGTTTACAGCTGCTAATCCTCCCCGGTAAGCGCATTACCGGAGCAGCGCGGCGCAAACACGAGCGCTCGCGCAGTACACGATGAGCGCGTGCAGATCGCGAGAACCTCCCGTAGAGGTGCGAGACTCCAACCCAGATTACATCAGCATGAATAACAGATTACAGCAGGCGTTATCAGAGCGATCAACGAGATATGAAGTGAACCGTCACTGCAATTCATAAAGCCTGTCATCGGTTACGGAGATAGACGCGAGCGCTGCCAATTGCGTCACTCTCTCTTCAGGCCAAACGGCACCGTTGCTGTCACAGGTAAGGACTGTCAGGTGTGCATGCCAGTTACTGATTAAGATGCTGCAATCCACGCAAATCCCTTTTGAGTAGGATGTGAAAGGGACAAATCTGTTTGTTTTTGTTGTTTTGTGTCTTGGAATATGTTCAAGAGTTTGATTGCCATTATGTCTGGCATGAATTTGCTTGTGTTGTTGCAGATGTCAAAAAGAGACTGGTGGTAATACAGTACTCAAAGAGTTGAAAATGATGGGTATGTATAAAATCCTACCACAATATTATTTTTAGTCATGTGTCTCAATCTGTCTTCTTTCTCAATTTATGATATTAAAATATTTGCGAGTTAACATGCGTATGAATATTACATGTAGCTTGTTGTACACACTCTCCTGTGGGTAATGAGCTGATGCCATTGCATTTGCCCATTTTATTAATATATTTATGTGCATGTGTGTGTGTGTGTATAGATGCACAGCGTGCTTTGCTGGCAGTGGAGCGGCTGCAGGAGAGGCTGAAGAAGAGGGGAGAACTGCCTGCTGAGGAAAAACTCAGTCTGCTCAAGAGTGTCTTACAGAGTCCCCTGTTTCACCAGATACTCAACATGCAAGAGACTGGACAACAGCATGAGCAACAACAGGTCAGAGATCAACATCATCATCATCACAGTGCATCACACACACACAAAAAGCATACACTAACACTAAAAGATGCCAAAACATTAAACAGTGGGCTTTACCATCTTTTTTTAATTAAATAAATGTATTAAATTAAACTTGGTAAAGAAATGTCTCATAAGTGATGTTTTATTAACAAATTTCGGGAGGAGCATGCGCAGATAATTAGCACGGCCAATTCATCATCAGTAATCACACCACCTATCCAATCAGCACGAGAGAGAATCCCTATAAATAATCAAAGCAGTCTTACCTTCATTACCTCTCATCTTCCAGCATCCCTCCACCACCCCGACTCCTCACCTTCAGCCCGTTTCTACCCCAGCACGGGGAGGAGCACTCGGGGGGAGCATTCTGGGTCCGGGCTAAATGCCGAGCTCAGACCCCTCTCCCCGGTCGAGGGGAGTACCCCGGGCTCGGGAATAATTTCCGAGCTCGGAGCCCTCTCCTCGGACAGCACGCCTAATACGCATAACTCTTTACTCAGTTTATTATATGTAAGTGTGAACTCATGAATCATATTATGTAAAATAAAAAATAGTTGGCTGATAGTAGTTGCATAATTATGATACATTACCCAGCATGATTCTGTCATTAACATCATAAGTGCATTGAACAAAAGTATATTTTATGCTGATATCCAACTCCACCACCTGAAATAGAAATGTACATGCAAGTATATTTTATAAGGCATTTATACACCCAGGGAGCATCATTCAGATATTCCCTGATGTGAGCAGTGCTGTGATTCACCTCTTACATCATCTCTGGCTCAGGGTCTATTATTAGTTGAAATATATATGATACAAGCGTTTCTTAAAGGAATATTTCAGATCACACCCAAGTGACAACATTTTTGGCATAATGTTGTCCCTTTTTGCATTAAAAAAGTTGTGGTAAGCGATGCACTTAAAATGAAAGTGAATAGGGCCAGTCAAATAACTTTAATATGCTCGCTGTTTCAATAGTAAATCCTCAAGACATAAACAATGCGCATGTTAATATGATTTTAGTGTGAAAAGAAAAGCAAATTTTTACAACGTTGTTTCTATGACAATGAAACACCATTAACCATAAAGAACATTTTAAAATTTGTGGTTTAAACAGCATTACAGTTCAAATAATAAGCATCAGAGTAGCTGAACTTATTTGAAATTTCATGAGCTAAGAAGGTTTGTTGTCCATTATCAATAGTGCATGAAACATCGCTTACTGAGGTCACTTCCAAAATAAACAGCTTGATTGATCAAAGTGGCCAATATGGATGTTAAAAGTTTGAAAATCTTGAAATAGTCAAACCTGAATTAGTTGAACAATCTACATGGAGAAATGTTCAACCTTTCACCTAGCACATATTCATATTTAGATCATTGCATTTTGCCAGCAGAATTTTGTTGTTCAAAGAATGATTCCTTAGCTATTACCTTTATATAGACCTTATGTAGCTTTTTGTCTTCTGCTTTCTGGTTTGTATGAAGTTAAGACCTTATAGACTTGAATGAACCACTCATTTTAAAATCTTCCCGGTCTAGTCTACATTTATGACATCCGCTTCAAACATTACAATGCACATGATAACTTTCATTAACTCTACAAAAAGTAAATCAATTTCACCAGCTAATTACACTTTGACAGCAATGCCATAGAAATATACAGAGCTACTGCAAAGATGTTCAAAGAAGTTCAAAGACAACATTTCTAAAGATGGCTGCGTGCTTGTTTCTCTGGCGCATAAGGTCTATACTTCACATTTCTGCTTTTACATCCTCCAAAAATGGCCCCTGTTCACTTCCATTTTAAGTTTTCCATTGTAACTGTGATTTTCTTTCTTTTTTAACAAACGAGGGGAAAAGTTTATAATTTTTTGTGGTAATAATCATTAAGCCATAAATGCTGTAGACTGAGTCTTGTATTGGATATTCCTCTGAATATTCCAGTAAAAATAGTTGAATGCATTGAACTTCAAGTTGAGCTTGTATTTGACATTTGACTTTTACTGTGCTTAGTTTAAAACCACAATGACACAGGGGACTACATTTCCAGAGCATAAAGAGGTCAAAGAAGCCCAGCAGATATGAGTGGGAGGCGTGAGAGGTTATTCAAGGATACTAGGTTAAAGAGTCTCAAAGGTGGTCTGGGTTCGCAGTATGTGAGCTATATGTGTGTGTGTGTGTGTGTGTGTGTGTGTGTGTATCTGTGTGTATGGTGCAGAGTAATGATGGGAAATGATCTCTTGAAAATGGCCTGTGTTATCCCAAGCTTTCAAAAAGAGCAGCTCAGGTAATTTAGCGCCTCAGATATCATCATAAAAATACACACACTAGATGTTACATTCAGATTTATTTGGTACAACAACAATTGATTGTGTTAGAATCTCCTAGCAGGCCAAAATGAGAGGAGCAGCAGAGGCCAGATGAGCAAATCCAATAAATGAAGCACTAAACTGGCTGTTTGTCATGAAAAACTGCATGTTTATGGGTTCACTAATATGCCATGAGATGTAGCTACTTCAGCAAAACTATATATCAGATAATCCTCAGGCTCATTGTGCATTGGTCAGGCCACTTGCCATGGATAATCATAAGCATAAGTTGTTTATATGAGTCATTCTTTAATCAAGCTTATCACTTTCTGTCTGCATTCTGTGATGTAATAGGCTTGTTTTTTCAACCACGTGTTTGGGAGCAAATGTAATGAGACCTTTAGTTGATTACATTGGTTATACCTCAAGTGCTTATTTTAATTATAGGTTTCAATGAGCAGGAATAAAAACAGAATTGCCAGCTGTGCTCTTTGCCTGCTGTTGAGGCATATGGTCAGCCATGATAGACCTTTTTTATACACTAGTATTTGTCATCTTTCTGAAATAGCTTTAGAGTCTTTGTTTGACTTTTTGGTTGCCAAACAATTAATTTTTTCAAGAATTAATCTCGCCGTATCCTCAAGAGCTAGTAATGTATTCAATAAAAATATAATGTCCTCTGACTCAAATTTCATCAGAAAATAAATCAGCATGAATTTTAATGCATTGAATTAAATGATTAAATTTGGTTCATAAATTATGTTTGAAGCAACAGTTATTAACAAGATTAAATACCTTTTTAACATAATACACAATGTATTCAGATGACAATCTAAATCAAAATATAGGTTTGTTTACTTGAATATTATTTGTAAGAAGAGGTCTGATTGTGTTACCATATCCTTGGTAAGTGCTTATGTGTATCGTGTGTGTGATGTATTTAGAGAGATGATTCTCTGAAAACAGCAGCGAGGACCAAACTGAGGTTGTATAAGCTACTTACCTGAGCTGACCACTTAATCTGTGCTGAATAGAGAGAGAGGCCGGGGTCAACAAGTCACACACACGTTTCTGTAATAGTGAGGACTTTCCTTTGACTTTCCATTTGGACTTTTAAACTGAGCTAATGATTTTTTTTCCTTCCCCTAAACCTGACCTTTATTTTAATTAAGATCATTTAGTATGTTAAACCTGACCACCCCACATCAAACAGAAAGTGACAGACACTCTCACATACTCTTTCTGCAGTTAAATCTGTTGCACTAACACTCTGAAGTCAGTTAAAGCTTAAATACAGTAACTGAGTAAAACAGCTAAAAAGCACAATATTTTAAATCAATTTTAGCGATGGCCCTGGCTTGCACACTAATAAATATTTGTGCATTGCACCAATAAACTTGAAACACTGAAATATAACCCCTCGTTTCAGCTAAATATATACTCAAGCTTTTGACCAAGTTATAATAAACGGTTGTTTGGCAGTCTGACTGAATTATAACAATGAGCTAATGCCTTGCCCGACAGACTTCAATCATTTAGACTTTTATTGCAATGTTCACATTTACACTTGTTTTTATTTTAGGAGAGACCATTATGTGAATAACTGAGCTGTTAGCAGCTCTCCAGCATGAAACAAATCTAAGCACTGCATTGTCTTTGTCACGTTCTCCTATCAGTTGTTTGTCTATGTATATATTGTCTATGTTGTTTTTTTGTTTTTGTTTTTGAAAGTCTCTTATGCTCAACAGGGCTTCATTTATCTGATGAAAAATACAGATAATCAGTAATATTGTGAAATAATTACAATGTAAAATATCTGTTTTCTATCTGAATATATTTTAAAAAAACTAATTTATTCCTGTGATGTCAAAAATTAGTTTTCAGTAGTCATTACTCAAGCCTTTATTGTCATTATTGGTGCTCAAAAATTCTGAATACAGTTGTGCTGCTTAATATTTTGAATATTTGATGGATAGAAAGTTTAAAAGAACAGTATGTATTTGAAATAGAAATCTTTTGTGACACTATAAATATCTTTTGTATAACTAACTTTAGATCGGTTTTACTGACCCCAGCATTTTTAGTGGTATTGTATTTTTTATATTATATCACTTGTTTTAAAAAATGTAATGTTTATTATTTAAATTAAAAAAAAACTTTTTATGATAATTTTTATCTATTGTGTTTCCTGTATTATGTTTATACTCCATATATTATTACTGTTAATAGTGATAGTAAAAAGTAAAAAGACTAAGGGCCAGATTTAATAAAGAGGGCTAATTAGCTCGAGAGCTCAATTCCAAAATAGCACCCATGAGCGTGGAAATGTTTGCGTGTTATTTACTGACAAAGCGCAAATTAAAGAACACAGACACAACATCTCATTTACATATCGACCAACACAATATACCAAGTGCAACGTTGTAATCACAAATAAGCAGAGCTGATGCTCATCAGGTGCGGGTGATCTACTTACAACACAGGTGCAAATTAGTTTAAGACATGCTTTTTTGGGCATTAAATAATGGCGCAAATACCAGTAATTTGACGAGCGCAAACGTTGGTAAATCACGTTGCGTGATTCATTTTAATACTCTCCTCCCATAAATTTTGCATCTGAAAGGGAAACTCCTACAATTGCATATTCAATAAGATCAGGCAGAAAAATAACTATGTCCATGTATTTTCAGTGCTAATTCTTCACTGCACGTCTTTAGTTGGCTAAATCCTGGCAGTACTATTTTAACGCCAAAAAACAGTTTGTGCTGGCGCAAGCTGTTAGTAAATCTGGCCAAAAACTAAAGTGCACACGGATCAGTAAAGGTAAACGCCATATTATCCGATAAATCTTGTCTTACTGTTGTGAACTTTAATATCCCAACTTACATCCCAGTAAGACCTTACAAAAGGCTAGAGCAACCTAGCTATATTACTCTAGCTGTGTGTTTTACAGGTTTCCCCCACAACGCCTTCTTCTCAGTCTATGAGTAATGATGCAGATGGAGTGAGCACGTCCCACCCCGCATGCAATCTGAGGTACAGAGACTCCTACCTCTCGGCCCAGTGGCGCAATGACCGATGTCGATTCTTCAATCATATGACTTTTGCCCCTTTCATCACCGAGGACATTTCAGCACTGCAGTCCATGGCCCAGGTAACACCAACATTCAGAAAACAAAAACCTTTAAACAAACTGAGATACGTGTCCTGTACCATACTTATCATGCAAACTTTCAGAAATGCTATAATTCCAACACTACATCTCCTAAAACCAACAGTTTGAATCCATTCTTTCTTATCTCTTATATTTATTGCTCTTTCAGGGTCGGACTGTGCTTAGTTTTGACCTGGAGAAGGGTGAAAGTGCTTTAGGCATCAGCATTATTGGTCTGGAGACTGAAAGCAGTGGAGGTCATGGTATCTTCATACAGAAGATTCAGCCGGACTCTGTAGCATGCAGGTATAAACTGATGAGGATGCAAGTACAGAATACCAAAACTTAATTGATTAGAAGTGCATTATTTTGGACAGCGGCATAGATTGATTTGAAACCATTCATTACCCCATTCTTCTGTCTTAGTGATGGACGTCTACATGAGGGTGATCAGATTCTAGCAGTGAATGGCAAGCTGTTTGAATCCTCTGTAACACAGGAACAAGCTGTCCAGGTCCTTCAGGAAGGTGCTTCTGTGGTAACCCTAATTATAGCCAGAGAACCAACCCCATCATTCAGCCCCCCACAGATGAGCCACACTCTTCCCAAAAATCTCTCCGGCCTTTCTCGTCGATTTAGTGTAAGTCTACTTAAAAACCTTTGTTTTTATATTTATTATATCTCTTAAATTTTCCCAAATATACTTAACATAATGTGTAAAATGGCCTTAAGAGATTTTAAATGTGCCCCTGAAGTGTCTTAGAGCTGCCTCATATTTTGCCTCATATTTTATACTGTAATGCCGTATAGCTGGCCCATTTTACCATGCAGCTGTTATCTGTTATTGATCCACAGTAATTTGATTACATTACCACAAGTGCAGTACATCTAACATTTTAAATGTTATACATTAGCTTTTATGTGAGGTTTTTGGGTTTGTTGTGTGTTGTGAAAGCAGAGTAAGGGAAAGCAGATGGTCTCCTGGTAATGGTGGAAATAAAAATGAGTCTACTTCTATTAGCAAGACTATTATAATACACTACTGTTCCAAAGGATTGGGGTTGGTTAGATCTATGAATGTTTTTGAAAGAAGTCTCTTATGCTTACCAAGGCTGTTTTTTTTTATAAAATATACAGTAAAACAGTAATATTTTGAAATGTAATTACAGCCATTACTCCAATCTTCAGTATCACATGATCCTTCACAAAATAACAGCATTTATTGGATATAGAATTACTTTTGTAACAATGTGACAAAAGTCTTTACTGTCACTTTTGATCTAATTAATGCATCCTTGCTAAATAAAAGTATTAGTTTGTTTGAAAAAAAATTACCCTAAACATTTGAATGGTATGTATATATAAATGGGGTTCAAAGATCTTGGAAAATATTTTTTTTGGAAAAACAATTTAATTTACTGGATAATATGGTGTTTACTAATCATTGCACACTTTAGTTTTAGCCGTTTTTAATCTCAAGTCACTATCAACGGTAATAATACTATACTTAGTATAAACAAAATACAGGAAACAATAATAGATGAAAATAAAAAAGTAAAATAAATCATAAAAAAGTTTTAGATTTTAATTAGTTTTTTCAATTTAAATAATAAACGATTACATTTTTAAAACAAGTGCTATAATATTTAAAAAATACAATATGCTCAACTTTGGGGGGTCAGTAAAATGTATCAAAAGTAACAGCTATTCAAAAGCCATTTCTAATGTTACAAATGATTTCTATTTCAAATAAATGCTATTCTTTTGAACTTTCTGTCCTTCTATGCTTTAAAACATCTAGTATTGGTATTTTGTACACTTTTGCTGTTTCATTAAATATTTTGTTTCTCTTTTTTATTGTTTAAATTCAGCTTATTAAAAAAAAATAATAATAATATAATATGCTGTTAATGGCAGGTTCCACCTTGACAACCTACCCGATAAAGCATTCCCTGCTAATGTGGTACACAAGGTCAACATGTGTTAAATGAATTGTATTTGTATTCAATAACTCAATAGCTTTTGTAGCCATGACTAAGCCATTTGCTTATACAGAAAATTACTTTTAAAAATAAACCTACCCTGAGAAATATTAACTGGAGTAAGTGTGATAACTAGCCCCAGTCTCTCTTGTATTATAATTAGGCTTATTCCACTCATTTAATTTGATTCCACAGCCTCGACAAATTCATCATATAGAGTTGCAGAATGACGGATCGGGTCTAGGCTTTGGCATCATTGGAGGGAGGAGTACTGGCACCATGGTTAAAACCATCTTATCTAATGGTGTAGCTGGAAAGGTATGAGAGAATCATCATGGATTCATGTACACCGTTATTTAAATTATTCCATTTGTGGATTTTACAAACTGATTCAAATTAAAAAAGAGTGACAAATGCCTTGACATTTGTGGATGTGTGTTTGTGCACACAGGATGGGAGATTGCGTAGTGGTGATCTTCTCTTCAGAATTGGTGATGTGGATGTGTCCGCCATGGGCAGTGATGAAGTTGCACGTGAGCTCCGTCTGGCTGGTTCCCGTGTGAGACTTATCATTGCCAGGGAAACCACTGATGGTGACCTCTCACCTACCATCGCCCAGCAACAGGACACTCAAAAGAAACAGGTGCAAAATGCTCCTGTGTGTGTGTGTGTGTGTTTGCATATATATGTAAATTGTGATATAAACAGTATAGCTCACCCAAAAAATTAAGTTCTGTTATCATTTACTCACCTTCATGTCTTTTTTAACATGTTTGACATTCATTCTTCCATAGAACACAACAAATTCAGTAAATTGCAGTCTGTTCCTTCTTCACCACATTAATGCTGCTTTAGTGGTGTTTTTGTCATTTTTTAAGGTCACTGTGAACTGTTATTGTATGGTAAAAGCTGCATAACAATTCTTAAAGGGACAGTCCACCCAAAAATAAAGATTCTATCATCATTTACTTATCCTCATGTCATTCCAAACCTGAAGACTTTCTTCTGCTGAACACAAAATAAGATATTTTGTTGAAGAATTGTTGAACTGTCCCTTTAAAATGATCTTTTTAATTATTATATAGGTTTGGGATGACATGAAGGTTAATAAAATATGACAAACTTTATATTTAAAACTTATTAAGCTGAAATTATTTCTTAAACACACTCACGCTCAGTCAACAAACATTGATTGACATTCACATTGACATTAGCACGCAAGGAGTTGGTGGTTAAGTGAAAGTGTCAATGTAACAGAAAGATAGAATTTGTTGCAAAATTTGAAATTGAATCACAGTTTTTAATTCCTGAATCTTGATTACATGTTGTTATCATAAATGCTGCTTTATTTTGTTTGATATGCCAATAGTAAACAAAGAATTACCCTTCTGCAGGATTTAGTAGAGAAAAATGAAAAAGAGTTCAGTGTCAGATTCAGTAACAACAAAAATGGTTTGGGCGTCAACATCTCCAAATCTCTGAATAACCTGGACAAAGGTATGATTCCTTACTGTTTTCAGCAAGATATTTTTTCCCATTCAGTCTAAGAATGATAAATGTAAACATGAAATGCGTTTTAGAGTCTTGTGGAGTAAAGAGCATACTGAAAGAAAAGGCAGTGGATCAGGATGGACAAATTCACATTGGAGATGGCATCATTGCTGTGAGTTCCATACAGATCTTTATTATTTTTTTACATCTCTTTACTTTCCTTGTGCATTTTAATTTATACAGTAGTTCTTAGTGGTTTTAAGCAATTTATTGCTATTTTATTCATTTTTTCAGTGGTTTCAGAGTTAATGATGTTATAGAAATTAATAATCCTGTTGTTGTTTCTGTTGTGTGTGTGCGTGGGAAGGCTGTTTCCATTGTAGTGTTTGTTTTAGGCAGAATGGTAGTGTATGATTAATTACATTGTCACTAGATTTGTGTTTGTATTTGTGTAAATGTGTCATTAGTCCAACCCTCGTCCTCTGTTTGGGGTTTCAGTGTCATTTTGGTAACCTGAAAAAAACAACAACATTGAAGTATCAGGTTAATACTTCATGACATTTCTAATGAGAGCATATTATAAAGAGAATTTCAACTTGCTTCATAACATACTTCAAACGTCCTCGATGAAAAGTTTTGCATTAATTATGTTTGGGGTTTTAGAGACCTCAAATGTGAAGCATTAAATAATGCAATGACTTTTCACGTGATGAGACTCTCTGAGTGGTGTACACACTGTGGAAATACACTTCTGTCATATGTTTATTGTAATTTCTTTTATTATAGTTTTCTACATAAGTTTTTCCAAGGTCAAAATGATCACAAACAACATTACTACAATGTATACTAGGCACATTTCTGAAAAATGCTTGCTTGCTTTGTGGTAAAATAGAGGGATAAAGCGTCTGGGGTTGGGCCAATCATTAGAGAAGCATCAATAGTTTCAGTACTGATGTTGTAGCAAGAGCTATTTAGCATGAAAATCAATGCGTGCCATAAGCTTTGAAGTGAAAAATTGAAATGTGTTAGCATATGGTTGTTTAGGATTGGAACTATTTATCTTAACATGCAGAAATTTTGAAAGACACAGACATCATCTGGTGTTATTTCACACTAAATAACGATGAAGCTAAATGTGACACTATAATAATTATAATGTTATATTATAATGTTTTTTTTGTGAAAAAACGTTCTATAATTGTTGTTAATGATAAACTAAAACAGAATAATCGTTAGCAGTTCCCGATCCATTAAATGATAATGGATGTCTTTCAAATATATTGTTAAATGGTTATAATTACCTGTTTTATCCTTAAACAGAAAGCGGAGGAGATCCTGCTCGCTGGCCAACAAGTGGAGATCTCTATTCGGAGAAAGGGCTCACCATCTGGAACACAAACAAACCCCACAATGTCCACAATCTCTCAGAGACCCTTAACCCCTCTGGGTCTCCTTCCCCCTCCACTGCCTCCATGTCTACGAGAGCCAAAGCCAGTTCTGCCCCCAGGGAAAGTTTTCTATTCTGAACGCCGGGACCTCAACTTCAACAGAGAGTGCAGTTAGTAAAAAAAACTCTTGCCACTTCTGTTTATTTGCACTCATTCACACTGTGTTTGATTCATGAGTTCTGTTTCACTTTGGCCCATTCTCTGTGTGAAGTCTTAGTAACTCTTCGACCCTACTTTGATTCTAATAACAGCTTCTGTTTCTGTTTGTTCTTTCTGTGACCTCAGTTCAGTCAACGCAAACCTGTGATTTAGAGTCCAAGATGGAGAATAGAAACCAGTCCTCATGTAAGAACAGATTTATTTACAATTGATTATTACAGCCACTCATTTTGACTTGCACCTCAGGTTTGTTAGTGTACTAGTAAAACATCTACTATAATATACAGATATAATCGTGATTTAAGCATTGCTTGCAGAGAATTTAAATTTATTAGAAATGTAGCATTACATCACTTGCTAACCAATGTATCCTGTGCAATGAATGGGGCTGTCTGAATGAGAGTTCAAACAACTGATAAAACTGCATGTTTGTAATACACAAATTTATCATTGGGATGTTTTTAACTTCAAACCGTTGATCCTGGCTAAAATACAAGTCCTCTAGACATAATATTGCTTTCTCTAGTCAAAAAGTTGTCTTGTCTGAATCAGGAGTGAAATATGCAGATATTTACAGACTAAAACAGTCCAAAAACGTTAATAGATGGCCTAGAGTCATGTGGGTTACTGGTGAATTATAGTAACGTTTTTATCAGCTGTTTGAACTCTCATTCTGACGGCACCCATTCACTGCAGACGATCCCTTGATGAGCAAATGATGTAATGCTAAATTTCTCTAAAACTGTTCCTATAAGAAACAAACTCAGCTGTATTTTGGGTGGCCTGAGGGTCAGTACATTTTAAGTGTTATCTTTTAAGGTGTCTTTTCAAGCTTTTATGCCAAAATACTGTATGAATTTGACATCAAGATATGACAAGCATTTCATCCTTTGCAAAGTTTATGCTTTTAAAAGTTGATAATCCTATTTATTTTGCTTTCCTAACTGTACACTATTATATTGTTAGCATGTTATTATTTGCATATACATTTTTTTTCTGCTGTCCAGTCAACTCTATAATCGACAGCATGTCACAAATACTGTCCATAGACATTAAGCTGTAAACAACCCAGAATATTCCTTTAAGATTTCTTTAGTTTGCTTGGTGATTTCTAACATAGATATAAATAAAGTGTGAAATACAAATCCTGACTCTATCACAATGTAACTGACATGATGAAAACATACTTTGTCTTTTGTAGTCTATTCTCTTCAGTCATGTTGTCATTTATTTATTAGCTGTGTGATGCTTGGAAATTTTGTTTTAGTTTGCAAACTGTCTGATGAAGAGCAGGAAATATTGAAGGAGAAGTGGCAAAGCAGCCTGGGTCCTCAATATGAAGTCATGGTGCGTCTCATCTGTATTCTCTCTCCTGTTTAGCTGACAGTTAATTTCCATGGCTGAGATTTGTGAGTGTGTGTCAGCATATGTTTATGTGCAGTATGTGTCTCTTTATATGCCTGTTTTAGATGTATGTGCATGTCCACTGTATATCTGTATATCAATAAATAATATATATATATATATATATATGCTAATACGTTTATATTTACATTGTGTGTGTGTGTGTGTGTGTGTGTGCAGGTGGCACAGGTACAGAAGTTCACTGAGAGCAGCGGTCTTGGTGTGAGTTTGGAGACTAAGGAAGGTCATCACTATATCTGCTCCATACTGCAAGAGGGTCCGATTGGACAGACGGGAATCATACAGCCTGGAGACGAACTGCTAGAGGTTCACTTTATATTATAATTGAAAGGGAGTGTCCACATAGTCATGTAGAATATGTATTTACCTAAAAAAGCTAATGGAAATTATATTTGATTATACTTCAAAGTCAAACAAGCATTACATACAGATAATACTGTTGTTTATAGATTACGCTGTTGTAATCCCTTATCATAAACCCTGCAAACACATGCATGCATAATAACTGAATGTGCTCATCTTTCTTTCTGCATTCTGTTTTCTATGCATAGCACTTTATTCAGTGCTGACTGCACATGAATATCAATCATGACAGCTACTTAAAAATAGCCCTTCCTGTCAGTAGAAAAGCCCAGAGGATCATTTCAGCAGAACAAGCGAAGTTGATGTGTTTGTTCTGTCTGTAGGTGAACAGGTTCTCTCTGATTGGTGAGACACATAAGGAAGTTGTGAGCTTGCTGAGGGAACTTCCTGTGAATGTTTGTGTGGTTTGCAGTCGTCTCATCCTACCCACAGTCGGAGAGGAAGATGATGATGATGGTGAAGATGTACAACTCACACTCAAGGAGCTACTAGCAGAATTTAATGAAAAGGTTTCCTGTGTCTGTGCATCATGATATTTAAAGGAAAAGTTTAAATGTTTGTGCAATGCACTACCCTTGTGAAAACGAAATGTGCTTAGCTGTAGTCAGTGTGCATTTGTATTGTACAAGTGTAATAGTATTGTACTTAATTGTAAGTACATAATGCACTTAAATACATTTTTCACTTTGCATAATGCACTTTGTAATTAATTAAAGTACACTTATTTTGATGTATTGACTAACATACGAAAGCACATGTAAAATACTTGATTATGAATTTAATAGTAGTGTGTTGTTTGATATTACATATTACAAGTTAATATGTTTTACATGTACTAAATTGCAATTAAAAAATGCATTACATAGAACTTTCAATAGAAATTATATTAAGGTATATTTTAATTACCATAAATGCTTGTCAGTACATTTAGCAGTACAGTTCACACATATTTTATAGTAAATATACCCTGCTTAAGAGGGTCAATAAGAACTCAAAATTTCAGCTAATTGCATTTAATATCAATTTAAATTTGAATACATTTATTGCAAATAACATGCATAAAAACATTACATTCAGTTAGCACTGAAGTATATTGTTTTAAAGTTTATTATTTGCATAAGAACTACTGTTTATTACAACCCGAATTCCGGAAAAGTTTGGGACGTTTTTTAAATTTGAATAAAATGAAAACTAAAATCAAATCACATGAGCCAATATTTTATTCACAATAGAACATAGAGAACATAACAAATGTTTAAACTGAGATATTTTATAATTATATGCACAAAATGAGCTCATTTCAAATTTGATATCTGCTACAGGTCTCAAAATAGTTGGGACGGGGGCATGTTTACCATGGTGTAGCATCTCCTCTTCTTTTCAAAACAGTTTGAAGATGTCTGGGCATCGAAGTTATGAGTTTCTGGAGTTTTGGTGTTAGAATTTGGTCCCATTCTTGCCTGATATAGTTTTCCAGCTGCTGAAGAGTTCGTGGTCATCTTTGACGTATTTTTCGTTTAATGATGCGCCAAATGTTCTCTATAGATGAAAGATCTGGACGGCGCTTCTGGACTATGTTCACATATGGCTTCCTTTTTGCATAATAGAGCTTTAGGTGGCATCTGCAGATATTCCTGGGCCCATTTAGTAATGTCAATGACAGAATCATGCCGATGAGTGATGCAGTGTCATCTGAGGGCCCGAAGACCACGGGCATCCAACAAAGGTCTTCGGCCTTGTCCCTTATGCACAGAGATTTCTCCAGTTTCTCTGAATCTTTTGATGATGTTATGCACTGTAGATGATGAGATTTGACGTTGAGGAATGTTGTTTTTAAAGTATTCCACAATCTTTTTACGCACTCTTTCACAGATTGGAGAGCCTCTGCCCATCTTTACTTCTGAGAGACTCTGCCTCTCTAAGACATCACTTTTATAGCTAATCATGTTACAGACCTGATGTCAATTAACTTAATTAGTTGATAGATATTCTCCTAGCTGAATCTTTTCAAAATTTCTTGCTTTTTCAGCCCTTTGTTGCCCCCTTGCCAACTTTTTTAAGACCTGTAGCATGCATCAAATTTGAAATGAGCTCATTTAGTGGATAAAAGTGTAAAATGTATCAGATTAAACATTTGTTATGTTCTCTATGTTCTATTGTGAATAAAATATTGGCTCATGTGATTTGAAAGTCTTTTAGTTTTCATTTTATTCAAATTTTAAAAAACGTCCCAACATTTCCGTAATTCGGGTTGTAGAACTATGCTAAATTGGACTTCTTTTTGACAAAGGGTATTAACTGACCCACATGTTGTTTCAAACTCACATGACCCTTTTTCTTCTGTGTAACACAAAAGGACAAAAAATATAAACATGTACTTGTCAATCTCTTATGAGCAATTATACAGTGAATAGAGACAGGAGTTTTCAAGCTCCAAAAATAACAAAGGAAAAAATTGTTAAAGTAGCATAAAAAGGTACTGACTGTGGAATGCCTTGGATGAGGATGAGAATAAAAGTGTTTGGTTACACTTTATTTTAAGGTGTCCTTGTTACAGTGTAATTATACATTTAAGTACCCAGTAATATTAATTAACTACATGTACTTACTATATGGTTAAGGTTAGGATTAGAGTTTGGCTTAGGGTTACTTGCATGTAATTATGCATAATTTATTATTACTATGATAGTAAGTACATGTAACAAAGGCACTGTAAAATAAAGTGTTACAGAGTATTCCCAATTAACATTATAATAAAATGAAGTATACAAAATAGTAAATTAAACAAATGAACACTGCTGTCCTTTTTCAAATGAAGAAACGTGATTCCACTCATGCTTTACTGCAAAATAATATCGACTTGTCCACTTTTTCTCACAGGCCGAGCAGAAGTCATTTGGGGGTCTCTTTGCACGCAGAGAGGACAAATGGAAGACAGAGGCTCCTGTGCTATCCCATCAGGCCATGTGGGAGAATGAGATTCAAGTCTATGAGCTGCAGAAAGGCGATTCTGGCCTGGGATTCAGTATACTAGACTACCAGTGTGTGTGTGTGTGTGTGTGTGTGTACCAATACTACAACAAGAAGGGAGCAGCAGAGTATGAGCTCCACATCAGTTGGTTTGGGGAGTCCCAGTTGGTTTGAAATCCTTCTACAACATGGCAGCAGTGTCTCCTAATTTATTACTATTCTTCTCTTTCTCTCTTGCGCTGTCACTTTCTTAAACTCTCTCAGGACCCCATGAACCCAGGGCGTACTGTGATAGTGATCCGCTCTCTTGTAGCAGGCGGCTTGGCAGAGGGAGATGGCCGCTTGTTGCCAGGAGACCGGTTGATGTTCGTGAACGGGACTGACTTGAGCCACGCGAGTCTGGCTCATGCCGTTAATGTCCTGAAGAGCACTGCTTTGGGCACCGTACGAATCGGAGTCACCAAACCCTTAATGGTAAATTCTCCATTCACTTCACAATCAGCACCATTCACAAGACAGACAGCAACAATTACAACCTTGAGCTGAATAGGAGAAATCTAGAATCCAAGATATTGTATGTCTATGAAGGTTCTGGTCTAGGTCTTTGTAGAATGTCAGGCATGTTTAATTTAAGAGAATTCAATGTGCACCACTGTGTAATTTGCAGTAGCATGTTCGTCAATTATCGGTAACTAATGGCTGCTTTGACTACTCAGGTATATCAAACTATATAGTTTCTTCAACTGCAGGCATTTTAATGTCAGAGGGATTTTAATATTCTTGGAAACATTTTACCTTACCTTCATCATGTATTGTTGGCATTTTTCAAATGCCTTTTACTCAGATTTTCATACAAATTAATCAATGCAATATACAATTTTTTTTATATTATTGCTTTTTTAAAACAATGATCACAAAAAGTGAAATACACTTAAAGTATTTAAAAATGTATTGTGTGATTATTATTTTTTTACACACAAAAAAACTGCCTATAATTTCGGAATAATAAGTTTTATAATAATAGTTTAATAACAAGTGTAATAATATATACTGTAATAGTAAGTTAGTATACTTTTACTACACTTTTTTTTTTCAAAAGTCATTGTATTTGTATGTGAAGAAAAACAAGTTAAATATTCTTACTTGAGATCAAATTATTTTTTATTAATTATTATTATTTATTTGATTGTTCATTTCATTACTGCAAAAATATTTAATGAGATATATATATATATATATATATAAAAAAATTATGTATTTAGAATATATGCCAAGTTCTGTTATGAAACTCTAGATGGTGCAGGCTGATGGGTCGTTAACACAAATTGATGATATTCACAGCGTTAAACTGTTGGGCATAAGCTGATTGGTTCATGTTGCATACGCAGCCAATGAGCTTGCTGCTTTACATTTAAATGGCTGGTTATCATTCACTAAAGCAGCTCGCAGTGCGATTTCAGAGTTCCTCTGAAACACTCCACCTTCCCTAGCTCCACCTGTATAGATCTGCTACCGTTATTATGTATGCTATTTGTGCAGCAGCAGTATGTCTTAAATACTCACAATGTATGTATCGGCACATGTATTGGCAGTAGCAAGTTCCTGTACTTGCTTTGCAGCAGCAGCAATAATATACAACGACAGCAATAAGCAGCAGCAGTTCAGCAGCAGCGTAGCAGATCTATTCCGCCTAGACTAAATACACTAACATTGTCATATCCATCACCATGCTAAATCTTCAGAGAGTTGTCATGATAGAAATACAGTTAAATGTTAGCTATGAAATTCACCTCAACAAGACAAATGATTTGGCCATTTTATTCTTAAAATTTTTAAGTAATCATTTCCATCATTATCACCTCATAGAATGAATGGTGATTTGATATTTGGCATAAATTGCTTTTGTTCATTTTTCAAGAAAATAAAAACAAAAATGACAGAATTTTCCTACAATACATGTGCATGCTCTACTGGACATTGATAGCAAACAATTAAAATAGTGTTGTATATTAGTTTAGTTTGGAAAAATTCAAGATGCTCATGGCACACTATGTATTGAACATTTTATTATTTGTTTAGAATGATATCTCCTTGTGTTGCCTCTGTCATCTTGTATATTCTGTCATCTAGTATTATTATTGGAGCTCTACTTTAGTCTGATGGTGGTCTTTGTTGTGAACTGGGTCTCAGTAACTGTGGCTCATGAATCTCTGGTTACTGGAATCTTTTAATAATTGATGTCTCTTGAATTCTAACACCAGCCTCCTAAAACAAGTGGTGCGTTTGTGTTTATGTGTCCCACGACTCTGAAATCAGGTTTAGCTAGTGCTGGGAACTAGTTATTTTCTTTTTCTTTGCTAAGTTAAAAGTCTATCGAGAGCATATGTGATTGTGTCCAGATAAAGAGAGGAGTGGGACAAGATTCCTGAGTAGGAGATTTAATACAGCTTTGTCATTGACAGGAAAATGACACTCAGGACACAGGAGCTGATGTAACAGGCAACTTCCATTTAGAACATAACAACCAGCACGCCACTTTGCAGGTACAGTAGGCTACATATTGCTTTGCCAGCTTTAATATTTATGTGATCTGTTTTGTAACAGTGCTGTGGTGGAGTAACATCCAAGCTACATGAAACAAATTCTTTTCACTGACTCTTGACATTTGTTTTTCTAGCTTAAACTCTGTAGACTGGTTAGTTGTTTACTGCACAGTGTAAAGTTTAGATTTCCTACTTCAAAATGATATAGTTTTGTGGGTTCCTACAGCAGTTGGTTTTGTAAACAGTGGTTGTTTTGGGCTAGTTGCACTCAAGCAGTTAGTTGGTGAAAGAGAAAGTGTTTTTTTCCACTGACCTAATTCAGTGTGGTCATTCTAGCTGCCAGGGTTTAACTGTTGAGGATATTTGTTGACAGGATTTGCGTGACATCATCTCTTATTCACATGAGGGTTTTGGTTTACTCCAGACCGCAAGTGTGTAAAGCACTCGTTCATTTGGATGGCTTGTTGAGAACATATTTAAACATTTTGTTATTGAATGTATTGTTGTGTATTATTAACTTTGTTGTCATATCTGCCAATGGTGAACAAATAGTGTGTAGCATTTCATGTATTTTGCAGTATTTTTTCTAAAAATCTGTTTATTCGTCTGCCTGTTTCTTGCATATTGGTGACAAACACTGCAGGCTGTTACACTTACCTGTCAACACATGGAAATCTGGAGGGGATAAAATCTACATGAACTAAAAACTCTTTAGAATACGTGTAATACTTGTAATAAACTATCAATATTCTAGGGAACACTTTACAGTAAGTTTCAATAGCTAACATAATGCTTTTATGAGATTTGTTAATCTGGGCTAATGTTCATTTCTACATATACTAATATATTTTTTAACATTTTAATTTGTATAAATTAATTTTTAATGAACAAACATGAATTAAAAATGAACAGTAGTATATTTATAGAACAGCATTAACTAAGATTAATAAAGGTTGTAAAAAACCTGTTGTTAATTGTTATTTCATTAAACCTACATCAACTAATGTTAATGGATGTAATCTTTTTGTATTTTGTTATCATATTCTGACAATTTATCTTCTACTAATGTACACTACCATTCAAATGTTTGGGTGTCAGTAATTTTTTTTTTTTTCACTTTAGATTTTATTTTATACTACAAGCATGCATTAAAGTCAAATCAAAATTTACAGAAAATATGTTTATAATGTTACAAAATATTATATTTGAAACAAATGCTGTTCCTTCTATTCATCAAAGATTCCTGAAAAAAAGTATCACAGGTTCCTCAAAAATATTAAGCAGCACAACTGTTCAGCATGATAATAAGAAATGTTTCCTGAGCATCAAATCAGCATATTAGAATGATTTCTGAAGTATCATGTGACACTGAAGACTGGATAAATATTTGATAACTTATTTAATAATTTATTACATTTTTAAGCATTAATAGCTGTTTTTTACTGTATTTGATCAAGTAATTGTAGCCCTAGTGAACATAGGAGACTTCTGTTTAAATGTTGAAAATCATTTTAAAAAATGCATTCTCACTTGCGTTTGGCCTTTGGTAAGAGGCTATTTTGGACCCTAGCTATGTTCTGGGTTTGATACGTTGGGTCAGGATTCGGAAGAAGTTAGTGAACATTAGAAAACTGTATTTCTTGTCTTGACAGCAAGGACTGTATCTGACATCATCTGTTGACAACTTAAAAAAGTGCAAGAAATTGCTCATCAGAGGATTGTTCTTGTTGCTATGAATGTCATTCAGTCACACATTCACTGGCACCGACTCGCCTGGGATCTCTCTGGAGAACTGGATGCCTGTGTACTAAATAAACACTTTCAGCACTGGAAATGAAGCATTGCTGCAGGACAGATGTTTAAAAGGGCTCTTAGCAGCTCTAGAGATATTTTTGCTTTCCATTTACCGCATATGCGAAGAAAATAGGCCGTTTCACTGAGTAAAGATGCCTGATGCTTTCTCTGTTTGTGTTCTAGACAAATTCCCACTCTCAGAACAGCAAGATGGAGGCTGATGCTAAACACGTCTCCATCCCCTCAAGTGGCTATGAGAGAACCATAACTATAGTCAGGGGAAACTCCAGTCTGGGTATGTTAACCCTGTTCATTACACTCTTCCTATCTGTCTTCTTATACCTCCTCAGTATGTTTCACAGAGAGGTGAATTCTGTGAGAGACCTGTAACGTGTGTTTGTATGTGTGTATAGATGTTGTACACATGCAATATATTACGTAGGGATGTAAAGTTTTGTATTAGTATGATATGATGTTTTACAACTTTTTTGATAACTAGCAGGTACTTTAGTTTGTATGTATGTTTTTTTAAAAGAGTTGTGATTTCTTAGAATCTATGTTTTTCTCTGATGTTTTCAGTCAAGTCAAGCTGTACTGTACATGATGCATTGCAGGGCTCAACAAAAGCCTTTCTTTGTTTGTTTTTTTGCTGGCCCTGTCAGGCTAGTAGTTCTGATTTGAACTTGCCCTACACACTATTTCTAGTATTTCAAGTATTAAGTTATTTCTTTAAAAAATAAATTGTAAAAATAAAAATAAATGCCTTTCTTTTGAACTTTCTATTTATCAAAGAATCCTGACAAATATGTAGCATGGTTTCCACTAAAAAAAAAATATAATACATACATACATAAAGCAGCACCATTTTTTTCCAACAATGATAATAATAAGAAATGTTTCTAGAGCATCAAATCAGCATATTAGAATGATTCACAGAAATAAATTACATTTTAAAATATATTCAAATAGAAAACAGTTATTTTAAATTGCTATAATATTTCACAGTATTACAGTTTTTACTGTGTTTGTGACCAAAATAGATGCATCTAAGAGACGTTCAAAAACATCAAATAATCTTACTGAACCTAAACTATTAAAAGTTAAGTTTAACAGTAGTACATTTTTATGTTCATCTCAAAAAAATAAATGTATATTTTTGTATTTCCATTAAACATGTTTAATTGTTAATCTGATTAATTTAATTAATGTTTATATTTTTAAGCAATAACTTTTACAACCATATCATTACAACTCCATTAAAACCTATAAATTCATAAACACACTTGAAAATGATGGCATACCATGATTTGTTCGAAATCTTTACCCCATTCTTACTGATGTGACTAAGATTTTTACAAATCACTCACAATTTTGACAAAGCTTTATTTCTATCAGCTACATAACTTTACACTGTGGATGTATTTCAGCATAATTTGCAGGAATAATAATGAATACATCACAGAATGCATGACCCAATAGGGTAAGTGACATTCCTGTCAACTGCCCCGAAGATCTCACACTGTCCTCAGGCCATCGTAATTGTTAAGCCCTGCAGTGTATCTATGCAACTACACCATCTCACTGGCAAAATCATAAGGCTCAGTGAAGAATATAAAAGTTGTGGTTTCCATTAAAACTTTATCTTTCTATTTTTCTTTCTTTTTGATGAAGTATTTATTCCAATGAATATTCATCGATTTGACACAAAGCTCTGCATGAGTATTATTTAATTCAGCATCCCATTTCATCTTGATTTTTTTTTTATTAACTTGATACAGTCAGTTATTTATGTTGGATGATGGAATAGAGATTATAAATCGTGATGTGTTGTGTGTCTTTTGTTTTGGTGTTATCTTGTGTCATCTCTGTCCTGTGCTGTGCTTTACATGGTCAAATGTGCACATCTGTAGCTAGCGCACTATGATTGTACTGTAATTTGACTGTTCAGACAAGAAACCTGTTCAAATTGAAAATAAAAACTTTAAAATCGATGAATCTCAAATTCTTTACGACCATAGTGTTGTCTCCATCATTGGTGTGTGTTTCCTTGCTTGTTAGCTCTCATGTGTGTTCATATTGCATGTGTTTTCTCTTTGCATGGACTCCTAATTATTCATAAATCAACTGCATATTATATTTAATATAAGCTTGCATGGTGCATGCTTCAAATTGAGAGCAATTTAGACAGATTTGTAAGAGCAAAAAATAGTACAAAGCCAACCAGTCACTTTACACCCACAATGAAGTCAGCGGCACTTTTTGAAGCTCATTAGCTCAATTTAATATTCGTAAAACGAATTGTTGAAGGCACACGCTGTGATTTTAATACAACATGAGTCAAAGCCAACACTTTATATGCCATAAAGGTGAGTGAGGGGTATTAAGACCCTCTCAAATGCACTGACTCTACATGGTACGCTGACACTTTCATTGTTACTTAGAAATAATCTTACATTTGCTTTGAATAAGAGAGTTTGAATGGATATGACAGACAGTTAAGGGGTTTGCGGGGTATGGAAATGACAATTAGCAAATGATGATATTCCATTTGTAGTTTTAAAGAAATGTCTGATGTGGTTAAACTTCCGTTGTTAAGCTGGTCACACCCACACTTTAACACACACTTGAGTTGGTTATGAGGATCTTGTTTAAATATAAATGACTAAATGTATATATACACTTAAAATATTCACTGTTGGGAGAGCCTGGGGCTAGTTGTCACACTTTTTACTTCAGTGAATATTTGTCGGTTTAGGTTTATTTTTGAAAACCTGTTTGTGTACAGGCACAAACCTTATAGTCTCGGCTACAAAAATAGCAGTTGAACATTTCCACTATTATTATGCAAGAAAAAAAAGATAATTTTTTTTAACTCATGCTGGCCCTTTCACACTATATACACTCTTAAAAATAAAGGTGCTTCACGATGCCATAGAAGAACCTTTTTTGTCTAAATGGTTCCATAAAGAACCTTTAACATCTGAAGAACCTTTCTGTTTCACAAAAGGTTCTTTGTGACGAAAGAAGGTTCTTCAGATTATAAAAAGGTAAGAAAGAGATGGTTCTTTAAAGAACCTTTGACTGAATGGTTCTTTGTGGAACCAAAAATAATTATTCTATGGCATCGCTGTGAAGATCCTTTTAAGCACCTTTATTTTTAAGAGTGTATGGGGTGGTTTGTGAGAAAAGAACCATATAGGTTTTTTGGCACACAGTAAAACAATGAATAAACAGCAAAGATGTAAAAGGTAATGAACAAAAATATAAAATGAAAAATACATAGGACAACTTGTGACAAAATAAGTACATACCTCAGGTGACTATGTACATGACACGTGTGTGTGTGTGTGTGTAGGAATGACAGTGAGTGCCTTAAGGGATGGTTCAGGCATGATAATCCGCTCTGTGGTTCATGGCGGGTCGATCAGTAAAGACGGGAGACTGTCAGTGGGGGATGGAATTGTTGCCATCAATGGAGAATCCACCACCAACCTGACCAACGCACAAGTCAGAGCGATGCTACGCAGACATTCACTGATCGGACCTGATCTCAGGTGCTCACACACACACGCACACTTACCAAGCTTTATCTAAATGGGAACCTAACACTGACTTCTAGTTTTTATATAAATTTAATGCAAATGAATGCAGGATAACTTTTCGCAATAAAATTTATTATAGTATATCAAACAAGTGGTGTTATTTTTACTTTTACAAAATAAGTTTGTTCGAATTGTATATGCACAAACAAGCAAATATATTTCACATAAAACAAATATATTCATTCATTCTGAAAGTTTGGGGTTGTTAATTTTTAAAAAATGTTTATAAAAGAAGATTATCATGCTTACCAGGGTGCATTTACAGAATTTGATCAAAAATACAGTAAAAGAGCACTATTGTGAAATATTATTACAATTTAAAATAACAGTTTTTTATTTGACGTAAAATGTAATTTACTCTGTGATGGCAAAGCTGAATTTTCAGCAGCCATTACTCTAGTCTGCAGTGTCACATGATCCTTCAGAAAACATTGATGATTTGGTGCTGAAGAACCATTTCTTCTTATTAATATTATCAATGTTGAAATCTTGTGCTTCTTTTTTTAAGATTTATTTTTGGCATTTTTGCCTTTTATCAGGATAGGACAGTATATATTGACAGGAAACGAAGTGAGAGAGAGAGGGAAAGGACTGCGAGCCGGGATTTGAACTTGGGTCGCCCAAAGCACAGCTGCGATATATGATTAATAGAAAGTTCAAAAGAACATTTATTAAAAATATATAATTTTTGTAACATTTTAAATACTACCACTTTTGATCAATTTAATTCATCACTTATGCCTTTAAAAAAATAGCTGACCCCGAACTTTTGGTTAGTTTAACTATTTAATATTTTTCAATTAGACTACACTAGTACTTTAATCTTTATAGATTTCTTCTGTTAAAACTAATTTACATTTTTACAAATTTAATAAAATGTATGTTCTAGCCACATTTCACATTTCATTGGTTATTGAAGTTGGATTTTTCATCAAAACAACTTTAATCAAACCCATTTTGCTTGTTCTTGTGTTTTTGTATCAGTGTGACTTATGTGCCTGCTGCCTTCCTGGACATGCACAGAGCCAGCTATGCCCAATCAAAAGAGGAAATAGAAATACACAGAACAGCTACTGTCCAACCCAAGCACTCACAAAAGCTGCCTTTTAAACCCCTGTAAGGATACAGAAAATCTTTTTGTCTGTTTGTTTTCTTGTTTCTGATGGTGTTCTAATGCTTGTTTGCTTTGTATTAGAGAATGCATTTCTGAACAACAAAGTACAGTGGATGGTAAAGGAGTGAACGGAAAGACTCAAACTGAAGAAGAGAATGAAGGAATAGATAACCACAATCAAATTAAACAAAGAGAAAGCAATGAAAGACTGGAAAGGGACAAAAAGGTGATGAATGAAAGACCAGTCTTGCTGAGTGAGAACGGACAAAGACGAGGGAGAGAAAAAGACAGACAAAAAGATGAAGAAGAGATGCATGGGAAGGATCGTAGTTCATGGAGTCAGCCTAGAAGGTATCCCATAAACTAACAAAACATTGACACATTCACTTTTAGTATGTTGATGTGTAATGGTGATACGGTTGTGTTTATTGTCCTAGAGTAACATTATTCAGGGCTGGGGGCACGTGTCTTGGCTTCAGTGTGGTGGGGGGTCGTGGAATGGGCAGTCGACTGAGCAATGGAGAAATGAGACGGGGCATCTTTGTAAAACACATCGCAGAGGACAGTCCAGCTGCACGCAACAGCACTTTGAAGGAAGGAGACCGAATTCTTCAGGTGAGTTTTTATTAGATAGTAGCCTTTAACTATTGCTCTTTATTGCTTACTCTAGCCAATAACTGCCCACTTAGAGACTGTCTGAAATTCCAATAACAGAAAAAATACAAAATTAATGACACAAATATTTATAGGGAAACTGGTAGAAAATAATTATGATCAGAAAATCATGAAAGTATGAGTTATTTCCTTGTTTGCACTTTATTTCATATTATGTACGCTTACCTGTACTTACAATGTACTGGATAAGAAAGTACTGGATAATATAAGGTAACTACTGTACATGGGTTAGGGTTAGGATTAGGGGTAGGTTCAGAGTTAGTGCCTAGTTGTTACCCAGTTATTGTACTATAACAAGTACATAGTATGTACATGCAGAACAGGGCTGTAAAATAATGTGCTAGCATTCCTTCTTTAGTGTCCTTGTTACAGTGTAATTACACAGTTAAGCACTGAGTAATATTAATTAACATGTATTTACTGTAGGGTCAGGATTAGGGTTAGTTGCTTGTAATTATGCATAATTTGCTGTTATTACTATAAGTAAGTACATGTAACATATATAACAAGGGCACTGTTCAATAAAGTGTTACCCAATACACAAATGAGTTTGTAAAGCAATATAATTAATATCTAGTTTACTTGCTATACTTGCTATAATTACTTGCCATGAACCTCGAAAACTAATCCTATTATTTAAAAATTGAAACTCACCCTTGTTCCAAACCTGTATGTATGACTTTTTGGAGCACAAAAAATAAATAAATAAATAAATAATAATAAAATAAAAAGAATTGTTATAATTTAGAATGTTAAAATTTTGTAGAATTTAGAATTTTTGCACTTTTGCATCCTTTTAAATGCTTGACATCCCAAGTTCTCATTTACGTTCATTAAATGAAGCACACACATATTTACTTTTATTGTATTGAAAAAGAAATCACCTTTTGTGCCCCACAGAAGAAAGTCGTGCAGGTTTGAAACAACATGAGTAAAAAAGTGTGTGAGTAAAAAAATACAGTCAGATAGTCAGACTGGAATGGGTGATTTCAATCTGCTCTTGCTCTTTTTGTGTGAAATATACATCAGAAGGCCTGAGGCTGAGACTAGTTAGTGCTGAAGAACAGTAATTGGATTGGGATGATGTTTGATGATCTCCATCTGCTGGTCATAATAAGCTAATGCATCACTCCTACTCTGACCTAAATAAACTAGATAACAAGATTAGTTTAAAGAAACTCTGGGGCAAACTGGTTAACTTGAAAGTAGAAGTATGTTGAAAGTAATGAGCGACTGGAGAAAGAACTTCACACATTACATTTTTAATGTGTGTGTTTGCAGGTTCAAGGTGTGGATGTGAGTGATTTTACTCATGAAGAAGCCGTGGAGGCGATCCGTAGAGCAGGAGACAAAGTAGAACTACTAGTGCAGAGTCCTCAGGTACAGCACACATACTGTACACATGCACACATATAATCACTTTACAAATACCCATATCAGTGCTAGAATATACTCCAGACAAGACAAAACATGAGTACGTAAAACATTTATTGCCTCTCTATGTCCAGATTTCAGCTCCTGACAACTGCTCTGAAGATGACAAAGTGTCAAAATCAAATTCTCCAAATCATCAGGTGTGTTTTTGCTTATGCTACTGTGTTTATCATTAGTGTCTTTTAGGTGTTTTATGTATATGCTTATCTCATCTTTAGGAACCCGAGATCCCAAATAATCTCTCCCCAACCTACCCCTTCAGTCCCATCCCCTTTAAGGTCTGTGATGTTTGTCTGCATAGTAATAATCCAATATATATGTATATAAATAACATATTATAGGCTCCACATACACACTTAATACTACCCTTGTGAAGGTACTCATAATTATACCTTTAAAAACAGGGCTTAAAAGAAATACTGCCAAATGTACAGCATTTATGATAAACTGAAACAGTACTTTAATACTTTTATTACTTCAATGATATTTCTATTGAAACTTGTATGTCAAGTATTTAAATATATTTGTAATAATGAAGTTGCAGTTGCAGTGCATTAAATGTATTAACTTTGAATGAAATATTGAATAACACACCAGTTAAAATCAAGTACCTCACATGTTCCTTGTATGTTAGTCAGAATCAAAATAAGATACTTTTTCTTTAAAGCCCCACGTAAGATATTAAAACATTATTTAAACTTTAAAGTAAAACTTTTAATTTGCCATTATTACAAAGTGTATTAAGAAACATAGGGTTACACTTTATTTTAAGGTGTTCTTGTTACAGTGTAATTATACATTTAAGTACTGAGTAATATTAATTAACTACATACTTACTGTATGGTTAGGGTTAGGATTAGGGTTTGTCTTAGGGTTACTTGCATGTAATTATGCATAATTTATTGTCAATATGAATGTAAGCACATGTAACATGGATAACAAGGACACTGTAAAATAAAGTGTTACCAAACAGTCATGAAAGTGTACTCTAAGTTCACTCAACTGTCTTTTTATTTTATTAATATTACATTGTGTTATAGTGTATAGTGTATAGTGTTAAAAAAACACTACAGGTGCACATTTAATATGATTATGCACACTTATTTGTGTCAGCCATGTTGTAACATACTGTTGAGGCTGAGCAGTAAAAATGCAATGAAAGAGATTTTTAAAAATAACTTATTTAATAATGTGTTTTCTGAAGAATATAATCACTTTTTTATGGTGCTGTTGTAGCGTACAGAAGACTGGAAGTTGGGGAAGCCTCCACATTTAGCCCCCCCCTCCTGAAACTGCCCTCTAGGCAAGTCGACACAGAAACAGATGGAGTGCAGAGGGTTCCAGAGAGACCAACCCTGCCAGAAGAGCCTTCACATCATCACAGCGAGCAGCAGCATGCCTCTTATTGGAGTATGTTTGAGTGTCTCTGTGTGTGGCTCAGCTTTCACCTACATAAAGGGGGCCAAATGTCCCCTAAAGACAGTCAAACCTGAAATCACCTACATTGTGCGGAGCAGTGAATCATTCCCAACAAGGAAAACACATCAAACATATTTACTTAATAAACATACTTGATATACATACCAAGCTTAGAGGATCAAAAATATAATTAGCTCTGAATACAAGTCAGTGCCTCTATTAGTGTGTCTGCTAATGTGTCTATATTGTTTTATCTGGATGTTTTTACATGTTTATGTGTGTGTAAGCAGGCCGCATGCAGCAGAGGTATGGCAGTCTGCCTGGAGAGCTGCACGTGTTTGATCTGGACTGTGACTCACACAGCTCTGGACTGGGATTGTGTTTGTCAGGAAACAGAGATGGAGCTCGTGGTAGAATGAGTGTGTACGTGTCAGAGATCAAACCAGACGGGGCCGCTGCGGCAGATGGTCGAGTCAGAGTGGGAGATGAACTACTGGAGGTGAGAACGACCTCCTGAACTCTTGACTGGCCAACAGAAACATTTCATTTGCGCAATCAAGCCTTTATGCTGTATATGTTGTTTATAATTAGAAAGCAGACCCGTTCAGTTTACATTACATTTACATTTAGTTTTTTTTTGTTTAAATTATATAATAAATAAAAACAAAACAGATAGAATAGAAAAAGAATAGAGCAAACTAGTGTTAGAGGCTTTTTTTGCTTTTGTTAATTGTGTAATAAATAAAAAGAAAACAGATATAATACAAAAAGATTAGAAAAGCTAGTGTTAGTGTTTTTTTATGAATAGAATTAGAATAGAAAGTGCTAGAGTTAGAGGGTCAAATAAAGATGGAAGATTAGCCGATTCTTGAAGATGGCTAAGGACTCAGGTGCTCGGATTGAGTTGGGCAGGTCATTTCTGATGAAACACGAAAACAGGTGAATTGTGGTCATTTCAACAAATACTGATTTTGAGATTTTTTGAATATTTTTGTTCTGGTATCTAAAGTTTGATCCCTTTTTTCCTGTAGATTGTTGTTTAGTTACCATAAATGACAAATGGTTATACCATGCAAAATTTGATTGTAATAACAATGATTGTAACAACAGTAATGCAACATAAAAAAAATTACTATTAAAATAATATTATATTATATAATTGTATATAATATTTTGTCATTAAACTATACCTACAGTAGATTAAATGTTGTGCTCATCTGCTAATATTAATATATTTTTAGAGAAATATTGAGTAATACATACAGTATATAGTTAAAAGGATTCATCTTATTTTAGATAATTCTAATCATTTTCATATAATTATCAAATATATTAAATGCATCAAATGCATTATCAAATTAAATGCACGTCATTATTATTAAATACACATTTGACAGCTTAATGAATAAGTCCCATTTAGGAGTGAAAGGTATTAGAAGGAAAATAATTCAGTATTATTAACAAGAAATAAAAGGAATTTGTATTACTTTTTAATATTAGCCTCTTATTTGAGACACAATGTAATATCCAAAGATGGTATGTAGACATTGCCCTGAATGATGGTATGTTCCAATTGCCCCCAGTCTCCCCAATATAACTAAAAGAGCTAAACACAGTGAAGTACGTGTCTTATCTAAGGTCAGGGTTAATCTTCAGCATGTTTTGTGTGTATTTTGAAGATAAACGGACAAGTGCTGTATGGACGTAGCCACCAGAATGCAACAGCAATCATCAACAATGCTCCAGCTAAAGTCAGGATTCTGCTACACAAGTTCATTTATATTAGTGAGATTTTTAAATATATATTTCTATTTATGTGAATGAATACAGCTTGATTAGAAACACAAGCTGTACTATATGTATAGTGTATGTACAGTGTGTATGTGTTACATTTTGCATTTTGCACAGAAACAAATGACTATACATGGTTCTATATTTTGATTATTAATTATTGTGTCTAGTTCTTTACAATTATTTGCATCAGGGCCGGAAGCCTTTACCAGCAGAATTTTATTTGGGGGCCCCTCGGTGCCGCCAATATGACTGGTTAAAGCATGATTTTTAACACAATTATATTCTAATAACAATTGTCTGCCTGCCTGTTTTTACCCTTCTGTGGTAAAGTTGACTTATGGTCAGGTGTTAATTTTCACACATTAGTTTATCAAACGACTAAACAGGATTGTAGTTATTAGGACATTTAAGTGATTTTTATAAACATGCCTTAGAAAAAAGAAGGTACTGTTCATAAGACAAAACAAAGGCACTTGTTTTAAATCATCAGTGCAATTAGAGCTCAGATTTACATTTTAGTCTAGGTCAGGCTTAAGGTCTGTCAAGAAACTGGGGTTAAAGTATTAAGTCATACTTAATGTGCTGAAAAGTAGCTGCATAAACCAGCAGACAATGCATTTACAGAACAGAATGTTATTTTAGCAACATAAATATTAATCGAAGTTGTACTTTTATTACAAGTCATACTTTTTTATAATAAATATTAAACACAACAGAGAGCATCTGTACATATAAAACAACAACTCTTAATTTATATGTAGGCTGAGGTAAATAATGTTAAGCTGTTATCGGTTTATGAAACAGAAACTTATTTTTATTACAAAAATATGTACCCAGGAAAGTTATTTTTACTGATCTGACCAGGGGTGCATTTCCCAAAAGCAATTATGGTCGCAAGTTCTGTCGTTACAAATGGAGTTCAATGGAAATAACGACCATAGTTAGCTAACAATGGTTTTTGAGAAACGCACCTCTGATTTGTGCCACAAAACCCTCATGTTGAATTTGTCCCCCTCCACCCCCAAAACACGATCGATTTGAACCCTTTGACACGCTGCGCTTTGGCTGGCGCTGAGCCAGAGAGAGACGAGCTCAGAAAAAAAAATAAAAGAAAGACGCGCTCTGTGCTTTTCATATTTCATAACTGTTCAGTGTTTTCAACCAAATACAGTTTATTTTAGGTTTCAGACATGTAAATACACTTCAGTTAAGTAAAAAAAAAAAGACATTTAGTTTGTAAAATAGGCTACACGCTGAAAAATGTCATTCCTTCTTCTATGGAAAGCGGCAATAAAAATAATTTTAATTAATGGACGACATGTTTTATTCCTATCAAATACACATTGTGTAGGTTACTATAAAGTTTACTCTGTTTTTCTCCCAGCTAACTGACCACTTACTTTCATGTATTTCGGGAGAAATAGGTGAATTTACGTGATGTTAATCTGACAGATCCACAAGGCAGCGTCCGGCGCATATTATCAACATGCTCATCATTATTGTGCCTGCATGACACGTCGCTATGGAAATAATAAAATTATATGTATAGAATATTTAATTATTTAATATTGCACTTTTGTATAATTACCACTGTCCATTGACATATATCACGAATATAAAATAAAATAAAATAAACGGTCATTTCATCTAGACTACTCTTGGGGGCCCTCTGGTGGCCACGGGGGCCCTAAGCAGCCGCTTAGTTCGCTTATGCCTTGGGCCGGCTCTGATTTGCATAGTTAACTGCATGTTTCTGACAAGTTTGTTGAATTTTTCATTTATTCTTTATTTTCTACTGGACATCTTCTGTCACTTGTGTTATCTAATAACAGTTTTATCTGTTTAGATGGACAGCTGTCCTGTTGTATCTCCTGACATGCATATTAATAGCATCAGAGAAGGTCAACATTTAGCTTTGTCACAGGTAAATCTGTCAAATCAAATGTTAGACAAAAACACAACACAAAATATCCACCTGCTTCATTCTCATTCTCTTTATTCTCATGTTTCTGTTTGTCGATAGGATGGAAGGATCAGCAGAGAGGATAAACTGAAGTCTCGCTCCTCAGAGAGCCTCAACATTGGTATTCCTGCTCCAATCAATGCCACATCCAATCATAAGCCCTCCTGTCATCCTGCCAGTCACATGTCCCCCAGCCACTGTACTCCTCCGTCATCTGGCATTTCATCAGCTGATGAGAACCTTCACTGCAGCTCACTGGCCAATCAGAGCACTTGCACAGGGCCTCACAGCTCTTCTTACTTTACCCAATGTTCTGTGAGCTCTGACCCCCTAACATGTCCCATCATACCTGGCTGTATAAATACCATTGATATCTGCAAGGGAACCACAGGGCTCGGCCTCAGCATAGTAGGAGGCTGCAATACAGTACTGGTGAGAAATCATAAATGAAACCAAGCATATTAGACCTCAGAGTGTTGAAACAGCATCTTCAGTGCAAATCTGAATATCAAATACCACAGCAATGTTGTCTGTAGTAGTGATGGTCATTGGTCAGCCAAAAATGAAAATATCAGTTCATTTTTTACTCATGTCATTAGCAGAATGTTCTTGCAGTTTTTTTTTTTTAATTTATGCATTCCAAAGCAAAGCAACATACATTGCATTCAAGGTATCCTTTTATCAGTTACCATCTGAATATAGGAATTTACTATAAAAGTATCTCATGTGACTTCAGAAGCCATATACTGTACCTTTGTGTGGAGAACAGACAAAAATTTAAAGGGATAGTTCACCCAAAAATGAAAAAATGAAAATTCTGTCATCATTTACTCACCCTCAAGTAGTTCCAAACCTGTGTCAATGTCTTTGTTCTGCTGAACACAAAGGAAGATATTCTGAAGAATGTGGGAAACAGAGCAGTTCTGGGGCACCATTGACTTCCATAGTATTTTTTTTCCTACTATGGAAGTCAATGGTGCCCCAAAACAGCCTGGTTACAAACTTTCTTCAAAATATCTTATTTTGTGTTCGGCAGAACAAAGACATTCATACAGGTTTGGAACTACGTGAGGGTGAGTAAATGATGACAGAATTTTCATTTTTGGGTGAACTATCCCTTTAAGTTGAAATTAGATTTTTTTTTGCATGAACTACCCTTCAAAGAAATATTACAGATCAAATATAACTTAAATTGTGAGATGCTGTCAACTAGTGCAGGAAATAATCTCAACTAACACAAAAACTCATTTACAGTGGAAGTGAAAGAGGTATGTTGAAAGTAGGGTTTTAAAACCAGAAATATAAAGTTTGTTTCTTTTTTATTTTTTAGTATCGAATTATTTAGTAGAAAAATGCTTATTATTTGATCTGTGAAGTTGTCTAAACCATCCTGGTTTTGCTCATTTTTATGAACTGAGGAAAGGGTCTAAATTATTTTTTTATGTGACATTCGACAGAAGGCCAGAAATGCTCTTGATAAATCTTATAAAATATTCCTTTAAATTAAAAATAAATATAGAAGTAACATGTTGCAATCACCAGAAATCAAAATGGGAGTTCAAACTTCAAACAATATTCTTTCTTTCCCTGGGGCTTTTTTATGTGGAACTAAACAAAGCTTTTGGATTTTGAAACATTTAAAAGGAAAGAAAAGTTATTAAAAATACTGCACTATTTTTAGGTTCATGCCAGCTTGAATGTATGGTGTCATTAAAGAATGACTGTCAAATTTTCAATTCAACTTTTCACTTAAATGCTTTAACTAAATTTCTTTCTTTGTCAGGGAGCAATAGTGATTCATGAAGTGAATAAGGATGGTGCGGCACACAGAGATGGCCGGTTGTGGGCAGGAGATCATATACTAGAGGTACAGAACTCTAGTATTCACCAGTGAAGTTGTATAGAATGTAGTTCATTGATCTCTTCACAAAGAACTTCCATTGAGCCAATCATAGAGTAGCAATCATTACTTTGAACTTGTGCCTTAGACTGACTTCAACAAGCTACAGTGCAGATTAAACTGAACTGAATTTTCAAATGGGGAAAATTTAATCTTTTCCTATCCAAGGTTCTCTGAATGGCTCTTAAGTGTGATTATTTTTATCTCCTCCAGGTGAACGGCATTGATCTGAGAATGGCCACTCATGAGGAGGCCTTGAGCGTCCTGCGCTTGAGTCCGCAGCGTGTGCGATTGTGTATCTACAGAGACCCTGTGACAGAGAACCACTCCACTCACCCCCTCCAGAACCACACACCTGCAGACATGTGGGACCTCTTCAGTGTGGAACTGAACCTCAAAACAGGACAGGGACTGGGGCTTCGCATTGTGGGGAAAATGTGGGTTATCCTAAAGGGATATAATTACATTACAGAACTGCACAGTGATTCATCTGAATTCATATTTGTCTGCGTGTCTTGCAGGAATGACACTGGAATCTTTGTGTCTGAGATAACAAGGGGAGGGGCTGCAGACTTAGATGGAAGACTGTTGCTAGGTGACCAGATTTTGTCTGTGAATGGAGAGGACATCCGAGCTGCTTCACAGGATTATGCAAGCGCGCTACTGCAGGTGCACACAAATACACTTCACTTAGGAATATAGTAATTATGCATTTCCTTCTTAATCATAGGGCTAATTATGATCCTCACTGTCTGTGTGTGTGTGTGTGTGTGTGTGTGTGTGTGTGTGTGTGTGTGTGTGTGTGTGTGTGTGTGTGTGTGTGTGTGTGTGTGTGTGTGTGTGTGTGTGTGTGTGTGTGTGTGTGTGTTGTAGAGCTGTAGTGGGTCTGTGCTGTTGGAGGTGGCACGTTTTAAAGCTTCATCACACTACTCATATGGAGATCAGGTAAACAGTTTATACGGTACAACTAGATCATTCCTGTTATGCAGTACCATTTGAACTTTGTGATCTAAAACAATAAATAAGTATGTGTTATAATTCATGGAAATTATTTTTAAAAAGGGATCAAAATATGCTCTTGTTGGCAAGAAAATGAACCGAATGACTCCCAAAATAATGGAAATAACGAGCCAAAGTTAGCCATTGCTCAGTGACTGAACAAGGGTGTCAACTTAAAGTTTATATATTTAACCATCTTTTGTAATTTTATCAACTTAGATGAAATTCTTTGGAGTGACACCAACTAATAAAAAAAAAAAGGTAACACTTTAGTATAGGGGCCAATTTTCACTATTAACTAGTTGCTTATTAGCATGCCTGTTATTCACATATTGGCTGTTTATTATAAAGCGCATATCCTGCATGACCATATTCTACATCCCTAATCCTACCCAATACCTAAACTTAACTACTACCTTACTAACTATTAATAAGCAGCAAATTAGGAGTTTATTGAGGCAAAAGTCATAGTTAATGGTTTGTTAATAGTGAGATTCATACCTCTTATTATAATACCTTTTATAAATAGTAATTTTTAATGTTAGAAGTTAACAAATAGCACATGGGAAAGTTTTGAAATTATAACTGCATAAAAGAAAATTAAATGATTTATTTTCTTTTTTTTTAAAAACTGTGAGGTTAATATTTTATACAATATATTAGGTCCACTACTGTTCAAAAATTGATCATTAAATGATCAAATTAAATTATTAAATTCATTAAATTGATCAAAATAAACAGTAAAGAACACATTTATATTGTTACAAAAGGTTTATTTCAAATAAATGCTTTTGAACTTTCTATTTATAGAATCCTGAAATAATTTATCAGTTTCCACAAAAATGAAAACTGTTTTCAACATTGATAATAATATGAAATGTTTCTTGAGCAACAAATCAGTATATTAGAATGATTTCTGAAGGACACTGAAGACTGGAAAATTCAGCTTTGCCATCACAGAAATTTAAAATATATTGTAGTTAAGTTATTTTAAATCGTAGTTAAATTTCACAATATACTGTGTTTATTGTATTTTAATCAAATCTCGATGAGCACTTGGTGAGACTTCTTTAAAAAACTTACAAACCTTAAACTTTTGAATGGTTGTGTATGATAGAGATATACTCTACACATATTTACAGCACACAAACACAACTTGTCTCAGTGGGATTCATCTCAGATCTAGACGGTGCACAATCTATACAGTGTTTGAGAGTCTGTGTTTTATTCGTGTTATGGCAGGTGGGCGAGTTGGATGTCCCTCTCCTCTCCTCTCTCAGCACAGATGATTGTAAGAGTGTCTGTCACATCACACAATTATTCACTATTCAATATTCAGTTCTATTCATCAGTGAGTCAATGTTTTCATCTTTTTGCACAGCTGTGGATGGAAACGTGGACATCAGAACTGTCACCGTTCAGAAGGTAGGTTTGTTTTTATATGCAGTAATATAAGGCATGTTCCTGCAGTAACTGTATGATCCAGTAGTAACTGTAAGGTTGGTGTGATTCTGTCCCAGCATGAATTTGAGTCTGTGGAGTTGAGATCGAGAGGCACACAGGGAGATTCAGTGATTTATATCTCCAACCTGGACCCGACCACACCTGCAGCACACGCAGGACTTCTGCAGGTAGAGACAATGAGAATGCGTGACACTTGGTGGGCCAAATCACTGATCTTTGCAAATCGCCTTTCCTAATAACGTGCTAGTTAGTAAGTTCCGCGGCTAAAGTAAACAGTCTCATGAGAACAGTTCATCACCCCACAGAAGAGAGGGGCGGGGTGAGCAGAGCTCATTAGCATTTAAAGGGACATGCACTAAAACGGCTTGCTATAAACAGAGCTGTTTTTGACAAGATAAAAAGGGTGTTGTTTTACACTACCATTGTTATAGACTTTTCATTAAGACCCTAAAGAATCATATCAACTTGTGGAAAATGGCATCCGATGACCCCTTATGTTATTCTTTTGAATTTTCTATGCGTCAAAGAATCCTAAAATAAATTACATTTTAAAATATATTAGAATAGAAAACAGCTGTTTAAAATTTTAATATTTCACAATATTACAGTTTTTACTTAATTTTTGCTTTAAAAAACAGACTTGGTGAGCATAAGAGACTTAAATAAAAAAATGTATTGATGCCAAACCTTTGAACAGTAGTGAATATAAACATTTTCCATAATGGAAATCTAGATTAAGACTGTTTTATAGTTATTTATAGAGCTATATTTCCAATAAATTACAATACAAATATGTATTTGGATTTTTTTTATGTACAGTGATTTGGGTAACAGGGTTGAATGATTGAGCAAGCCGCATTCTGTGAACACTGAAATTTGTGTAAAAATTGAGAAAATATATTTAAAAAAAATTAGCTCATAATATTTTTTTTACTGCAATTCATTTTTACTGCAATGAACTATAACTAATGTTGGGAAAATGTGTTGAGTTGATGACATCTAATGATTTTATATTTTTGTATAGTCAAGATGGTCAAGGTGGAACAGGACAAAATTACCATTTTAATGTATACAGACATTTTCCTACTAGATAAAAAAAACAATTATTAGATAGTTTATCTAACATATCTAGTTCCTACTACAAAGAAAATGTGAATGTCACTCACAGGACACCAAAATGAATACTCCATTCATGGGAATTGCTTCCCACCACCCTCAAAAATAATCAACTCTGAATTGAATTTTCAGCTGGGTGCCAGGGTCATCAGCATTAACGGTACATCAACTGAACGCCTCTCAGTTACTGAGGCAAGTACTCTCCTGAGAAACAGCAGTGGAGCCGTCACACTGCAGGTGTGTATCTTCAGACATGTAGCAAATCATTTCAGATTCAAAACATAATCAAATGTTCAGAGCTCATCTTTCCATGGATGTCACACCCTGTGTGTTTGATTAAAGGTGATGCCAAGTGGATGTTCAGATGGAGCTAGTAAAGATCGGTCATCTTTAATTCACTCTTCACCTGGACTCTCAGAGAATTACAATACCCACAACCACCAGAGGTACTCGAAATTAATATAATTTCAAATACATAAAAACTGCCAAACTGTACTGACATGGATTCCTATGCAAAATTCTCATGAAAAAATAATGTAGTACTATATTTTGTATTATGTTTCACATTGTATTGGCAACATTTTTATTTACTGTTAGTAGTTTTTTATTGTTATTTATTTCTATTGATTTGTAGGAAAGTTATATGTATTGTGTATGTGGGCAGCACATTTGAATCAAAATAAATTTGGCATATTTTTTTTTTTATTTTGAAATTAATTCATATTTTCATTCAGCAAGGAAGCATTAAATAATCAACAGTGACAGTAAAGGCTTTTACAAAAGATTTCTATTTAATAAAAATGCTATTATTTTGAAATGCATATTACAATATATTTTTTATAGTTCTGAAGGGTCATGTGACACTGAACACTGGCGTATTGACTGCTGAAAATTTAGCATTGCCGTCACAGAAATAAAACACATTTTAAAATATAATTTTCTTAGTTTGCCTAAATATCATATTTTTTCATTTAGTACTGCCCTTTAGAAGTTATAGAAGACAGCATAAGTTAAATTTACCCTGATCTTCATCCCCGGCTCTTAATGCATGGTTTTTCCTTCTGGAGCATCATTGAGCGTTTGAACCTTCTGTTATAGTTGCATATGAGTCCCTCAGTTATCCTCAGTGTGAGAAGATGGATCTCAAAATTATACAGTCATTGTTGGAAAGGGTTCAAATACACAAAAATGCTGGAAAACCAAAGAATTTGTGGGACCTGAAGGATTTTTCTGAAGACCAGCAGGCAGTTTAAACTGTTCAGGACAAACAAGGGACTCATGAACAACTATCACTAAACAAAAAAAAAACAAAAAAACACAGCTGTTGATCATTCAGGTAACAACACACTATTAAGAATCAAGGGGATGTAAACTTTTGAACAGGGTCATTTTTTATAAATTCAACTATTATTTTCTCTTGTGGACTATATGTAAACATCTTTTATGTGAAATATCTTATTCAGGTCAGTCCTAAATAAAAAATAACATGCATTTTGTATGATCCATCTTATTTTGGTAATTAACATTTTGCAGTTTCTGCAAGGTGTACTGTAAACTTTCAACTTCAACTGTATGTATAGAACTCCAATATGTTTTAGAAAGTAATTTTTTGCTTTAATTTTCTTTTAACACTTTCTATGTGAAATGTTTTGTCACTAAAATACATAGGTCCAGGAGAATTTTTTTATGGGTGGGAACCAATAAGTAGGTTACATCATACAGGACTTTATTCAACTATGTTCCTGGTCTGCTGAGGATGGTCCTGATTTATGCTTTCATTTAAGATTTATTACTCGTTTTATCCCAACGCTGCCTTCAATGAGTCCATAAAATATATATTAAAATTGCACATTTTTACTGAAACGCCTGCTTGTGGATATTTCAGAACCAGTTTGCGTGTGCAGTTTTGTAGAGGCATTAGAGTCAGCAGAATTCTACACACTAAAGCTCTGATAAAGGACTTCACCTCCAGGGCACCCAGACTATCCAGACACCCTGTTCAATAGAAGTGTTATGCTTGCTTTTTGCGTTTTTCTAACTGTACTAAGAGATTAATTGTTGCCCTGTTTGCCAAAAGGGTGTCTGGAAAAAAAATGGGTTAAATTCTATTTGTCTTTTGTGTGTTTAAGTTCTCCTCAGTTCCAGACTATCACTCTTGAACGTGGCTCTGCTGGGCTTGGCTTCAGTATTGTAGGAGGATTTGGCAGTTCCCATGGCGACTTGCCCATCTATGTCAAGAACATATTTCCCAAGGTACACAAGAAAGAGTCTTAAACTAAAAAAAGGTTGAGTAAATCTCTTGACTGCAGTGCGCCAAAGAGATCAATACATGTCCAAACACACGTTCAGTTTGCATGTATGGTGGCATGTACACACACCACCTCCTGACATGCAGTCATCTGGCTGAGAAAGGAATGTTATTTGTGTATTTGAGCGTGAAGCGTATGTGACAGTGCTCTGTTTCCACAGGGAGCTGCGGTGGAGGACGGGCATCTGCATCGCGGTGATCAGCTACTGACAGTAAATGGACAGAGTCTGGAGGGTGTCACTCATTCTGAAGCTGTCGAGCTCCTTAGACAAACCAGTGGGACAGTTACGCTACGAGTACTCTCAAAACGACTACCAACATGCTGATAATGTCACTGTCCTCTTGAGATGTTTCGCATAGACCTCAAGGAGCAGATCTATTACTGATTGATAGACATAGATGGAGATTCTACAAGCTGTATTTCTCAAAAAAAAAAAATATCCCAAAATGTAGTCTTTTCTAATTGCAAAAATATCTCAGACAATGTGTGTAAAGTGGGAGAAGCCAATAGAGACTAGTGCTAAACCAGTGGTTCTCAGCCAGGGGGTCTGCAGGATGACTTTTATTAAACTGTTTAAATGAGAATTATTAATATTAATATGTTAAATTAAATCTAGCTAATCTATTAAAATATAACTAAATAAAAATATAATGAACTATATAAAATATGAATATGACTTGAAAAAAAATAAGAAAATAAGAAATATATTTTTGTTTACATAATATGTGAGCGCTGTGTATATTTATTAGTGCTGTCAAACGATTAATCGCATCCAAAATAAAAGTTTGTTAAAGTTATGTTTATTATGTATTTATAAATACACACACATGCATATATTTAAGAAAAATGTTATGTTCATATATTAAATATATTTATATGTAATATAAATTATGAATATAAATATATACATGGAAATATTTTCAAAATATATACTGTATGTGTGTTTATTTATATATGCATAATAAATATACACAATACACACACACATTATATAAACAAAAACTCTTATTTTGGATGTGATTAATCGTTTGACAACACCAATTTATATGTATATATCAATACAAACACACATGTATATATTTAAGAAATATATATTTATATATATATAATGTAAATCATATAAATATGAATATACATGTAAATATTTCTTAAATATATACCTGTGTGTATTTATATATACATATAAATATACACAGTACACGCCTATATAATGTAAACACTTTTATTTTGGATGCGATTAATCGATTTGACAACACACACATGCACATACATATATATATACACATACATATACATATATATATATATATACACATGTAAATTATTATGTTCAAGCTTCATGAAATGACAAGGTTGAGAACCATTGTGCTAAACTGTGATTATTTTACACATATCAGCTTTTTTTGTACTATAATGCTTCACAACACAGATTTGTACCATTAATGTCTACTTTTCAGCCTTTGAACATATAACTGGCATAGTTAGTGCTAAGAGCTCACATTATGCGTAGTTATTCATAAGTGTGGTTCATTTACACATTTAGATTGTCATAAATCATGCAAAAAAATATTTTAAGCACTAATATATAGTAATATTTTCTGACTGTAACTCAATGAACAATTATAGCTGTATAATTATTGTCTGTATATGTTGTCAGATGCATTCCATGTAAGTCAGCGCTTCACTGTTCTTTAAAATGACAATCAACATTCATCAGCTCATAGATTTCTTTTTCTACTGTAAATTTATCTGTATACAAAATAAATTATTTTATTGCAGTAAATAATTGTGTATTAAAGTCATGTTAGACTACAAATTAAGTACTGAAAGTGCAATACTGAAATTTTATATACAGTATATATATATACCTGGAGCTATGCAGTGAGCTGTTTACCCAGATATATAACAGCACTTACAGTACAGTTGAGCTGTTTTTACCATCTGATCAACACTTCTCATTTGCATCATCGAGCAGAATGAGCCATGGAGATAATTATAACAAGCAAACACAATACATCTCTACAACATAATTCTCATTTTAATTTTTGAATCGCACACATCCAGTCATTTACAGAATAATCTTCAGGTTAATATCAGACGCTATCAAACCAAAAGTACTGCCATAGAAAACACTAAGAAAGGGATTATTTATATATATATTTATCTGCAAGTATTCAAAGTAACAAAGGGAAAAATGCTAATATGGCAGATACATATTTACACGATGTGTAGTCGCTAGCTGACATGTAGCAAGTACAGTTGGTATCCATGTGGAAGAGGGTGTATGTGTGTTTAAATGTGAAAAGCTTAAGCTAATATATTAAAATGCTTGTGTACTTTGTCATGAGGGTTACACGAGTACAGTGACATTAAGTGGCCTTAATACTGTTTACCTTTGAGATGAATATAGCTTCAGTGCCGTGTGTTAACAGTATGATGCATGTGTACATGCTTGATGAATTGTGAACTATATAATAACTTCTGTGTAAATGTGTGGTCCACCCCCAGCTCCTGGTCCCTGCAGTGTCCGCTCTGCTGAAAGCAGCTTAAGCTGAGTGATGGCTTTCAGGAAGTGCACAAGTATGACTCGCAGACAAAAAAGTTCTGTTTATAGAGCTGATGTCATTCAGCCACTCACATCTTTGTGAAAACAGAGAGAGGAGGGCTTTCTGTCTCGTTCCCTCCTATGTTTATCTCACTTCATGGCCTTTCCTTTACCCCTGCGTTTCCCCTTCCCAGAAGCCCCTGGTTTCTCTTGCTTGACATCTTTTGCTGGTTTAGCTTTCTTCTGCTGTAAGAATAAAAAAACAGAAATAAGGTGAATAATGGTGTAGCATTTTGACTGATTTGTTATATTTCACTTATATGTAGGACCTGATGGAATATGCAGACTGTATATGCATTTTCTATGCTGATTTTGGGGCAAATGTGGAATTTCTATAGAATTAATTTACACATGGTAAAATGTAGCTGAAGGCACTAAACTCTTATTGGTAACAAAATCAACTTGGCCAAAATACAGTATATATTAAACACGCTTGCATATCACAAATTACATGTAAACTTAAAATGACAAGTACTTAAATTCTGTGGGCTAAGATTCTGTGGCATAAACTTTACCTGTTGCAACCATCTATAAGTGATCAATGGAAGAGTTCACCCAAAATTAAAAAAGGTCATAATTTGCTCACCCTCATGTTGTTCCAAACTTTCACTTTTTCAATTAAAAGCAGGGACTGAAGATTTCAAGCTTCAAAAACAATGAAACATTATCATAAAAGCAGCCGCTTTAAGATGGCTTTAAGAACCAAATCTGTTTCTCAACTTTCTTAACTCACTGACTTTGTGAACCGGTTACAGTGGTTTCAGAAGATTTGGAATATAGAGCATGAGGCATATGAACAACTTTTATTGTACTTTTATGCTAGAGAGCTTGAATCTCTCTTCTTTACAACTGTATGGAAAAAAATGAAAAATTCTTCAAAAATTCACATTTTATTTTTCAAGAAACAAAGGAGGCCACAGGTTCGGAACGACATGGTCATGAGTAAATGCTGACAATTAGCATTTTTGGGTGAACTACTTAACATTTCAGTATTCCTCCCCAAACAAATTTAATTATATTTTCTAAATTAAATCTGACCACCATATAAAGCAATCAAGTGTCTTTAGAAAATATGGATTAAACTTGATGCATATGGACTGTTTACAATGTCTTTATAAACATTTTGAAGTGTCAAAGTTCTGGTTTCATTGACTTTTGATGGAGGGATAGAACTCACAGGTTTCATTAAAATATCTTCATTTGTGTTTCAAAGTTGAACGAAAGCCTTAAGCATTTGGAACAACATGAAGGTAAGTTATTGATGAAAGAATTTACATTGTTGGGTGAACTTAGCCATTAAAGGAATAGTTCAACCAAAAATTAAAATTTTGTCATCATTTACTCATCATGTCGTCCCAAACCTGTATAAGTTCCTTTATTATGTTGAACACAAACAAAGATATTTTGAAGAATTCTGAAGAACCAAACAGTTGTTGGTCACCACTGACTTCCATAGTAGCGTAAAGAAATACTATGGAACTCAATGGGGACCATCAACTGTTTGATTACCATCATTCTTCAAAATATCTTTTCTGTTCAACATAAAAAAGAAACTTATACAGGTTTGGAATGACAATTTTTATTTTTGGTTGAACTAACCCATTAAGTGTTCTCCAAATGAGATGTTATTGAGGTCATTGTGATTGTAAAACTGATGGAAAGTCGAAAAGAGAGACACTGAATTGCTATTTTGATATCTACCTTGATCATTGCATCTGCTGTAACCCCATCGTCTTCTTCCTCTTCCTGGACCTGAGATTCACTGTCAAGCTCTCCTATAAGCTCAGGGTCAACAGCACCTTTACGGATTTTCTTCACCACTTGTAAGGAGTATGGTGTAAGATGGGATTCCTTATTGTAGGCTCTTGTAAATGCAGCTTTCACCTGCAGAAAGGAAAAAAACCCAGAGCTGATGGGGATAAAGTGTGGCATACAGCACCTCCAGATGTTTTACAGTTAAAACAATTAACACAGACTGAGCAGGCATCTGTCAAAGCAATGAACTGTCAACTGGACCACCGGTTTTTAGTCCTGGAGGAGAACTCTACAATATGCTCAGAAAATCAAAACACACACACACACACACACACCTTGGAGTCTAGTTTAGAGTAAGGATCTGGCTGTCCGCCCCACATGCTGATCTCCATCATGTTATCAACATCCTCTTTGACGATGTCGTAATCATCCATGAGCTTCACGCTCTGACTGGCTCCTTCTGAACCTTGCGACTGAAGAGGCTCTAATATTGCTGAGCGCAAATACGGCAGGTAATCCAGATTTATGGCTTTCTTACTACTTAACGTTCTGCAGGATGAGAAAGAGGCAAGATTTTAGGGAAGCATAAATGTGGTTTAAAGAGTTCATACTTTCGACAAGAAGGAAGAAAGTGTGAGAAGAAGTGTTTGTGTTTTCTCACTTTAGGCTCATGTGTGAAGCAAGCTCCTGTATGATGCGGCTGTGTTTGCCAGCGGATGAGAACTTGCCCAACCAGCTGGGAAAGGTCGGAAACTGACTCATATAACCCCGCATCAGCTCCCCCGGCAACACACTCGCATAAATCGCCTGAAAAAAAAATTAAGCACAGATTTATAAAAAAAATAAAATAAGAAGCTTGGTTTGTCTTCACTGATCTATGTGAAAACACTTGACCTATGTGAACGGATTTTGTAATATGTTACAAATCAGTGCTGCAGCAGACATTTTTGTTTCATCGTTTCTGCCTCGAAAATGTCATTTTGAAAATAGCCACTTCAGGGCCTGATTATCTCGGTGCTGCTGTAGCACTCAAAGCTGTTGACTGAGGATTTGTTGGTCAACACTGATGAGAAGATAATGTACGTTACCTGTGTGGGAAGCAGAGACCATGTCTGTCTGGAGCGGATCTGTTTGTCCACTAAATCTCCATCGCAAATGCTGTCTGCTGTTTTACTCAACAACACCAAATGATTCTTCAGATTTCCCCTGATGAACATCAAATGTCACAATTATACCGTCACACTTTCATCTACAGTCAGAATAGACTTAAAAAGTCTTATGAAATAAATACATGGTGCACAAGTTACAAGCTGCAAATGTTATTGTGTGTTATGGATGGTCAGTACAAGATATTATTGCAATAATTTTGCTGACACAAAATTAGGGAAAATTGTGTATACAGTGATAATATTAAACGTTTAGCTCATCTTTCTAAAGAAAGTAAGACAAATTCATCAGTCCAAAGTCAAAATACATCTGAACATTAGTTGTAAATGCAAACCAACAGACCTGCCATTTGTTTCATGTAATGTGTTTCTTTGTTTTTCAAAGAACTTGCTTTGATTCAGCAAATGCAACTTTTTATAGGAAGATTGGGTTATACTTTATTTTAAGGCGCTCTTGTTACAGTCTACATATATAAAGTTAAGTAATTGGTTAAGTAAGGGATAATGCATGGCTAGCTAGCTGTGCATTAAATGATTTTAATGCATGACATGGAGGCCAGGAAGTGCATTATCACGCTTATACCATGCTCATTTGCCAGCATTGACAAGTTAAAGCTCTTAATGATATTCGCAGTGCAATATTTGACCGGAAGAATAAAAATGACAGTTATTTTCGTCAGTTACGGTTCGTTAGAGCTAGCATTCTGCCCGCTTCAAATCAGACACAGAGATGAAATAGTGCAGTAAGATTACATATATTTGAATTGATTATAGTATTTATTTGAATGAATTCTCGAGCGAGAGAGAGAGAGAGAGAGAGAGGACCATTGTGTGTGCATTACCTGCGTCTGCGCGTCTCTCTACAAACAATGAAGCTGTGCTTAATTACTTCAAAAACAGCGATTACCGCCTCGTTGCTGAGGAATATAATGTAGCGATCTAGTATCTAGACTATTTTATTAATAAAAGTCGCGGGGCGTTGACAACAAGTTTCTGTCTGTGTGCAGCGCAATCTCCGACCTCTCTCTCTCTCTCCGTCTCTCTCTCTCTCTGTGTGTTTGTGTGCAGGTTTCTGTGCATCAATTTAAGCAGCGCATTAATATAGAACGGTGATTAAACTGACTTGGAATTACCTGTGCATTAAACGGTTTTAATGCATACCTGCCAGCCAATCAGAATCGAGTATTCAGACAGACCATGGTAAAATATGAATTAACAACATGCACTGAAAGTTAGGATTAGAGTTTGGTTTAGGGTTATGTTGCTTGTAATGATGCACAATTTACTGTTATTACTATAATAAGTGCATGTACGACGTGTAACAAGAACACTGTAAAATGCAGTGATGGTGAAGATTGCACTTTTTGTAACATTTTATTCCTATTTTAATATTGGTACCTAAATATCAAAATGTTTATTTTGTGTTAATGCGATAAAAGCCAATAAGTGGTCATTATGTCTATATTTTGTATGTACTGTATGTAACAATAGCTGTTCTATCTAGATCAGGTCTTTTCATGGGGAGCAAGCAAGAATCACCTTTTAAATTAGAGCAAATGCAAAAATATTGAGATATGTATTGAATATTGTACAAATTTGGGAAAACTGCCCTTGTGTGCAAATCTAAAACCTACCCTGCAGCAGCTGGTCGGACATGCAGGTAGTTTTCTTGAACAAATAATGGTGCTAAAGAGTAATCATGGAAGAAAAGGTCTGATTTGTCAATCAAAGACATGTGAGCGGTTTCCTCTCCTGAAGCAAACACCTTCCGACACACATCAAATGGACCCTGCATATGTAAACACACAGATATTCATACTGTACAGTCCACTCACATCATCAATGCACCAATGATTGTACAGTGTGTGTATTGTATAATGTATTTAACAGTGTGCACATACCAGTTTCATGTCCTTCTTAGCATTTTTAGCATCAGCTTTGGCCTGGTCATAGGTCATGACTTTGTCTGTAGCAGACCACATGCTCAGATTATGCAGTACCTAGGGAATAGAAACAATAATTTTGTAGTGCTGCTAAAGACACTGAATCAGTGATAAAGACAACCAATTTGTTTATTAATACCTGCCGAATATCCTGATTGGACGCCAGAATGACTTCATTAAGTGCTGGGGGTGGGATCTTCAGACCTTCTTTGAAAGCTATAGACATTATAGCCCCCTGATTGGACAAAAAGGAATCTTAATTATTTTTGACCGCAATAAGTGATACTGACTAAAATACGATTTTTTTTTTAATTACACTTTGTTAACGTGTCCTTGTTACAGTGTAATCTTACAAAAAAGTAGTATTAGCTAGAAATAACTAACAACATGTACCTACTATAGTGTTTGGGTTAGACTTAAGGTCATTGCACACTGAGTTCAAATTTTTTGTCCGAAATTTTCACACGTAAAAAATTAAATACGACCTCACGTTGTGTCAATCACATTTACACACTGCCTCCGAAACTTTCGTCTGTCATAAAAAATTTGGATCAGTTTCGATTTTCTGCATTTTTGCATCCGTAGCAAGCATTTTGATAGGAGAGGATGATGAATATGAAAAAAAATAAAAAAAATAATACGCATACGAAAATTTGAACTCAGTGTGCAAGGACCTTTAGAGTTAGTTGGTTGTAATCATGCATAATTTATTGTTATTACTAAAAAATAAAACCTGGGATGTTTAAACCTGAAAATAAACATTTCAAATATTTTTCTATCCAAAAACACAAAGAAAAGTTATGATGCAAAAATGAATACGAAATACCTAAGATTCTGCACTATTTCTAGGTCATAATCTAGAGAAGCACATGTGACACAAGGTAAACACGCTGAACTCAAAAATATAAAAATTATGTAAAATTTCTATAAAACACTGATTTAATCAGACAATTATTTAAAATGTCAGTGAGCACCTTGATCTGCTCAACACGGGGTCTCTGAAACCGCAGGTCGTAGCAGTAGTTAGCCAGCGAGCGGATCTTCTGATGATTGCGGTCATTACACATGCAGATAATGGGAATCTTTGACTGTTTTATCAGACCAATCATCTCCTGTGTGGGTCAAAGGGCAAAGCACAAGTTTCAATAATCACAATGATACTGGAAACACTGGTGTGCACATGTACCAGTTTAATGGCACACTACCATACTACTCTTACCAAGACTGCACTATGTAGTCTATATACTGCACACAGTATGTACATTTTCTGCATGCACAGAATACCTACTACATTTGCTGAAAATGAACAGTATAGAACAGAGAGTATTGCATAGATTACTGTTTCCCACATTACAATGACTTGACCTTCATTTCCAGCGTAAGGAATGAAAAGGATGCCAAATCTATGCAAAAACATTTTTAATCAAAACTAGAATTTTAGTTGTTGCACTCAAAAATGAATGAGCTTGCATACTACAACATTTATTGTGGAACAATGGCAACTGTTACACAAGATATTTCAAAAAAATGTAAGCAGTATACAATAAATACTGTGCCGTATTCAGTAATTATTAAGCTAATGCTCCATTCCACACAGCCATAGAACCCATAAGGATTTAAACACTATCTGGTCCACTTTTGCTCCTTGAGCACCACCTCTGGCAAAGACAGATAATGCAATTAAATGAGAGTGTGTATGCCGACCTGTATTCCTCCTCTGTCTTCATTTCCTGCCATCCCGTCCACCTCGTCCATTATGAGGACATGTTTACTGCTCACTGTCTGAGATGCACCTGACACCAATAAACACAGAAACATACAATGTTTACATTATAATCACTGAGGTTTAACCCCAAACACTTTTACAGATGCTACCTGATTAATTAGCTATTAATTAAGCTAATTACCGGTATAGAAGTTCTTAATGCTGGTGTTGTTGAGTGATTCCGCGATCACTTCCTTTAAGCTGTTCTTACTGCGGGTGCAGCTCGCATTCATCTCCACATAGCTGTAACCCAACTCCTACAAGCACATATGGAAGACTATTAACGCATTAACCAATGCAATGAAACTGTAAAAACAGACACACTGCGTTTACAATCATTCACTAATGATTTAATTCTTGATTCCATGTTAAACACTTTAAAAGGATTACGCAGACTTTTCTGAAACAGTTAAACTTAATGTTAATTTATAAATGTTTATGAGTGAGAATGAACTGACCTCACAGACGAGAGCAGCAGTAGTGGTCTTCCCAACACCAGGAGGCCCAGATAACAATGCAGCCTTAAATCCAGAACCGTCATCTTTACTCCCAAACTTCCCAAATTTGGCTGCTTTCCAGAAAGACAGAGACAAATTGGTTAAACAGAATTTTAGCCTAAACAGTGCATTAGAATAAACACACTGAGTATGGTCCGAATGGTATACTACCCAGTACATACTGCTAATCGTATACTACTGTTAAAAATTAGTATGTGAAACAATATGCACCATTAAAAATGCTCCTGCAAGAGTAAAATGCAAACCCTTATGGTGAAGTCAAGTGCACTGCATTATGGGAAACTGTGTACTCTGGTTATATAATGTATGCTTTGGAAATTGTAGCAGGTCATTGGTGCAAATAGACCTTGCATACTGGTAGCATGCCATTCCGAACATGGGTAGTTGACATGAAATTAAGTAGATTCAGTAGTATAACATGCTAAACTAAAAAAAAAAAAAAAACATCTGAAACAACATTTCCAATTCTTTTCTTATACAATTTATATTATGATATTTTAGGGACAATTGCATTTGTCATACATAAACATACATTCATACATGTGTATATATTATATATATATATATATATATACACACACACACACACACATACCCTAATCCAAATTTTTTATCTAAAATCTTGATGTAGACGGTTAAACTTTATTTTAAGGTGTCCTTGTTACAGTGTAATTATACATTTAAGTACTGAGTAATATTAATTAACTACATGTACTTACTATATGGTTAGGCTTAGAATTAGGGTTTGGCTTAGGGTTACATGCATGTAATTATGCATCATTTATTGTTATTATAATAGTAAGTACATGTAACGTGTAATAAGGACACCTTAAAATAAAGTTTTACCATGTAGACTATGATAGATTATATGTCAACTACCCAAATATTCACTGATTGTGAACATAGTAGGAACAAACTTTAAATACTGACTTGGTGCTTTTGTATTGCCGCTGTGATGTTTATGCCAGTTCTGTAACCAACGCAGAAGCTTGTTAGCACAACTCTGATCCCCCTGCTGCCCAATCAGGTTCTTCAGACTACGGGGGCGGTACTTATCCACCCACAACAGGCTGCTACCCTCACTCTCAGGGGTAGAGTGGGATACAGGGGATGCTCTCTTGGATTGATCAAAGCTCAAACTCTTTTTGACCTCTGAACGAGAGGCCCGAAGTGTTCCAGATTTAGAAGCAGAGCCAGGCTTAGACTTCCCCTCTAAAGGGCTTCTCTTGTTGGGGCTGGGCCTTTGTGGTGTGGCCTTCTTGGATGGAGGAGTGGGTTTGCCTCTAGAGTCTGGAGTCCTTGTTTTAGAGGATTTATTCTGTAATACGGAAGATAGACAGACAGCTTGTTAAATAAACCAAATTCCAGTATGTGCAGTAAGGCTGCATGATATTAAAAAACGGACATATTTTGTATGCAATATTTAGTTTATCTGCAATATATGTTTCAATATGAAAATATACAGGACACTTTGACCAGATAACTTAAATAGCTATATTTGGAAATATTTATTGACTAGGGTGATTTTGTTAGGGAGTGCATCTGCATAGAAAATAAAAATATAAAGCTGAATAATGACTTTTTACTCTGAAGACTTTTTTCTGTGTTCTAACCACTCTTTTAGGACAATTTTAAAAATCTGGGTGTTCAGAATAAGAGTATGCCTATTACAAAACTTAAACCAAACTTCTTTCACTAACCATCAAATGAACAAAGTAAAAAAAAAAAATAATTGGCTAAATTCCTATTGTTTTTGACCTATTCGATATGACTATAAAATAATATGATTTTTATTATGATTATTATTAAATAAAAATATTAAACAAATTAAGAAATATATTAGTATTGTACAAAAACATTGAGTATTTCATACAAATAATACTATAATTTTATAGTACACTTAATTTCTTATCCTAACTTCTTAAATATTACACCAGGGTTTCCCAAACGGGGGTTTGTGAGTAAATAAAAAGCAAATTCAACAGAGTGCAGCATAAAAATAAACAAACAGGGCTGAACAATTAACTAAAATGAAACTTGCACAGCGCTATATATCTTATCAAATCGCTATTATCAAATCAAAGGATGCAGTGCAGTTTAATTAAAGTATAGTCTGTTGTGCTGTGCTTTAGAGATGCAACACTTCGTTCATTTACATGTGTGCATCTTATAATTCTGTGTTTTCAGAACGGTTAACATTAAATGCTGCTTTTCACAAATTCTCTACAAGTGCTGTGAGTTCAGTGTGCATTTGGGAATCCAATGTGGGCCAGGTTCACTTTATTTTTATTCATATTTGCATAACTTCCAACATTTTTGCACACAGAAGTTGCCAGCAATTCACCAATATTGCACCAAAATAAGCTTGAGCATTTGATGTTAAAAGCTTGAGGGCTTGAACATTTGAAGTGAAGAATTTAAAAACATAATATAATTAAGTTAAGTACATACGTTTTTTTTTTTTTTTTGGCATTTAGCCATATCACTACATGGATTTAATTTGCTAAAGATCACACTAAGCCCTAGTGTAACTAGTGGAAGAACATGAGGGCTGATGGGAGCTGCTGTACCTCTGCCTCTGCTGCAATCTCGTATTTAGACTTCTTGCCTGGTTTGGTTCTTATGAGGTCCAACAACTCATCTTCATTAATGATCTTAGTGCCAAAACTCTCCGCCTAAGGAATAAACATTGAAATGAAATTGAAAAGAAATTATGTTAAAATAATTACATTTAATTCAATTAAAACGGTAAATTAGAAATATATTGAAGAAGAAACATGGAGAAGCAACACTCATGTTCGAATAAAGAGAAATAATGACATGTTAAAAAAAATGATTACCTTCTCAGTCTTTGAGGCTCCACTGTCTCGTCCCAGAACAAGGTAAGTAGTTTTACGGCTGATGTTTCCTGTGACTTTCCCTCCATATCGCTCTATTAGTGACTTAGCATCATCCCTCTCCAAAGATTCTAACACACCGGTCAACACAAACACACAACCCTCCAGGCAGTTCTCTGCTCCCTAAAACACACACATAACATTGTTCTAGCAGCTTAAAGGATAAGTATAATTTGATCCCTAAAAGATAATCACAAATAGCAGTAAGACGATAGGCCTTCAGTTGTCAACATGAGTCGTTTAGGTGTTTTTACCTGTGGTATCTCTTTAGACCCCAGTGCTCGTGGTCCTTCTCGGTTCAAAAAGTTACGGTAGGCTGATGAATTTGCCCGTTTTTTCTCTAGATCCTCAGGACTTGTATTCTGAAATAATACAGACACAGGGATGCTTTTGATTTGCTCACTACCACAGCAAAACAAGGTACAGCCCTATTTTATAATCTGTCTTGAAACAACATATATCGTGTATACAGCATTAAACATAAAACCAAATATGTTGTACTCTCTTTTAACTTGGACCCTTAAACAACACAATTAAAAGCACACTGACATATCAATTAATTTATTTTAAAAAATCCTAAATTAAGCAGCATAATCAAATGATATACCTCTGGTTTTGTTGGTGAGGTTTTATTGGGTGCACTGTCACTTTTAGGCGTGGAAAAATTCCTTGATTTTGTCATTCCCGTGGAAACACTTCCTGTTTTGGGCGTAGCTGCCTGCTCTGAGATAGTTGGTGAGATTGGCTCTTTCTTAGGAGAAATCTTAATCTGCTTTTCACCCCTGTCTTTTTTCCTTTGCTCGTCCACTTCTTCCTGTCGTCTTTTCATCTGAGCTAGTTTGGAGCTGCTCTTCACAGGACTCTTTTTAGGGGACGGGTCCTTTTTGGGTTTGGTGTCTGAGGCAATTGCCTGAGAGCTGCTCTTGGAGGGGGAGACGGAGTCGACCCGAGCCTAAGAACCAAAAAACAAATAAATAAAATAAAAATGAACACATTACACATGTACTTTGCTGGCTGCACCACATGACTTTGAAGACAAGGTTTCAAATATAAATAAAGAGTAAACCTGTTATTTTTTAACACCAGACATTTTTACATTTGAACTGAATTGCTTTTTTTATTTATTTTTATTAATAGATAGGACAAAAATGAACAATATACATGTTTACATCAGCAGATGTAGTAGTGTTAAGACAAACTATAGAGACAAATTCTGCACACCAACCTTTTTCGGTAAGGGAGCTTCATCCAGCATGGCTAATGTTCTTGCAAATTCCTCATCATCATGGATCTGCTTTTCCAACTAACACAAAAATACACAAGTTATGTGTATCTGCATTGTATTCATACATATACAAAATGTACAACATTTTTTGTATGATAATAAACTAGCTATGAAAAACAGCGACCACATTTACATGCAACATTTTCCAATTAAGGTATGTTCTGGATAAACCTTTATTCCGAAAAAAAAAAAGCTACTGGAATATCCCTGTATACATGGTTATGAAGATACACATGTTCACATGCTCTTGTGGAAATCTTGTGCTTTAAAATTATTTTAGTAATTATGAATCATAATTCAACTTTATATTTCTCATTTAAATCCCTGATTACAGAATATAATAGCATAAAATTTTGATATGACCAAATTCTGATTAATACAGGAACATGTGCTGTGTGTCCTGAACCAACCTCCATGTCTTCATCCATCTGAAGCTCTTTTGCAATGGCTTCATCACTGAGCGACCCCTCAGTTTCCTGTGTGGGCTGGCCAAGACCAAACAGCGATGAGTTTGAATTTTTATACACTTTAAAGCACACACACTTTTATTTATTCTCTCTACTCACTGCCTTCCTCTTAGTGCTGGTACTGGCCACCATTTTCTTGTCTGACCTCTGAACACTTGAGCTGCCAAAGAAGGACATTACTGAAGTGGGCGTTTGTTTTGGTGGCGTTGGTCCGATCTTTGGGGAGATGGTAGGCTGAGAGCTCTTCGCCCCTCCCTTTGACATGGTGTTTGGGGATTTGGTTGGGGATTTACTGGATGAGACTTTCACTTCTTTTGCTTTTCCTGATTCTTTCTTGCCTTTAGCCGTTCCATTTTCTTTTGGTTTCGTCTTTTTCAGAGTCATAAACGTATCATCCGAATCTGGAAAAATAAAAAGAGGACAAAAGAAGAGTATAAATTATTATCTATATGTCATATTAATGGATTGACAGCATTATATTATACATGTGGAAATTTGTTTGTTGACTCCCTCACCAGAATCAGACACGAAAGTTACTGGGTGTTTCTTCACTGTGGCAGCATCAGTCTCTTTAGTGCCCTTCTTGGTCTTCTTCTTCTCCTTCTTCTTCTCTTCCTCAGAGTCTGAGATAAGATGAGAGAGGAGAACATCTAAAAATAGTCTGACATTATCCTCAGTATAATTCCCAGAATGTGTTTAAAAACCCCTGGTCTGATGTATTTCTAAAAACCTCAGGGCACCCATCTCCTGTATGGCCAAATTTAGAGTATGTATTTGATAACCACCATTTCTTAACATTATGAACATGATGATCATCATCATAATTTCACAAATATAAAAAAAAGCTGTTTATGAACCTGAATCAATTATGACTCTTTTCTTTCGTTTTCCAGATGGTTTCTCTTTAGATGTGGGACTTGTGACCTAAAGAGAAAGGAAGGATATCGTGTAGCACTAAAGGATGCATAAAACATATGGAATGAAAAAATGAAGAATATGAAAATTAAATTACATTGTAAATGCCATCTCATATTAATAGATTCCGTACAAATCTCAGCTTTGTACATTTCAATGACATTAGACTGTTTTTCTACCTTAGTTTTTGATTTCTGTTTCTTCTTCTGCTCTTCATCAGTGCTGGTGCTTCCATTGGAAGGTTTGGGGGCCGCAGGCTTAGTGGATGCAAAAAACCTCCGGATATCCTGAAATAAACAAAGGTGAATTCAAAAAAAAAATTATATATATATATATATATATATATATATATATACACACACACACACCAATTACATTTTATGTAGTTGTATTATTATTATTTTTATAATGGAATAGGCTAATAAACGTGCTATGCAGAGCATCTACCATAATAACCGCAGGCTGAGTTTGTTCTGTTGCATGGTTACATTTCAAAGTTGACAATAACAAACAGGAAGCAGGTGCTTCGTTAATAACAAAATATAAAAATCTGTATTGTACTGTTATATAGTATCACATCAGTTCATAATGGCCTGTCTACTGGCAGTCAGTCGATCTTAATAGTTAAGTTAAGAGTTTAATTTCAGAGCATAAATGTTGCTCGACCAAGACGTAAACAAATGCACTGGTGAGAAACAAGGACAGAAACATGGACTGCCAAGTTCATAAATAGCCTTTGCATGTTTTATTGTTTTTGTAGCTCTAGTCTATTAACAAAAAACGAAAAAGCTGCAAGTTAGTGCTAACTGCTTTCTTTAGCCAAACAGCCTGACCAGCTGCATTGAGCTCGTCTCTGATTGTGTCTTTATTTCTACAAATGGTTCATTAATAAGGTGACTCACCATTTCTAAGCTTGTGTCAATAGCGTTTCTTTATTTATTAACAATTTGCGAGACAGTAGAGCTTCTCCAGTCCTCTTTGGCGCCAATGATACTCAACTCAGGCGCAGCGTGATGACGCGCAGATGGAGGGAGAGAGAGACAAGCGCAGAACCGATGGAACGCAAAACATTTCATCATATCTTCTATTCTTTTTGAGGGTGTTGATACTCTACTTTGTAAAATAAAAGTATGATGATGTTAGATCTATTTGTTGGAACGACACTACAGGAGCATCTCAATAAATTAGAAAGTTTTTCTTGTAACTTATTTAAAAAAGTGAAACTATTATATATTTTAGATTCATTACATGTAAAGTAAAACATTTAAAAAGTTTTTTTTGGTTTAATTTTGATGATTAGAGCTTACAGCTCATGAAAGTCAAAAATCAGTATCTCAAAATATTATAATATTTACATTTGAGTTTCAATAAATTACCATCCATACAGTATAAATTCTGGGTATCTCTTGTTCTTTGAAACCACAATAATGGGGAAGACTGCTGACTTGGCAATGGTCCAGAAGACGAACATTGACGCCCTCCATAAAGAGGGTAAGGTCATATCACAGAAGGTCATTACTGAAAGCTGTGGCTGTTTACAGAGTGCTGTATCAAAGCATATTAAATGCAAAGTTGACTGGAAGGAAGAATTTGGGTAGGAAAAGGTGCACAAGCAACAGGGATGACCGCAAGCTTGAGAATACTGTCAAGCAAAGCTGATTCAAACACTTGGGAGAGCTTCACAAGTTTTCAAGTTTTTCAAGTTTCAAGTTTTATTTGTCACATACACGACTATACAGAGATTGTATAACCAGCAGTGAAATGTGGGTCAAGTCCGCTCCATGGACAGTGCAAATATTGTAGAATACAACACAAGGGAAGTATGCATAAAATAAAATGAATAAAAAATAAGATATAAATAACAAAATATAAAATATAAAGTATAAAAGAATGTGCATGACAGTATGCTGAAGAATTAAATATTAATTCTTATTTAAAAAAAATCTTAATTAAAAACAAAATTCTTATTAAAATTCTTTATTTAATTCTTATTTAAAAACAAAAGCTGGTTCAATGACCATGGTGTTACTGTGCTTGATTGGCCAGCAAACTCGCCTGACCTGAACCCCATAGAGAATCTATGGGGTATTGTCAAGAGGAAGATGAGAGACACCAGACCCAACAATGCAGATGAGCTGAAGGCCACTGTCAAAGAAACCTGGGCTTCCATACCACCTCAGCAGTGCCACAAACTGATCACCTCCATGCCACGCTGAATTGAGGCAGTAATTAAAGCAAAAGGAGCCCCTACCAAGTATTGAGTACATATACAGTAAATGAACATACTTTCCAGAAGGCCAACAATTCACTAAAAATGTTTTTTTATTGGTCTTATGAAGTATTCTAATTTGTTGAGATAGTGAATTGGTGGGTTTTTGTTAAATGTGAGCCTAAATCATCACAATTAAAAGAACCGAAGACTTAAACTACTTCAGTCTGAATTTATTTAATACACGAGTTTCACAATTTGAGTTGAATTACTGAAATAAATGAACTTTTCCACGACATTATAATTTATTGAGATGCACCTGTATAACACCAGTTGTTATATGTGGAATTCTGTACTGTAAGAAATCAGTTGCACAATTTAATTGCAACAAACTTAATCATAGAAGCATCATATATAATTATTCATAATATATACTGTTAAATATGATATTAGATTTAAATAAATATTTAATAAAACAGAAAAGTTCATATTAATGAAAACTGCTTTCTGTAAAGTCAAGATGAAAATAAACCCATTTTACTGTGGGATATATATAAACATGTCCAAATGTTATTTGCAAAATATTTAGTTTCTAATTACATGTTTTCTACTTATGGCACTGGACTGTTAGATGTATTTTCTTATTTTTATTGATAAATTGTTCATTTTAATCTTATTGATTTTTGACATTTTTATATGTCAGTACACAGAATCTCTTGGATTACAATTTGCAACTAGACGGATGTCCTGTTACTTCCTCTACAGTCAAAAATCTGGGTGTTATATTAGACAGCAACTTGTCTTTTGAAAAACATATTTCCAATGTTACAAAAACAGCATTCTTCCATCTTAGAAACATTGCCAAGCTACGGAACATGTTACCTGTTTCTGATGCAGAAAAACTAGTTCATGCATTCATGACCTCTAGACTGGACTATTGTAATGCACTGCTAGGTGGTTGTCCTGCATCTTCAATAAACAAGCTACAGATAGTACAAAATGCAGTGGCTAGAGTCCTTACCAGGTCAAGAAAATATGATCATATTACCCCAATTTTACAGTCTCTGCACTGGCTACCTATTAAGTACCGTATCAGTTACAAAATATTATTACTTGCCTATAAGGCCCTAAATGGTTTAGCTCCTGCGTACCTAACTAGTCTTCTATCTCGCTACAATCCATCACGCTCCCTAAGGTCGCAAAACTCTGGACTCTTGGTAGTACCTAGAATAGCAAAGTCCACTAAAGGAGGTAGAGCTTTTTCATATTTGGCTCCCAAACTCTGGAATAGCCTTCCTGATAACGTTCGGGGTTCAGACACATTCTCTCTGTTTAAATCTAGATTAAAGACACATCTCTTTAGCCAAGCATTCATATAATGCATCTCATAACCTTGTACTGCAGTTATATCTGATCAAACGCACATTATTCTTTAGCTTGGGTTGAACAAATAATTTATGCTTGAATGGAACAACAGCTGCGCTAATTATGTCTCTTTGTTTCTCTGTAACTAGGAATTACACAAGCTTCAGTCTGGATCCAGCCCTTAAATGATCTGAGATGACCAAACACCTGAGAAGAGATGATGCCAACCCCTCAGAGGATGCCAACCTCTGATCCCCAACTACATGCAGAATTAACAAATTTTGCCATAAGTTAATATATTAAGTTTCTATAATGTATAAATATATTGTAGAAACTTAATTTCCTGTAAAGCGCTTTGCAACGGTTGTATCGTAAAAAGCGCTATACAAATACACTTGAATTGAATTATATTTTCTTTAAACATTTCCATGGATCCCAGCACTTCCTTTCCTGAACCCGTTTGAAAACCCTGTCTTATGTTCTGCATTTTAAGTCTCCATAAATGTGGAAAACAGTCACATCAATTACATTGCTTTTCACCAAATTGATTGGCAAACAAACCCAATTTGAACTTTTTAGAAGTTACACTAAATAACTAGAAAAGTAACAAAACATTTAACCTGCTCATTTTGATTTAGTCATGAATTACAAGTTTAAAGGCATTTAAGTAAATCTGATAACTCTTAGATTATACACTGTAATACATTTTATGCAATATTCAAATAATCTCATGAAAATTTCTTGCATGATTTTCTTATGGTCACAAGCATATTTACTTACAATATGGTTTTAGTTGAAAAAATATTAAGGTAAACTTAAGACTCATGAGCTCTCAATTCCACTGGGTTTAAATGGACTATGAATGCAAAAATCCTATGCAGATTTAGAAAGCATCAAGTGCACAAAAAGGATGTGAATTGAGAGTACAAGATAAGATTTTCAGATACAGGCAGCCCACATTTTGTTGCACACATTGACCCCTCCAAACTACCTGCCATGCATATTTGGAATAATTGTGCTAAAATGAATAAAACTTGCACAAGTATGTGGTTGAAAAATGGAGTTGGTCTTTATTGACAGATTTTACAGAGACTAATTTAGTCCTCTTGCTGTTCCACCACTGTTCCCTTCTCGCTGACATAGATGCCATCCAGGAACTTCCGGATGTCCTTCTTTCTCACAGTGGTGGCCTGCTGGATCAGAGCAGCTGATGGAGAAAACCGAAGAGAGGGGGAAGAAAAAAAAAATTGTTAAGACAAACCAGTTTAAATGACAACTCAAGGTGGTGCACCCAAGAACTCCCATGTGCTATACGAGCTGTACAGAAATCAGACATGTAACATGCAAACCAAGCCAGTGGTTATATCTGTGGACTCAAATGCTTGTTAAGTGTTATCATGCTTGGATGACCATGGACGTGCAATAAAGCCCTACAAAAGATGGTATTGTAAAGCTGTTTGGTGTGTAGGATATGGTTAATTCAATCTGAATATTGTATCATTTGAAATTTGGCACTTTGGCAAAGAAAACTCAGCAGATTTAACAGTGAACATGAAAAATCACAACACAGAAGAGACAGGTTCAATGACAAAAGCAGGAAAACTGGCACAGAAAAGAGCTGAGAGAAAGGCGAGGGGCAGCAGCAGCTCCTGACGCCCTGGACAGCGGTCTGGTTCTAACCTCACGTGTTCTCTACGACTCCGGCTCCACTACAGTGCCCTTCTCTGAGACGTAAATACCATCCAGGAACTTTCTGATATCCTTATTTTTCACTGTGGTTGCCTGCTGGATGAGGGCAGCTGAAACAAGAAATGCTGGGGAAGTGAGGCATGCACACACACACTAAACTTCATACATTAATGCTCTTTAAACTTGCGTACACCTCTCTCACACGCACACAACCCAATGACAGACAGTCCTTCAATCACCTCTCAGGTTATGCAACCAATGGTTAAGAATGTCAGAAGAGGGAAAGGAGGCTAAAAAAGTATTTTGGAAAATAGTCTTAACATAGGGTAGCCATATATACGGGACACGTCCTGGCCAGGATTTTTATATTGCCTAAAGCATCCAAAGTAGTTTGACCAATAACATGCAGGTATTGTAGCCTACATAATCGACCAATCATGGTGCATGAGAAGGAGAGAACGATCAAAGCAATGCAAATACGCGCACGTGTTTGATCGATTTGTAGCTGCGCACCAATCATTGTATGACACAAAAGTGCCGCAAGAGCGATTTGAAAGCATAAGGAGCCGTCTGCTCTTCTCTCTGTAGCTCTCGTGAAATAATGTCATACAACGATCAATCTGCACAGTGCAAACACCCAACACCTGGATATTTTTGGCAATATCGAAATCCTGGCAAGGGTGCGTCCCGTAAAAATGGCCCGTATGGTCACCCTATCTAAACACATCATCAGGACATTAGCAAATTAACAGACAAGGTGAGAAAGGGGAACGGTTTAGGCTTAAGATTTAAAGGTTTCCACAACCAGTCCAGTAAAAGAATAGCATTTCACAAGTTCACACTTACATATATTTAGCACAATAAACGTAATGCGTATTTGGCGAGTATGGTAATACGTTGTTGGCGTGCTGTCCTGGGGAAGGGCTCCGAGCTCGGGAATGGCCCGAACCCAGAGTTCACAGAGAAAACACAGAGAAAACAAGACGTTCTTGTGCATAATACTGGGATTAACTAAAACAGCAACTAAGGACCTCTACCCAAATCCAAATTGTCTTAACTTGCTTGGCACAAGCACAATTTTAATTCAAATTAACAATGTTAACAATTCATAAAACCTTTCATCTGCTTAAAGGCCATTATATAGTTTCAAATTATGCTAATGAGGTCGAGTTGCATGCATCTCTCTAGTCAAAGGTTGGCACTGTACATCTTAGGGACGCTTACCTGAGTTTGACACCAGCTCAATGTCATTACCCTCCAGAACCAGCTCGTCTTTTTGAGCAGCAGACACTGCACATGACACACCTTAAAAAAAAAAAAAAAAAATTAAAATCAGTGTAACCAGCAATGTATCAAGTAGGATTATGGGCTTTATGGTAGCAAAGTATGTGAATTCAGACAAAAAAACACCTATACACATACCTGCCCTCATGCGGACACGGCGGATGTACTTCTCTCCCAAGAAGTTTCTGATCTCCACGAGAGAGCCGTTCTCCTGCATCACCACATTAATGGGGAAATGGGCATATACAGATCGCATCTTGTATCTGAAGCCCTAGAGAACAAAATTAACATGTATTACAACAGTTCATATCTTTTCCTCTTCAATAACACAGCAAAGAAATTAAAGACACTAATTCAGTCTTTTAAAAGCGGATTTACAGTTAGGATCTCCTCTTGTGAGAAGAAATGTACCAAAATAGAGTTTACTTACCAGGGTGACCCCCTTGATCATGTTCTGGACATGACTGCAGATGGTGCGGACTGTTGCCAACTCCTTCCTGTTACCCCACCACTTGTCTACGCGCAGCTGAAACAAATTGTTTGCATAAATTCAACATGTTAACATTAGGTATTTTTACATCACTCATTTCGTTAATCAGAATTAATCCAATATGACTTTATATTTTGAAAGTTGCAACATTTCATATTTTGAAAAATAAAATGTTGCGATCCAATTCCCATTTTACATGCACTTTACATTTATCCCAAACAAAACTTGTCATAATGAGCATATTTGCTGTTTTTGAACTGTCAGCTTTGTTTTTAGATGTGTTGTCATGTCAGAAGACTTTAGCATACATTTAATAAATACTCAGTCTGCTCCACTTATCAGTTTGTAAGACAGCATAGGCACATTAGTAAGATGCAGAACAAACATAAGCATCATAGCACAGCTTAATGAATTTTTTAATCAGATTCAAGCATTTACACACTTTTTTTTTTGCCTGATGATCTGATTTCAGGTCTGTCACCACCTCCTTCCAATCGATCTCACGTTTATTTAATCCAATCGGATCAATTGAGGTGTTTACAATGAAGCATTTTCAGGCTGATTATGCCATTAATACAACTGTTAAGCAATATATAGGTGAATAAAAATAACTATTGCTCAAGTTATTCTATATTTAATGCAATTTAATTTCCATGCATAAAGACTGCAAACCTTCTTCTGTTTCTTGCCCAAAAGACTGAGCTCCAGGTTAATGTGGTTGAACTCCCGGCGGAGGATTCCACGGGGTCCCTTCACAACAACTGTGCGGCCCTTGAGGGTCACCTCGACTGCAAGGAAACAGCCAAAATGTAATTAAAGTTTAGACATGGAAAAGGAGAAAATGTTTTTAAATACTTAGGATGCGGCGTATGATTTTTGGCATACCGTTGTGGGGGATGTCCACAGTCTGGTTACTGAGAATGGTCTTCATTCTGAAGGAAAAGTAGAGAAAATCAGTCAGAGAACGCTTAAATATACTTGTTTAATACATCTTATTGACTTGTCTTCACTGTGCCTTCATTTATCAAGAGAAAATCCAGATAGCCTAGTGCAAACCCGGTGGCATCAGAATGAACTGTCAACTACATCCTGACAGCAATGTTAACGTTATTCTTTGACTTTCAGTCGGTTTTACGGCTAATTGAACATTACTAATGTCATAAAAGTATGGCTTCATATCAATGTGCTCAATGAATAAGTTGTGCTTGCTTCGGCCTACAAGTTTGGCTAATAGATAAACACCGACCAAACAGACTGCGATAATCAAGCAGCATCGGGTTTTCGCCGCTAATACAACTACAGATATTTTCATGAATATGTAAACAAAAGACTGGGGCACTAAGAAAACCGGACGGATTTGACATTAGTGCAGATTGTAGTTGATTAAAATGCACAAGAACAGGATGCGCCATGTTCTTACCTCGCCGATTAAGGGGGAAAGGAAGGCGGAAGGACGTCATGACGTAAATGTAACCAGTACGTCTTGCGTCATCGCCAGTTTCCAAGGCACAACCAAACGAATACAGATACTGAAAAACAAAGTTAATGAAATGAACTGTCACAAAGATTATTAAATAAAATTTTATTTATATATATATATATTGCTTTGTATGTATATATTAAGATGAAAATGTATCACATCCATAGGTTTGCCAGGTATATATATATATATATATATATGAAGTATTTGTCATAAACATGCAGTGTGAGTTAATCGATGTCAGAGCGATTGTTGTCAATGACAGGCTGAAGCTGGATCTAAAGTCATGGCGTTAATCAGCAGAAGTTGTGGTGCTGCGGTTCGATATTCGTCTAATCCTCTGTTTTTACCGTCAAAATGCTTTGAGGGGTCTAATGTGAGTGATTGTTTTGTTTTAGTTGTATGAATGATTGTACAAAAACATAATGCCAAATAGTTTAGTGTCAACTAACGTTACCGGTGCAGGCCAGTACAGAAGTTACTGCAATATAACAGTCTGGTGTATACTGATTAAATATATTAAAATGAGTTTAATATTTTCTACGCACATTATGCTATTAACAATGTACGAATATATGCTGAGCTAACCGAGTGGTAGATGATGATAGTAGTATGAAAGTTTTAAGTGTTAAATTAAACTGGAGTGTACTGATCCTGTGCTTCTGGTCGCAGGTTTACTGTAACAGACTGACCACTGCTGCCAACACATCCTCAACACTCACTGAGAAGAAGAGACACATGAAAGAGGATGGACTGAACCTGCAGGACTTCATATCTGGAGAGCTGTCAGAAAAGAACAAGTGGGAGGAATACAGAGGCCACCTGAAGAGACAGAAGGGAGAAAGGTAAACGTATGGACACACCACTATCATTTTGATGCATGAATGTGGAAATAATACAGTACAGTGGTTTTTATGAAAGTGTCATGGTATTTCTATGGTCATCAATACCATGCCAATACAAAAGTAATAAAAAAAAGTATGATTTTTTTTCTATGGTTTACACAGTGATCACTTTGCAAAATCAGTTGTTCACTATATAAATGTTGTCCAGTTGTTCCTTTAGGCACATATATATTGATTGTTAAGAAACAAAGTGTGTGCTTTAATTGCTGAATGACTGAAAGCATTTTTATCTGGTAAAGAACAATTTCTGAAAATATATTAAAAAAAACTGACAAAAAATATGGGAATTGGTGCAGTTTCTGATATTTATATGGCCAAAGGGTAAAATTCTGATCACTTTTAATGTCAATTAGTGAGATTTTTATAGCAGACTACGTGCACAAAATGCATATAAATATTGGAAGTCACACTATATCTCCCAAGAATATGTCTTACTAAGATGATATTTAAAGGCTTAGTTTTATGATCAAAGCTCTAAGGTTTTGAATGTAGGGGGGGACTTATAATGCAATGCAGTAAAATGATGATTGAGACTAAGAAACATTCCTCAAAAAACCAATGTATGTTTTATACTCCCCTTTTAACATGATTTTCCTAAAAAAATAAAATAAAAATAAAAAGCCTCGGTCCAGTTTGCATTTACTGCAATTTACCCAGTACTGCATTGCATTATAGTTCATCTTGAAATAATCCTAACAATATTAATACAATAATTTAGCCTAGTCTTACACTTACTTTATTAAAATCAATAAAGATTTCACTGCAAAATTAATAAATAAAAAATAGACTTCTACTAAAAGGCCTTTTATTTGTTAAAAATAATAAACTGTCAATCAGATGACAGAAGGCATGTAGTAGATTGTGTGCAACAGTTTTTTCAGCAAAGTTTTGATTATTTAGAGATAATTCAGAAATTTGCTAACAAATATGATATAGTAGGCTTTTATAGGGTTAAGATGTAATATTTTTATGATAGATAGCTAGATAGATAGATAGATAGATACAGAACCCTGCTGATTTTGTACGTTTGCCCACTGACAAAGAAATGATCAGTCTATAATTTTAATGGTAGGTTTATTTTAACAGGGAGAGACAGAATAACAAAAAAATCCAGAAAAATGCATTTAAAAAAAGTTATAAATTGATTTGCATTTTAATGAGTCAAATAAGTATTTGACCCCTTCACAAAACATGACTTAGTACTTGGTGGCAAAACCCTTGTTGGCAATCACAGAGGTCAGACGTTTCTTGTAGTTGGCCACCAGGTTTGCACACATCTCAGGAGGGATTTTGTCCCACTCCTCTTTGCAGATCCTCTCCAAGTCATTAAGGTTTTGAGGCTGACGTTTGGCAACTCGAACCTTCAGCTCCCTCCACAGATTTTCTATGGGATTAAGGTCTGGAGACTGGCTAGGCCACTCCAGGACCTTAATGTTCTTCTTCTTGAGCCACTCCTTTGTAGCCTTGGCCATGTGTTTTGGGTCATTGTCATGCTGGAATACCCATCCACGACCCATTTTCAATGCCCTGGCCCTGATGGTACATGGCCCCGTCCATTGTCACTTTGATGCGGTGCAGTTGTCCTGTCCCCTTAGCAGAAAAACACCCCCAAAGCATAATGTTTCCACCTCCATGTTTGATTGTGGGGATGGTGTTCTTGGGGTCATAGGCAGCATTCCTCCTCCTCCAAACACGGCGAGTTGAGTTGATGCCAAAGAGCTGGATTTTGGTCTCATCTGACCACAACACTTTCACACAGTTCTCCTCTGAATCATTGGCAAACTTCAGATGGACCTGTACATGTGCTTTCTTGAGCAGGGGGACCTTGCGGACGCTGCAGGATTTCAGTCCTTCACGGTGTAGTGTGTTACCAATTGTTTTCTTGGTGACTATGATCCCAGCTGCCTTGAGATCATTGACAAGATCCTCCCGTGTAGTTCTGGGCTGATTCCTCACCGTTCTCATGATCATTGAAACTCCACGAGGTGAGATCTTGCATGGAGCCCCAGTCCGAGGGAGATCGACAGTTATTTTGTTTCTTCCATTTGCGAATAATCGCACCAACTTTTGTCACCTTCTCACCAAGCTGCTTGGCGGTGGTCTTGTAGCCCATTCCAGCCTTATGTAGGTCTACAATCTTCTCCCTGACATCCTTGGACAGCTCTTTGGTCTTGGCCATGGTGGAGAGTTTGGAATCTGATTGATTGATTGCTTCTGTGGACAGGTGTCTTTTATACAGGTAACAAACTCTTGTTACTTGTATAAAAGGAGCACTAAAAGAGTTTAAGAGAGTGCTCCTAATCTCAGCTCTTTACCTGTATAAAAGACACCTGGGAGCCAGAAATCTTGCTGATTGATAGGGGATCAAATACTTATTTGACTCATTAAAATGCAAATCAATTTATAACTTTTTTGAAATGCATTTTTTCTGGATTTTGTTGTTGTTATTCTGTCTCTCACTGTTCAAATAAACCTACCATTAAAATTATAGACTGATAATTTCTTTGTCAGTGGGCAAACGTACAAAATCAGCAGGGGATCAAATAATTTCCCCCCCCACTATAGATAGATAGATAGATACCCCATAATAAAAGCTACTGTAATAATTATACTTTTACATATTACATAAGTCCGGTCCATATGATTTAACCAGACGTGTTTATTTTGCCAGGCTAAGGCTACCACCATGGCTGAAAACAGAGATCCCTATAGGAAAGAACTACAACAAACTGAAGAACACACTTCGAGAACTGAACCTGCACACAGTGAGTGTTTGAAAACATGCCTGACATCTCAACTGCTTCACACAATTTCCTGACACAATGGTCACAATGTTTAATGTCACAATTCTCTTATACAATGAACGTGAAGGAGGTCCAGGGGCTGTCAAGCTCCAAAAACAAAAATCAACCATAAAACATCATAAAAATAGTCCATATGATTTGAGCACTACATACTCTACTGTTTGGGGTCAGAAAGATTTTTTAATATAAATAAATAATACTTTCATTCAGTGCGGATGCATTAAATTGATCAGTGTGACATTGTTAGAAAAGATTGTTTTTGTTTTTTTACTTTTTATCCAACAAAGTAACCTGAAAATATGTTAAATCACCATTTTCAAAACATATTAAACAGCTGTTTTCAATATTGTTAATAATAAATGTTTCTTGAACACCAATTCAACATGTTAGATTAGACCAAATGAACATACTACGTGACGCTGAAGACAAATCAAATAATTGCAGCCTTGTTGAACATTAGGGGCTTATTTCGCAATCACAAACATGAAAAAAATTACACACCCTAAACCTTTGAATGTTAATATATGTAGCTGTATAGTGTTTAGTGTTGTAAACAGAATTTTGCTATTTTATGTCAATTTTGCTAAACAACGATGACTACATCCACTTTTATTGTATTTAAAAGAGCAGCTTAGACATTCTGTTATTTTAAAATGATGTTTATAAGCCAGTGGTACATGAGTTATCGACTGTTATTGTTACAGGTCTGTGAGGAAGCCCGGTGTCCCAATATCGGGGAATGCTGGGGGGGAGGAGAGTATGCCACTGCCACAGCAACCATTATGGTGAGTGTATTGAGTCTGCGAAAATGCCCACACATACACAAGGACAATATCTCAATGTTATGGCCCTGACTAAACACCTCTACTTGATTTCCCACACTCTTTCTATAGTTGATGGGGGACACATGCACACGTGGCTGTAGGTTTTGTTCAGTTAAAACAGCGAGACGTCCTCCACCTCTTGACCCTGAGGAGCCAGATAAGACAGCTAAAGCCATTGCAGCATGGGGTCTGGACTATGTAGTACTCACATCAGTGGACAGAGATGGTGAGAAAACATGAAACACCAGCAAACCAAAATGATGATGAAAAGTCTTGCACATTTGCCATGCTCATTGTTTCCCTCATTGATGTATTTCCTTGTGAAACTAAGACAGGGCTCATCCGTTTAGCTACTGTCCGTTTCCCTAAAGAGGAAGTTCATTTTAAATAAGTTTATCTGTTATAATTATTTTTAGTAAGTGAAGTTTTAGTAGTACGCTAGCATAGAGATGACATATAGAATGTTTCATTGTGTCTTTAAAATTTACCATTGCACTTTATTTTTGACTTCTGACCATATTTTGATTGTAATGAACAGACATTCCTGATGGAGGGGCTGAACACTTTGCAAAGACCGTCTCCAGCCTTAAAGAAAGGTACAAAGATGAAAAAAAGAGTTTATTTGTTTGTTTGTTTTTAGAGTCAACTCATTCATCCATTTCTCTCATACATGATCTTTTCTCTCTTAGGAACTCTAAAATCCTGGTAGAGTGTTTGACTCCTGATTTTCGTGGTGATCTGGCAGCAGTGGAGAAAATTGCTTTGTCTGGGCTTGATGTTTATGCTCACAATGTAGAGACTGTCAGAGATTTACAGAGGTTAGTACTGTAGACTCTCATGTAACAGTACCTTTTTTTTTTTTATCATTTTTATTTATTTATTTTGTTTTTATTTTTTTGAACAATGTTTTAATGCTGTTTGTAAAGTCCAGAAGCACAGACAGCTTTCAAAATGTGGTGTTTAATTTTTTTGTGTTTTATTTTTACACAAAAATATATACACTATATTTGTGATTGTTTTTACTTGTAAATATTTAAAAAATAATTATATATTATAAAAATAATAATAAATATTATTATAAATATATTTTATTTATGTTCCTTTTATGTTTCTTTCATATATTTTTTTATTTTTTTCTGTTTTGTTTCTAGCATATACAGTCACCACCAGATGGCAGAAATATCTAGTCTATTTTATAAAGTGAATTAGTAGCTCTCATCGTTTAAAGCCTGGAGATTTCATTGCAGATCTCACTTTCCATTTTTTAAGGCATGTGCGTGACCCCCGTGCAAACTTCGACCAATCACTGAGTGTTTTACGGCATGCTAAAAAGGTGAAACCCAGTGTGCTCACAAAGACTTCCATCATGCTGGGGCTCGGAGAGACAGACGCGCAGATACACGCAGCTCTGAAAGGTAATTCTTATTAGAATTAGAGATGTGTTACGTATATCACGGGAGGTAGATAAATATGCATATATTAACATTTGAGAGTTCTTTGTGTTCTTGCAGAATTGAGGGACTCTGGAGTTGACTGTCTAACACTGGGGCAGTACATGCAGCCAACCAAACGCCATCTCAAGGTGCGACAATAATAAAACTACCCAACATCACAGCCTGTTCACTAACCATCTGATACACTCGGCACACAAAAATGGCAAGTGCTGGCTGACATCACCAGCCACAAGCTGATTGGCTAGCTTTACGCAGCGTTCGGTAGTATAGGTGTGGTCACATTTGGTTGAATTTCAAGGGCAAAATTGGTCCATTGTCAATAGTTGTCAAAATTCCCAATCGTGTGGATTTCTATTGAAATCCTGGATTTCGCTCTTAAAAAATTTGCCAAACAATGGCAATGTAACTGTACCTTAAAGCAACTCTCTGTAGTTTTGTGTAATTTTGTGACTTTGAAATCCCCTATAGTTAAGTGAGAGGAATTCTCTATGGTAAATGTATTATAAGTGAATAGCTATAAAAATGCATTTGCCACTGCCATAAAGCAAACTCCCCTTTTCACTTTTTGAAACTGATATTTCAAAGTAAAAAAGACTAAAGATACAGTTTCTTTAAGTAATCTATTTTAGATAACCTTGCATAGAAACAAATCAAACTCTGATTGGACGTGTTGGGTAGATCTAAGAAGAACCAAATTTTACCAAAGTGAGAAGTCTTCCAGAAATAAAAATTCAAAGGCAACACGCAACATTTCCCATTTCATACATCATTTCAGTTTCATTCTGTTACATCACACACTTGTCACGCTTTCAGAGTGTCATTATCTCTTCTTGAATGTATCAGTCTGAAAGTGTGTCTGATTGAAGGTGGAAGAGTATGTTACTCCTGAGAAGTTTGCTTACTGGGAGAAGGTTGGCCAGGAGATGGGCTTCGTCTACACAGCCAGTGGGCCACTTGTGCGCTCCTCTTACAAAGCAGGTAACCTGACAGCATGTTTTAATTCTTGGAAATTTAGCTAATAGCCAAATAATGGTATCTGTTAGCATTCTCATTTTTTTCAATGACAGTTGCTTGGCTGGTGCAAGATGCCACAAACATCTCCCATCTTTTCTCATGGGGCAACAACAGCTACATCAATAAAATTAATAATTTGCTGTGTGTTGCTTGCAAAAAAAAACAAAAAAAATTCCATCGTCTACTTTAGAATTTGTAAAAGCTTTTACAACAAGAGGTGTGGTTTCGACTTTCAGGGCAGCCAAACATGTGACAATTACACATACTGTAACTTTATTTGTTTAAACATACTGTTTCATTTTTAGGTGATTTTTTTTTGAAGAATCTGCTGGAAAAGAGGAAGACTGAAGGAGCCACAGTGGCAGCAGAGTAAAACGAATAAATACTATTAATAGGATGTTTCATTCAAAAATGAAAATTCTGTAATAATTTACTCTCACTCATGTCATTTTTCTGCAACAAATAATAATACAGGGTTGGAACAACATGTAAATGATGCCTGAATTAAAATTTTTGGTTGAACGGTCCCTTTAAGTATACATATTAAAAAATTATGTTGCAGTAACTCATAATGTTGTTTTAGAAATGGATTAAAGATCTGTATATTGTGTATCATTTAAGTAATATCAATAAAACATATTAAATTCAAACTTGTCAAAGATCATGTTAATTGTGTATTTTTGTTTCAGCCATGTTTGGCTTCCATATTTAAGCCTGTGAAATGAGTAGCCAAAACTGCTTCATTTCATTGGTCCATATTTATTTAAGAAATAGATTTTATTCAATCATTGTACATGACCATTATAAACCTGTACAGTAAGAGATGATTTTATAAAAGCTACAACTGTGACTACAATAACATACACAGTGCAGGTTGAACAATACATATCAGAGGATTAATAAATGATTAATAACTGAGTGACACAAACAGTTATTTGGTATCACATGCCAAATATAAGGCAACAGCGTTTTTTTTATGTCCCACTTGGTCCTAGTATTTAAAAGTTACCGTTCCTTCTGTTCCTGCTCCTTCAGACATCGCTCTCAAATAAGTAGATGATTTTGCCGTTAAAATCTATGACACTGATAACTGTAAACAATATACTTTTTTTTTTTTTACTACTAAACAGTACTGGGATGTTAATGTATTAACATCAGTTTTGTGTACAGTTAATGTTTCAAACATTTTCTGAAATGGCACAGACATGAGAACAATGATTAAAAAAAACTAAGACACAAATGACAAAGTGTTTAAAACATTAAATCCCTGCATTTTTGTGAACTGCCATGAAAGATAAAACTCAGTCCTAAAAAACATTCTAAAGACAAACACACGCACACAACGCACATGCTTTTTTACAAACAGATTTCCAGCAACGGTTACACATTACTTTGGTTTTAATCAGTGTAAAGTGCACATGCGTGTGTGTGTGTGTATGAGTCGGTGTCTAGGCTTTGGATTTCTTGATGGGTGGTTCACTGATTCGTGGAACTCCTCCAGATGGTGTGAAGGGAATTCGGGTCGTCACCTTCTTTCCAATGGTCTCGATCTATGCAAAACACACAACATTAAACCATGCCAACTAATAAAGTGATGAAGTCAGGCAGGTGGGCACAGCAACAAACATGTTAACTGCACAAATATCCACTCACCTGAAAGCCATAGCTTTGTAGCTGAGGGTGCAGATGGTCCAGGACTCGTCGACCATCAAAGATAAAAGCTGGTTTCAACATTTTGTGGTATATTTTCTCATAATCCAGATCCTAAAAACAAACACGTGAAATACTTCACTAATCTTTTAAGACATACCATTGTGTTTTTTTTTTACTACATTGTAGTACCACATATACCATAATATATGAATATGGTTATCATTCAGTACCATGGCAGGGCTCAACAGTAAGGACTTGTTAGAAAATAGTTCAGATTTATTTAAATTTTAATTTGCACTTAGAAATGTAAATGTAATAAATAAATAAAAATATACTATTTACTTACATTCTAAATTAATTAAATATATAAACCAAAAAGGTTATACTTTATTTAAGGTGTCCTTGTTACAGTGTAATTATACCATTAAAGTACTGAGTAATATTAATTAACTACATGTACTTACTGGTTAGGGTTACTTGCATGTAATTATGCATAATTTATTGTGATTATAATAGTAAGTACATGTAGCATGTGTAACAAGGACACTTTAAAATAAAGTGTTGCCACCAAAAATGTATTATTATTTTTGCATGTAGATTTATAAATCCACACTTATTCTATTTTTTTTTTATGTATTAAACATTTTTACATTTCTAAATATATTAATATATGGCAAAACATCAATTAATTTACATTTGTAATATGTTTTGCATTAATTGTAAAATGATTATTTAAAAATGTTATTAAGTATTACACATTTTTATATTTCTAAATGAATATTATACATTTATATTATATTTACATTTAAATGTTTAATTTATTCTAAAAAAATACGAATTAGTAATATTTTTTAAATATATACATTAATAGGTAAATCAAATATTTATTAATAATAAAACAGTACGAAAATGTCCAAAAATACCTGGAAATTAATGCATTGTTTGCAAGGCACAAAAATGCATGCACATGATCAATAAATATGGCGCTGATATAGTGTTGGTCCAATAGGGCAAGTGACAGTTCGGCTTTTGTAAAGCAAACCACTTTAAATCAAAACATGAATCAAATATTACACTATACATCAATGCTTTCTAAATCTGCATAGAGTTTGTGTTTTTTGTGTGTGCCATGTACCTTAAACATGTCCCACTCTGTGCAGATGACCAGGGCATGTGCACTTTCACATGCCTCATAGGGGTCTGACGTAACTGTTACAAGATCAGACACTGCAGAGAGAATGAGAGTCACGGCAAATTAGACAAACACGCAGACGCAAACTTTCTCCTGCATTCTCATATGTAAGTTTCTCCCTTACATGACATTCAGCATGACACAGCACTCTCTACCTCTCCCATCATTCAACGAGACTTGACCCAATGCATGGTTTTATCTGCTCAAAACGCATACCTCTCTCTGGGTTGTCTCCGGAAATGCTGGGTTGAGACAGGTCCTGGATTATCTGCTCCTTCAGCACTTTAGGGTCATAAATATGCAGCTTGGCTCCTTCGTCCATCAGATACATAGAGATGTAGATACTGGAGGACTCTCTGAAACACACATACACACAGGAACGACTTACAACACAAGATTCCCATTTACACACAGATTATGCCATGGAAAAGGCCCTTTATGAATAAAAGAGAACAGTAGCAAAAATATAATAATAACCAATAATATTTTTTAATAAAATTATACAATATTGTAAATTGGATTTTTTTTTTCAGGCAGTTTATTGAAACTGCCATAATTTCACAGTGGTGTCCAAAAGACAGAATAGAATAAAATAGAATAGAATAATCTTATTGTGAAATCTCACTCAACTGTGAGGGTTATATTGTTTAAGAAAAAACTAACCGGAAACAATATAATTTGCCTATTTTTGAGCTGCCATTGAAAATGCCTCTAAACAAAGTCCAACAGAACGAACATTTGCGCATCTCTGAGCAACACAAAGTAGTGGTGCTTTCCTTCTAAATGAATCACTGTTTTTGAATAAATTAACTGAAGAATTAAGTGAATAATTAAATTAATTATAATTCACTAGTAGGCACCTACTGGCAAAACAATGTAAAAATGCCTTTGACTTAGTGTAACTTAGTAAAAATACTTACCCCCGGTTTCACAGACAAGGCTTAAGCCTAGTCCTAGACTAAAATGCAAGTCTGAGCTGTTTCAACTGAAATAAACTTGCACTGACTGATCTTAAAATATATCAGTGCCTTTGTTTTGTCTCAAGATGCACCACGGTAATGTTTTTTTCTAAGCATGTTTATAAAAATTACTTAAATGTCCTAATTGAACTATGGCCTAATCCTGGCTTAGTCTAAGCCCTGTCTGTGAAACTGGGACTTAGTGTTGTTGGACTAAACATCAACATTTTTTTTACATTTTAGATGTAAAACTTTAGATTTTACATTAGTTCTAAATCAGTAATCAAATAAGTAAATTTGTGGCATTCACTCATTTGCACTAAAAGTCAGATTTTCTTGCTTCCATCATTGCTGTTAATGTTTGATTAATGTTATGAATCATTCTTAAATTGTGCTGCATAACATGATCACCAGGTATTGAATAAACTTCTGGAGTTCATATTACCTTAAATGCTGCTCCCATTAGGAAAAGATGGACATTAAATAATAAAACATTCAGAAATTCATGTGAATTTTTCAATTAAACTTTTCACACAAACAACTGTGTGACAATTTGTGACAAATTGTCATGCTAATAATATAATTATTTTCACTGGTGGTATCAGAGTTTGGACCCCACTTAGTTATTGAAGTATTTGTTATAAGCTTGAGTTCATGCCCCATTCCTATTATGTCTTGAATGGAGGTAAAAAAAAAAAAAAAAAAAGTCATGATGTCTTGAATGAAGGTTAAAAAAACAGCATAGTCATAATTCCCTTCTGAAACAATCCACATGCAAGGGCATGACATATACTCAGTGACTCTAGATAAAGGTCATGGGTGGCATGGGCGTTTACGCATGTATTTAAATCTGCATGGTTTTAATAGGATATAGTTCAAACCAAGGAATACTATGTGTAATCTTCATTACACAATCAAAGTTGATGGTTAACTCATGCTCTGAAATCTCATGGTCTGTGTTTTGTAGGTAAAAGTGAAAGACACAGCTTTTGACTTGTCATAAATGAATGTGATAAAGTTGTTATAAATAAAACAGACTGGTTCAAAGTATCCCTGTATGTACCTGGTGTCTCCCGTGTCCTTCTTGAAGGAGAAACCTAACAAAGCGATTTTCTTCCCTGTAACGGTGTTAAACAGGCAGTCAATGATCCGACAGGCAAATCTCTTTCTCTGATATTCGTTCATGTCAATCACCTGAACATAAGGAAGCACAGAGTAAAAGGTTAGACTAAATTAATCAAACTTATTTGTTGATATCAATGAGTTTTCGTATGACAAGTTATCATATGAATGTTATTGGTTGGTATGATTTTTAAATGTTTTTGAAATAAATCTCTTATGTTCACCAAGGATGTATTTATCCGAGCACAACCATTAAAAACTGTAATATTGTGAAATATCATTACAATTTAAAATAACTGTTTTATATTTTAGTATGTATTAAAATGTCATTTATTCCTGTGATAGCAAAGATGAATTTTCAACAGCCATTAATCCACATCTCACATCTCATGTGCATCTCCACACATTCAAACTTGCTGTGACATGATCCGTCAACCATTTGATGATTTTACGCGAAGCAAAATCTGACTTTATGCATCTTTCCATTGAATAATGACTCACGAAAACCAACATATCCCATCAAGACTTACTAAATAAGCATTCAAAGTGAAGTTTACCTGTTGCCAATATGAAGCAACCTCTGGGAGATTCAGTGCCTCACACAGATACACCAAATTCAGCACATCCTTCTGAAAACAACTTCCTCCAAAACCTGATACAGACACAAACACAAATGAAGGCCACCTGAAGCACAACTCATGTGTTTGCTTGAATCTCATTCTATCATATCATAAAGAGCACCAATAATGAGGAATTAAGATGGCAATATCAAATGGTAATGGAAACAACAAATGCACTGACCCACGCTGGCTTTGAGGAACTTGCTCCCAATGCGCTGATCCATGCCGACGGCTCTGGCCACCTCCTCAACATCAGCGCCAGTGGATTCACACAAGGCAGAGATGGAGTTTATACTACTGATGCGCTGAGCCAGGAATGCATTTGCTGCCTAAAAACACGCATTATAATTAAATGAGTTTTACATATCAAATTATTATAGAAGCGCTCAGCTTTTTTCTGGCTACAATTCTTATCAGGCTCATTCTTATCACTCTGATCATTAATTGAATTCTTATATTTACATTATACATACCAGTTTGGAAAGTTCTGAGGACCAGGTGTTGGTGGTGATAATGCGTGATTTGGGGACCCAGTGCTCATAAACTGCACTGAGAGCACTGATGGCCCTTTGACCCTCTGGAGTCTCATCTCCACCTATCAGGACACGATCTGGGTCCTTCAGGTCCTTCACTGCTGTACCCTCTGCAAGGAACTCTGGGTTAGAGAGAACCTGTAATCAAAGGCGGGAAAAGGTCATTTACTAACACGGAGGAGCAGTGATCAAATCCCTAAGGTCCACAAATCCAGTTGGTTTATTAGTTCACTTGAGAGAGGCAAAAATAGCAACCTTTGTAGAAAATCCCTTTTAAAACAACAGCCTAATCCAGATAATATTTACAAGTAGATGATGGCTGTGTAAACTAATGTTGAAGCATATTTTCACAACATAAATTAGACAAACAAGTTCCTTTAACTTTTTAATACCCCCACTGTGTCCTATTTGAGTGAGCACACACACATACATTTATATGCTGTACACACACATTACTATTCAGTAAGACTCAATAAGATGTTTTTGAAGGAAGACTCTAATGCTCTCCAAGGCTGCATTTATTTGATATAAAATACAGTAAAAACATTACAATTGTGAATTATTAATATTTAAAATGACTGTTTTCTATTTCAATATATTTTAAAATGTAATTTATTTATGTGATGCCAACGCTGAAGTTTCAGCAGCCATTACTTTAGTCTTTAGTGTCACATGATCCTTCGGAAATTATTCTAATATGCAGATTTGGTGCTCAAGAAACATTTCTTATTAATATCAATGTTTAAAATAATTGTGCTGCTTAATATATTTGTGGAAACGGCAAAAAATGTTTGCAGGATTCTTTGATGAATA